>SMSO01000032.1:22500-1222500 GCA_004764695.1 Schizochytrium sp. TIO01
CACCCTTCCTCGCGCCACCTCGAGAACTCACAAAACCGGCAACAGTTGCAACTTGTCAACTGTTCAGTTCTGACGGTTTCCCGTTCAGTGGCCGCGTTGAACAAGGGCCCTCCGACACAGAAACCGTTAATGAATATTGCAAGTGTTTGCTTGTTTTGGAGGTTTAAAAAGACCAAATAAAGGGTCGCAAATTTGGAAATTTCCAATTATATTTTTGAGGAATTTCTATAAATTTTAAAAGTGAAAATTTCTGTGGGGTATTTCTTCCAAAAACTTGATCTGGTACCTTGGGTCATGTTTGGCATGTGCAGTTGAAGTATCGCAGGTTTGCTTCAACTGCAAATGCAGCAAACAAGACGAATAGGAATATATATATAAATTTATTAGCGGATCAAATTATTAATACCCTTAAGCGGATAGCAACAAATAGAATGTAAACAAACACTGGCTGATTTCGAACAACACGAGACACAAATCTTCGCATTGCACAGTATTGAAGCCGACCGGCTTATACAATGCACATGTGTGCATCTACAAGGACGCCTCAATCATAAATGTGTTCAGTCCAAGGCTCTTTATCACAGGCTGCTTGTGGCAGTTCGAAGTTCGAACGCAGCTCTTACATCATCACCTCCTGGCGTAAGGGCATCGCAACGACGTTAGAATAGAGAATCTTGCCTGAGGTCCTCGCCCTCTAGGCTGCTTCTATACAAGTTGTCTATTGAATTCATTCGCCTTATATTCCATATTTATAGTAATAATGATAATAAGAATAATAATAATAAATTATTTAAAAGAGAAAATGTTAACTTCTTTCAAGTTAAAGATTTTTTTAACTTTTTCATTTTAAAATAGAAGTTCAAAGAAATATTTTCAATCGAAAATCTTTTGCAGTTAAAAAAAATCTCTTATCGTGCACGCTATAGTACAGCAAGGAAATTGCACACCTCGCTCCAAAAGCAAGCATGCCCTTTTGAAAACACCCAAAGTAGTGAATCACTCAAGCCTCACCGGCCATATAAGCCAAGTCTTCCTAGCCTACACATAGCTAACCTATCTGACTCACATGAGCTTAGTTTTCTCAAAGAGCTGCGACTGCGCTCCACGCACGCAACCCCTTCGTTCACCATTCTGAAGGCTAGCCTATCCTTGCTCAGATCCCTTCTTTTTTCTCTCCGATTGGCTTCCAATCAACCAGGGAACGCGACACTGATTGAACTAAAGAAGTAATCGGATGAGGCTTAGAATGAGTCGCAAAACAGTGCACTAAGAGTGAAAGGGGTCTAAGAAGAAAAATGAGTTCTAAGCCATCTTTCTAAACATTCACAAAGTGTTTCAAATGTTTGGTCAGAGTGAAAATACTGAAGATTTGTCTAAGCAAGATGGGCATCAAGACAAGATAGAAAGAAGAAAGAGCTGCTTTGAACGTGAGGATTTGAGGGCAAGTTTGGAGGTTGAGGCAATGTTGTTCGACTCCATCTTAGTATATCTACAAGCTTATCATCGCAGTGGCAGAACTTATTAGAATGATGTTGTGCCCAGTAGACACTTGTTAAGTACAGCCACGAAAACCGAGACACCTGACACTGTCATTGAGCCATAAATGTTCGGGTTTCTTGAGATCCAGTTGTGATCAGTGTTGGACGCTGTGAATTTTCATATGAGTTTTATGCCGAACATGAGTGTTTCGTTCAGCTTCATTCGCGCGCAGTTTATTAGTGTACGAATTTGCTCTTACGATTAAACAAAGTCAGATCATCTCAAAACTAGAAAGCTATGTTGCACTATACGACCCCACGGCTAATAATACTACAATCCCTTTTGCTTTCAGATTGAATGTGCATAAATCAAAACAATTACTTTTATCGTAAGAGTGTGAAGCAGACTAGTATGTGGAGCCATCCAAGCAATGATGGTCGTGAAATGAAAGGAGGAAGGAAGGCAATGCATACACGGTAAGGCTCTGCTCTTCCAGACAATTTATACGACGTGAGTCCATCTCATAACACTATTGGGCGCCAACTGCCTGGTGGATTGAATGCCGTACGCAGCTCTTACATCCATGTCGCTCGATATACGGCGTTAGCATCTGCGTTCAAAAAGAGATTGCTTACTGAGTTTTATCGAAAAAGTGATCAGATTATACCAGAAATGAGCCATTAAAGTACACCAGACACTTCGTTAGGATATTACCATGATACTATTGACTGCTCGAGCTTTTGCGTGATCACATGTTTCTCCTAGCTCTTTCGTTGATTTGAAAACAGTCTATATCAGGATATTTTTCCAGGATACAAAACTTCAGGTTTGATAACTATAGCTATTACATATTAGCTTCTGCAATGGAGCGCACAGAGTTAGTCTGACAAAAGAACGAACTCTAGTGAGGTGGGCAGTGAGACCTGATGAAAAGTGTGAAAGGGAAAAGAATAGTATTGAGTTTATTGAGTTTCTAGACACAGACAAACTGAATACATAGATTTCGCATTGAAGGGTGGCGTTGATTTACATTTGGGTAAGACACCTGGACAGATATGGCTTTGGTACTGAATGAGGCCTGCAACATCATTTTCCTTCAACGCACAACAATGCATAACGACGCCATCCTTGTTGGAGAAGGGATTCACATTCTCATTATTTATCATTTTGCAACAAGTTATTAGTTATTAAATCACATGTATCATTAAATATTTTGTCTGGCAGTTATAGCAAAACAGAAAAACAATGGCCAAGCTTCCCCATAGACGTTGCTTCAGAAGTTGTTGCATTTCCATAATTTATCGAGCCTTCTCAAACTTGGAAAGGTCGTCACGAGCAAACCATGTGCTTTAAAAAGTTGAAGCTCGAGTAATACTTTAATAAATACTAACCAAAAATTTGGGTTCAGGGATTTGATAAACTTGAAAACGACTTCTAAACTTACCTTCACATTCACACTCCAGGATGTGTATGAAGAATTATGGACTTATAAGGCATTATTTAACGTCAGGTTATATTTTATTCATACAATGACCCTCAATCATTGTTTCTAAATGCAAACATCGGGGATTTGAGCTTTACGACAATTTTTCACTTCACTTCTTGAAAATCACTGGTTGCTGCATGCGCGTTCACTAACTGTGTCTTGTTCTCCAACGTCTTTCAAAATATTGTCTATGACTCTTGCAGCGTTTAATTTATTCGTTTCTTAAATTGTCAATCTTAGTATTCAATGAAAATGTTTCCATCACCTACACACTATATTATAATTAATATTTTCTATAACAATCAAAATCCTATGAATCTATAAAATAGTAATATCATTTCTGTAGTTTTGCATACAAGCAACAAGGTTTAACAAAAAAATATATATTCAGAACTTCTTTTATTCAAAAATATAAGGGCCTAGACATCCCAATGCTTCACTAAAGGCAACATTTGCAGCTTCCAACATATCAAGCTCTACTTTCTGCGCAGCAATATAATCCTCTTTCGAGCTCTGCTCACCATTACTGCTAGCAAGCAGACTCTGTCCAGAACGACTGAGTTTCACTGAAGATGGCATAGAAAGTGCATTGTTTACAGCATGTATACAACCAAGCTCACGAGAGATCTGCTCAAGACGTGTCCTTCGTGTCTTTGCACAATAAATCTCTTCATTCAAGTCGAGCTCCTCGCGCATTTCATTCATCCCCCGGGACATTCTAGTATCAGTAAAATCCAAATGACATCAACTCCGTTCGTCAGTTGACAATTTCACGTCATCAAAAGGCACCCACAGTATTGCCAGTACAGTTTCATTTCGTCGCTGATACTATCGTGCTCTCTGTTAGATCCACACTCAACCAAACAAACAATTCCACAACAAACTTGCAATGGCGCGAAGAAAGACATCGGCAAAACAGCACACTAGACAACCCACCACGCAACCAACCAACCAAGTCTCATGCACAAACAAGTCCACGAGCTACTGCTTAGACAACTTACTCAAGTGATTTCAGCGACCGGTTCTCTTTCAGCGCCGCAGCCACTGCCTTAGCGCCCTCTGAGCCGATATCGTTGCGTTGAAGACTGTCGATTGGATTGAATGATGGCAAGCAATACATTACACGTTACATATTACAATAGATGCACGCATGCATGCATGGACATGAGTGATCTAGGTTGGCTTTCAGGATTTCATCTTTGTTGTGTTGTCATTTTGCTCTTTGTTCGATGGATGTATACTCACTCACACAGACAACTTATCCATCCATCCATCCATCCATCCATCAAACAAACAAACAAGAGATTGCATAAACTTGCAAAACAACACCGACCCACCCACCAAACAACAAACCAAGCATCATGTACAAACAAGTCCACGAGCAGCGCTGTTGCGTAGACAACTTACGATAGTGATGTCAGCGACCGGTTCTCTTTCAGCGCTGCAGCCACTGTCTTGGCGCCCTCGTCGCCGATCTGGTTGCGGGAAAGACTGTCGATTTGATTCAATGATGGCAAGCAATACATTACATTGCAATGCATTACATTGGATACATGCATGGACGTGAGTGATCTAGGTTGGCTTTCACCATTTATCTTTGTTGTGTTGTCATTTTGCTCTTTGTTCGATGGATGTATACTCACTCAAACAGACAACCCATCCATCCATCAAACAAACAAGCGATTGCATAAACTTGCAAAACAACACCGTCCCACCCACCAAACAACAAACCAAGCATCATGTACAAACAAGTCCACGAGCAGCGCTGTTGCGTAGACAACTTACTTGAGTGATGTCAGCGACCGGTTCTCTTTCAGCGCCGCACCCACTGCCTTAGCGCCCTCTGAGCCGATATTGTTCCACCAAAGACTGTCGATTTAATTGAATGATGGCAAGCAATACATTACACGTTACATATTACAATAGATGCACGCATGCATGCATGGACGTGAGTGATCTAGGTTGGCTTTCAGCATTTATCTTTGTTGTGTTGTCATTTTGCTCTTTGTTCGATGGATGTATACTCACTCAAACAGACAACTCATCAAACAAAAACCGATTGCATAAACTTGCTAAACAACACCAACCTAAGCACCATTTAACAAACTAAGCATCATGTACAAACAAGTCCACGAGCAGCGCTGTTGCGTAGACAACTTACTTGAGTGATGTCAGCGACCTGTTCTCTTTCAGCGCTGCAGCCACTGTCTTGGCGCCCTCGTCGCCGATCTGGTTGTTTCTAAGACTGTCGATTTGATTCAATGATGGCAAGCAATACATTACATGTTACATGTTACAATAGATGCACGCATGCATGCATGGACGTGAGTGATCTAGGTTGGCTTTTAGCATTTATCTTTGTTGTGTTGTCATTTTGCTCTTTGTTCGATGGATGTATACTCACTCAAACAGACAACCCATCCATCCATCAAACAAACAAGCGATTGCATAAACTTGCAAAACAACACCGTCCCACCCACCAAACAACAAACCAAGCATCATGTACAAATAAGTCCACGAGCAGCGCTGTTGCGTAGACAACTTACAATAGTGATGTCAGCGACCGGTTCTCTTTCAGCGCCGCAGCCACTGCCTTGGCGCCCTCGTCGCCGATCTGGTTGCCAGAAAGACTGTCGATTTGATTGAATGATGGCAAGCAATACATTACATTGCAATGCATTACATTGGATACATGCATGGACGTGAGTGATCTAGGTTGGCTTTCGGCATTTACCTTTGTTGTGTTGTCATTTTGCTCTTTGTTCGATGGATGTATACTCACTCAAACAGACAACTCATCCATCCATCAAACAAACAAGAGATTGCATAAACTTGCAAAACAACACCGACCCACCCATCAAACAACAAACCAAGCATCATGTACAAACAAGTCCACGAGCTGCGGTGTTGCGAAGACAACTTACTATAGTGATGTCAGCGACCGGTTCTCTTTCAGCGCCGCAGCCACTGCCTTGGCGCCCTCGTCGCCGATTTTGTTGTAGGAAAGACTGTCGATTTGATTGAATGATGGCAAGCAATACATTACACGTTACATATTACAATAGATGCACGCATGCATGCATGGACGTGAGTGATCTAGGCTGGCTTTAACCATTTATCTTTGTTGTGTTGTCATTTTGCTCTTTGTTCGATGGATGTATACTCACTCAAACAGACAACTCATCCATCCATCCATCAAGCAAACAGGCAATTGAACAGAATTTCAAGACAACAGCGACCGACCCACCAACCAACAAAGCAAGCCTATTGTACGAGCAAGGCCACGAGCTACTGCTTAGACAACTTACTTGAGTGATGTCAGCGACCGGTTCTCTTTAAGCGCCGCAGCCACTGCCTTGGCGCCCTCTGAGCCGATCTCGTTGCTTCCAAGACTGTCGATTTGATTCAATGATGGCAACCAATACATTACATGTTACATATTACAATAGATGCACGCATGCATGCATGGACGTGAGTGATCTAGGTTGGCTTTCGGCATTTACCTTTGTTGTGTTGTCATTTTGCTCTTTGTTCGATGGATGTATACTCACTCGAACAGACAACTCATTCATCCATCAAACAAACAAGAGATTGCATAAACTTGCAAAACAACACCGACCCACCCATCAAACAACAAACCAAGCATCATGTACAAACAAGTCCACGAGCTGCGGTGTTGCGTAGACAACTTACAATAGTGATGTCAGCGACCGGTTCTCTTTCAGCGCCGCAGCCACTGCCTTGGCGCCCTCGTCGCCGATACCGTTGCCAGAAAGACTGTCGATTTGATTGAATCATGGCAAGCAATACATTACACGTTACATATTACAATAGATGCACGCATATATGCATGGACGTGAGTGATCTAGGTTGGCTTTCACCATTTATCTTTGTTGTGTTGTCATTTTGCTCTTTGTTCGATGGATGTGTACTCACTCAAACAGACACCTCATCCATCCATCAAACAAACAAGAGATTGCATAAACTTGCAAAACAACACCGACCCACCCACCAAACAACAAACCAACCATCATTTACAAACAAGTCCACGAGCTGCGGTGTTGCGTAGACAACTTACGATAGTGATGTCAGCGACCGGTTCTCTTTCAGCGCCGCAGCCACTGCCTTGGCGCCCTCGTCGCCGATCTGGTTGTTAAAAAGACTGTCGATTTGATTCAATGATGGCAAGCAATACATTACACGTTACATATTACAATAGATGCACGCATGCATGCATGGACGTGAGTGATCTAGGTTGGCTTTTAGCATTTATCTTTGTTGTGTTGTCATTTTGCTCTTTGTTCGATGGATGTAGACTCACTCAAATAGACAACTTATCCATCGATCCATCCATCAAACAAACAAATGAACCAAAGATTGCATAAACTTGCAAAACAAGAACGACAAAAGCAACACCGTGCAAATAAAGCAAGCAAGCAAGCAAGCAAGCAAGCAAGCAAGCAAGCAAGCAAGCAAGCAAGCAAGCAAGCAAGCAAGCAAGCAAGCAAGCAAGCAAGCAAGCAAGCAAGCAAGCAAGCAAGCAAGCAAGCAAGCAAGCAAGCAAGCAAGCAAGCAAGCAAGCAAGCAAGCAAGCAAGCAAGCAAGCAAGCAAGCAAGCAAGCAAGCAAGCAAGCAAGCAAGCAAGCAAGCAAGCAAGCAAGCAAGCAAGCAAGCAAGCAAGCAAGCAAGCAAGCAAGCAAGCAAGCAAGCAAGCAAGCAAGCAAGCAAGCAAGCAAGCAAGCAAGCAAGCAAGCAAGCAAGCAAGCAAGCAAGCAAGCAAGCAAGCAAGCAAGCAAGCAAGCAAGCAAGCAAGCAAGCAAGCAAGCAAGCAAGCAAGCAAGCAAGCAAGCAAGCAAGCAAGCAAGCAAGCAAGCAAGCAAGCAAGCAAGCAAGCAAGCAAGCAAGCAAGCAAGCAAGCAAGCAAGCAAGCAAGCAAGCAGGTGATCGGGCGAGCAAGCAGGTGATCGAGCGAGCGTGTTAACTTACCCTAATGTTGTAGCGCCATTCTGAAGCTCTTCAAGGGCATCGACAACCGCATACCACATCACGACCTTTCGAGCCGAGAGATACGGGGAATTGCCTTACGTGAAGAGCGACCTGTCAACGAGCGTATCCCTGCGTGCAGACCTTGGCTAAGCTTGCACGACGACTGCAGTGGTTGCAGAAGGTTTGGACCTGTTAGTTGAATTTGCAAGTCTTGCGAAGTGGTGCGTGGACAACTTCTAATCTACTATAGCATTCCCTATCATACACTTATAGCTTGTCTAATTCCGATGAAGTGAGGTTTCGTGATTCTTATTTTCCTCGCATCAGTCATAGGTAATGACCATGTATATTTTTTTGCTTGGGTAAAAAGTCGATCCACAACACTCATTTTGACATATCCCTATACTTTCGTACAACTCAACTAAAAACAGTTTATAGTTTCCCTCTTTTATCAGTGTAGCTGAGATGAAGGCAGCCTCAGCCGTCCGCGATTGATGCACTGAAGATCTTCACGGATTGCAAGGCCACTAGGTATTTGAAACTTCTGATTGCGACTATTGAAATTGTCATCAGAACTCTGCAACTATTTTGAAGTGGTCCTATTCTCACCCCTTTCACACAATGGAGAGACAAAGAGTAATACTTATTTTTCGTACCTAGCTAGATAGATATCTATCTACCTTGGCTTTTATGGAATCCAAATGAAAACACCCACTACTACCTAGATACTATCTAGCTAGAGAGTAGAAAAGCTGATTACTAAGAGAGTCTCCCCATCTAAACTAATAGTATTTACTGTTTACTTAGTAGTGTACTTTTGAGTAATAGGTACGTACCTACAAACTTAACTTATAATGATGATGAATCTTCCGGTGGGCTTGGAAGCCCCTCAAGCTCCCCCTCTCATCTTATAGTTTGTTCTAAGAGTTGTAGGCAATTGCAGACTATCATACTACTAGTATAAATTCATGGAGGGGTGTGCGTTCCTATGCCACTGGTGAGACTAAAACAGCAGATCCAGTAGAATACGTAGCTTTCCTGAAAGTAGTCGTCCCCAAAGAGGGAGGGAATTAGCATGACTACGAACTCAGCAAAGGAATATAGAACAGCAGGGATGCGCAGCAGCAAATCCTCAACCGGGCCTGCTCTTGGACGAAGGAGGACAACGCTTGTAGCATGAGCTTGACAAACATTGCGGACCCTGAGGTCAAAGTAGCCAAAGCTCTGCAAGAGCTACGGAGTGGCACTGTTTCTGAACGGTAAGCTGCGACAAGCCATCGGCATAGATAAAACAGAGTTTTCAGCCAGCTAACAAATCTTTCTTCATTGGACTTCACAGCGCGTTTTACGAAGACATCACAGAAGATGATCTTCTCACCTTAGCTCAGCTACTTGAAAGAACGAGAGATTTAATCAAGCTCACGTAAGTACCTTCTTTTCAAGAAACATCACTTGCTACTTGGGGAAAGCAAACAAACTAACACGTTCTCTCAAGCAGTCTCTTGCAAAGCAGTATTGGAGATGATGCGGCTGCGGCCTTAGCGGATGGATTGGCCAAAAATCAATCCTTGAGGGAGCTCACGTAAGTTTGACAAAACATCTGTAAAATCCGTGCTTCATTCTCCCAAACTAACCGCATTAGACTTCTCTGATTTGATGTCCGAACCCCTTTCCTTTTCACGAATAAAAGGATTGCAGACAGTAACCTGACAGAAGAGGGTACATTGGTGCTCGCCAATGCCTTGAAAGCGAACCGATCTCTCATCATGCTTTCGTAAGTCCTGTTTCGGAATTTATACAGCACCCTCAGATGACTAACTTCTTTATTGCGTCCATGTTGAGGTGAGACCTAGTCTTGGCCAAAGCCACATAGGTAGGCTTGGCGCTCAGACGCTGGCACCCATCCTAATCGAAAATGAAACACTTATTATGCTCAAGTAAGTGCAACGAACTATTGTCGCAACTTCCTGCTTCTTCTTTCTAACCTAAATCATGGATGTATTTTATTGTCGAATCCCAGCCTGGGAAATAATGAGATTGGGGACGATGGCGCAAAAGCTCTTGCGGAAGCCTTACCTTCTAGCAAGCTGCTACAAAGTCTCGAGTACGTTTGAGAGATTCTGGCAAATACCACTGAAAATACTAACTGAGTTGCAACCATTCTAATAGACTGGCAAACAACGGAATTGGACCTGAAGGTGCAGAAGCACTCGCCGTGTCTTTAATAGAGAATGAGAACTTGAACTTTCTTGGGTAAGTCATTTACATGAATCATTGAGATTAGGGCATTCAACCTAACCTTGAAACTTTCAATGTGCTCTCCTTCCAAACTCAAGGCTTTCATGGAATCACATTGGGGACCGCGGAGCACAGGCTCTTGCTCAGCCTCTGTTAACCAGTGATTCTCTCACCACTCTATAGTACGTTAACTTTATTCGTTATTTCCTTTGAATTTGTAGCATGCTAACCTCTCTTCAACTAACCACAACATTCTACGGATATCAGCCTCGTCAAAAACGGTATTGGAGACGACGGCGCAGAAGCACTTGGGAAGGCTCTCGAGCTAAATAACTCTGTTGTGTACCTCTAGTGAGTGTATCATATTTATTCTACTGTCTTTGGAGGGCCTGTGTGAGCTTTGTGTCTAACTAACGAACATATCAAAATTTGGTGGTCTTAGCCTTCTAGAGAACAACATCAGGGACCTCGGTGCAGCTGCATTGGCTAAAGCCTTGGAGAAAAATGAAATGTTGAAAAGACTCGAGTAAGTTGCTTCGAATTTGATGGTCACGATTCTAGTCCTCTAACCAGTAATGAGATAGACTTGCGCTTAACGATATTGGCCCTGATGGAGCTGCTGCGCTCGCTGAGGCGCTCAAGAAAAATGAATCTTTGACATCACTCGCGTACGTTTTAGAGAATGGAGTTATTTGTTTGCCGATGGAACCAAAATTAACTTGAGGAGTATACGCAACATTTTCTTTCTCAATTGCTGGGTAAAACAGTCTCTCTCGAAATCACATTGGCGATGAAGGCGCCACAGCCCTTGCTGCTGGTCTAAGCGTGAATCAAACTCTAGCTTCTTTGTAGTAAGTAACATGGCGAGATCTGAATAATCACAAGCAGAGACTGACATTAGTTGAACCTGCGCTTGCGAGAACATAGTCTTGTGAAGAATGCAATCAGTAGCACAGGTGCAAAGGCTTTAGCCGAGTCTCTTGAGACAAACAAAGCTTTGACTCGTCTCAGGTAAGACATTTGTTTCAGAAGGGTATTTCTTGGGTATTTTACTCTATTGAAATGCGTGAGAATGTGTTGGGTTGTTTTGGACTTTCGCAAAAGAAGACCAGCTTCATCCAAGCAATTTTACTAACATACTGCTTTTCTTTTTTTCTTTCTTATTATTTTAAATTTAATTCAATTGATCGTTTCTACGCAATTGAACAGTTTGGACTGGAATTATGTAGGGAGTGAGGGAGCCAAGTCTTTGGCCGTAGCCCTTCACACGAACCAGACTCTTCGCTGGCTAGAGTAAGTCAGGCACGTTTATTGTTTCAAGTGCAACAGAGTGCGAGGGGATCAAAGAGACTAATGACAATATACTTTTCTTGCCACTTACTTGTGTTCTGCATATCTAGTTTATTCCATTGTCCTATTGGAAAGCCTGGTGTCAATGCCTTGGCGGACGTAGTACATGCGGATAACGTTGGCCTCTGGAAACTTTCGTAAGTTCTGCATCTGGCGTCAATGAGAATCCATGGTAAATATAATCCGAACTAACTAACTAACTGATGCAAATTGCTACCAAAACATAGTCTCGATTCGAAAGACGAAATGCTCTCGATTCAAGAAATTCTGCGAATTTCTTCAAAGACAGATATCGTCCGACAACAAGTCAAAGAATACGGAGAGAGAGCTCTTGCAGCCCTTCAAGGAGACGTCAAGGTTAGATGGGGGCGAGCCAAAGTAATGGTAGTCGGCAAAGTTGGTGTGGGCAAATCAGCTTTGATTCGTGCACTTTTACACGAACCAGAAATACAAGATGCTGGCGATACAGCTGCTCCGCCAGGCATACAGATCAAGCTAACAAGGTCAAGAAATTGGACATCACAACAGCGTATTGACACAGCCGACCTCGGCAAGGTCTTTGCTCAGCAGCAAACCACTCGCAAGAGCCTATTGCGCACTGCCAGTAAACGTGTCTCTCAACGCCTCTCGCAAATTGCTGGCTCGAGCCAACGCCGTCGCCCTTTGGTTAACATTTGGCCTTCAAAGCTCGAGAAGACTTACGATGCCAAAAGCATGTTCGAGGCCAAGCAACGAGCCAAGGCCGGTGGAGGTGCACGAGGAAGTCGCCTTACAGATGAAGATATTAGCTTCAGCTTTTGGAATTTCAGTGGTCCGGAGGTCCTCCAAGATCTGTTCTGTACCCCAGACGGTATCTACATTCTTGTGTTCGATCTACGTGAACTTGCTGGTAAGGAAAACTTCCCAGGGATAGACGATAACTTAGACAATCCCGGGCAAGCACGTTCTTCCCTGAGCGCTTGGCTTCGTAAGATCAAAGTCTACGCCCCCAGTGCCCAAGTGCTACTGGTTGGTACCCACTACGACGCTGTGAATACTCACGAGATGCTGCAAGCCATTGATGTCGATGTTGCAACAATCTTTGACGAGAGTGGTGGAAACCTACGCCTTTTAGAAAATGCACGTGATGACCTTCACTTTTTCCTTTTTGATAAGACCGACGAACACGATTTGCAAGGCCGTCTTCAAGATCTCCGTAATCTGCTTACTTCGATCGTGGTCGATAGCGACTTCTTGATGCAAAAGTTTCCCCTTCGATGGCTTTGGTGCCTCGATCAGCTGTTCATGCCTCCAGGAAAGCATACAACATATAACAAGGTACTTTCTTTGGCACACAAAAAATGCGGCCTAAACGAGGATACTGATGTTCCAGAGCTCCTTTCGTTCATGCAAAGGCGAGGAGTCCTGGTTCATCTCACATGTACAGGTCCCTTACGCAATCTTGTCATGACCCATCCGCAGTGGGTTATTACCAACCTTTCTCGCATAGTTTGCGCTCGGCAGCACATGGGAGGTATTGCGGACGAGCTCCTCCAGGAGTATCCAGGTCTCGAGGGGGACTTGACTGATTGGTCTTCCCAGGGTTTAGTAAGCCAGAATCTTTTGGCCGCATTCGTCAAGCGTCAGCATGCTCCTTTCTTCAGCGAACTCATGCAGGAACTTCTTCTTGCTTGCGCAAGCCCGTGGTCCATGGGAGATGAGTGTATGCTCGTTCCGAGCTTGTTGCCACCCATCTCGCTTTCGAAGTTGCAGGACATTCTCGAGACGGACTTTGGTATGGAAGAGGCGGTGGCCCATATTCAGATGAGCTTATTTTCCGAAGGTCTTTTTGAACGATGCATTGCACGTGTTTTGCAGGATATGCACACCATTGAAGATGTTTTAGGCATTCATGCCAACCTTTTGTACTTGCAGGTCGAGAACATAGGCCCCTTCCTGATTCGTGCAGATCCTGAAAATTGTTGCATCGCGATGCATTCGCATCTTGGGAAACCTGCTGACTCTGCAAATGACTTCGTACTTAACTGCGTGACTCACATCGACCAAGCCTTCATGAACAATACCTTGCAACCAACTATGAATGATGATACCTGAAAGCGCATCTTCATCGAGACTGTTGCAAGTGTGCTTGTATGACTCTGATCGTCTTGATGATCTTCATTGTCACGGCATTCTACGATGACTGACGGCAAATCTGGCCCACTCTCAGTTCTTTCTTTTCCATCCCTGAATCTTTGGCCCAACACACTAGCTGGTTTAAAATCTCATTTATCCATGTTCATTTTTCATTGAAGTCGAAAATAAGCACACCCAGGTTGCAAAGATAAATACCAAATTTACTCTCGCTCATATTAGCAGAAGAAGGCAACTCAAAGGTTCATTCGCCAATACTCTCTAGAGAGGTTCTACTATGACTTCTATGAAAGTCCAAAGTCGAAAAGCAGAGATCTCGCCAGAATTCCGCGCAGTCTCGGTCTCTTGAACGCCTGATTGTGTGGTCCCGATGCTGGCTGTGCCAGGGTACCCACTTGCCTTGGTGAGAAGTGATCAGCTCGCAAAGCTTTAGCTTCTCCGACCTATGAAGGACAAGAGAGCCAAAGAGCCATCGCTACTAATGGAGGAAGATTCCAACTCTTCGAAAGCCTGCGCGTTCTTTTCGCCTCTCAGGAGTTCTTGAGATTCTGCGCTTTTCAAGCGTGGTCCTTGCCGTGGCTACTGCTAGCAGTCACCTATGCTCTACTCTACGGCTGCTAGTTTTGAGGCACTCTGGTTCTAGTAGTAGGTGGACCTACTGCCAATCCATCTCAAGCACAAGCAATCAATGAATGCGGACGTACCTACTATCAATGTTCTTGCTTCAAGTTGGTTGAAACTCAAGTCACGTGAGTGATCGTGGGTTTATACCCAAAGATTTTGCTGTGACTAGTGATCTCAAGTAGGTAGGTGGGCCATACTTTCAAGGCTTTTGAGTCCTTAGGCGTTCGAGGCGCACGCTGAGGCCTCCAGCTCTGCCCGGTCGCCAGGCCTTGACATCAGGACAGAAGCTGACGCGCCAAGCGTCGCGGCCTTGGCACGCATAGTCAGAACTGGTTATACCTAGGAGTAGCAACAGCGGCCGCAGAAATTGCCTTGGGTTGAGATGCTGACGCCGTAGAGAAAGAACCGTTTGAGCCCGTGCGCAACCTGTCCCACCTCGGATGTAGCTGGTTGGTCGTGGGTGCCGAGAAAGACAGCGGTCTCAATTTCTTTCAGCAACAGTGCTCCCACCTGAACTACCTAGCAGAGGCTGGTAGGTAGGAACTGCCGACTAATACAATTGCATTGAAGTGGATCTCTTCTTGGCCACATGGATGCAGTTCGTAATCCAGGTGGTATGCAAAACCGATTCAAGGCTTTGAGCAAGCAGTCTGTGTCTAAAAATAGAGAACCATTTCATCAACATGGGGACAGGAGATCTCTTGCATACCTGCAACAACAACACGCCATTTTCTCGTGACAGAGATCCTGCACATGAATCTGTGCCACCTGCAGATAAGTCAAGGAAAGAAAATGCTGTCGTGCTGCTCGAAAATACATTAAAAAATAGACAAGTCATAGAAGAGGAGCTCTTAGCGCGTGAGCAAGAGCGTGCCATGCGGCGTGAACGATTATCATCTTCAGGCACAGAGGAAGAGCTTCCTAGTTCCTCGAGCCCTTCAAGCGATTCAGGCGTTACTATGGAGCCTAATCAGATCGAAACTACTTACGACGGTCGCCCTCTCCTTGCCAAACTCTCAGTAAGCGATTTGCAAGCCCGTGGTCTCGAGCTTCAACCACATCATCAAATCTATCTCACAATAACGATGGAGGGCGTTTGCAAAACAACAGACAGGTCGCCAGAACCCTCCCCTGATGGAAAGATCATCTTCTCGCATCCCAACACTGATCCTCTACAATTCAACGTGAGTGATGTAGCAGCAAACCTCATGGTTGCGCTCTACAGCAAACCACAACCACAACCTGGCGCTCAGGATTTATGTGTTGGTAAGGTAATTGTACCTTTGTCAAGACTATACAAGGATGCCTTCTTGCCGCGCTTGCTAAGCAGGCGTCATAACCATTTTTCTTTTGACAGCTGGTTTGAACTGTACCCAGTCAAACCCTCGCAAAACCGTTTTGAGCTTGCGATTCCAGGTCTTTCAGGGCTCTCTCCATCTCGAAAATCATTGGGCCAACTGCATCTTCGCTTGGAATTGCAAACCAAACCTGGCTATCCTTTAGCCCTCTGTGCGTTCCTCAATCCACCATTCACACCAACTCAACAACCTAGTACTCCTTCCTTCTCTGCATCTCAAAGTGCAGCATCGCTATCTCATACGTTGAAGGCCGTCAAATATAATGAACTGCGTCTTCAAGCCCTTTTAGCTTCCATTAAAGCTACCCTCGACTCCATTCGTAGCGTTCGCCACTGGGAACGACCGCAAATCACTGGTTTGTTGCTTGCTTGGCACACGTATGCGTGTCTTTATGCTGCATGCTGGCAGCTACCAATGCTTATCACAGTCTTGGTGGTGGGCTGTAGTCTTGCTTTCCCGTACGCTCCTTCTGGGGAAGCACCGCAAATGTATACTTCAGAAACTGCCAGAATTCGGAATGGGGTAAAAGATGACGACCAATTCACTCAGGACTTCTCTCTGACCGAACTTGCAAGTTTGCTGACAAAGATCTCTTGCACGACTGAGCGACTTTTCAATGCATTCAACTGGACAGATAAGATTGCGAGTTTGGGGGTATCTCTTGCCGTCTTGCTAACGGGACTAGCAGCTTCTGTTTTTGCGTTCGGACTTCATGTCTTTACGACTCATTGTCTACCTCTGCATCATATTTTATATATAGGCGGTGTTTTATTTCTGAGTCCTTCGGTGATTGACAAGGTACAGTGTTCGGTTAAGAAGGCTGCTAGTGCAATTTTGAATCGCGCCAAAGTATCGGAATCTGCCATATGGCAGTGTCCCGCAGTTTGCATTCAAATGTTGTGCAATCTAAATGCGCGTATCCTTGATGCTGAAGAGCTTGTTCATCGCCGAATTGCCAGCACACAAGAGGTACAGCTACCCTAGATATATGACAATTAATATTTTACATATGTGCTTAGCTAATTTTATCCCAATTAACAATGACACTAGCAATATCATGAGCTAGATTACAACACATATCCTTTTTTTTACTGGTTACAGGCATGCTTTAAAGGCAAACTTATTTCCTTGTCGCCACTTTTGGTTGAGTTCGAAATGAATCTCCAAGCGCCGCGAGGAGACCACATATGGTTGTCACGCCTAGATGTTGTCTACAAAGAAGGTAGCTCTAGTAAAGCAGGTTATGTATCCTTTGATTGGTAGGAGAGACTAGAAGATGGGTTACTCCCTGTGAAAAACGAAATGTGTGCAAATTTGCTACTTTTTCTGCCGAAATATAATTCTCTTTTCGATCATAAAAGCACTTGGTAGAATCACAGAATTTCTGAACAATACATACGAATTTAACTCAAATGATGAAACAAGAAAAGGTTTTCTTCAGTTTGTTACCATAACTAACAATTGCTTTTGTTTGCCCGCCCACTATACTATGCTAACAGACACCTAGTTCCCATGCTAAAAGTAATACCAATAAATCATCTTATTCACTCTCACTAGTTAGAGTACTCAGTGAAAATCTTTTCAGCTTGAGTAAAATGTACTCTAAATATCAGTACATTCTTTTGGGTTGAGTTTTCAACCCAAGCAAAACGATTTTAACTCAGTACCTCTGACAAACACTGATTGCCATATCAACCTACTAGGCAATCCTTTGACTTTCATGAAGGCTCAAGTCACAACAATCACCGCTACTACTATTTTTCCTATATCCATACACCTACTAGTAGAACTATAAAGCCCTTAATCTTTACCTAGTGATATTAATAGTATTAGTTTACAACTACCAGCATCGTAGAAAGTATCTACCTCCTACCTACATGCTACTACTAGGTGGTGTGCCGATATAGATATAGTAGAAGCATACTAAACCCTACCTATCTTAGTTAAGGGCTACCAAGGCAGAGAGATATGTCGCTTCTAGACACCAATCTGAGACCAGCGACGGCTTCTTCGTGCAGGAGTGACAAGCACCTCTGTTAGGCCACCTGTACCTAAGGGCAAAGCACCCTCATCGCATCTTAGGGAAAGGCACCTCCTCAAGAGCGAACAAACAATCGTGTGGATCTCTCTTTGTTGTGATCAAGGGAAGGATCGAAGGCCAGAGCTACGCTTTCTGCACCCTCTTATTCGACAACAAGTGCAACAGCCCAAACCCAAGTACTAAAAGACTGTTCCTTGCTCAGCCAACTTGGGTGCCCTTCAACTCAAGCAAATCCAAGAGACTTTGAATTCAGCTGGCCTGCTTAGTTTTTGGTGGGCTTGGGTCAGGTGCAGAAAATAACCAAGACTCCACAAGGACGTCACCTTTGTTGCTTTGTTTGGAGTGGGGTGAACGAGGAAGACTCGGTTTTAACTTTACGAAGATATTCTGGTGCTTCAACAGTCGCATAATCGTGGGGCACCTTCAACGAATTTAACCCGTGACGGAGCTCGTAAAGAGTTTAATATCAAACATCCACACAATGGTTCGGGCCATGAGTATGATGGATGTGGATGAGGCTACGCCATCCACAGACCATCAGGGGGAAAGTGGATCGCAGCAAGTAGATAATGCCTTTGAAATCACCGATACTCAGCCGCTCAAATCGAGCCAAGACGACGAAGAATTTGAAGAGGAAGAAGATGCGGTGTGGGGACGCCTCGTCCACACGGAGCGCAGCTCGCTATATCAGCCACCGCCTCCTCAAAACGGGGCGTCGCGAAGGGCCGGCCGCGCGAACCCAGAGATTGGTGCCGTTGATGTAAAAGGTGACTTGTTTAAAATTGGACGCGGAGACTTTATGGATCTTCAAGTCCGTGATGTCTCAGTCAGCGTAGAGCACTGCATCCTTGAACGTCAGGGGGACACCGTTTTCATTTCTGATAATCAAAGCTCCAATGGAACTTATGTCCTGGGAAAACGCCTTAAAAGAAATCAGCGAAAAGAACTTAAAAATGGCGATGTTTTCTCGTTGGTACGTTCGCGACCAAGCTCGGCGGTCCAGGAATGGTACGAGTTCTGCTTCGAAAAACTCATCACCTCCTCTCAGCATGAAGACGAGATGAATCGCCTGAGGTTTGCCCAACGGGTTTCCCACGGCGAGGGCCCACAAGCGGGTGGGGCTCTTTCACAGGCTATCATGGTCGCCTCCGCAGGCGGAGATAGCGGCATTGCTGCAGCAATGCAGTGTGAAGAGTTCGTCACCAAATATGAGATTCTCAACAAACTTGGTGAAGGTGGCCATGCAAAAGTGTATCGCGTTCGTTCCCTCAGGGATCGGCGCGCGTATGCTCTAAAGGTCGTGGATAAAAGGCAATTTGCAAACAACCGACACGCACGTTCACTCAAGGATTTAATGAACGAAGCTCTCATTATGCGTTCACTGAATCACCCAGGTATTATTCAATTGGTGGACATATTTTCTACAGATCGTACCCTTTTGTTAATTATGGAACTGGTACACGGAGGTGAGCTTTTTGATAGGCTCGTCAACAAAGGCTCATATCCGCAGGCAAAGGCTCGTGCACTCATTAAGAACATCCTTCTTGCGGTAGCTTACCTCCATGACCTTGATATAGTTCATAGAGACCTCAAACCAGAGAACATTCTCATGACTTCGGTCGAATCAGACGTTGACATTAAACTCGCTGATTTTGGCCTTGCTAAACAAGAAAACAAAGGTCGGCGAACCCTGTGTGGCACTATTGGCTATGCTGCACCTGAGGTTCTTCGTCGAGAGCAATCAGAATTAGGATTAGGAACCTATGGAAAGGAAGCTGATATGTGGAGTCTCGGAGTCACTGCCTATATTATTTTGACCTCGATTCCCCCCTTCCCGTCGGATTCTGGTTCTCATGACTTTCATCTGGCAGCTCTTAAAAGAGCTCCTGAATTCCTCGCCTTCCCTGCCGACCTGAGGAACTTTATTCTTGGAATGCTTGAAGTTGATGGCAAAAAGCGTCTAACTGTACACCAAGCTCTTCGCCATCCTTGGCTTAGGGATTCTCTGAGCGATTCGGGACCTATGCCAATGCCCAGACAACCTGCTTCAAGTGCTAGCAAGAACAAAGTCTCGGCTGCTACAGCCCAGACTGGTAACCCTCCTGCTCCTATTTCAGTGAATATCCCCCCATGTCCTCCTCCGCATCCTCTGCATGACAGAAGCAACGTACCAGAAACAGATGACGAAGACATCACAGGTACTTCGAAGCGCAAAATTGATTCTTCAACAGCTGCTCAAGGCCGCCTCAAACTTGTCAAAATTCGCAGTGACGAGTCTCTCCTTTAGATGTCTTCTTAGTTCTCATAAATGAATGGATGGATGCCTTCCATTATGTATGTGTACTTCACAGGCAAACCACCTTCATTTTGTATGTCTCGGATTATTGTTCATTCGAACAGTGTGTAATACATACTTGGCTCTTTTCTTCCTCTTTTTTTTTTTTTCTTTTTCTTTTTCATGTTTTTCTCAAGGTAAACGATATTTCTTCTTCTTCTTTTGACCACTACCTACACTTGTAAACGCTTGAAGCATTTCTATTCTTGATCAGACCTATTATTTTCTGCAGTTGATTGACGATATAGAAAAGGATTTAGAGGACACAAAACACAATATCGAGGAAATAAACAAAACTTGAATGCCGACTTTCATTGTCTAAGGAAACGGGGAATATGGATAACGTTTGAAAAGAAAAGAAATAGAGAGTACCTAATTTTAAGCTATTGAAACAAAGTGGGGTTCTTTGACCGGGATAATGGTGTTTGTAACAGAATCATATACCTGCACAAGTTGTGCAAGATCAGCGGTGCCAGGTCGGAGAGCCATAAAACGCAAGGGAACCTCAACAGCGCGACCCAGAACTTTGCCCACATGTAAGGACGCATCCAAAGGAATTACTGAAACACTAGTCATGTCTTCTGCAGCAGGAAGGACGACCCGCAGGTCTACCTCGGCATGTGCTCTATTGCGAACAACCAACAAAAGCTGAAAGGAATCACCAGGACGAAGGTCTGTGCAGCCCTCATCACGTTCGAGTCGCAGGGACACAGGGTCAAATACTCCACTAGCAAAATCCCACTCCACTCGATGCTTTCCGCGAACCTCTGCAACAGAGACGTCAGAAGTCCACGTCACAGTTGCAATACTTGTGTAGCGGCTGCCAATGCCCTCCGTATCAGCCTCTTGAGGTTCGACATAAGCCTGAGGGCTAATGTCCTCAAAATGGGACAGCAAGAAACACACAGTTTGCCTCTCACCAGGGCGCAACTCCAAAGGGAGTACCCAACGTCCTAAACGAGTTACGCGCATACTGATAGGCCGATTCGTAAATGTATGAAGGGTCAAGTCCTTCAGGACGACACACACATGAGCATGGGTATTCTCGCAAGAAACCTCGATGAAGCATTTGCTGTTCACTTGCTTATATCTCGACCGAATTGCTACACATCGCTCTTTGCGGACAGTATGCCTAACTTCTACAGTTTGGCGCTCAACAGGATGTGCCGAACTTGATGACTCTAGGACACGCTGAGCTCGAGGAAGGAGACCCAAGAACTGGTCCGGGTCGGCATCACGAAGCGCAGCGAGAGATACACGCCCCGCCTCTCGATTCAGACGAGTTCGAAACGTCGTCGACACATGTCGACAATAAAGCGTGAGCTCGAGCTCAGACCATTGATACGCAGTGCTGGCACCTCCTCCAGAACTTGTGGTGGGCATATCAATCTGAAAATAGTACACCGCGTATGCCTTTCGCAAGCGCTTCACAAGTGGGAGATTTTCTATTCCAGCAAGCTTTGCGGTGGCAGCTGCCTCTATCGTCGAGAATTTTCTCAGGGCCAACTTTGGCATATCTTTTTGCTCGGCTTCAGTTGTATCTGATGACTCCAAAGCCGGATCAATTGCCCCTTCCTCCTGAAGATCTTCTAAACCCGAATCTGATGGCTGAAAGGGACACAGAAGCACAGCACTTGGGTGGCAGGTCTCGTCACTCACGTTGAGCATGATATCCAACGATCGACACATGCGTTTCATGTCTTCTGCGTCCTCCATTGTGCGAGCTGTCGTAGATTTCCCTTGATCCAGATCTTGTTGACTCTTTGGCTCTTTCTGCTCAATCAGAACATAAAATGTTGCCAATTCGCCGGGAAACGCAAAGTTTCGCTCCATCTCTGCGTTCACACAGTCGTATGTGCCATCATCCTCACTTACATCTTGACTGCCGGCTTCTTTCTCTTCGTGCTCACCGTTGCCATTCTCGGCCTGCTTTGCCTTGACCTGGCCAACTCCATCTGCAGTGACCGCCTTCTTTTGCGGCCTTTGTTGCTCGTTAAGACTCGCGAGACCAAGCAAGGTGTTCACGGCCACCGCTTGCCTGCGGTCAGCCGCAAGGACCACGCTCACCTGCGTAAATTGTGCAAGCTCCATGCTACTATGCAGTCTGGGTTTGGACTTTGATTGACTGTCTGCCTTTTTCCTCCGCCTTTTTCTAAACATAGCAGTATCTATCTACTCCCTACTTAACAATAACACGCACTCTCATGTATTATAGGCAAATCTTTAATCTTTTATCTTTTGAACTGACTCACTTCCGCAGGCTTCTCCTATGAAGCCTTTCACTTGGGTAAAAATTCTAGTCAAAGCATATCAGTAGCGCCCATTGCTCAAAGAATAAATGCAGGTAGGAAAGAGCTTTAGACAATGAAAATATCTTCTCTTTAATCTTTTATTTTTTCTCTAAAATCACCAGTTCGTCTTTGCATGTTGTCTAAACGATCCGCTGCATATTCTCGTTCCTCGCGCGAATCGCCGACCAAACTGTCCCAGTTGACTTGTTGCTCCGTTATAACTTCCAACTCATCCTCCTCGCCGCCATCTCTAAGGTTAGAGTCTTGGCGTAAGCATCTTGTATGTAGCTCACGATTGACCAGCATTCCGCTCTCAGCAAAGGTTGAGTCTACACTATTGGTCACGGCTGCTCTTTTCGGCGCCTCGTGCTGCTTGTCCACTTTCTCCGAGCCAGACCTTGTGCCGTGAGAGTTTACAGTCAAATTCGTTGGAGCCGGAGAAATTTCACCACACAGATGCATTGGATTTAAATCGTACATGACAAAATTATCCTTCTCATTCACATCTTCTCCGTCCGTATATTTCACGAGCTTCCCTTGGATGGTAACCCCTTTGCTAGCTTTTACGTATTTCGCACGCTCAGAAATATATCGCTGGTTGATGCTCTTTGTAAAGCTTTCTCGACTATACCGAAGCAACTCAACCATGCCACGGAATTCATTGTCCTTGAAAAGTCGTTTCTCATGAGAGTCATCAAGGATCGACGCAGCAGCTTGTCGCTTATCCACCTGTCGAAGATATTTAGCCTCCTCTACTGTACCTTGAGAAATTAATCGGTAGACTCGTACAAACTGTTGTTGTCCAAGCCGGTGAGCGCGATCTTGGGCTTGGAGATCAGGCGTCGGGCTCCAGTCGGGATCAAAAATTACAACTTTTGATGCTCCCGTAAGATTTAAGCCTTCGCCTCCCGCGCGAGTAGACATGAGAAAAATAAATTGAAGCGGGTCTGCATTGAACTGTCGGCACATCTTCTGTCGCAAACTTTGCACAGTACTGCCGTCTAGACGCAAATATGGGTACGCCAGTGACTGAATGTAACTTTCCAAAACATCCAAGAGAACCAAGGAATTGCTGAAAATAAGTACCTTAATGCCCCCCTTTGCCCGCCAGCGCTGCAAAAGTTGCCGAAGGACCAGCATTTTCCCACACTGAGTCTCATCGATCAAATGTTCCCAACGCCTTGACTGATAATAGTCATCAACAGGTGTGTGCGATTCGACGTCCGAATTCCTGATTGCAGGAGAGAGTGTTTCTAAAATGCCTTCAGGGCGCTTCGCAAACGGGCCCAATATATACCTAGCCTTGCGAAGTTGTTTGTGGCGAACAACTGGATTTTCTTCTCCTGGGTCCGCGCGGACTAGATCTAAATGATTTGCAATTTGAGCCAGCAATACAACTGCGGGCATTTGTATACATTTGGGGCACATTCTGCATGGCGCAAATTTGTGCATCACCTTCCCGGATGTGCTATCTCGTTCGTCACTGGACTCCTCATCACTGCTATCATGTTTCGGCAACGATATCATTTTTTGGGCTTTTATTAAATCATTTGAAGCACTCTCTTTTGCGGCTTTGCCAGGCTCCTCTCTATCGTCATCATCCTCGTCACCGATGAGCTCTTGAACGACATCGTTTTCAATCGTATCTACCTCATTAATGCTAAATTGTAAAGTTCCAACGGTGCTGTTTTTAGTTTCTTGATTTTTAAAATGAATTCGATGTTGCATGCGCCATAGAGGGGCATCGAAGTCAATGCTTTGATCCACTGGACCACTTTCTTTGACATTGTTTGCAGGTATGGAAAGTTCCTTATCAGAAGCAGGGATATCTCGATCAACCACACTTGACTTTCTTACTGCTGCAAGAAGCTTGATAAAGTCAGGAGAATTCAGCACACGAAGGTAGACTTGCTCTTGAAGAGGTGTCAAAGGGCACAGCACCATTGTGTCTTTTTTACCACTAAGACGATCAGCAATGACTTCCTTGCCTCGACGAAGAATAAGCCTTTCAAGTATGAAACTCAACTTCTTCCTGACAGCTTGCTCTCGACGCATATCCTCACCCGTGGCAGACTGAAGGCGGCCCCTGTTAAGTGGTCGGGCAACATACTTATCAAACGTACGTTGAGGACCAAGTTCGCAAGGGGCAAGGACATGCATTATGCCCCACAACTCATTCACACGATTACTTACAGGTGTTCCTGTAGCACCTAACTTGCATGCAGACTTAAGCAGGCGTGCTTTTAATGAGTTCCCGGTTACTGGATTTTTAAGTCGATGGCATTCGTCAAAGACGACGACTCGCCAGGTGATCGAGGCAAAATGCTCATTCTCAGTGACTAAGTCTCGCATTCGCTCATAGCCTACAAGAACTAAATCCACTTTGCCATCTTTTGCACGAAGAATCTTCTTCTCCACCAAATCCCTAGAGCATCCGCTTAAGTTTTCTACTGTAAAGTGGCCCCACCGTTCTAATTCATTAGCCCAGTTGTCGACCACTGAGACAGGTACAACAAGTAAACCCGGCCCGCCTTCCCGTAGAAAGCGAGATGCCTCTTCTTGCACGTAAAGTCGACGACGACACATAGCTTCATCCTGTGCAGTGCCAGTCTTGTGGAAAATCGCCAACAGGAAACAAACTACCTGAATCGTTTTGCCAAGACCCATGACATCCGCCAAGATACCTCCTCGTGTGACCATACCGGGTGACACCATCCCTGAATACACATCAAAGAGAAATTGTACACCATCTCGCTGATACGGCATCAAGTAGCGGTTAGCTGTAGCAGGGATAAAAGCACGCCGTTTGAGAGGATGCAGTTGTCTTGCAAACATATCATATGCATCAGTTGCGCCAAGCTCGGCAAATTGGCCGCGGCATGTTTGAAAACTACTCTCCAAAGTGGGCTCATCTTTGATTCGCTGCAAGCAGAGATCCACCAAACTCGGAACTTTGAGTGATCTAGAGTGCCGAATTTGCATGTAGTTGGCCCAATGAGTATTATTCAAGGAACTTAATGTTGTTACCATTTTGTACACTTCTTCCTCCTGAGCAATTTTAGAACGTGTCCTGCGTTTTCCTTGACGTGCATCACTATCTTGTTCGAGTCGAGAAATGGAGTCTTGAATTGACGAAGCAAGCTCAAGACTTTGCTGAGGGAGGTCCGGGGTAAATAATCCTAGAACATAAGGCACCTTCAAATCCTCGTGCAAAGGTTTTGCAAGTTGAGGTCGTTCTTCTGTAGTTCCAAATTCTACGGAATCAATCAAAAATAAAGGGGGCGAGTCTTGAGAACGGGCTTTGCCCCTGTGTCTATATTTTTCTCGAAGCTGGCGCCGGCGCTCTTGTTCCTCGCGTTTTTCTTTGAGTTTTGTTTCTATATCACTGTGAATGTTAGTCTTCAGTGCTGGAGAGCTATCAGGCTTTCGACCTCGTTTATGCCCAGTGAGAACATCAGTGCCTCTCGTTTTAGGTTGAAGACGTGCATCAGCATGCGGGGATGCATCTTCTCGGGCCCGTCTACGCTTTGCACTAGGAGGCCTCCACTTGTCTAGCTCTCTATCTAGCTCCTCATCTGCGAGCACAAATCGTTCTTTGCGTGACCGGGATTTACGAGGTGTCAAGTCGTTTGAGATGGGGGAACCTTTATAATCACACCTAGAACGATCGTCCCTGCTAGTTTGGGAGTTCTTGCGATCACTGTCTGTTCCGTGCCTATTGTAGTCATCGTCATCCGTCTCACTCCCCCCTCCAATCGTATACTCTAAAAATTGTTTGGTGCGCAAAGCACGTGTAGGCTGAGAAGTGCTGCTGCTTGCTTGCGGCGAGCTAGTGTTGCCATTCGATGACTTCCGCCTCGAAGCATTCATGGAGGGAATATAGCCTGAAAGAATTGATGTTGGGTTTCGGGTAGACGAGCCTGGCGAAGAGGACAGCCCTGGTTCCAATGAGCAGGCTTCGCCTCTAGAGTCGTCTAAGGTATTACTCTCCATTTTTTTACCATTTTGGAGTGCTCGAGACCTTGCTATGCCCAAACTTCGGCGAAGATCTAGCAATTCCTCATCTGAAGATGAATCCAGGAGCACTTCTCGAGGATGGCGACGACGAGGAGTATGACTTTCTTGACTTGCAGTTTCTGCATTTGCAACAGGGCTTTGTTGAGGCCTACGTTGAGTTGCCGCGGCTATCTCTTGGCCTATACTGACAGGGATATCCCTGGTTGGTCGTGCGGGCAGTACAATCCCAAGCTCATGGTTAGGATTAGCAATTACTTTGAGTTGTGGTCTTTCCCCGTTCTGGGAGGTTCGCCCTGAAGTCGATGATGGCGATGCACGAGGCTTAATTACACACGATCCCCGTGCGCGCGCAAGCACGGCCTCAAACTCATCATCGTCAGAGTCGTCAAAGAGCATCGTCTTTGCGTTCTGGTCCCCGAGGCCATTTCCTGCTAACTACGAGACCTTTTAAACAATAGGAATACCTGCTACTAATACCTCCTTAATATAAGCCTAGTTTAGGAAGTCCTAGTAAGAGGTTCTCATTTATAAACAAAAAACACAAAAATGATCGAGGTACTTACAAAGTAGAGTTAAAAGGAGACAACTTTTGCCAAGGCAGAAACTCCATATCCTCTGAGGCTAGTGAGAGTTTGCAATAACTAAAGTTCGACGGACAAGGTCACTAAGCCTCAATAATTTGAAACAAAGAGAAACTCTTGAATTATATGGCTTAATTCGAAGGCAACAATGTAAAAATTTGGTAGCCTTGTTCACATCACCTAAACGATAACTCCGACGCCAGAGAGTCAACAGTACCACGTCGTGAATGCAACTCAAAGATGTGGAAATTCGAAATTACAAACATGGAGTTTGAAAAGCAAGGTCGTTCCAAAATGTAGAAATTTTATATTGTTTCTATTTCCTTTTTCACATTGCTAATTACTTATTAAGCCTTTCTATTTAAATTTGTCTTACCAAGACAGAATGCCCTGGCAGAACTTCCATAGGAATCTTTATATCGATATTTAGAAACTATAATCCATACTCATATACGTCAAATCTTGCTATTGTTCGCTGTTAAGTATCAGTATCATAGACCGCTTGCCCAGAGCTAGGAAAGTTTCATGGCGAAGGTTGTGGCATTTGGTTTTGCCGGGGAAAGTACATACCGTAAGCACATCAAGCACTCTGAGTGATCCCAATAGTGAATCCGCATATTTGGTGATTTATTAGAGATTTGGCCACTACATAAGCGCTTTCTATTGACATTGTTTCTGATACAGTCCCGGGATCCGCGTTTGAAGAGCAAACAAGCTTATCACTTTCCAAATTGTGCCATTGAAAAAAGTTTATGTTACTGCATGAAACAATCCTGGCAGCTTGCTGTTGGAAAACAGAGATGCTTACGTACATATTTTTCTTCCAAAAGGGCCTTTGGGAAACAGAACAGTGTTGGAACATAACGCCGTACTGGGCACACTGTCACAAATAGCTTTCCAAATAACCTAGTTCGTCCACAGGTGCCTCCAACGCAGGTTAGACATGGTCTTTATGCCTGTTAACCTTGGTTTTACACAATATGCATGAATCGTTTAATGCTATGCTGAGCTGAAGTTACTTTTTTATAATCTCGTAACGGTAATATGGAGAATGTTCCTTCTGATTTAGTTATCGTGCTGCTATGTGAATGCACATGAACTGCTGAAGTAGTCATTCACAATAACTTGAGAGCGAAAATCACCAGCAGTGGGCCTCTTGGCTTTTCTTATCTTTGGTAGCAGGTGTCATAGCCGCGAGTGGTAATGGAACGTCCATAAAGGAATCTTTCGATCTTGAATCAAATATTTGCAATACAATCGTGAGGAAGAGTCGCATGTTGTTCATTTCTCAATTGAGTCCAAAGAAATTTACTGATAAGGCCTAGTTAGGGCTGAGTTAGAGTTTTTGTTTTCTTGTTGAGTGTTTTATCGCAACAGAAAGGTGTGCGTAAAATATTTTTTTATTTCTTTTCTGCGAAGAGCACTTTGCCGAGCCTTGAGACCAGAGAACTGTTTGAATAGATCAGGGGTAAGTCCCTAGCTAGATGCTTGAAGAAAATAGTTTTACCTTAGAAATCACTCTGTGCTTTCAAGACTTTCCTAAGGTCAAGCTTAAGGACAACAACCTCCGAAAACATGTGACAGGACATATTTGGAACTAGAGCTTTACTTTGCTTCAGCTTATAATCAGCTACGTAGTGTCGAATAATATTACCTAGTGCTGATTGTATCGAGTTAGTGTCCCTGGTCCTGCGCAGGAATGTTGCTTTCTTCCACATTGCAAGTTGGATTATTATTTGTCAGTTTCACAAATCATTCACTAATAATTTCTTCTTTTTTCTTTCATACTAACTAGACTATGAGTCCTAGCTCATCCATTAAATCCTATGCATTGGTGTTGAAAGTAAGCGAAGCGATATAATTTTGACCAACTCGAAATTTGTAAGATTGAACGCCACGCAACAGGGTGTGTACTCACAATTTGACCTTATAGTCCATTTACTTACTGAAAACTTTAATGAGATTCGTTGGATAGAGTCGTTATTGCTGTAGGTGCTGTAGGTGCTATAGCTTAGTTTTCTAATACTACAAATACTACGACCATGTTAATATGTTTCTGCTTCTTCTTTGTTGTTTTCTTTTTAGAATCTGTCTTTTTGTCCAATACTTACTTCTTCGAGAATCCATTACGTGTCACCATGAGGAACCTCACTGATCATAGAAGGCAGGCGTGGCGCGCGGGGAAAATGTTCTTATGGCGCTCACTGTGAGTACATGTATCACACATTGTGCAGCGACTCCATACACTGATTTCGCTCGTTTGATGATGAGCATGGGCATGTGAAGACATTAAGTACTACGCAAGTTGCTGAATTTTGTTTTTTTCCTTGTACCTATGTACCTACCGATGGTCATCATCGTTGCAGAAAAAAAGTGATCTATACATGTCTGCGACTATGAGAGAATAATAGTGTGGAAGACTAGAAGTAGTGCTGTGAGAGACAGTGGATGCCTGTGTGTTCGAGGAGGGGCAGAAGGTAAGAAAATCAATGGGAGAGATAGAGGGAGACAGAGAGGGACAGAGAGAGACAGAGAGAGAGACAGGGGAGAGAGACAGAGAGAGAGAGACAGAGAGAGACAGAGGAGAGAGAGGGAGCGAGTGATAATAGCAGAGAGAGTGAGAGGGGGGGGAATATGTATATATTTAATTTAAAAGTATAAAAACGGCATTAGAGATTGCTCCGTTTAACTTGCTGGACAGATGAGGTCATTAAAAAGGCAAGGGAGCAAAGCAAAGCACAGTGAGTGAAAACGAGCGAAAACCTGTCCAAGTTCCATTTGCTCTAAGCTTGCCCGCGTACGTGCGCAGGTGCTTGTTGGCGGTGTATGGGTGTTGCAGGCTTACGCAGCTGCATACTTCATCAAAGTGCCTGCACCTTTCCTTTCATAGAAGCGCAGACTTGACAGGTGCCAAATATATAGGGCAATACAGCAAAACCTTACGAAGACGCTCCTTGTGCAGGGGCTGGGGAGAGGTGGCTGACCTTGTATTTATTTCTGAAGCGACACGGAAAGCACTGACTTCCCAGCTGCCCTGGAAACATAAATCGTCGTCAAGGTTGCTTCACTCTGGGCCCCAAATTAAGCAATCATCGAAGAACCCGAACGTGTTTCTTGTTCTCCGTAAAACCACAGGGGCGATAACTTGACCTCTAAACGTGGCGTGATCATTTGTTTATTGTCAAAGTAAATCGTCAGCTGTGAACATAACTATCATAAGATGGACCCTGCAGATTATACGCACGCGTGGAATAAAGACATTTGCGGCCACAATGTTGAAAAGGGTATGAGAAAAGAGAATCAAGACACAGTCCACATTGCGCTCTATCCTGATGACGATGATGAAAGTGGATGTGCTCTTATTTGCGCAGTGCTTGACGGACATGGAACAAGTGGGCGCATCTGTGCTTTAAAGACTAGAGAGTTCTTTGCTCAAGAACTTGCAGCAGTTGACAATTCAATAGTTACATCATGTTTAGAAGGCGACCTGGAAACATTGAGCAGCACATCAAAGGATTTATTCGAGCGAGCGCAAACTTTTTTAATGGATATTGCCGATGAGAAAACTAAACGCATATTTGCTCGCTTTAGTGGAACAACTGTGACCATTGCAATTGTTGCGGGACCTTATCTTTGCCTGCTGAATGTCGGTGATTCAGAAGCGACGCTGGGGCAGATCAAATCTAGCGACGACTCTGCGCCAAAGGATGGCGAATTAGTAAAGTCTGGGGAGGAATCTACTCAAGCCATCAAGTCGTTCATGCTATCAACGAAACATCAGCTACATTTGCCTGAAGAGAGAGAGCGCATTATCGAAGCAGGGGGGCGCATTGCTGCGAAACGAGGCAATGATGAAGGGCCCTTGCGTGTATGGCTACCTGATGTAGAAACACCAGGTTTAATGGTTTCAAGGAGTATAGGAGATGGCGTGTGCCATGATCTCGGAGTTTCTGCAGAGCCATCGGTATTTCTTAAACTGCTTGAACCCTGCGATAAATTTGTCATTCTCGCTAGTGACGGACTGTGGGAGTTCGTTGAATGCCAGGATGCGGTTGAGGTAGTCGAAGACTATATCGACCCAGACGATGCTTCGCATGCGCTCGTTACTATCGCCCTTACTCGACAGAACAAAAATAACACAGATAATGTTAGCGTGATTGTGCTTCTGCTCGAGACACTAGATGAGCGCCGTGATAGACTTTCATCTCAGCCAGACTTTGAAGAGCGTCATAAGAAACGTCTTGCTGCAATGCAAAAGTTAGAGGAACAGATTCGAGCCCAAAAGCAAGAGGCTATTGATGCGATTAAAAATAACTTGAATGGTGGTTTTGCCGGAAATCCTGCTAATGGCTCAATTCTTTTCGGAGACCCGAGTGAAAATGCATTTGGCGGCGGCGGCGGTGGAGGCGGCAGCAATGGTGGCAGCGCAATCCCTACGCTTGATGCTGGTGGTCTCACGTCAGTATCTGTCCCAAGCAAGCAAACAAATTCTTTTAATGCAGCAGATTCAGGAAGAAGTCAGAAGAAATCATCAATGTGCATAATCTCATAATGTAGCAGTAATTCCAAATTGTTTTTTTCAACTTTAAACCAAACAAAAACAGTGGATAGAATATCTCATAATGCTGTACAACTTTTGTTTAGACATAACCCTTCTACCCTGAAACTCCCAAGTATCCACGCAATAACATGATAAACAAACTTGGTTGTCTGTACTGTGCAGTGAAGTTTTCCATATTTCATGCATCCATTAGCACTCTCTTTCATTCCACACTATCAACAGGTACAAGATTAACAACCTTGATCTGAAACCTATATATACATATAGTTTGTGTGATTACACTCTCCGTAGTTTGACAGGACCATTGCGTTTTTTTTCAGCTGTGCGGGCAACTGCACTTTGGGCAGTCTCACGCCAATGTTTAACCAACTCCAGAGCACAGCTCTGTGCTTGGCTACCGACAATTTCAATATCTGCGCGGGCAACCTTATTCACAGTCTTGCCCACACCAGTCTTACGTAGCGTCTCCCACGATATGAAAATTTCCTTAAAGTCGCCAAGAGCAATGCTCAGAGCAGTTTGCTCGCTGGCCAATTCGTAACTTTTATTGTTGTCTCTTGCAGGTTCGTCCACTTCCTCTGTAGCTACAATGTTAGGTTTGGTGGCCTTCGAGCTATCGCACAAACCATGCGGTGTCTCATCACCATCATCACTCCGAGTGGTTGAACCGGAGCTTTCGAGCGGCTTCTTAGCATGGAGTCTAAGGCACGATGCATAGCGTTTGGTCACAGCTTCCTGCAGGCTGGTCACATCACTCAGCACCACTACTTTGCGGCAGTCTGCCAGGGTTCCTTGCCTGAATTTGTGACTGCCATCGCTTCGCCTTCTTTTATTTAATGTCAGCGAGCCCATGCGTTTGGGAGGAGAGTCCTTGCTCTTTGCGTTCTCCAGCCCCGAACACGAGCTCTGCGAGATCTCGCCTTTCTCGCGCTTGGTCGAGCCAGACTTGGACGCCTGAGACTCCTTCGCACGGGTAAGAAATCGATCCATCGCTAAACTCACTACCGGGTCCCAAGCCACAGGTTGCGCCTCTGCCTCTAGCTGAAGGGCAAGAGGATAAATGTCCTTTTGATTCAGGTTCTAACGCAGATCAAATTCAAACCACCATGATGACACATGCAATGTATAGCAGGAACGCTAATACCCCTACACACTAGTGGTTACTATGGAACCACTAGGTATCACTCACTTTTGGTGTTTCAAAGTTTTTCCCTTGGTAGGTAGGACGGGCTCATCTCATTGGGACCCCTTTGTTGCACTTTGCCAAGGTAGTACGAGTTTTCCAAACGCTCCTTTTGAAAGCAATCTCTGAAGTATCGAAAACTCACAAGTTTGCAGTTATATTAACAACTTTCTGTAGTAAAGGTCGCACTCATCACGAGGCCGTGTGTTTTAAGATATTATCTATGGAAGTTTTCGAAAATCAGTTTCAAGAGGCGATCGGGATTGGAATAAGAATACTTTTGAAATTGAACGCAAGAAGACCTGAGCTCATTGGACCACAGCGCTTGCACACATTTAGGTGCTATTACGGCTAGAAAAACTCACAGTTTCTTGACAGTCGGTAAAAATAACATTTGGTTTTTCTAGTAATAAGTCAAATATCTTCGACATGAAAGTCTGTGTCAGCGGAGGGTTTCCCTTGGAGTATAGAAATGTGGTCAAGTTCTTCCTCGCGGCTGGTGTTGCAATTTTCATGAAGGTTTTGAACAAGTGTTTGACGATTAGGAGCCTTAAACAACGTTGTTGAGTGTAGCCTTTCTTGCGCATTCTCACCTCCAAGAATCAGTGCAAGACGCTCGATAGCACTTTGGACAATATCTTCTACATCATTACGTGATACAGTCTGTTGCTGGTCTTCGCTATACCTAGGTGAAGGTGGGGTTCCCCGCAAGGCAGCGGTGCTTGCCAAAAATTCACTTATATGATGTTCCAAACCAGGATAAAGCTTTAGTACCTCATCAGCAATGTCATCGCTTAATTCAGGAAAATCTTTCATACATCGCTCAAAATCTGCACGAGAAAGTTTATTTAGTTCCGACACTGTTTTTGACAGTACAGAACAAGAGCGCGGAAGAGAAGTGAGCAAAGCAATTTCACCAAAAAAGGACCCAGGCCCCATCAATTTTACTGTTGCTGAATCCTTCAATGTCTCGTCCACAGAAAACTCTGATTGAGCCATGGCTTTGGTCTCTGCAGCAAGCTTATCTTGCATAGATGCACGAGCTGCCCCAGCAGAAAGGTCAATCCTTTGTTGGAAACCTTCATCCATTTCTCCGAAAAGAACAGCAATGACTCCTTTGCGGATCATGTAAAGTTCCCGTGCAAGGTCGCCTTTATTAAAAACAATGTCACCAGGCAGGTAAACGTGTGTTGTAAGCGACATAGCAAGGCGAAACAGGCACTCATTAGAACAGTCACGGAAAAGGCTCACCTGAGAAAGGAGTGGACCATGCATAAGAAGTGCAAGATCCTTGCGTAAAGGAAGAGACAGATCGGGGTCACGTAATAGACCTCCACTTTGGTCGTTGAGACCCATCTTCTGGTTAATCCACAGATAGTCAAAGTATTGCGATACGCGATACTGTATCTCTTCAGGAAGATGCAACATCGCCATTTCACGTTTGATCCTGTCCACTCGATTGTAAAATTCATAGTAGCTAGCCATTCTATTCGAAGCAAACACAACCGCTTCAGCAATAAAATTAAGTGTTAGTGCTAGGCCAATACACATACAAAATGGGGTGAATAAGCATAAGCTCACCACCTGATGCCGCCTCTCATTATCATAATGTGTCCACAAGCTCCAGGCCTCACTTGCATATCCAAAGTCGGAAACGTTTTGAGTCGTTGAGCTACAGCTAGTGACATTGGAGATCGTGGAGACATTGGCAGCGCGAACCTGCTCTTCCTCCCAAATGCCACGATCGATGTTTGCTACATAAGCAAAAGGATCAGTGAGAAGAAAGAGCATTGACACAGACACACGCAGACCTAGCAAATACAACCTCCACATATCAAGTTGAGAACAGTCATACATGGCTAAGGGGGGGACGGGAATATCTTCGTCTTCGTCCAGGAAGATGCAAGGGTCCATGATTGTAAGCCAGAAACAGCACATCAAATGGGTCAGAAGGACTCCAAGGGAAACAAGCAGAAACACTCGGTAGAACTTAATGTACCTTTTCAGATACTTAAAGATTCGACCAACACGTAACAGCTTGGGAATTTTTAGCCACTTGAGGATTTTTAGGCTTTTCCGGGTAGTTTTAGAAGAGGCGCCAAAAAACAACTCAAATGGAATTGAGGCAAATATGTCAATGAAAAACCATGACTCTAAGTAATGAGCAGCAATTTTTCGTGGGTTTTTCTCATGCTCTCCACGGTGAATAAACCCTGTTCGAAAATTCAACAAAATATCCATCCAAAATAGATAGTCTAGGAAAGAGCTGAACGTCTTGTTGTATTCAAACTCCACAAAAGCAATCTGCAGGGGCGTGAGAAAGCATAGATAAACTACTGCACCAACAATCAACACGTCCCAGGCACGGCGGTATGGATTGTCCCAATCAATGACCCAACGATAGTTTTGAGCGTCTGCTTCCATAACTATGCGAAACTTGTTAACACCGCTTTGTTGATGCTGCTGCTGCTGTAACAAACGCAGGTCATCGTTTTCTAAAAATGATGAACCAGACGCCCTCGGGGAGAGCGGCTCAAGGATTGCAGCTTTAGAGCTCTCTTGCTTATCGTCAAGAATCGTGGCAGGGGCAATGCTACTGCCGTGCTTCCCGTTCTTAGAAGCAAAAAACCGAAATTTAGGACTGGCGGTACCTGGCAAAGGACGTGCTAGACGATGTAGCGGGCTTGTAGATATTAAAGATGCACGGTGCACCTGGTGAACTAAGTCTATATTGTTATCATCTTCAACGTCCCCCTTTCTGATACGAATATTTCCAAGCTCTAGCGCTCTTTGAAGAGAGTATTTAGATCGGCTTGCTGCATTGGCAATGAATTGTCTTGCTTTTATCGATCGCGTTGTCGCTTCTATTCCGCTACATGTTTGACCGAATCGTTTAAGGCTTGGCTCCGATTCTGCTTTTTCCATATTCATATTTTGAATATCTTGCCCAATACCCGCTGTATTAGCTTTTATGTTAAACTTTGTCGTCGCCGATGCTGCTGCTGCTGCTGCTGATGGAGCGGAGTCAAGAGGAACACATGCAGGTGGTGAATCAGCACGTTTCTGAGCATTAGACACCTGGACAATTGTTGGCTTCGATTGGCTAGACTCAACTTCTACTGAGGAGTTGAGCTCCAATCTTGGTACGCTATCTCTGACATCTGTTTGAAGCTTATCCTCAGCCATACTTGGCACCGCGTGCGTGTGGTAAGCTGTCTCAGAAATAACGTCGCCTGTAGCTTAGCGACACAGAGGTACCTATGACATGTGAAAAATAGTAAAAGTTATTTCTTGCTGTAGGTGTTCTGCAAGAATCGAGTCGGCTGGCAAATGATGTCATTAAATTAATGATTGGTAAAGGGATATACTTGTATGTAGTCCGAGCTCTGGTGTGGATGCTTCCTTACACAAACGCTACTTAAGTTGAAGTCTAGTCTTCCCCTATTAGTATTTGGTACGAAAGTACACACCTTTTGAGCTACGCACCAGAGTTTAATATTGCATACTTCTTGGTCATAACTTTTTCTCTTGGCACCTTCTCCAGTATCCGAATGTCCCTGCTTCAAACATGATTCTTCATTGTTACTACCTTTCATATCACGTTTAGCGCGGATGAGACTCGCATTCAACGAGACAAAAACATTTCAGTGTGGAGATCCGTTGGAGAACATTTGCTTCTTAAAGATAAAAAATCTCAGAAACGAAGTCACCTACTTGGAAAAAACTCGCTTGCATCCATGGTCACAGTGAACTCTTTCTGAAATAAGGCATCATCAATTTTGCACCGTCCGGGCTTATTAATACCTACCTCTTCGTATCTCGTTTGGTCTTCATAACATAGCAAACATATTGAACCATACCAAAAGTTGCTGCAGGTCTATGGTTTGAATGAAACACATACACATATTCGATGAGAAGCAGATAGGCCTCTCACTTGGCTAATTCACGATATACTATGTATCTTGCAAAATATCAACCGGTCATTTGCGATCTCCATGTTTCTAGTTGACTTTTTGCCGTGTATGGTGTCGCAAGATTTTAATGGTAGCCGAAGAATCGTTTTTTGTGTTTTGTTTTGTTTTTTAAGCTAGATTTTCTTCTTCTTCTTCTTCTTTTTAATATCCTAGTACTTGGCGTATAAATTGTATAGTATATTTTCTTATTCATTTATAAAAAATGCCAGTGAGAGAACATTATTTTTTTAAATCAAAAGTTTTTTTGTTTTTGTTTTTAATCTAAAAAATAAACAGATAGATAGGAACTTTAGCTTCTTTGAAAAAAAGAAAGAAGGAGAATATTTATTTTTCAAAGAAAAGGGATGGAACGCACACTCTTGAAGAAAAGCTCTTCTTGTTGTTGTTCTTCTTGTTATTGTTGTTGAGACAAACGGAAGAAGGCTGCTGAAAGCTATAGCACACGAAGTTCCATACATTAAGAATAGTAGGGAACACCCTTTAGAAATTCAAAAGTCAATATCGATGCTAGATGCTGAATCATTCGATCGATTGTTTCGATTAGTTTGTGGCGGACTAACAATGCCATTTGCCGATGCTACATTAAACTGGGATCCAAAATGACCATAGAAATCCTTTGAGTAGTGACCATTTGGCGTTTCATATGCACTTGAGGTCATATTGGTACTAGGTGTTCCTGAGTAAAACCTTTTCCAATTCAACACCAGGAAAAGTGCCGCAAGTAAGCCCACAAATCCACCGACCGAAGCCCCTACTACTACAGTTACTGTGGAAACTGATTCTTCGGAGAGAGTCTCTTCGGAACTTGTTGGCTTTACTGTTGGAGACCTTGTCGTGGCAAGGCTGGAGCCAACAACCACTGACATAATTCGATCAGCGTGTGTTGCGAAGTTGCCTCGTGCTGTCGTATCATCAGCATCTGTTGACGTCCATCCGATGATTTGTAAATGATCAAGCTCTGTTGGTTGGTAATACCAACGACCAGGAAGCCATACATCATCGAATTCGGTGCATTCAGGATCATTGTACGATAATTTAGGACAGTTGCTGCTATCAATCGGGACAAGACCATCATTTTCTCTAAGATGTTGAGGTTGATCAATTGAGCCAATTAAATTCGCAAATGGACTTAGTCCAGCCCACATGAGTAAAGAAGCCTCCGCCGCGAACCCACACTGTGAAGAATTGCTCTCGCTGCATCTGTACTTAAAATCTGTGCGTTCAGTAGCAAAGGCAAAGTAGTATGTGTCTGGGTACGCTTGTTGACCAGCAGTATTTTGTGCGTACGCTCCTGCTGGAGATAAATCGAAGGGCGCCAGGTCTGTGTTGTTCACCGACCAGATTGGATTTGACTCCATACGATCAAAAAACTCCCCTACAGTTTCATTTGCTAACTTTGTGATATTCCACTGATCGAGATCAAAGCCATAAATGCTTTCAACAAAGGTGTCGTCGGTGATGCCTGCAAAGCTTAAAATAACAACAGCAATTACGCGCACAATATCAGTACCCAGAATATCTGTCAGGGTACTTCCATCGTGTGTAGCAGAAAAAGATGTCAGACTTTTGAGCATATTGCCCTGTTTCGAGAATAATGGCGAGAGCTCTAGAGCCGGGGTTCCATCTATTTCATCTTGTAAGCCTTCTTGAAGGAGTATTTCAATCTTGCGGATTGTGGAGCCTCCCATACTGTGTCCTAGAATATGAATGCGGTTCTCTGTTGACCACTCCGGGTAGAAACCCTGACCTGAATAGTCTTTTCCGTACCGTTGATGCCCATGACGTTCACTGTGTACTTTGCCATAGTCAACACGTGTGCCCATGATCTGCGCGTATAGCTCACAAGCACGGTCATGGTTACTGCTTACAGGACCAACTTCTGCTTGATATACGGTGAATCCGCGGGTTGCAAACTCATTTATATACACCCAATACGGGAAACCAAAAAATTCATCAGGTCCGAAGCCACCAAGACCATGCACGAAAACCGCAATCTCGTCGGCATTTGCATGCCTTCCTTCGAAAATGATGCAAAAGAGGGCTGCATAAAAAACATGCCATAACCAGCCATGGCTAGAACCGACACAGCGTGGTACAAAATAAGAAGTGCCTTGTCTCTGCAAATATGTTTTCATTTTTTCTAGCTTGATGTGGTGCTGCTAAACGAATTCTGCAGTTTGCCACAGGTTTCAAGATTGCTCAATTTCGCTATGCTTTAAAATTGCTTCATTGCAACTATTCAGCCTCTTTTAAGAAAGGCAGTAGTTCCATAGGGCTCATGAGTAATGTTTTCGGATCCCGCGACTCGTACCATATATAAAATATTAATGAAAATATAATCCCTCAATCAAAATGGACAATTATCATTCTTTGAAGATTGTCTTATTTTTGTTTTTCAAAAGCGAGATCAACATATTTTATATTTGCAACGCCTATTGACTATTCTCAAAATAAACCTGCTGCATTGTACTTAAGATGGGCATCATTTTTCTAAAACTGGCACCTTTATTATTTTGCTCTGGCCGTCGAAGATTGCATATAGTTTTTGTAAGCACGCATTCTTAATTTACTAGAGGTCTCCTACTCAAGCTTGACGTCAATTCCTAATGTTGTTTACCGATATCTCGCTACTCACTGAAACATTACTGTAGCCTGAAGGTACATTCAAAAATCGTCGTATTGTTCACAAGAATGATGCACGGGGAAGTACGAAGAGGAAGTACGACTCCCTAAACACAATCCACGAGCTTGTGCCATGAAATATGCACAAGCACATCTTATCATTAACGGGTACAAGATACGCCTCTGCAAATGCATTTCTTGCCGTACGGAACCAAAACAGACCTCGCGATGAATGTACTGCATTTAAGAAACACAACCCAAGTCTTGCGTTCGTATGCGTAGACCACAAGACACATATAATATGTCCCGTCTGGTACAGCGTACATATTGGTATTCATTCAATCTTTTGTAGGTATACATACGAGTTGAAGCACTTTGTATGGGACTACGTGCAAGGACTGAAACTCGACATTAACAGCCCAAATCATCGCTGCAAGTATCCAATCCAACATACGAATACCTCATGCTAGTATGCTTTGTGCGTCAGATTGCGAATGTGGCGCTCGATGCTTGGCATGTAGTACTTCTACAAAGCAGCCACGCTGTACTTCCCTCAAGCTGAGTTTTAAAACCTGAGTAAGATCGAACGACATTGAGTCTAGAAAGATCTTATCATAGAAGAAGATGATGAAGTATTGACATAGCTTTGATTAATTTGAGTACTTGTCCATGCATCGCACCTACTTCGGAAGCGTGCATAATAGAAACGCGTATTATTTCAGCCCAAATTGTAGTCTACGTTCGAAGTTCCTATCTTTTGAAAGTTCAACGAACAGACCCAGCCAAGAAAAAGTGACTATAGCCCGCATATCTAATTTTGAGACGCTTTTCATTGAATAATTAAGGAGCTGATAGTCATACTTTCGTTCGCTATTCCTTTGCTTGGAAACGTATGTTTGCGCTGTCAAATAGAACTCAGAAAAAAGGTCAGCATCTGCATGTGCGAACGGCAAGCAAAAGCAATATCGAATGTGACAATTCGAAAATAAAAGTTGAAGATTGTCTCCTCACTCATATAAGTATTTACTTTCGACAGCTGAGGACAAACACGCAAAAGCAAGAGTTTCATGGATAACAGCAAATACAAAGCTTACAGCCCTAGCCTCTAAAAGGACGAGGCGCCAATTCATTGGCCAATCATGAAAGCACAGCTTTGCATAGTTTTCCTCTTTCTCTTCATCAAAGTGTCTTTTGCAGACTTCTTGGCAGACTATCTTAATGACAAGACATTTGGCATTGATCCAGGACCATGCCCGGGGCCATCCAAGAATGGCGATGTCTGTGTCGGACAGTGGGACAATTTACCCCCCCAAGCAAAAGAAATGCGAATTTGCTTGAGCAACACGGATGACACATTTTGCGGCAAACTTGGAGATTTAATCATGAATGGAACTTTCACCATTTGGCAGCTTCAATGCAAAGACGTCTCCATCGCTGACATTGCAATTACGTACCAGAAAACGAATGCCAATAGGCTACTGAACGCAACAGTGGATGCTTCGGATGTTCGTTTGGATTGCTCTGGTTGGGTTCGAATTCAAGATCTTGTGATTACAATAGCCGGCCTATCGCTCATTGTGACATTTGAGGGGCAATTTACACTTGATCAAACAGATCTTGCAGATGGCATTTCATTGAACTTAGGCGTTCAGTTTCAAACAAGTTCTACAACTTCGTTCAACACAGATCTTCCAGAACAGCTTTTAATTCCATACGACGAATGCCGCCTGGACCCCAATCTTGGTCTTGAACTAAAAACAGGGGAAGAAGGCATTGAGAATCTCAAAGTCTGCCTTGGCACAGTGAATGACTGTGGTTTTGACATTGGCTTCCTTCTTGGCTCTGGCGCCTCCGATATTGTTATGACTGTGATCATTAGCATAGCAGAAGCTGTGATGAGTGGGGTAGTCTGCCAACTGCTGGAGGAAGCTGCTGTGCTAAGCGAGACAAACTCTCCAGGTCCACTCACTCAGGTTATGCTGGATATCAAAGCTCAAATTGATACATGGGGGTTAGCACAGGGGGAGAACGTTGCTGAGGCTGACCAAGACGCTCACATCTTAGCTACGTCACCCTACACAATGATCACACAAGCCGAGCTTGACGTGGCAATTGATTTCAACTCCAGTGCAGTAGTGGAAGCTGTGTCTGTCGCACTGAATGGATGGTTAGGTACTGCAAGTGAACAGCCCAAATACCACTCCAAACCTGTCGTGAACGAGTTGGTTGATCTCCTTACTGATCCCAAAGGGTCCATGTATGTTGATCTAGAAGCCCTTGATGCTTCACCTGAAGTACTTTTCCCTCTCGATGTTACCAATGCCACCGTTGAGTTCGAGTATGTTCAACTTGTAGGACTTAGTAATATCTCTACTTTTGAAATCCTTGATGTGGGAACTGACATTGCACTCGCTGATAGGTATCGCCGTACCTTTAACAACACAATTGAAATCGACGAAATTTACCTCTTCGTTCGAACCTTTCTTCGTCTTGAGCGCGGTGATTGGGTGACCGAGTCTTGTAAGTATCCATCAGGGACCTGCACCAGTGATGCAAGCGAGTTTACATTTACCTTCCAAGTCACTGTTCGTAATGTCTCACTCGAAGCAAGCGTCCTCGCCGTCATCGACCCGTCTCAAATCTCTGACTTACAGATTGGTCAACTCTTCGATATTGACTATCAGAGTGAGCCTATCGGAGCATTCTCTAATGCGATTCGCTGCATTTCTCCAGCAGCTTATGCCTTAAATGTGACAAATTTACGAGCAAGTGTAGGTGAAATTGATGATCCCAAGCTAACCGACTTTGATGGGGATGGACTCTCCGAATTTATAACTGAGACAATCGAGCTTGGTACAGATCTCGCCAAGGGGGCACTAAGCACAAAGTTTCCTGGCATTGCGAATGGCCCAATTCGAGAGCTCATTAATGAAGTTCTCCTAGAAAACGTCACAGTCTTCGGACGTGACGCATCAACGGTCTGCGACGCATGGCAAGGTTCTAGTACAAGCAATGGAATTAACATGGAAACTGTTGATTTCCAAGGGCAGTTATTCTCTCCAGTATATGCTCTTGTAAATGAAGGCGTAGGAGGCAATCCAATCCTTGATACAGAAGTAGATCTCAATGATCTTATCCTTACTCTTCTCGAATACAATGAAGACACATACGCTGATTTTCCTTTTACACGTCAGGACGAGCCCGAAGGATCGTGGAGACTTAAACCTGAATATGATAGCGCTAGCACACTTACGGCTTTCGAGACAGATGACTATCTATCCTTCACCTCGCTCACTTTTGGGAATGTAGATTCTTTATACAAGTTACTTTTAGCTTCAACAGAGACTGGAGGACTCCTTGTGGACTTTGGGATTGGTGGTTCACTTGCGTTCGCCAATGGCAGTGGGATAGAAGCGGAAAGACCGTTTACCATGTCGGTTGATTTCGAAGCTAATATTGAGACCAGAGGTATTCTTGAAGAGGCTGAGCTCGAACTCATTTTCCACCAGCTCGACTTTTCAATGGAGCTCACTACACTGGCGTACAGTCCTGACTTCTTCTATGGGCTAACCTTTTCACAACTACAATACGCCCCGTGTCTTATGGCCATTGTTCGTCAAGTTGAATTCCGTGATGCAGCACGTAAAGCTGCAGTCAAATCGCTAAGCTTCAAGGTTACACCCTTATTCTCAGCATCTACAAACCCTGACAATAAGGTTTCCGAAGCCTTGAATCTACTTGCCACAGAACAGCCCGAGCAGCGAGCCGAAGCACTGGTTAATACTCTTTTGGATGCTAGCTTTGACGCCATCCTAAATACCATTGAATACATACCTGATAATCTTGGAGAGATAGTAGTTACTGTGTGCGAAGCTTCAGAGTCTCTTGCAGACATTCTCGACAATATACCGCTGGGCAATTTCTTTCCAAACTTTACAGAAATCATCGATGAATGCACAGGCGATATTGTCCCTCTGCCAACGATTTTAGAAGCAGAACGCTTCGTCTTTCCAGAAGACTACCCTAGCACTGTTATTAATGTGCAAGAGTCGGCAACACTGCAATTAATTCGCCAAGGCTTACAGGTTCTAAAGGGAGACACCCTTGAAGCAGTTTTAACAGCCCTTGCGAATTCTTCGGGTAGCGCTCTTGCAGATCTGTTCGAGCTGGAGAACCCCAACAATCCTGAGGATGGAAATGTGACCCTCGTACTTCCTTTGACAAGCTTGGGCTTAAGCGTAGATTTAATGGATGAATTTAACCCAGGTTTCAGAGCTGGATTTGATTCCCTCAGCATTGTCGGTTTCAGTCGATTGCTAAAATCCTTCAATCTTCTTGAACCTGTTGGGAGCCTGACTACTCGAAGCCGAGTGAGCTTTCAAGATAGTGACCCAGTGGAGATTGTTTTTGCAACATCGTTAGAACTTGATGGGTCGGCCGTTGGTGAAGCTGCAGGCACTATAGTTCGAGAAGAAGTCAATGTCAGTATATTTGTGAGTGACCTTGAACTTATTGTTGACGTTGTCAGTGCTCTCAATAGCGAATTTCTAGAAAATCTTACGTTTTCACAACTTCTAAGCATTGATGCGTCTCAGAGTTTCTCCTTGGGTGATCATTTCATGGGTTGCCTCTTTGCCGCAGTCTATGATGATGGCCTTTTTATACGAAGTTTAGAGCTTACACTAGGAGAATTGGGCGGGGTCAGCCTGGTTTCTTCACGTGAAATTTTAAGTGAAGGCATGGAAAAGTTGGTGGATGCCATTGTGGATATATCCACGTATTTCTACGCTGAGGTGGCCACAAACATCTTCCAAAATTGTGTTCGTGAATACATAAACTCGATCATAAGTGCCGCCATGGGTCTTTCATCGTGCCCTGAAGCCAGCAGCATTTCGCCCCCACCCCTTAGTGGCGACGAGCGCATCCTTCGCTTCTCGACATGGGATGCTTTGACCAGTGTTTCGTCATTTTGGTTTGATACCATAGTACCTGAGAAGTATGCTTCCGTAAATGCTGCTGTGAATGCAGCATTCAACAACCTGGTATTTTTTAACACAGAAGCATCAATCGGTGATCAGTCTTTCTCCATGAGCATACCGCTAGTCTACAATAGTATAAAATATGGTACTGTAGACTTGGGTATTGCAGATGTCACAATTACGAACCTAGGTAGTTTTAGTGATCTGCGTTTGGCAGTTCCATTCAATAGTATTGGGGAACCAATGTTCAGGGTCGCTGCTGCGTCAAGTACTCGTCTACTTGCTTCTCCTAATGAGAGAAGCTCAGACTCATTTGAATACATCACACAGACAAACATTCTCATCGATGGGCCGTTGGAGATTAATGGAAAGTTTTCGTTGAATGCTACAGACCTCTTTCGCGACTACCCGAACATGGTAAACCAACTTGATATTACACTAGCTGTCTCTGACATTGAATTAGGTCTAAGACTACTCTTAGAGATTGATCTTGTTGATCTCATGGGTGTGCAATTTAAGAGTTTTGGATCTATCAGCGAAATTCCATGCGCCTTAGTTCCAGTAAAAGCGCTGCAGCCTTTAGATTTCAATCTATCTACAAGAGACATTACAATAACGGTGGGGTGTGCAGGCGAGTGTGATTTCCCGCTCATCAACTATCTGGAAGATGGCAGTGTTTTTACAAATGAGAATGGAGACACGATCAGTGAACTGTTTGACGAATTCGTGGAATACGTAAATGGGTATCTGGTGACCCAAGGTGCACAAGAGTTGATCAATATAGCCATCTCTCAGGCTGAACAAAACTGTGCTGCGATTACAGAGATCGCAGAGGACCTGTTGACATTTGACGAAATACAGAAGAACGACATGGCTTCTTTGTTCGCATACATCTTTTTGGGTGGGTGTGGCGTAGCTGGCATAGTAGCTTTGGCTTTGGTACCTCTTCACCGTCTTCGTGAGAGACGACAGGTTGCAAAACACTTGACTGGGGAACTTCCAGCAAGTAGCCATGGCAACGCAAATTTAGCATCTGACATGGGTCTTTTGGAGCTTCGTATGAAAAGTCTCTTTCAGCATCCCGCCACGCCACTGGTAGCGCGGTATTTTATTCCATTTGTGCAAATCATGAATGTGGTAGGGTTAGTGATTGCAATCGGTTTCTCTGATGCAGCTAATATCACAATGTCACTTACCATTTTTGGAGCACAAACAGAGACTGTAGCACTGGTTCCCTTTACGTTGTTCTCAACGATCAATGATACATGGAATTCTGGTGCCTGGCCACTTGCTCTTCTCATTACTGTGGCTTCATGTATGTGGCCCATCGTGAAAAACCTGGCACTCCTCTTCCTATGGTTCGCACCAAGTACAATTGTGAGTGCAGCAAGACGCCGTGCGATTCTAGAGTACCTTGACATGCTGGGCAAGTGGTCATTTCTGGACGTGTTTGTCATTGTAATAACTCTGGCAGCGCTGCGTAACTATGTGGTAGGGGCCTACTATGCAAACCTATCGTTTCTTGACACAGATGTTCTCATTACAGACGTGAATGTCACACCTGAAAATGGTCTTACCCTCTTGTGTTTTGTTGCAGCATTGTCTTTGATCATCAACCATATCGTGCTAGTCATACATGACAAAATTGATACCTCCAATCGTCTATGCGAGGCACGCGCGACAGGTCGCGAAAAGGCAATGCAAAGTACTCCAGCAATTGCAATGGACAAATTGAGAATTATATCTTATAAATTTGTAGGTACTACAAGAACAGGTCAAGTTCGTGCCGTAGATTTTCGTATGGCCAAAGGGCTTGTCTTCCTGCTGCTGCTATCCTTTTCTCTTATTTGTGCAGGTATATCAGTACCGCTGATTACATTTGAACTTCGAGGCCTCCTTGGTTTGCTTTTGGAAGTGATCTCCAAAGACTCTCCTGTGCTTGGCTCTCAATTAAACATCAAGACATACTCTGTCCTTGGAATGGGTCGTGTTTTAGGCGAATCAGCCACAGACACGACATGGGAAACAGCAGTGATTGGATTTTTCAAGACAATGTTTGCCATATCTGTATATGTAGCTCCTCTTCTGCTTCTAGCGATGCTTGCAATTCTATTCCTTCTTCCAATGAATCTGAATATGAGCAAGTCAGTCTTTTTTTGGACAAAGATCAATTCATATTGGTCTGGCTTGGAGATTTTTCTAGTAGCTATAATTCTTGGATTGCTAGAACTCGGTATCGTGACACAGTTTATCACTGATTTTATCACAGATGATACTTGCTCACAAATCAAAGCGGCCATTGAGCTTGCGGTGTCAGATCCAGAGAAAGATGGCGTGTGTTTCACAATCCATTCATACTTGGAACCTACTAGTGTGCTTCTTTTCATGGGTCTCAGTTTTCAACTTGTTGCCTTTTACATAATCACCGTCATTTCGTCTACGGTGATTGCAGATCGGAACTACGCAGCGTACCGGAACATTCATAATGATGCAAAACCAAAACGTATGAGTATGCTCAATCGCTGGTTGCTGCAAAAGTTTACAAGCCTAGAAGTAGCTCCGGATGCCCGCCAGTCTCATGGGCGAGGCCCAGCTCCAGTACAAGGACCATTTACATTGCTGGAAGAAGCTGGAGCAGATGCAGTAAGCAAAGACTTTGCTGACCCAGTTTTCTCATGTCCATGCCACCCACGTACTATTTACAAGTTATGTTGCGATTTTGAAGCTGGTCAGCGAAAAGCAGAGGCCCGTATTGACGCCTGGCATGCACGAATTGATGCCCTGAGCGACTCGCGGGTCCAAGATAGTAATTTGTCAAAAACTCAACATATTGAGCGATCACCTTTTCCTTTGTGAAGAAAGCGTCTTGGCTTCATGTCCAGTAAGAGAAGGAACTACCTGAAATGAACAGTTAGGAATCGTAGCAGGGTCAAGGTCGGAAAGCTCTATCGTATGGTCATGCGGGCGGAACCTTAAATTCTATTCTCTTCAAGCAGCATATAAGTCCTGCGCTCAGGCTTTCTTTTTTCTCAAAAAATAAAAATTAAAATAATTTTTTTGTCTCTTGAACCAGTGGCATGAGAAATCAGCGCATAAGCCCCTCGGAAAATTATCTCCACGACAAGTTTTATTAGGAAACAAATGGGTGATTCTTGCCACGAGAAAGAAATTCAGGTGGGGGCAAAGGCAGACAGGCATGCAAAGCAGTAGAACAAAAGTGATTATCCAGGGCATACGCTTAAATACTTTGACTTTTGCAGCAACTCAATGCTTCGTTAGAATACGAATTACCTCAATTTTAAAAGTATCATTATTTCATCATCGCCAATAACAACCTAGACAATAATGAGAGGAAAGAAAAGGAATGTTCGCGAGGAGGAGAATTGCATTACTCGCAAACACCAATAATTAAGAGAGAGAGAGGAAGAAAGCAAAATAAGGAAAACGGTGGACTTCCTGTAAGTATATGAATTACATGGGCTTTTGCAACACGCCAAGTTGGAACATAAGGTCTTGGGCCACAATATCAAGCTTGGCGTATGATACCTTGGAGGTGTTTGGGTTAGTCGAAACGAAAATGCGTCCATCAAACTTGCATGGCTTGGGTTCTTGCACAAGAGCGCCGCCATAGAATCCAGTAATTTCCCACTTGACCTCTAATATTTTATCATTGAGGGCAACAGAGGATCGTGACGAAGTTGTTGATGAAGCATCGCTGCTCGAGCTGCTCACGCGGCGGTGTACCGGGACCTTTGTTCGCGGAGGAAAAGCCATCTCCTCGCGAACAACAGTTGCATTGATTGTAAACGTTGGGAACGCGCGGCGGAGACGTCGCAGGTAAGTGAGGCATGCCGGAATGCCCTTGTATTTGACACCCATATGTATATCGTCAAACATACATTTTGTATCAAGAATCTCTTCAGCTAAGCGCTCTCGTTCTGAGGCAAGCTCGGCTTGGAAGAGGCGAGCAAGGTTTGCAGCGTTCCGTCTCCTCAAAGCTGCAGCACGCGCCTCTTGTGCCTCACAAGCGCTCAGAGGGGTGCTCGGATGAGCATCAAGATTGAGCACTGACCCAGTACTGTCTGATCCACCAGGGTGATTTTCTGTTGAGTTAGCAAGAGATGTTTCGAGTCTCTTACCATTTCCAGAAGGCGCCGACTGCTGAGATGACGCCACGGACGCATCCTGTGACGCAGAGTGCATACCATTGCCCTGTTTTTGGTTACTGTTGTTGTTATTATCATCAATTTTGGTGGAAGTAGCTCCTTGAACCATTGCAGGACCACTGGCGGCGGGGTTGCCGTCAAGAGAGAGAGGAGGGATCGCCCCAGGTGAGTTTGCCGCATTGCTGTTGGTGGCCTCCAGGTTAGGTGGAGGTAATACGCCCTTCTTTGGCGACTTGAGCAAACCAAGCTGCCCGACCAAGCTCATCGCATCCCAGCTGATAATCATCTCCGTAATTAGTTCAGGTTTGGTAGGATCTGCAAAGCTAAACTCTACGATGACGTTAAAGGATACGGTGCGTGCCTTTTGCTCCTCTTTAGTGAGGAGGGGCTCTGGAGCGCCGCTCGGCGTCGAGGCCATCGAAGACATCGAGGGCGAGCCGTGACGCGGAGAGGAACCCCAGAAGCCAGACCCGTTACCGTTTTCCGATGTCCCTCCGGCTCCCGAGTTAGCTGCCCTCGAGAATGTGCCACGGCCACCAACCACCGAGGAAGGAAGCGAAAAGCCGTTCTCAGGAACGTTGATCGAGGTCGAGTTGAATCCGAAAGGCGTCGCTGGTGATTCCGTCCAGGCCCCACCCGAAGACGATGATGAGCCCTGGTCGCCCCCCTTCTTGCGCGGGCGAAGGCGGCCAATATAAACACCTGAGAGACGCCAAGTGCCCGTGACTTTATCGTCCTGCTGGTCCGACACGATGGAGAGTTCCTCACCGTCGAAGGCGCGCAGAGCTTTCGTCTTCTCACAGGCCTGTGTGTCAAATGCTTTGGTAACAAACGACATATACCGCGTTACCTCGCGCACGCCTCGTTTATCCACGTTGTTATTTGCGTCAACCAGGACCACTTCAGGATGCACACAAAGCTTGGCAATTTTCTCTCGAGCTCGTGAGCCCGCAATCGAGAAGAGATGAATCGCCAACGCGGCGCTGTTTTCCTGAAATCGCTTGATCTGGTCCACGGCACTTGGGGAGCTAAGAATTTCGTCATTGATTTGGAGATCACATTTGGTGAGTAGTTTGCCCCACAGCTCGTCGAGAATGTCTTTGCACGCCGGGTTACTGTGCACCCAGACAACGAACCTGGCAAACTGCTCTGGTTTGAGGATCGTTGTTAGTTCGTTCAGAGAATCCCCAACCTTTTTGTTGCGCCTGCACCTCTTGACGATGCTCTCCATCTTCTCGAAAGCGCAATCAAGCTCTGTGCGGAGTCTCTTCGCATACCTCACCCGCTTGTTGAACTCTTGCTGCTGCTCGGCCGTCAGCTCGAGCTCCGCCATAAGTTTCTTAGTAAGTAAGTCTGCCTCGGACCCTGGAGCTGACTCTACCGTCATCATTTGAAGGTATTGTTTAGTCAGCACTTCGGGTTCCACTAGTCTCTGCAATCTTCCTAGGATGAAACCAATCGCCTTTTGCCTGTCTCTTCCATGGTCTTGGTGTCTCTCCATGTAAACCTGCACCTTCCTCCTGAGTGCCATTTCGGCCTCTGATTTTGCCGCTCCAGCCCTTCGGGCTTTATTCGCATTTCCACTTCCGCTGCCCCCCGAGCTTCCGCCGATCTGCTCTTCTTCATGTGCCTTCTTCACAAGAGCCTGCATTTCCGCGATGAGCTCCTGTTCCTCGCCAAGGCCAACGCCTGCTGGGGCGCCCCCTGGCCCCCCGTGCTGATACCCAGAGAGCACGGAGGAGGTCGCGGAGGCACCACCGGCGGAGAGGCCAAGAGCAGCCTCAGACGCAGCGGCAGCGCCGAGCTGGAGTTCAAGGCGCAGCTTTGCATTCTCTTCAATGAGCTCGTCCACTCGCTCCTTGAGTTGCTGAGCGTGCTCTTTCTTGCGCTTGCGGCAGTTTCTGACAGCCTCGCGGTTCTTTTCACGCTGCGAGAGGGCCTTCTCGTTGGCTTCTTCGCCGCGACGACGGCTCCCGGAGCCGCCTTGGCCGCCACCTCCGACACCGGAGGCCGATCTGCCGCCGCCCACACTCGGTGGTGCCATGCTTGCGTAGCCCTGAGAGTGCCACGCCGCGACAGCCTCGTGCTGCGCTTGCTGCGCCTGCGCTGCCTGTCGCGCAGCCTTCGCGCGAGAGCTCATGCCGCGCGATCGCCACTCTTGCTGCTGCCTGATTCGGACTTTGCTTTGGCTTGCTTTGATTTTCTTTCTCTTTCCTTTCTTTCGTTCTGAGTCCTTTGCTCAAGTCTTGATTGATTTCCTCGACAGCTAGTACTTAACTAGCGCTAACTAGGATGTACTTTTCGATTGATTTCTCTTCTTCTCCTTCCTTGCTCTCCTTGACCTTCTCCTCTTTCCAGGCCAATCTTTGCCTCCTTCTTCCACTGTCTTCAACGTCTTGTTCCCCCTTGCTTCTGGTGGAGTTCGATCAGAGTATATTGTGAAGATTTGCTTTGAATCACCTTTGAGGCGGTCGATTTTTACAGAAACCGAAGTTGCTTTCTTCTTGTATTCGGGTGGGATTGCCTTGAATCCTTTGCTTCACTACGTCAAAAAGAGGTAGGATTATGCACGGGGTTTTAGATAAATGGTACCTCTTCGATCGATTTGGGCGACTTGGGTTTGGTAATCGGCCTTCCAATGAGCTGGATCGATTGAAGATTTCCGGTGATTTATAGGAGCGTGGCGAATCTGTGAAGACAAGAAATCAGCTCGGAGGACTCTTTCACAGGAATGCGGGAGTTTGCCTTCGAATGATGAACTATTTGGGCCTTGGACCAGACGTCTAATCTTTTTCTTGCAAACTTCCCAAGGTTTAGACTCAGCTCACGAACCCGAAATCCAACCACGTTTTCTGTACTAGTGTTCTTTTTTTTTTTACAAAACCCAAATCCAACCCAAATTCTAGGTCTCCTCACCACGGAATATTAAAAAAAAAGGTCTCCTCCGTGAACGCTACGCCTTCTTCGATGCGTTCGTTAACGCTCCGGTCTAAGCTCTGTTCGTAGTATCAGGGTCCCTTTCTCGACGAATGAGTCAATAAACGAATCGAAGTACGTAGGTATCACTAGTTATATCATATCATATACCGTTCCTATTATTGGCCAAGCTTTTCAAGATTTTCTTTGTGCTCTCTCGATCTGTCCTTGCCGGCTTCGCTTATCTGCACCGCTGCCAGGCGCCGTTCCGGGGAGCCGCGCTCTCGCTTGTCTATGCGAGCGCCTTCCTGGCTGCCTGGCTTCCTGGTTGCCTCGCGTGCTGCCCGGCGCCCACCGACGAGCAGGATGAGCTCGAGGAAGAGAAGAAGAGCAATTGCTTTGGTTTTGCTTCTCTTTCTTTCTTGCCATACAGTTGATACTACCTAAACACTTGCTAGCACCCGCCTACCACAATCGCTAAGAGCACACACATAGCACTCCTTAGAGCACATTTAGCCTCTGGATACTCTAAAGGCTTGAAGAGTTTTACTCGTGAGATTGCATTTCATAGTCGGTGGCATCGCTTCAAGACTGCATGACCGACAGGGCAGGGTCTAGATCCCTTCCTGGTGGATGGTTTTCTTATGGGAGATTGATGAGGCAGGGCCCTTTGAGATATCTACGTCGATTACAATGAGAGCCAACTTGCTCGTGAGTCGTCGAAAAGAACGCCAACAAGAACACTCCATTTTGCTGTGGCGTTTTAGTTGAGATAGCCAACGTTTGGTGATCAAGACCAAGAACTCGAAGAATTCCACGAATCCGCATTTGCAAATGACTCCATTTAAGGGCCTCGGGGATGCCTATGCGTACGTAGCTCGGCGCGATCAAGATGTACGTTTTCCGGGTTCAGGACCACCTGATAGGAATTCGTTCTTGCACGTTGCAAAACATTGTATGACAACCAGTATCGCAACAAAAATTACAGCAGCCAGTTTGAGATCGCATAGCATAGCAACGCGAGTCGTGGCGAGGGAGCCTTCATCATCGATGATGCAAGCGATATTTCCCAATAATCGCACGAAGCTGAGGCCTCCACTCGTGGCAGCGAGTGTACGAGCGGACAGATCGGCGGGTCTTTCAGGTACCACCGGCCATATCCAATTAGCTTTTGCTTTCATCCCATTCGCTGTAATATTTTCGTGCCTAATTACCGCGCGCTCTCTTCGTTCTCCTATAAATTAGATTCCATGTTGTGATGTGATTTGCATTTCATTTCATGGATATGAGTTTCATGAGGCTTTGGATGTTGGTTGCCTCAATCTTTGGCGAGAACTTCAGATCATCGTCAATTCAATCTTGTTCAATTACTTGATGACCAGTTCGATGTAGAACTGTAAAGTGGCTGGGTTATCCTCGCCGCCTCTTGGCAGACAGAGAGTACCTATATACATTATGACAAGAGCCACTCTGCGGGTATTCATGCGAGGGGTATTTCCAAAGCATTTTCAGACTGCGACGCATTCAAACGCGATTGCTTTGGCAGAAAAGTACAATAGCTCCTCTTGCCTAATCAGTCTTGCGAAGTTCAGCCTCACGATGTTCAAGCTTTTCCTCATCTTTACGTTTGACTTTCGTAATCTTGCCCTACAAAGAGTACTTCTTCCTAAATAGTATCAAAACTCTCCTTTTAAATATCCTCATACTACTAAAGGAAGTAGTAACTCAGGTAGTACACACCCCATAAACTTGGGCTTCGTTCTCAACGTCTTTCTTAGTTTTGTACTAAAGCACATAGGAGGGCTCTTCTTGGGGCAGAAGCCCTTCATAGGTGGACTCCTTTTGCGGCTGACTTTTGCATACACCAATCGCTGTCCTCTAGCGCGTTCGAGATTTCGTGCAGGCCCTGTGTCGCACGAGTCTGGCTTTACACACTGTCAAGCGCATCCCTTTCGAAAAAACATGGCATCAGCACAGCAACTCGCAGACTTTGGCGCCCTTACCGATCTCTTTGCCAAAGCGGAGGTTGAGGCGCAAAGTCGAGGTACATCGGGGGGAGACAAGAGTGCCGGGCTCATTGCAAAGCCTACCAAAGTGGTTAAGCTTGGTGAGCAAACGGCCATAGACGATGAGGAATCACAAAGAGTTGAAAAGGATGCACAAAACAATGATGATATCTGGACAGAAGGAGAGGTAGACACTCCCCACATGGCAGCCTTGAAAGCAACTGATGATGGTCGACCGCAACCAGATTACGATATTGTTTTTAAGCAGCGAGTGGGCTCCGAAAATGTGTACTTTGGTATGGGAGATGTAGACCCAAGCTCCAACAGCTGCTCAGAGATCGTCATCAAAATTAAGCTTCCGAATCAACAAATGAAAGATTTGGACCTTGATGTGCAGCGCCAATCATTAGTTCTCTCCTCTCCGGACTTCAGACTTGCCACCTATTTACCGTACCCCGTCGACCACGAGAGAGGCGCTGCTAAATGGGACTCTGCTACGCACACGCTTTCTGTAACTTTGCCTATTGTAGATGAGTGAAAATGGTTTTACAAAGCAAGCCAACGCCCGTTCATTCCTGCAGCACATTATGGTCTCGGTTGCGTCAATTTTACAATCATAACACCAATTTTCAACACGAGATCGTAAACTTACATCTATTGACGGACATATTGATTGTTCTTATACTCATGCCGCTATTCAGCAAGGTTCCACGAAGGCGTCTTTGCACTAGACACTTTGCCTAAAAAAATGGCAAGGGGAGAAGAAGATGTAAAGCAAATTTCTTCAATTTTCCAAAAAGTATATAACCAACAATTTTCAATATTGAAAGTTTCAGGAATTCACTCCTAGTGTGCTCGTGCAGAATAATTTCCATAGCGTCATGAGGTAGACATCTTTATCTCACTCCTTTGATCATCAATTACCTTGGTCTATGTGTGCATCCTTTAGCACTTAGTTCTTACTTGTAAAACAAAATGGGCCAACACTAGAAATGCAAAATACTCGTACTTTAAAAATCTGATTATTTAGAATGACACCTTCGCGGCCTACGAAAGTGAAGCAGTGCACCACCCCTTGTTCGGTACACCAACTTTTTGTTTTTTCTCTTACGTTTTTATTTATTGTTCATAGCATACGTCAAGCTTTTTGGGGATAGCAGTATTATTCTCTCCATCCACCTTTTTTTTTTTGAGAGAAAAAAAAAAGAAGTCAAATTTTATTTTTAACGGCTCTTCATATATTATTCATGCTACTAACTCAACAGTAGAGATCGTCGTAACAGCGAATACATGGGCTCGAGCTCTTGGGCAATCGATGCTCAGAGAAAAGTAAAAGTCGTGTGACAATGGAGACTTTGCGAGATGTGTTTGAGGCCTCTTGTATCAGTGTTTCTGGTCGAATCTCATCCCGCGAGGAATGGGATTGCTTCGTTGAGCGGCTCTTGGCAACGGGTCTCATCGATGACGATAGTACAGTTGCCTTGGACTCAGGGGAAAGTGACGAAGATTCGCCTCAGCAAGAAAACTCAAATGCACAGTCATCGACGGATGCGCACAGCCGTCGGCGTCGTATTCGTGAAATGCGATGCTCTGGACCGGGACGATTCGCAACCACGAGTGCTATTGAATGGTGCAACCATGTTTGGGCCCGAACGAGGCCCTTTGGGTCTCAAGTTGGGGATCTCACCTTTGAAGACTTTTGCAAATATCTGACGGACGATTTTCTTGGCAGCAGTGAGCAGCCAAGCCCTGTTATTGAGACACAGCGTTCCTTGGTGACAGCGCAGAAGCAGATCGCTACTCTGGAGCGAATCGTAAAGGAATGGGCCCCAGACACGATTCAGACTCGACAAATGCTAGAAATGACGGTGATACTTCAGCAGGAGCTTGAAAAGACACGAGGTCCCGTAGAATCACTTGTACAACGAGCTCACGGTGCTCTCATCGCCCAGGCTACATCACCGCAGCGAAATGGACATAGACAGGATGCCTCCTCGTTCGCTTTCCAGACTATTCGGCGTGATGATCTTGAGCGTAGGTGTGCGTCTTGCCGCATCCGGGGCAGGGTCCAAGCCGTAGATAAGGATGGACGCCGGCGGGCCTCTCCACTTGTACTTTCGGATAAATTTGGTCACACTGGAGCAAATTCTTTGGAAACCAGCCTTGCAACAGATCGTAACGGGACCATGGTTGAAGTTGTGTCGTTGCGTAGCATTGGCGCCTTGGATGTGGATGTCCGGTTTGCATTGAATTGCCACGCTGCTCACCGTGAATTAATGCTGTCTTCTTACTTCCCCGCCTGGATGGGATACTCCAAGACGTCGGAATTATACTATGAATATCTTCCTAAAAGCATAAGCCTGGCATCCTTCCTAAACAGAGCAGGCCCTTTATTAGAGTCGCAACCCCTTTTTGCAAGTATTATTAGCCAGACTTTGGCAGCATTCTGTGACCTAGCTGAACAAAGTACCTTTAGAATCATGAAAAATCTCAGCCCGGAAAATATTTTTCTTCTAGATCACGGTACCAAAGTAATCCTTGGAAGGATTGCATGGGGCGACAAGGAAGTGTGCAAACCTCAGCTTACACAACGCGGGTTCCAGGCATTTGATACTTTTGCATGGCAGAGAACTCGAGAACGTGATTTACTTAGTGCTTTCGCTAGCATTGTGCATGGTTGTCTTGGTATCGAGCGAACGATTAATACACAAAGCAGGGGCACTTTGAGCAGTTCCACCGCACAGGATGATACAATACCAGTCTTTCACCGCCTCCAGTGCACATCAGGAATTCGAGTGATTGCAAAAACTTTGTTTCGTCTGAGCCTTCCATCATCTGCGCCTGGAAAGGTCTGGCGATGCGTCAGAATGGTGGATTCAGGAACCAATCTACATACCACGCAGGAGAAATTCTCGTCCCGATCTTTACGATCTCAAGTGGTGGCTCTTCATGATCCTGATGCGCTGGAGTTTTTTGCAAGCGGACCTGGACTTGTTCGAGTATTCTTGCAAGAGTTCGAATGGTGGCAAGACCCATCTGATCTCGGACGCAGCTCTGATAGTGGCTTTGCTGGGGCATCCCTGATGTGTAAAGTATCTGTTGTACCAGCTCCAATAACTTCTCATGAATCACAAATGGATGCTAGTTCCAGTCTTCATGCCCAAAAAGTTTCGAGAGAGCTGGCGACAGTGTTGTCAGCTTGTGTACACTCTGCACAGTCGGAACATGGACATATTACGCTCAGAGATCTTCAAGCTCGTGGTAATATCTTCAGTGTTGACTCATTAGACTTTGAGGCGATACAGGATGATTTCCAGATTCATTTGGGGGCGTCTTCACGTTAACTTTTCATTTTTAATAGATGAGTATGATTTAATTTGTTTTCTTTATCTAGATGGTAATTTGTAGATTGCATATCGTGAACGAGAAAATGAACGGTTCATCTGCTTATTCTGAACAGTCAGAAGTTTTGATTTGCAATTGTTGTAAGATAGAGATTGATATGTTTTGACAGTCTTCTATGGGTAACGAACAGAGAGAAAAAATACCTACTACTAGTATATACAATTTATACAAGGACAAGCCAGTGTTGACAACATGAATGGTTAAACCTTACCGAACGAAGTTTTCCCTCTGTATGACGGAGGTAGTAGTAATAATAAGAGCCATTTTTCTTTAAAGTTTAATATAGACTAACTACCTACTACTCTTAAAATGCATCACCGCCCGATAATGAAGACGAAGTAATTTAAGAGTGCGAGTGATCATTTGCAGGAAAAGACTGTCCTTGGCTCTTGTTTCGCATTTGCAGCTATTGTACCATGGTACTGTATGTTCCCCGCTGCAAGTAAGTGAGACTCACAGGTAGTTTATACATAGTTGTAGTACCATTAAAAAAAATATCATTTCCGATCTCGCTCTTTGTATTCGTTCAGGACTTGCTCCCTCTAGGTCACCAAAACACAAAATGCCTGTTGCGTGTTAACAGGCATTTCATTTGAGACTGATAGCTGTGCTCATTTAATGAAGCTGAAAGTTAGGACCAGAAGGCATTACAAAGGAGACTTCAGGAACAATACATCGTCAAAGGTGAAACGTAAAGAGAAAAAAGGGGGAAACAGAACGGAGAAGATCAACGGAGGCCCTCCTCCTTCATCTCGTCAAGATTCTGCTGAAAGAGCATGCTTGCACCACAGCGGAGCACCCGCAGGCCGTCCAAAATATCGTCACGCGCCTCCTTGGTGTCTAGTTCAATAAAGACCGAAGAGTAGCCAATCTTCTTGGCATGTGGAGACATTTGCAGAGAAACACAGTACTTGACACGCTCTTCATAGTCCATATCAGCCTTGTTGTCATCCTCGTCATCCTCGTCACCAACTTCATCATCTTCATTCTGCCCATCTTCAGCATCACTACCTTCTTCTTCTGCGTTCATTCTGCCCGAGCGTTGTTTGGCATTCTGGCGTCTATTAGGGGCCATCTGATCAAGGTCACTCTCATCGTCATCAGAGTCATCCTCGCTGCCATAAGACTCACCATAAGACTCAGCTTTGGCCGTGCGTTTCTCCTTGGAGCCGCCACGCAGCTCACCAAATCGAAGCGACTTGTCGTCCTCGCCTGCATAAATACGGTGAATGTAGCGCAACTCAATCCGCGAATAGCCTGGCTTAAGTACGCTTCCACGGGAGACCGGTTGCCACACAAGGTTCTCGAAGTAGCGGTCCAAGAAGAATACCACATGACGCGAATATGCGCCATCCTCTTCGTGTTTGACGGCCACCACACCAAGGCGAAAAGCTGCTTTTACTGTCTCACAAAGATCATAGCTAGCCCGAAGCTTTTTGTCCTTGAGAATACTGTATGCACGTCCAATTTCTGCAAATGCCTTGGTATCCACGTCTCGGTTTTTATCAGGGTGGAAGTTTTTGGCAAGATTGTAATATGTCTTGCGAATCAGAGGCAGCTTTGCATCGGGTGGTACGCCCAGGATGTCATAATAGGTCTGAGGGAGGGTGCGTGGTTTCTCGGTCATGTCCATACCAACTTGAGAGGTACGCCGGCTCTCAGTACGGCGAAGGCGGTTCATCTCCTTGAGGTTAAGTTCCTTCTTTTCAGCAGCACAAAGAATGTTGTTGTTAATGGCCGCGTGCCACTGGCGCGCCTCTTCCTCAGACTCAGTGGATATGCGCATTTTGCGCTCGATTGGTGAAGCAGGTACAATATAGAGGTAGAAGATGCGAGGTTTGCCCGAGTTTTCTCGCTTTGGCTCTTGCACATACACAGTGCAAGTTGCGCCGTCGAGTTTGAGGATGCGTCTAACGCTAGCCGACTCTGACTTCACGCTGTAGCTAAGAAGGTTGCCGTCCAACATAAAGTACCGCATGTGAGGAGAGGCAAAGAGTTTACCGGTTGAGGGGAGCTTGCGCATGTAGCCTGCAAGTCGCATCATTACGTACATGGGTTCCATAAGGGCCCGCGCCTCTTCCTCGTCCTCTGGTGCGTCTTCAGTGGCTTCCTTGGCAGCATCCGGGTCAATCGTGCCGTCTCCCACGGGAACCTGGGATGCCCTTCGCAGAGTACGCATGGAGAAGCCATTTTGCCCCCTTTCCAGCTTAGGTGGCGGCGGTAGCAACATCATAAGGTCTTCCATAGCCTCGTCCTCCTCTACAGGGAAGAGGCCCATGGTCGGTACGTTTCGGGATCCGACGCTAGCCCTCGATGCCTGTGACTGTCTCCTGGTCGTGGTCGGCACAGGTGCATATGCCGAGTTCACTTCGTCATCTTCGCCCTCTGTGCCGCGTCCATAGAAGCTTCCTCCTTCGTCATCCTCATAGTCTTCATCACCAACAATCTGGTCTTCTGCACCTCCGATGTTCAAGCCCGTCGTAATGTAGCTCGCCTCGTCGTCGCTTTCATCATCAGCATCTTCGTCATCAACGCCTTCTTTATCATCAACATCTTCACCAGCTCCACCGTCAAAGCTTCTTCCGTGCCCAGAGTACTGTGACATGCGTCTTCTATTCTCCGCTGCATCTGATAGCGCCACTGACGCTTTTCGTGGTTTGCTTTCCGCAAAGTTTGCTGCATCAAGGTCTACCGGTACGTACTTGCTGCTGTTATAAGCTTGCTCTTCTGCACCAGCATTTTTCATGTCACTATCGAAGTCATTTCCGTCGAGGCTAATGCCATAAATGCCATTTCCGTTGAGATCTTTTCCTCCAAGGTCATTTCCATTTCGGTTGAGATCCTGGCGTCCAGAGCTCGCATCAACGCTGAAGTTCTGACGGCGACCGTGATCATGAAGTTCTTCGCCGTCTCCGTCCAGATCAACGCTGGCACCCATGCCAAAGAGATCTCTGTCAGATTCTTTAACAGACTTCTTTGCAGAGGCAGCTGAAGAACTTTTCCTTGGCGACGGTGGCAGAGACGGCGGTGGTGGCGGCGAATCTGGCAGATGGACAGGCGGTAGAACAAGCGGGGTTGCCTGCTGTCCAGAGCGTTTTTTCTCGGCCTGGTGCTGCTGGGCTGACTCGCTAAGTGCATTTTGAATGCGTTGACATTCCTCAAGGTCCTTGCGAGCAGCCTCTAACGCAGCGCGGCTCTCGCGCAAGAGCTTGCGCACCTCCTCCATGATGCCAGACCGCCAATGCCGAGGCGGGTGCCAGGTAGTCGAACAAGCGGCCGAGGTGCCAAGGCGGGAACGTGGTTTTTGCGCTGCTAGATTCGGTAGAGGTTAGGCTCGAAGGGTGAAACGGAGCGTAGAGTTGAGTTGGGTGTCTTCAAGTAGCCTTGATCGACAATTTCATCGATTGATGTATTGATTTTGATTGCTTTAAATGTTATCAAATACAGTTTCTGCTCAGCGCTACTTACATAGGTACTACTACTACTGGTAAAAATTGTTTTAATTAAAGTAACAATTAAAATTATTAAAAGAGGACACATGGGATTAGAACTGACTATCGCTTCAGTAGCAGTGAACGATTCAAATGGTGCAAACGAAATGGAAGAATCTCTTTCGAGGAGAAGTTCACATGTTCAGGTTGTGCACAATGATGCTCAGATCCTCTTTCTGGATAGGTCCAAAACAACGAGTTTAGGCGTCTATGGAGATGAAATCACATGTTCCAAATGGTAAGCGTCTGCCACCCTCTTCTTTCGGCATATCTTCTTAAGCATTTTGCTTGCACAATGTACGATCACTGCACTCGCTGTCTTTTGTTATTCGTTTATTATTTCTTTATTCATCTATCTTTTTTTAGAGTTATAACTATCAGATACCATAAAACCCCTTAGAGAGTCCACTTTAGTGTCTTTCATGAAGTATATTTTTATGTATTTTTCGAAATAATAATAATAATAATAATAATAATAATAATAATAATAATAATAATAATAATAATAATAATAATAAATGAAGGGGAAAAATTGTCACAAAGGCCTACTGCTACGAGTAGAAGTTGGTTAGGTAAAGGAAATTGAAAGGTTAAAAAGGATTAGTACTAGAACCAAGTAATATTTTGGTAGCGCGGGGAGATAAAAGAAATTAGAGAAGAAGTGATGTATCAAGACCACTTCTTGAGCCAAGACTCTTTGGAATGTGGTATGTGCACACGCGGCTTCAACATTGATCATACAAATGATGTTGCGCTGTTCCCACGTGAGCGTTTGCAATACAAGATGCAGCAGGGGTGGAGGTCATCATGGAGTGATGCTCAGAGAAACAAGGAGATGGGGCAAGTAACCGCACCCCACGGCGCACATGAAAGAACTGTGTTTGCTCACCAACAGCATGGACGAGAGCATTTAATCCTGTAGTTGTTCGAAATTATGAGAAAACGCATCACGGCATCACCAAGACATTTGATCTGAAGCCGATTAGTGATGGTGTCACCAGTGAAGGAGAGAATGCATCAATTGCAACAGCAGCAGGCGATTGAGAAAATGGGCGATTGCAGATAAGCAGTAGCGATACGAGTAAAGTTATTTAAGATAGATAAGATAAAGCATAGGTGAGCAATCTTGATTGTCCTTACCCAGACTGTTTCGATTCTAAAGTTTAGATAGGTAATCGTGGATCCGAAGGAAAATCAAAATCTACAGTATTTGCCCAAAACGAAAATGTGATAGTGTTCTTCAGGGAATCTCTTCAATTCCCGAAACAAATAAAGCACGCGTCGAAGAATGCTGCTTTAAAAGAAGACTTGAAGACAGTTTATAGATTGGAAAACTTGGGCTTGGGGCCGTTCTTCTGAAGCGCAGCTTTAGCAGCCTCGTAAACCTCTCCAGTCTGAATAGCTGCCGCGTTCCACGTGGCGACGCGCTCCAGGGAATCGGCAATGGTATGCTCCCGGCTGTAGTTTAAATTATTCTTTGTGCCAGCCACAGCAATAGGTGACTTGGATGCAATCAACTGGGCCAAAGCCATGCCCTCTTTGAACAGAGTTTCGTTATCAGGAAAAACATTGCTCACAAAACCAGCACTCTTAGCCTCAGCAGCATCCATCTTGCGACCAGTGTAAGCGAGCTCACGGGCAAGACTGTTGTTGCCAAGAGTGTGGTGAAGACGCTGCAGGGTGCCAACATCTGCAGCAATGCCAACGTTCACCTCTTGAATGGAGAAATAAGCATCCTTGGAGCACAGGCGGATGTCACACGCCGTCAAGAGGTCGATAGCTCCTCCAATCGCAGCGCTGTGCACACATGCGATCACGGGCTGCGGACAGTTCTCCATAGCCGTAAAGGTCTCCTGCATCGGGAGCACGGCAATGCGGGTGCGCCAAAATTTGTGCGCGGGATCCATTTTATTCGCAACAGGGTCAGATCCACCGAGCACCGAGGGCTCCTTGATGTCGAGGCCCACACTGAAGAACCTGCCTTGTCCGGTGACAAGAATTGCACGGCACTCTGAGTCCGTGGCCAGCGTCTGAAACACCTGCCTGTACTCACGCCAAAAGTCTCCATTCATGGCATTTCCTGCATTGGGTCTCGCAAGCTCCACGCGCACAACATGTCCTTCCCGAGACAGCTTAAGCGTCTTAAGTTCAAGGTCCTCGAGCCGAGTCATTCTTCTACTTCGTCTGGTCAATCCTGCGAGAATCTACCTCCACTGCCAAAGCTGCAAATGCTCTTCGCACCCGTTCCCTTCGGAAGCTCCTCGATGCAGAATCGAGCCGAACTGAAGAGTAGGCAGAGCTGATTTGGGTCTGTCTGATCGTTCATGTGATTGATTGCATTTCCCGCCATCTCCATTACCCGTCTTGGTCCGCGCCTTTGCGCCCTCTTTCTCACTCGGACCCCCTCTAATTCTTTCAATTAAAATTTTATTAAAAATTAAGTAAGCCACTCTAAACGCTAGCGCCCCTTAGCCGCTCCTAGGTGCTCTTCTCCTCTTTGCGTTTCTTTTCTCTTTGTTGTTTTTCGTTTTCTATCAGTGTAATCAGAAGTGCTCCAGTCCGAAAGCAACCTGGAAAACCAAGCCTCCCAACTCTAGAGAATTAGTAGCGCTAGGTGTCTAGTAGAGATAGCCCGAGAAGGGGGATCTCTTCAAGCTTCGCTTAGTTTCAAGACTCCTGTGCTTTCTTATCATAACTGATGAACCATAAGTACTAACTCGCAGATCATCTTCCGTTCCGATCCTCAGGCGTCGGACGGGAACGAAAGCAATTGATTGTACTTTTAATCTTAATTTTTAATTGAAAATGAAATACAACTCATCCGCTAGAAAGAATGCGAGACGGTGACTCGATTCCTGCGTACAGTCGTAGACTCTTAAATGTTTGACCTTGAGTTTCCAATCTTTTCCAAATTGTTTGCTTGATCGCTGTGGACTTCATCGAAGATGATCTATCCTGAGAGCCTTCGCTGTGTCCTGGTGAAAAGCAAGCCATTGTAAGAATATGCAAGTGCATGGAAAGCCTGGTTTTCTCTAGCAGCGTTGTACGTACTTACTTACTTATTTACTTATTTACCTATTTACTTATTTACTTATTTACTTATTTACTTATTTACTTATTTACTTACTTACTTACCTACTTGGTTACTTACCAAATCTACAGATTGAAGTTACTTTAGCGAGTCCATCGAATTATTCATTTATGGAGCTGCAAATGAAGCACATTTATTTATTTACTTGCTTACTTACTTAGTGCGTTGAAGCTGCTTTTGTTTCGATATTTTCACACTAGGACAAAGGGTGATTTTGGCAAAGTTAATCAGCTAACTGCCAAAGGCCCTATTACAGCAGCAATGACTTTCCATCTTGCAACTCTAGCTAGAGTTTCTGAGAACGTTGGTGGGAATCGAGTTGCGGCAAAAGAGGAAATGATAAAAGCGTGTCCTGTGTGTACAATTCTAGATTGTAAGGACTCGTACTAGTCGTGGCAGACTTTTTGCTTTCAGCTCCGAAGAGACTGACTTGGAACTTGGAATATGAATGAATGAACTTGGGTCATGTCACAGTATCATGAGTTGGAGAGTCAATATTCTGCGAGACCAGGATACTCGTGTGCAGAAGCTTCAAATTCACGAGGCACACTGACAGCTACATTGCTAACCCCCCGTCGTTAAAATATTCATAGAATCCCTGTGAGCTTGACAAGAGGGTAACCGTGAAGAATATTGAATATACGTGTATGCTTGACCATTGGCATCTTATTCCTCCACAGAAGAAGTTGTAGAGTCTTGTTGACATCATCAACATGAAACATGAAGCACGAAAGTTTCATCTTTCTCTGTCTTGGTCACTTCTTCTAACTAATGGTACGAGGTCTGCATTTCCTCGCCGCCTTCAAAAATGAACATCCTTTTTCTCTCCAAAAATGTAACTATTGCTATATCATCTACCTCTAGCTAGGTGCATTAAAATAGGTAAATAGTCTACTTGGCAGGACATAAAATGGGCAAAAGTGTGTGACCACCCACCATGCCCAAAAGCACTCCAAAAGCCTCTTGCAAAAAAGCTTTGCACGCAAAGCTTTGCTTGCAAAAGGGGCTCGACGGCTCTCCGGCGCTTGCAAGGTCTATCCCCATAGGCATCCCATTAACTCCGTTACCACAACTTTGCCACCATGGACGCCGCCGCCGCCGCCGTTGGTGAGAAGCGTCCTGCCCCGGATTCCGAGGTTGATGCCGTCGCCCCTGAGGGCAACGATAACAACGACAACGATGCCGCCGCCCTCGCAGAGGTCTCTGGTGCAGAGGTCCGCCCCGACGAGGATGAGGTCGCTGGCGACGCCGAAGAAGGCAGACCGAAGCTGACGATCCTAAACGCTGGCCAGCACCTCATGAACAAGAAGGTCAAGGTGCAGCTTGTTCGCAACAAGATCAAGCATCACAAGACTGTAAAGGTGACAAAATTGTCGCATGCAGTTGTCTACTTTGACACCAAGGAGGATCTTGAGTTGGCTAGACCAGTGATGGAAACCATCAAGAACCGTAATGGCGATCTTTGGAAGGTCGTGGACTACATCAGACCCTCTTCAGATCTTAAGGACTACCAGGACCGCGGCGAGAATGGCAGCAAGAGAAAGCGTGCTCGCCGTGAAGGAGCCGACGGCAAGAAGTCCGGAAACGAAGATGGAGAGCAAGAACCCGAAGCTGAACGCACGGCCGCCTCATCCACAATTCCTTGGGCATCCATTCCTTACGAAGAACAGCTTGTGAAAAAGCAGTTCTGGGCAAGCGCCATGATCCGCCGTGTCCTCCGCAGACTCGTCAAGACCGAAAAGGGAGGATCCGCAACACCTATGGAGTGGACCGAAGATATTCGCCGCCAGTTCGATGGCCGTGGTCGTAACGTTGAGGGCCCTCAACCTGGCGATGAGGCCCTCAAGACCCGTATTGGCATGATTCCTGGAGCACCGTGTCCTCTCGAAAAGATCATCGCTTCGCCACAACAGGAGGGATACCGCAACAAGTGCTCCTTTACGATCGGCCGTGATAGTGAAGGTAAGGTCGCTGTTGGTTTCCGTGTTTCTGCATTCAAGATGGGATCTGTTCGTGTTGGCCGTCTTGAGGACTGTATCCACGTTCCCAAGGCAGCTCGTGAGTTCGCCCTTGCCTTGGAGAAACACATTTCAGAATCCTCCAAGCTTGCTCCTTTTGACCTTGAGGACAAATCAGGCTTCTGGCAAACGTGCACTGTGCGCTACTTTGAGTCTACAAAGTCTCTCTTGGCCTGCCTCGTCGTCAGTACCAAGAAGGAGGAGACCGAGACCGTTGACCAGGAGCTCAAGGCTATTACCGAGGCTCTCATTGCCCAGACCTATGATGGTGTGGAACTCCAGTCCTTTTCCGTGATCAAGCCTGAAGCAAACCAGCTCCCGGGTCCCAATGACGAAGTTGTGCTCCTGCACGGCAAGCCTTGCATCATCGACCACGTCGATGGTCTTGACTTCGAGGTATCTCCCAACGCATTCTTCCAGGTCAACTCGTCATGCGCAGAAGCCCTCTTTCAGAAGATTCGCGAGTGGACTTGGTACGCTCCTGGTGAGGAGGTTCCTGCTGAGGCTAAGAACCTCGCCCCGGCACCGGAAGGCAACCCTAACGGCCCTACGGTTCTCGATGTTTGCTGTGGTACCGGTACCATTGGTATGTGCATGGCACGGTCTGCAAAGCACGTGGTTGGTGTCGACATGGTTGAGGATGGAATTAAGGATGCTCGTCGCAACGCTGAGCTGAATAACATTAAGAACACCACCTTTGTAGCGTCCAAGATCGAGGACGTTGTCAACGATCTTCTTCGCGGCATGCACAACATTACCAACCGCCCGTCTTCTAAGGACTTTACCCCGCCCGAGGGCCTTGAGGATGCGCGCAAATACATTGTTGAGGCTGGTGATGCTGGACTCGTTGCTATTGTAGACCCTCCCCGCGCCGGTCTTCACAAGCGTGTCATTCGTGAGCTTCGCGTCTGCGATCAGATTACCAACCTTATTTACGTTTCCTGTGATGCCGAGCTGGCTTTGACAAACTTTATTGATCTGTGCCGTCGTGAGCATGGCCAACGCCCTGGCAAGCCTTTTCGCCCTGTTCGTGCCATCCCTGTTGATCTCTTCCCGCACACACCCCACTGCGAGCTTATCATTCAGTTTGAAAAGATCACTGATGCCAAGACTCACAAAGAATACGTTGCCGAGCAAAAGGCTGCTAAGGAGTCCACTGATGCCTTCCTCGGCAAAAAGACAACAACAGAGACCGAGGACAAGACGGAGGAGACTACCGAGGCACCTGCTACTGCTGCTGACGACAAGGCGGAAAATACCACTAGTGCTGCTGATGACACTGCTGCTGCCCCTGCTGAAGCTAGCGAGCCCTCCGCAATGCAGGAGTAAATTAAACGCTCGTACTTTGGCGTTAGTCTTGTGTTTGTAAAAGAATATCCTTGCTCCAATGTCGATAAAGCTTTCGCTCGCGCCTGTGTTCAACAATGCATAAAAAATACAAATCTTAAAATGCAATTCCCTCATCTGAGTTCATATAAAAACACCTATTGAGCTCACTTCCCCTGTTTATGCGCTTATCAACCCTCTCCTTGAATGAAAGAAAAGTTAAGATGCAAGACCATATGCAGTTTGGAAAAGATAACGGTGATAGTCATTAATGTATGATCTAGACACACGAGTTCTTTGGTACGGTAGTAATTCCTAATCAAATTTTGAAATGATCTTCATCTCGAACCCCGTCTCTTCCATATGTATATTGTTCGTAGCGTACGACGTCTCCATATTTTGAGAAAGTCGCAGGTTCTGGTTTTGTCCCATTACAAATTCACCAACCGTGGTGTTTTGAAATCTATAACATTCGCCATACTTTTCTTTTCGATGAGAAGAAGCTCCATTTAAATTGCGAATTTATTCTCACTTGTTACTTGTCAATCCTTTACTTCAGTAAAACCTAAAGTAAAAGAATATCACTCATATTATAGTCAAATGTGTGCGACTGCAAACTTGGTTTACCAAAAGTGATAATGTATCTGCAAGACTGTCGCAAATCACAAACACCCAAACCAGAATCCATCCTCTTGATTTCCAGTATCCATATGGATAGATAGACTTATCTCGCAACTTCATGCAGTAGCCTACTCGTCCCCATCCGCTTGCTTTTGCACCACCGGGATGCAGACCCAAGATGGCGACGTTCAACCATCCTAGCTTCTAATATGATTTTCAGATAATATGCACCTGCCTAGGTAGTAGTAGGTAGGCAGTCGTAGACGAGTGCATTCGATGGGTACCCCTGCGTCCGTCCATGTTCTATATGGACACTGGCTCGCGAGCGCAAATTCACCGTACGAGTGCACAACGTAGAGACCTTCTTCTTCGGAGACCTTGGCGAACGAAGAGGTACCAAGAAGGACGCTTTGGCTCTCTGACGAGTGAAAGGCCGTCAACTCAAGTCAATATATTATGTACACCTCTTAGACTTCTCGTCGCGATTGTTATTCCGCAGGTTAGAAGAGCATTTACAAATAATTGGCAGGGGTGGCCTTAATCCAGGAATGCAGTAGTCAAGAGTGAGAAGACTTCACTCAACGAAGGAATCCACAGGGGATAGACTCTGCAGGCGAGGTCGCCATTGTATTCGTGGAGTGCTACGGGTGCAACTATCTCTATGGCCATCGACAGCTTACCCTGTAGTTTGGTACTTCTCCTCAAGAGCTCTTTTCTCGTCCATTCCTCGCTTTGCTACCAGAGCTGCCACGCTTAAAGATGCTGTTCGATACAAACGTGAAAAACAGCAAATGTCCCAGCAGGCAACAACAGACACACGCCGTGCACAGATTAAGAGCTCGTGGGTTTGCGATCTTGAGCGCCACGGCATTTTGACTTCAAGTTTGTCGATGTCTCGACAGGCCACGGTATCCAAAAAAGAAAGAGCAAAGCCTTTGTGGATGTCGTTGACATTGTCGTAACAAGAAGGTGGGGAAGAAGATCTCCATGATCCATTCCAAGTCGAACGTCATTCCGTATGACTCGAACCGCCTCAAACAACAGCCCGTGGCTTCAAGAGCACGTATTGTCTTTGATCACATGGGCTGACGAAGCTGTCCGCTGCCGAGAGAGCGAACATCGTGGCCGCGCAGGCTGGTTTATTATTGTGCTTCGTCGAGAATTGCACGAAATGGACAAAAATTGTGGGCTTTTTAGTTACTTTGCAAAAGGAAATTCATCCTTAGCCGATGCTCGGATAAACGGAAACCCAAGCGAGCCCAACCGAGGCTGAAGTGCTTTGCTTCAATTCTGTCAAGCACATCAGCTTTCGGGGCAACTGCAGATCTGCCGATCGAGACGACTCCGTACTTTTGGCTGCGCTTAGAAGGTTGAATCTGCGACCAACTATACGGTCGAAAAATATATATATATATATTCGCAATGAAAAGACACAGTTCTATTACCCACTTTTGCTTGAGAATTAGAAGAATTTTATTTCTTTGAAATACAACGAAAGCTCCTTTTTCGTTCTCTTCACTTTGAAGTTCCACGTTCGAAGCAGGCAGCAGCAGTTGACGTCTGCTGTGGCCAGCAAACTCTCATCCGCGAAGACATTCGCCATACGAGATCAACGTCCCCCCTCTGTCTCGACCGCTTCACTGGGCTAGGCGTTGGCATACCTGTAGACCACATTGGCCGCCTAGACCGGCCAAAGTGCTCGTGTCGTGCATCTCGTCAATTTTCCACCCATTCAATCGACTCGGAAACCAAAGTTTTCACTACACCTGCTTCCTTCCTCCCTTCCTCGAGACACCTTGCTCGACACAAGCAGTTCCGCTTCGCTTCAAGTTTGCTTGACACCGTCTGGCCCATCGTCATCATAGCTTTGCACGTTGTGAACCCTCGCGAGGCCCTGCGAGCCACTTTTCAAAAGAGCAAACCTCAACTTTGCTTTTTAAAACAAAACAAAACAAAACAAAACAAAACAAAACAAGAGAATCGCGTTTTGATCTAATCGCAAATCGGCAAAAGCTAAACACTAGACAAGCTTTTGCCAAAGTCTTTCGCGGTGCGCCAGAGCCGTAGCAGTTTATTCCTTCATTGAGCTCGGTGGTGGCAGCGTCCTACGCAAGCGCAACTTTTCATCCTCGCACGAGGCACCTAGAACTCGTGCATACTCCATAGTCAGTAGCCCCGTGCATATAGCTGTGTCGAATATTGTACAGTGGCTCGTAATAGGCTGAGCGATTCGTTTGAGCTTGCGTTAACTCCTAAGCCAGTGGCGCAAGACGAGCTAGCAGAGCTTGAAGGATTAGAGCTGGGAGGCAATTGCTTCTTTCATTTGGCGAAGAGGCTAGCTTTCGGTGCCTGGAAGACCAGAATCCTCACCAGTGAGATAAGATAAAGGCCTCGTGCAAGCATCTACATACAACCTCTCGTGCCTGTACCTGGGCTATTCCAAAAAGGGAGCAGGAATCTGTTTGGGACATCCACAATTTGACCTTTAGAGCAAGATCATCTTTAGTCTAGTAGTGCATTAGTCATATCAATAGCATCCTGTGGTTGTAGCCCGTGAGAAAGTTGTCCGCCTCCTAGACCCTTGATCACTGGGGGGAGTAAAACGCAGTATTGGTTCTGTGCTTGAGGCACAAGAAATAGGGCAAGTTTTCCTGCTCGCTCGTGCGACGATTGCGATTCTCTTACATAAGGAAAATCTCTGCCTTTTGTGTGACCAAACGTCTCAGAATTCAGTTACATCAGGAACCCTTTGATACCTTGCAAGCGCGCCGTGAAACAACAAGGGCGAAACTGATCAATGTGGAGAACAATGCAGGTGACGACTAGCGCCAAGCTAAGTACTATTTTTACAACCCTCGCGTTCTTTGCCAATTTTGTGGGCTGCGAAAGTATTGATCTTGTATTTTCTTTGAACTTTGCAAATTTTACGCCTGCAGAGTTTGTTCCTCTACCTTCTATTGTTAGACAACATCGCCGTCGAGTGCGTAGCACCAACGAATTCACTCTTCCTATTGGTGACACCTCAGACGAAGAATGGCAGGCCTACTTCAAAGGTTTAATCATCGCTCCATTGGTGATGATCGTTATGTTTATTCTGTATTTTATCTTTCTCTGTGTACAGCCTTGCTGCTGCAGGTGCGCCCACCGCGTGAACCCCTCTGCACGATTCAAGGCCTATATTGTCTTTTGCATCCTCTGTGTAGGTAGTTTGATTGCTTGGGCGTTTTGCTTTGCTGTCAACAGTTCTGTACAGCAAGGTTTGAAGGAAGCGGATAGTAACATAGATGATTTACAAGCACTTCTGGGGAGATATGAAGACTTTCTTGAATCCGTCAAACCTATCATTAATTCAATCCGCGACAACATGACTTCTACTGAATCCGTGTGTAGTGATACCCTGAGTAACAACCCGGACGCTCAAGAGGCTGTCGATCAGGCAGTACAAACGATTGATAGTTACCTTGCTAGTGCAGAGTCGAGTATTGACCAAGCACTTGGCTACTTTCCGGATATCAGCTCCACACTTGATAATGCTTTTGATGCACGCACGGCTTCACTTGCAGCAAATATGATAATTCTAATGTGGGGTATCATCATGTTTGTCATGGTCTTGTTTTGGTTTATTAGCACTTCTGTTCAATATCTTAATATTGGTGGATATCGCATGAAAGGGTACAAGCGTTGTCTCGCTCGCACCTCTTGCGTAACAATGCTTAGCATTGGTTTGCTGTTTTTAGCTTTGAGTATCATTGTCGCTGCGGCATTTCAGATGGCTTCGACTGCAGGCTCTGACGCATGTGCGCCTGGTCCTGATTTTACTATACAGCGGCTACTCTCTGCAACAACGGGGAGCCCTATTCTCGAAACACGTTCAACTAATGCCGAGGCAGCTCTCTGCACAGAAATCCCTGGATCGGGTAGTGATGCCAGCGAAATTCCTAGTGGAGTCGCGACTTTGCTTTGCTACTATCAGGTTTGCAACGGTGATAATGTCGTCCAGGATGCTCTTGAGCAGATTGCAAAGCTTGCTTCTGATAGCACCTGGCCTGCTTTGCCGACAAACACCTCGCGGGACTGCCGAGATTCGTACGCCATCTTGAATGCAACAACAACATTGAATGCCGTGCAGGTTGTTCAAGGGGCTGTCTCATTATTTCAGTGCAAAACTTTAAATGACATTTACGTCAGCATCGTGCACTCTACTATTTGCACGCACGTTGTCCCGGCAACAGTTCAAGCATGGCAGTATCTTTTGGCAGGTAGCACTATTATCCTGTGCGCCTTGGCTTTACACCAACATTTTAATCTTTTTCAAACAAGAGACCACATTTTCCCTGGAGATACTCGTGGAATGTATGGAGCTGGTCACACCAACTCAACAGACTTTGATACGCCAGACGAAGGCACGCATGCCGACGCTCTCGACGCGTACTACTCACGCCCCTCGTCTATGCTCGCTGGCACCTTGCCTACCGCAACACCAGAACCAGGCGCCTCATCTGCTAAAGCTGTGCCGCTGGATTCGCCGAGTGGGTCAACTGGCACTTCTCCACAAAGCACAAGCAATGCGGCTGCAGTTACTCTCGACTTGAATTCTCCATATTCAGAGGGTGGAGAGTCTTATGCATCGGGAAGTTCATCGAGTGCAGCCAGCGATTCTGTTTCGCCAAAAGAACAGACCTCTCTAGTCATGCTGTAAGACGAGATAAGGTATAAGAGAACAGCGTATGTGGGATTCTATTAGGTAGATTTGTCAGTATCAAGTGTCGTCACACGAATGTAAAATAAGCCTGTCTTTGATTTTCATATTGAAATTACTTTTCTGCCTTCGTGAACAGATTTATCATTTAAGACATACAATACAAAATATGTTGAATTTTACATAAAGCTATTCTTAGGTAAATAGGTCATCAATATCGTCATCATCATCGTCAAAAGGGTCACGATCAGCCATTTGCTTACTCTCACAGGCGTTGGCAGTAGTAGCATCTTTTTCTTTGCTTCGTTGATGTCCTCCATCTTCGTGGTGCTCAAACTCGTCGTCTGACTCTTGGATTTCCTCAATTTGATCATCATCGTCAAGACAACCTGAATCATCGGACTCATTGAACTCAAAAGGTTGCATACCTGCCGATCCTGTTGCCGCATCAAGCTGAGCTTGGGCTCGACTCGAAACTAATGCTGCTACTGCTGATGATGTCCCGGCAGATGTAGTAGATTTAGATGGCTTTCGAGACCGCCTGGCTTTTTTAGATCGCTTCACGCGCTGACGCCGATACTGTGTAGATTGATTCGAAGAAGACGCACCGGGAATCAAGGGTTTACGCTTCAATCTACTTGTGTTGCATTGAGTCGGAAGATCCAAAAGATTGTCTTGATTTTGATCGCCATTCTCGGCTTCATCATCATCTCCGTGTCGGCTTCTTTTCTTTGCAGTTGGTGACGATGACTGTGAAGAAGACGAAGACGACGGGAATTTGCGACGACGAGGCGAGGAAGCTGGACCTAGCAAGGAAGAGATACCGCCTGGATCATCGTCACTGACCTCCTCCAGGTCTTCCACAATGGCATCATCATCTTCAATCTCATTAGCGCTTCCTTCATCTGCATCTTGTTTCGTTTCAGAGAGAAATTGTCCAGGGTCCCACCACTGTCCTGAATCCTCCTGATTCTGCGAATCAATGTTTCCGGCATCCTGCGGCTGCATTGTGGGCTGGTCTGGCTCTCGTGGAATATCAAAGGTATAATCTAAGTCCAGCATGTATGCAGTTACGTGCTGAGCCTTTGCAATAGGTTCGAGATGCCCAAGGCCAAGCTCTTGAAGAACTCCGAGCGTGCGATCCAGCATATCTTCTTCCGGGGCTTCAGGAAAGGACATATCATCTAAACTGTCCTCCGGCGTTGGTGTTCGCATAGACTCTTCAATTAGTATTATAGAGACAACTGCATCCATAATGACCACAGTTTGGCGTGCCATAAGTCTTGCGTGCGCTTTTGCAAGACGAATGAGTGCTTCCAGTAGGCGCAAGGTGGTTCTTCCAGCATCTTGACCACCGCTTACATTCCGGCTACGTTGTGCTTTGTAGTAGGCTGTAAGAACCTGACCCGCCTCTGGTGTAAGCTGAGGATTGAAGCGTTTCAGGAATGTCAAATATGCCTGAAACGTGTCCACATTCCATAACCCTAGACCTGGATTTACACTGTGAGATCGATCACCCTTCCATGTTTTCTGCGATCCAAATGCATTTGCAGACAAATTATCATCATCGTCATCGTCCTCGACTTCAATGTCGTCGCATTCATCAGTATTGTTACTAAGGGACTTTATTTGCTGCGAAAGACCAGCTTGGGCGCGCAAGATGAATTCCGAAACTGTTTGGTCCCATCGGGGATCGGGTCTATCCAAAAGAATCAAAACCATGTCAAAGCGTGAAAGTAGAGGCGGCGCAATTCCTGTGTTTGTGGAGAGGGATTCGTTGGAGTCATACCGACCTCGCGGGTTTGTAGCTGCAATTAATGTTGTGCGCGTTTTGAGAGAACAAACGAGTCCTGCTTTGGCAACGCTGAGGGTCTGTTGCTCCATGGCTTCATGGATAGTTGCCCGGTCATGCTGCCGAATAGAGCCAAACTCATCAATACAACAAACTCCACGATCTGCGAGCACCAAAGCACCAGCCTCCAGCATAAACTCGTGACCTTCTTTCACAGCAGAACATGTGAGTCCTGCACTTGTTGTACCTGTGCCGGTTGTAAGCACTGACCGCGGGGCCAGCTTCGCTGCGTAGCGCAAGAATTGACTTTTGCCAGTACCAGGGTCTCCAACAAGCAAAAGGTGTGGTTCACCTCGTACGCGCGTCCCGCCGCGATCCACAAATGCAGGAGACCCCACTAGCGAGAGAGCTACAGCAAGTTTTACAGTGAACATGCCATAAACCTGTGGGCAAATGCTGCCAACAATGAGGTTCCGAGCATGCATCGGGCGTTTCCGCCTTCGAGCCCACTTACGCCAGAACTGACGGAACTTGGACTCGATTTCTTCCGTGAGTAAGACTCCATTGCTCGACGCGTTGACAACAGATATTGTATTTGCATCAATGACAGTTTCCAAGTTGCACCGTTCTTCTACATATGTTGCACTCCATCTGCTGATCGGCACACCAGTGATGACAACATCATCACCAGCCTTGCACTTGTCAACCAAGTCATGGAGCGCTAGCACAGTGATGGATCGCGGTATGGAACCCATCCCGAGCTTCTGCACTTGTTCCTGGATCTTGAGTTCCTGGTAATCGTGGCAGATTGCGCGTTCCTTAAGCTCTGTATATGAGCTAGATCTGTGGCATGTAGGGCATGGACCAGTTGGTTTTTCAATAATGCTGCCAACCTCATGCTTGCTGGCAAATACGCGTACGAGGCCCACGCACTTGTCATTGTTACACTCAAACACGCGCACCGCCTCTAGAACTTTGATGCTTCCCGATCTCGTTACAGTGCCGCTCACCTGTACAAATGCATTTACATCCACGGATCTGATAGAACTGATGTTTGGTTTTCGATTAGCTCCAGGTAGCCATTGCACGCGAGCATGTATATTGCGTTTGATTGAGAGTGGCATTGAAGACGGGCTCGAGGGAGGCGAGTTTGAAGATGACGACGATGAAGATGACGATTCTGTCCTAAGAGCGCCTGATTCAACTAGTCTTTCCTGTTCTGACACCAGGGCTCTACTTAGCAGGTTGAGCATGGTCTCCGGGTATCTGAGCAGCAAGTGTCCGAGAAGGTAGTCGTCGTCCAGGAGAGTCTTGGCATCAACGTAGAGACCATAGTGGGCGTCTGCGTTTTCGTCGCGCAAGATTTCCTCCAGCTGTGGCCTGAAGACACCCGAGGCATCGCGCTCTACAAGTCGCTCGAAAAGCTGTAAGTACTCTTCCTGTTCCACGACGTCCTGCGCATTGCCGGCCCCGTCACGTCCTTCCGGGCCCCGCGGCGCCATGGCAGATGCGTAGCTGGCCTCAGTGACGCCTAAAGTGTCTTCTGCGAGCCCGTTCCGCAATAAGTTTTGATCTCAGGTTCGTTCGTTCTATTGGCCTCATATCGCAGAATTCAACTTAACCACCTCTTGAAGAGTACAGTACATATATGGAATCCTCGTCTATCATTTTAAGAACGTTTCTTGATGCTGTTTCCGAATCATTTGCGCTTTCTTGCAATTCAGTCTGCGAAATGCTTATCGCTCTCTTTCTTCGCGTTGCTTGGTTGCGTTCCGCTCAAAGAGCTCTGACCCTTCACCAGCCTTTTTGTTCTTCTCCATTGTGATTTCGTTTCTTTCTTCGAAGTTCGGAAAGAACTTGAAAGTGATTGTATTATTTTATTTGTAATAAATAGAATGATTTATTATCATTAATAAAATAATAATTATTTATTATTTATATTTATTTTCCTTTTCTACTTTTTTAACTTTGCCGAATACTGTTCGTTTGCGGTCGCAGTGCTTGCTGAGCTGACCCCTGCGGGACAGACCCGTGACGGCGACACGCAGCCTTCAGGCTATCTTCTGGGGCCTCTGGTGTCAAGTTGCGTCCATCGATATCCCGTAAAACCTTCGGTTGGCTCATTTGCGTCAGTTCTGAGGTCCTAACATCGATCGAGAGTTCCACAACTTGACGAACTTAAGCAAGTTTGTTCTGCAGAGCAGCTGCTGCTTGAGCTTAGGTATGCTGCCTGCCGATCGCGAGTTAAGAACAACCTTAAGGCATCGGTCGCATCCATGAAAGACTCTTGGGACAACGCCATCATGAATACCGACTTCTAGCGCAAGAACCCCGATTGCAGGAGCTCCGAACAAAACCAAACTGCACACCGTTTGTCCTAAATCTATCTGCAAGAATGCCCTTGAGGTTGCATAGCGTTGCTACCGTTGTTGCAAACTCGCACGGTTTGTACGCATTTTACAGAACCTAGAACATGATGGAAGGAGAGTTCCAGTAGTAAGCACTCAAGTGCAGTCGCTTGCGATGTTGAAGACCGCATTTGTGTGAACGATGCCCTCGTTAGGGTCGTTGCAGTCTCTTTCTGATGTTTGGTCTTGCTTGCTTTTCACGATTATGGCACCAAAGATTCAGATAAAATCACCGTCTCTCGATCGAAAGACATGTGGCTTTACTGGTTCGACAGCAGATTGAAAACATGTCTCTGCGGGAAGTATCTTGTAAACCTCTCGGGGAATCTTGCATAATTATCTCCGCAAGTCTTGAAGCCTCCTTTCCTCCACTTCGCTTCATCGGCTCCAAACGCGGATCTTGATTTTCCTAGCTCTAGAGAGAGATCAATCCCACGACGCAATACCCTGCTTTCTTTGGCACGAGATTACACCTCAATTACCTGTTCGCAGTAATAGCAAGAGCTCCTGACTTGATGACCTCAGGTATTACTATCTGCTCCCTCTCTTATCCTAGTTTATCTTATCTTATCTTATCTTATCTTATCTTATCTTATCTTATCTTATCTTATCTTATCTTATCTTATCTTATCTTATCTTATTATCTTATCTTATCGTCTTCTCTCTTTCTATGCGTGTATTTATAAAATCTTCTCAATGCAATTTTTCATAAACTCGACTTTTCCTTCGCGTGCCCTGTGCTTAATAACGTGCACATGTGCACATACATTTTGGGCGGTGTAAAGTCCACGGATCATGATGTCCACGGGTCCAAACTCGTCTACACCAGAACATCAACTTGTCTCAACTCAGAAGTACTTTGCCTTCGTACTCGCTAGCGAGATAGAGACTGCAGCCCACACACTCACTTCCGCCATGGCAGCCAAACAAGCGCCGCTATCGATAGATGGAGGCTCGAAATGAATGTAGATTTGCAGATCTATTGTGTACCCCAGTCCTAGTTCCCCAAGAAGTGCATGTAGAACGCAAAAGACGCCAATGCATCACTCAATGTCAATCAATGAATGAACCATCTTAAGCCAAGTGAGTTAGTTATCTTTGATGTTAAACCACGAAAAGATGAAGTTTCTCCTGTAGTTACAGGTACTTCTTCGACCCGAAGTGTAACTTTATGAGGGATAATCAATCAATCAATCTCTGCCCTCCTGCTTAGCCTTCTTAGGCTCTCCATCGGCCGCCGATATCTTCCACGCACGGGTGGCCGACTGCTCCAAAGAGCGAGCGAGGTTTCTTTTCGCTCAAAACCAGCTTAAGGATCTCTGCGGAGTCGGTCGATCGTGCGAAAGGCGCCTCGAAAACCCACTGCAAGTGATCCCAACTCGAAGACCATTTCAAGAAGTATTCTAAAAAAACCAATAATAGAAATACTTATTTATTTTTAATATAAATTAAAATAAAGAATAAATTAAAAATCCCAACTATCATTAGGTAATCAATCGATAATGGGTCCATAGGCACTTGCTTGCTTGATTTGAGAACTGACCCTGCATTCAGGGTCCATGACCCTGCATTTATTTGCAGAGCGAGTAAAAGCACCGTTCGCAGACAGTTTACACAAAGGACAAAGGGAGCGTGAGCGGGATGCTGTGGCGAATAGCATCATCGATGGCGCTGCCAATTTGTTGTGTGTATGCAGGCGGTGCCTTCCGAGTAATTCAGGGCAAGAGTCTCGCCGTCCATCCCGACTACAGCCAGGCTGGTCTCGTCTTGCTTTTCAGCTTCCTTGCGAGGACGCAACCAGGGAGGAATCAGCCTCAGCCCAGCCAGCCCGGCTCGCTGGGGCGGAGGGGAGTCTCATTGCAGGCAGGTACAATCAATTGCAATTGCAAACATTGCGATCAATTTCAATTGCAAACATTGCGATCAATTTCAATTGCATCGAGTTTGCGATTGCAATTATCGATTACAGTTGATTAATTGTGATCGATAAACGCAATTAATTGCAATCGATAATTGCAATTGCAAACACATTTAACTAACTAATTGCAATTTACTGGGTTAAAGGGCGATGATAAATTGCAATTGCGATTACTTTGAAAGAAGGCCAAACGAACGAGAACAACGATGTGCCGCTGCTGATGCTGAGCGCCTGCTCCTTCACGCACAGCGAGACCGCAGGTTAAAGCGGGGCTGGCAGGCTGAATTCGAGACACGCACGGCCGTTTCTTCGCCCCGCTCCGTTACCGCTCACCAAAACATAACACGCACTCATTGTAGAGCGGCTTCACCATCAAATTTCACGATATCGAGAAGCATCTTGAAGAAGCCATGGCATGCCATGGCACGGGCGTGTAGAGGAGCTCGATCCTCTCTGCACTCGGCCACTTGAAGCGATGTAAAGCCGTATTTGTCCTCTACGAACAGCAAGCGCTCTCTCGAAATCGATCGATTCGCAAAACTTGGGATTTAAGGTTTCAGTTTATGGGTGCCTTTTCGAACGAGCAAAACCAGACCAAAGCAGAGACAAACCACCGCCATCGAGTTTCCTTTCTCGAGTCGTCGCGCATCTCTGGCGCAAGGAGAACCAAGGAAACCTGCTCTCATGGCGGCTGCAAAAGTTCTCCATGGCCACCTCGCTCCACCACACAGCCAACCGCGAGTTTACAGTCACCACGACCACCTCAAAACTAACCCGACTCTCGCCAAGAATCAGACAGTCACAAACAAATCAATGCCTCCACAACAGCTCAACACGAAATGAATGGAACGGAGTTCTCCAGCGCCTAAAATCCTTTGCAAACTATAATTATGCACCTTAACAGCGCAGGTTCCTGCTTACAGCCAACTATTTCATTGCGCTCAACGTTGCGCCGCTCTTGAAGTTCTCCAAGCTCGCTTTGCGCATTCTTGCGACTTTGATGACGCTGCCGATGACGATGCCTTGTTAGCTCTACGTCAATGAAACCCGCAATCTACAATCCCAACGAAGCAATAATGCACATCTCAAAGGAATTCCGTCTCTGCGCAGTCGCCGACATCAGAAACACCCGAGTCATCCAGAGTGAACGCGATGGTCTTCTCAACCTCAACCTCCATAATCTCAATCTCGTCCTCATTCCCGTTCACATTCATTCATTCATCATTCATTCATTCATATTCATTCATTCATTCATTCATTCATTCATTCATTCATTCATTCATCATTCATTCATTCATTTATTTGTTTATTTGTTCATTCATCCAAGTGTTCTTTCCTATAAGAAGAAGAGAGAGACCTCAGAGAGCATCGATCTCCTCCCCGGCAATAGCACAAAGTGGTGCTCTTCTAACTTAAAAGCTACCAGTGCATAGCACCTGCCTAGTGCCTGGCTAGCAGGAGTTCCCACTTGGAACATCAAAAGTATAAACGTTTCGTGTCTAGAGTTCAACTTTGCCCAATTGGATCCGGCACCACGCCCATCTGCCGTCGAACTGACCGACGAGGTTCCCACTACGACGCCGAATACGCGGTCACGGCCCTCCTTTTAGGGTCCTTCTCAGACGCTGTCAGCTGTATCTACGTACCTCTGGAGAGCCACGGACTTGTTCTTCAGGTCACCAACATTCGTTCTTTGATTTTATTTGATTTGATTTGACTGATTTGTGCATATTTATTTCCGCCATTGGAGAACACTCTTTCTCTCTACATTCTCTCTCTCTCTCTCTTCAAGTTCCTTTCTCCCTACTCAATTCGTAGTTGCGCGTAAATCACAAGAACCAGTGTCTCTCTCTCTCTCTCTCTCTCTGTCACTCTGGCTTCCTTTCCCTCTTTGCGGACCCTCTCACCTGCACTGGATAACTGTCATATACGCAATTGGATAACAGTGCTGCATTTTTATCTTTTCCCCCCTTTTTCCCCCTTTTTCTTCTTCCTCCTCTCAGATAGCTAATTAACTGTTGGGCGTCTTTTTCCTCTTCTTTCTTCTTTCCAAAAGCAAGAAACACTAAAAGCCCTCTACCCGAGCATAGCACAGGCTTAGAGGGAGAATGAAAAGAGGAAAAGAAAGAAACTGTTGGCGCTTTTGAAGGAACTGGTTCTTCTCTGGTTTGATCATCTTCTCTGATGCTCTGAGATTCGGGGCCCAAAAGCTTCTCCGGTAAGTCTCAAAACGCCTCTTTTACCGACCCTAATAGATCCTCTGAGGACCTATCTCAACTTCGTCTTTGCATTAGGTTACAGTAGGTTGGCTATACACCCGAGCTCTTCGAAACATCGTCGCCTGAACGAGATTGGGTGCTATGGGCTGCCTCTCAACCTATTCCCTAAGATCCCCTCCAGGCCATTAGTTAGTCTGTGTAACCCGCTATGAATAGCAAAATCCTTTCTTTTATCACTAATAGTACCTACTTACTCCTTTTTCTAAGGTGGAAAATGAAAAGGAAGACATGAAAAAGGAATCATTACTACCTTTCCTACGATACCAGTTAGAGCGAAAAAAAAAGAGTTTTCAACTTTGTAACACTAAATAAAAAGTAAAACTTTCATTTACGTGTTCATATATATATATATATATGTATGTATAAAAATCTTTTTAAAATTGATTCTCAGCTCGAGAAACGATGAGTCCTATAGTTATTCGTAGGTATTGGAGTAGCATGGCTCCTCGACTACTCCTTTCTCTCTTGAAACAAACCAAGCCTTCTCACGATTGCTGAGAACCAATTCCAACTCCAAATCCCGTTCTGCTCACGACTGCTGCCGGCCTTGGCGCAGGCAGGGCTGATCGGTGATCTCCGTGGTTGCCTGGATACAGACCCATCAACTCTTTGGCACCTTGTTGACTTGCCTTTCAGGTCTTGGTTGATCAGCTCAAGAGCTAACATCCATCATGGCGACCTCGTTGGCCATGGTCAGCGTACCCATGCTCGCGAGGCGCAAAGCTCGCGAGACTGAGGGAGGCACCATGTCTGCGACTGCAGCTTCATCAGCGACAGCAGGCCCAGCGGGTGTGTCATCATTTGTATCTGCGCCGCGAAAGGCACGTGCCAGCAACTCGAGGATTTCCGTGCGAGGCAAGGACTCGCAATCGGACCTCACTAACAGTGCACTTAATCTCAGTGCAAGTACAAATGCAAATGGGAATGGGAATGGGAATGGGACCTCTATGGGAAGTCAGAACTTTCAGCAAGAGCCTGATAGCAAGAGACCCGGGGATATCTCCACAGTAAAGGCCGACGACGATACTGAAGATGACGGCTCCAAGTCACAGGTGAAGAATGTTGCAGCAGAAGTACGCGACTTTTTAAGGGTCAACTCGAACGAACTCAATTTCTTAGCGGAGATTCCATTTCCAAATGGCAACACTAGATGGGCTCTGTTTATGTTTCTTTGTAAGACTGAAGCCTCTGAGGCTATGCTGCTCCGGCTCAACAACCGAGGTGTTGGCAATATCAAGGATGGTCTTGGTATGGTCACCTTCATGCCAATCCAGCTCTGCCGCATTTCCACGAACCTAGCACCTAGAGACCCGCCTCGAATCATGCAGGCTACTCCTCAGACAGCAGTTGCAGCTGCTACAACACCACCGATTGCGCCGGTTCAAAACACAGAACAAGTCCCTGCAGAGGACCGAGTGCAACACACATCTTCAATGGAGAGTGGAGGCCTCCCCGCAGGCATGCTCAATGGTGATCTCACTGCTGCTGCGGCAGCAGCCATCAATAATGCGCGGAATGCTAGCAGTGTCAACCAGAACGAAGCTGCTGGCGAGGAGCTTGACGGAGCCCGTCCTCCGTCTCCCTCGTATATGATTCGCCCCACGAGCAAGGCCAACGAAGGTGTGGCCAATGCGCTTCGTGCTGCCTACCAGGCTGGCCTCATTACGCCCAATGAACTAGAGCAAAACAATGTGGATGGTGTCGTGGCACACAAGGACCCGAGCTCTGCGTCTCTCAATTCTTTGGTTCGGGCTGGTGAGCCCCAAGACTTTGTTGGCTCAGTGCCCACTCGCCAAAGTGACGAGAGCACCGCATCTTCGGGCGCTTCTGATGATGGGGGCGACTCAATGCAGGATATCAACCAGGCTCCAGTTCAGCCAGCCATTCCTCCACCTTTAGCTCAGCCTACGGCCGTCTTTGAGGATGAGGGTGATCACGCAATATACGAGAGTGATCCTGAACCGGAGGAGGATGTTATTGACGTGAACCAGCGACAGACCGCCAAGACAGGCTTTGAAACCATGTTTGGTCGCTTTGGTGCTACCGTTAAGAGTCGTGTGGCGGTGGACAGTGTCGTAGAGCTGGTCAATGCCTCAAGTGAATTTTCGTTTGATTATGTGGTCCTCTGTATCGTGGCTTCCGCATTGGCGTGTATTGGTCTCGTTACAGATAATGCAGTCATTATCGTCGCTTCTATGCTTGTCTCCCCCCTGATGGGCCCAATTCTGGGTTTCACCTTTGGTGTTACCCTCGTCGACTACCACATGATTCGCATCGGTCTCTTTTCTGAGTTGGCGGGTCTTTTGATTTGCATCATTGTTGGTTTCATTGGCGGTCTCTGCGCAATCCCCTTTTGCGAGGAAGCGCTGCCTAACGAGCAAATGTGGTCACGATCTTCTGGCAATGCCGTTCTTGTGGGTATCGCAATTGCGCTGCCGTCTGGTGTTGGTGTAGCGCTCAGTGTATTGGGCAACAACACTTCCTCTTTGGTCGGTGTCGCCATTTCTGCTTCTCTGCTTCCTCCTGCGGTAAACACAGGCATCCTTTTGGCGATGGGTTGTCTCGCGAATACACGCTACCTGGACTTGGATAATATTGATCTCAACGAGGCCATTGCAGAGGGTGACGAGGGAGATTGGCAGCTTGTCACTCTTAAGACCATCCTCGCAGGTGCAGGCTGGAGTTTTCTCCTCACACTTGCTAACATTGGCTGCATTTGGGTTGCAGGCATCTTGATGTTCAAGCTTAAGGAGGTTGTTCCTCTGGACCACAAGTCCGAATTCTGGACCGAAGACGTGCCGAACACTCGTGCGTACAATGGTGTTTTGCGTCGTAATGACCCTGAGGCCCGTGAACTCCGCAAGAAGGTCTTTGATGTCTTGAATCACCAGCAAAGCGGTACCTTGGGAAGCGGATCTGCTGTCAATCCGAACGTCACTTTGAACACATTGCGTGCTCAAAGCACCCGCCGGAACGTTTTTGATGAGGACTTCTTCCGTCCTGACCCATCTCATGACATGACTTCGCCTCGCTCAGGCAGTTCACGTGCGCACCGCCAAGCCCATGTTCCCCATGTGCACTTTTCTAAGATCGGAAATTGGTCCGCTCGTCACCTCTTGCGGCAGCGGAGCCCTCAGCTCCAAAAGGCACATACCTCTGGTAATCTTGAGGCACTCGCTGAGGATGGATTTGATTTAAACGGTGACACTCCTCTGAACCAATTCTCAACCACATCGGAGCAGCCTCAGTCCCAGACTCAGACTCCTAGTAAGCGTCACTTCTTCTCTTCACGTCATCATGAGACTGAGTAATAGCTTATATCTGGGTTGAAGAAAAGTACCCGCGAGGAAAGTAAGGTCAGCAAGAAATAAACAAACACATGTTCGCATGTGAAGCGTTTGATTGCCGTAGCTGATTTCTAGGGTTTTCTATCCTCGGCGAGAATTGCCCTCATCTTAATTACGAACCCTTTTGAGCCGCCGCTCTTGCCTACCCGTGGAATACTCTGGTGTGATCTTCCGTACAATTTCTCTCTGGTATTGCTTCAAGCTGTCATATTTACGCGAGATAGTTTGTTTTCAGAGAGCAAGCAATTAGTCCTCAAGGGATGGAAGATAAGAAAGTCACTGCGACTGACTCGAAAGAGTCATGATGATGATTGGTGTCACATCGCCAAAACTTTTGGCGATGCACAGAGTTCTATCGATGGACAAAATAACGGAGCTACGAATACATAGCAAAAATAGTCCGTCCTCTCGCAACTTGCAAAACCATACTTGTGCGAAGTACTTACTCCTTATTTAAAAAAAAAAGGGTGAGAAACAAATAATGGTAATTGAAAAGTAGTCATCCATTGTTGGGGAAATAGTCCTATTTAGCATTGGGCACATTTAAATCTACTGCTCCTTTTTCATTTCTCCTGATGTCTTCTTCCTTCGGAATGAGGCTATATCCCAACTAACATCCAACCTATAATCTAGTCTTCAAAATCTTTAAAGTACCAACGATATGTCCAGATTTTCTTTTGATTTTCTCCAGGTCCAAAATCGTAAAAACATACCCCTTTTTTTTTTTCAAGCAGTTCATCATAAAAAGTTAAATTAAACTCTAAATCCTCACTAGGTAAAGAAAGAGAAGAAAAGAGAAAAGGTAATCTTCTCCAACCCCAATCACTTTCGCGCAAAGTCTATAGTCTTTCTCATCCCGATGGAGTCCTTATCACAGCCGCGGGATACTATGGAGGCACCCGCTGCGGAGCACTCTCAAAACGCTGGGGATAATGCTCCTCATGGTAGCAGTAAGCGGCCACGCAGCAAAACACTCTGCATTGCTGTGGAGGGATGTTGTCATGGCCGCCTCGCTGATGTCTACGATGCCGTCGAGAAGCGTGGAAAACAATCAGGAAGGGCTGTCGACGTTCTCTTGATCTGCGGTGATTTTCAAGCCGTGCGAAATCCTCAAGATCTAGCGTGCATGGCAGTCCCTGACAAGTATAAGGAAATGGGCAATTTCTACAAGTACTACACTGGCGAACTGAAGGCTCCTATGTTAACTATCGTCATCGGGGGTAACCACGAGGCGTCAAACTATATGCAAGAATTGTTTTATGGTGGTTGGCTGGCGCCAAACATCTACTATCTTGGGCAGGCTAGTGTGGTTCGTATTGGCGGCCTACGTTTGGCTGGTCTCAGTGGCATTTTCAATGAGCGACACTACATGCAAGACTGGAAACGTCTCGAACGACCTCCATATACACCAAACAGCATGCGAAGCATTTACCATGTCAGGCCGCTTGATATTGCGCAGTTATCAATGCTTACTGGTAGACTTGATATATTTCTCTCGCATGACTGGCCCAGTGGAATAGCGCACTATGGTAATGTCAGAGGACTCTTGGCGCGCAAAAAGTTCCTGCAGAGGGAGGTTATGGAGAACAAGCTCGGGAGCCCGCCAAGCGCCATGCTTTTGCATCGCCTTCGACCTCATCGTTGGTTTGCAGCTCATATGCATGTCATGTTTTCGGCACACGTGCGCCACGAAGATTCGCCTCAAGATCCAGCTTTTTCCCACCAGCAGCAGCAGCAACAGCAGCAGCAGCAGCAGCAGCAGCAGCCGCAGCAGCAGCAGCAGCAGCAGCAGCAGCCGCAGCAGCAGCAGGGAGTCGCTACGGAGGACTCGGCAGGAGCAGACGTGGGTGAAGAAGACCAGATGGAGGGCGAAAAAATTGTGTTGCGCAAAAAGCAAAACAGACCTGCTTCAGCCAGCATTGATGCTCAGAGCACTCGTGCATCAACAACTGAGTTTCTTGCGCTCGACAAATGCTTGCCTGGTCGAAAATATCTACAAGTTGTAGAGGTGGAGGTTCCTAACGAATCAAACACTATTAGCGAAGCAAATGAGCCAGTGAGCCTCGAGTATGATCCAGAATGGCTTGGCATCTTGGAATTGACGCAACCATTCCTGGCAGCACCGTCTGACCAAGTCCCAACCTGGGATGCGCTTGAGAAACTTGTGAGTGCCAAAAGAACTGAGTTGACCGCAAAATGGTCTCAAACAAATTTGCGCATTGAGCCTTCCTGGTTTGAGAAAACTGTACCTACATATGACCCTGCACGTGATCGCAATTTTCGTCGTGCTCGCGCTCCAAGGCAACAAGGCAACCCTCAGACGGATCGTTTTCTTGCCAAATTAGGACTGGAACACAGATGGCCTGTGACAATACCCTGTGGCGAGCATGCATCATCCAACGACGGGACAAAGGTTGCGCCTGAAGCAAGCGCTTCTATAGGAGGCTTAGTTGAACCTTCTTCGGCCCTACCTGCTGCTGTCGCACCGGTAGATGACAATGAAATTGATATTGACATGTAAGTGTGCTGTAGAAGAACCTAAACTAAAAATGATATTAGGAAGCAAGTTCCCACAAAAAGGAAACTAAAGAAAGAACCCTTGTCTCCTAGCGTTATCTTTCAACAAGGGAGATACATATCGAAAGGTGGACACATGATCAGAAAATGGAAAAAAATGCTTGTATCATAAGAACTGCTAGAAGGCCTGCAAATACATGAAGCATGGCAGAGAACGAAATGTGCAACGAGTTTATAGAAGAAATTGATATATTCTCCTTGCCGCAGCTCTCTTTGCCAAAACCACAAATTTGTTTAATCACTTCCGAAGAAGTTAGACCAAAAAAGAGTTTGCTCTTTTTTATGTTTTTTATTAGCAGGAAAAAAAAAGGAAGTAATCATCATTCATCATCTTCTTTATCGCTCACCACACAGATCTATTGAGATGATCGCACCGCAAGAACACGGGACCAGCAATCAAAATATTGGCTGAGGTGTTTCCGGTTGCATTCGCAAATGGAAATGGTGAACGTGAAGTAAGGCGAGTGCAAGAGAATAATGAGAAGCATATCACTGTGAAATAAAATAGCCAGGTATATTGTATGGCCTAGGCTTGCTTTGAAGGGTCAAATTTTGAGACTGTCTCACTAATTCAATCGTGAGATGCAGAGCTGCTATGGTCCCAAATCGCATTGTTCGTTATATAGGACGATGCGCAAGCGATCTGCGACTTCTCCCCCCACACTCGTATGTGAATGGTGTGATTTTGTTTGAATGTGTGTATTTGTCTTCTCTCGTCCCCAAAACGAAAAATAAAAGAGTTAAAAAGGATGGTCGAACCACTAGAAGCCGTCCTCGAGCCTTCCTCACCATGATGCTAAACCAAATCGGGCTCGATTTTGATCTGGTCAACTACAATCGCCAACATCATCACGATGACTTAAAACAAGGTGCGAGGGGGTGTCGTACTCAGTTCTAAGCCTTCAGAGTATATCATCAATGCTCCTTCCACTGCACAAATTGTGGCCAGGGAGGCAGGTTTGATTGATTGATCGATGCATGTATTGCAGTTGCAACAGCCTGCATCATGAATCAACAGCCTGTATCCTTGTTACATTATAGCAGGAAACGGAGCACATTGAAAGTAAGTTGTGTTCTTGACAGAGGAATGGAACATGGGGAAGGAGAGGGCACTCAGTTGCATAGGTGAAATGGGGTAGAAAAGACAACAAAGGGAGGGGGGACTGGACGCCTGGTTTTCTGGTTTGCACATTTCAGTATACAAGAGAACGAATGAACAACGGTGGAAACATACTCACTTGGGGGTTTGTGAGGTCAGTCCCCTTGTCATGTAAGACGGTTACATTTCGCCATTGTCGCAATCCTCCGCATATGGTATAGCTGAATGAGCCAACTAAAGCCAGGCTTGATGGTATACTACACAGACGCCAACAAGATATTATATCTTCCAATGAAGGTTTGATTCTGCCACTGTGAGTTTTTGCCTATGACGACTTGTACATTGCATAGAAAGTCAGCAGACAGTAGTGTGACAATGAGTCTTCACGAAAAAGGAATAGATATCATAATTGAACGCTGCGAGGGTTTGTGTCTTTGGAAAGAGCTGTGAAAATCCCGTACGAGGGGAAAGAAGTATTTGTGCGCGTAGTGGAGCTTGTTTACAAGCTGGCCTTTGAGTTAGCAGCCTTGACCTCGCCCTGAGCATCAGTGGAGTTGGTAGCGGTGTGCTCAAGCTGGTCTGCAACAGCCTGGAGCTGCTTCACCTGCTCGGGACTGAGCTGGAGCATGGGAAGACGGTAGTTACGGTTGAGGCTGGTGATCTTCTCGTGGGTGCGAGTGCGCTTGCCAGCAATGAGGTCAAACCAAGAGTGGTTGCATTCATCGATGATGGTCTTGGCATATGATGCAGGCATGCACTTCTCGTCAAGACCGAAGGAGTTCTGGGGCTTGCCATCGGCAACCTTGTAGTTGCGGAACCACTCACGGATGGAGTCAATAAGACCAGGGATGTGCTCTTCAACATCGTTGATGTCGTTGAGGAGAGGAGCCCAATGGTCGTTGACGTCAATGGTAATGACTTTCCAGTCAGCCTCGCCTTCGTCAATCATGCAGAGGATGCCGAGAACCTTGACAACGCGGATGCCACCAGTGGGGACCTGGCGCATACCAATCTCGCAGACATCAAGAGGGTCGTTGTCACCACCAACACCGCAGTCCGGGTGCACGTGCTCGGGGTCCTCCCAGGTCTGGGGAAGGCAACCGTAGTTGAAGAGGCATCCAGAGGCGCCGGTCTTGAACTCACGGAGAACACCACGCTTGGAGTCCTGCTTGATAGGGGTGCCGTGCTCATCGGTGGCAATCTCAAACTTCTTCTTGGTCCACTTGGGGATCTCGCACACGAAGTGGAGGTACTCGGTGCTCTCGTGGCGAAGGGGAACATCGTGCCAGAGAGAGAGGGCCTCACCATCAGCCTTGGCTTGGAGGCGGTAGGTGGTGGTACCTTCCTCACCGAGCTCGTGGTGCTCGATCTGGTGAGGGGGCTCACGGTGAACACGCTCCGCAGAGGAGGTAGAGTTGGAGTCGTCGTCCTCGGGCATGTTGAGGTCGAGCTTGGCGAGGAGCTGGCGGCGGAGGTCCTCATCCTGGCGGAGCTCGCGCACGACGGTCTCCATCATCTGATCCCGCGATTGCGGCTGGCTAGAGTTAGCGCCCATTTTTGTATATTGGTTTTTGGCTAGCTGTTGCTTTTTCAGTGTCCTGCGACTGTTGTGCAGAAGGAAAGCTTTGTCAGAGCCTGTGAATCAGTGTCTGTAAAATTTCATCAAATGGTCATAGAACATTGTAACAACAAAGCATGCAAGGTATACAGTCAGTCTTCAAGTTCTCTCTTAGTTATTGCCTCCTCATCCTCCTCACTACCCTCATTTTGCTTCAAGCTTCTCGACTAAGTAGTAGTACAGTCAAGGTCTCCGCAGAATCTTCTCTCGCTTGATATCCCCAGCCCGTTCCCGCCGTGCTCAACCCTATGTGTCCACAGCCACAGACTTGGCTGAGCTGTCCTCACAGTCCCGTGCTCTGCACGCCGCGCTCATTTCTATGATTTCTAGTAGTGCGGGGTTAGCACTCGGTGCCCCCTCGTTTTTCCTCTCCTCTTTGTCTTCACTTAAAATATTATTCGAAACGTCTTCGAAGTGAGATCAAATAGAAAAGAAAAGACCAAAGGGTATGTATGCAGCCAACGCGTCATTGACACAGTCAGGCGACAATTGAGGGGCCATGGTCTAAGTCTCACGAGGGTTGCTGGTCCACCATTGGCGGGCTACGAGACCTGCGTACGCTCGAGCGCTCTGGTTGCTTGGTTTGCTTCAGTGAGCCAGTCGCTCATTAAGTGACGCTTTCTTTGAAGTAAGTCATAAAAGTAGCAAGCAAGCAATCCATCTGCTCAAACCAGCCGGACTGGCGGGAGTACCTGGAGACGTTGCCAGGCGTCCACGGTGCGGTTGGGCGGCATGGGGTTGGTGCCGGGTGTCTTGTTTCTCCTTGTCGGCAGCTGCTTTCCGAGCTGCGGCCTGCGTTTGCTCCACTTACGAGTCGCGACGCTGCGCTGCGATGCGATGAGGGATTGCTTTCTTTTGCGCGCCTCTTCACAGCTCCTTTTACCTACTTTCTTATATGCTCTACTTACTTTACCTATTTCTTCATTCTATTTGTGAGTGAGCTTAAATCCCTTTATTTTCACTTTTCTTTCTTTCTTTGTTAAAAAAAGAAAAAGAAAAAAAGTGAAAAGTACAAACAAACAAATTAATTAATTGATTGAAGAAGATGAAACTTATTTTTACGCGAACAATCGAAATTTTTATCTGTTTTCATTCATTAAAATATGTTCACTTAGTTATCCATAGCACTATAGGTCAGCCCGTCGTTCCCTCTGCTCTGCTTCCTACTTTAAAAAAGCAAAGTTAAAAATCATCAGCTACGTTATGAGTGATATGAGTCATTCATTCTTTCGGTAGTTCGTTCGTTCCTTCGCTCGCTCACTTGAAAGTTTCTCAGTCTGAGAATTGAGGATTTCTCGCTCTTTGGTTTAGTCTTCTTCTTCTTCTTCTTAGGCAATGTTTCAATGTTTCAATGTTTCAATGTTTCTGTCAAACAAGGAATGCTCTAACAAATTGAGTGTGTTTCCTTTCTGTCTGTCTTTCTGTAAATCTTTCTGTAAATCTTTCTTTCTTTCTTTCTGTCGGTCTGTCTGCTTTTCGGCCTTTCTTCCTCAACCAAATATGAATGGCAATTAATAACAGCACTCTCAGTTAGTTAGTTAGTTAGTTAGTTAGTTAGTTAGCTAGCTACCTCCTCGTGCAGTCTTCCGTCTCTTTCCTGCCTGCAAAGGAGTTGACCGCGATTGATATGGTTCACGATGCGCGTTGAAACCTCATCGCGCTCCTTCGCCGCGTCGCTCTCTTACTCAGGGCACGCCTCCAAGCAAACAAGCGACGGTCTCACTCGCTCCCTCCAAAGCCACGCCAAATTAATTCTCTGTTGCCGCTGCTTTCATCGCGAGTCTTTTGCCATTCATTACTTACACCATTCCTCTCATTCTCACTAAACATAAAAGAACAACATGACAACATTTTCACAGTTATATTATTAAATTTTAAAAATTAGATAAATAAAAATAATGATGAGCATTTTCTCCTTTTTCTTTTCATAAATAAATCAATAAAATTAAAATTGCTTCTTCTTTTTTTTTAAGTGCTGCTTCCTCACTGAAAACAAGCCAATAACAATGTAGCATCAAAATCTCACTCACTTCTCGAAACTCTCAATCAGCGATGATGAGCGACGAAATTCAGGCTCCAGATAATGTGAATCAAGGCGGTATTCGCGAGCTGAAGGAGCGCTTCTTCTTCGCTGGGACCCTCACTTTCCTTCCGCGAGAGCGAGCGAATCACAAGTTTGAGCAACTCTTTTTGCCCCGTTTTCGGTTGTCCTCCCCACTAACTACAGGAGGCGAGGCACAATTCGCAGACATGGACAGCCACAGCGATCTTCTCCAAACCCATCATACCATGCTGCACATACATGCACTCCTCGAAAGCCCATAACTTCTCCGTCTCGATCTTCTTCTTCGCCGTGCCTTTACACGTACCTGAGTTCTTCATTCTCTGCGACGAAGGTCCCATTTCGACGCATGAATCGATCGATGGGTTCTCTTTCATGAAGTTCAAGCCGTTAATGGACGTCCACAGCATGGATGATCTTCAGATAAGAGACCATCAGTTCGTTCGAAGGCGCTAAGAAAACCAAAGCAGCGTTGACTCAGACAGCTTTCATTCAGAGGCGCGGAAGGAAAGACAAGAGAGACCGACCTCTTTCTTTGAAGCAGTCCTGCTCCGTTGCTTTCCACCTCTGCTCACTTAGATCTATTTGTTGTATCCACGACTGACTTTTTACTGACACGGTCCCAATCGAAAACCAGAGCAGAATAGCGAATCTCTGACGATGCTCTGAGACCTTCCGCTTCAATACAGGTAGATACATAGAGAGAGAGAGATCCACAGAGAGCTCGAAAAGCCTCCTTTTCACGAGGCCATTGATTATATCGATACACTATGCAGTCTTCCTTCGATCTGTTTCGTACAATTAAAGAGAAAAATTCATAGATTAAAGAGAAAATTCATAGATAAGACGCCTGAACTTAGCAAGAGAATAGAACAGAACATAATAGAACAGAACAGAACAGATGACGACGTCAGAGCGCACTTTGGGGATAGAGACAGACAGAGAGGCCTCGAAAGCCTCGAAACCCACAACCTATTCACAGTTTTCAGAGACGGGCCGTGCTGCGGCTGCTGCTTCTCAACGCTAAAGCCGCAGACCTACCTAGCTGTCTGGCACCTGAGCACCGCTGTTCGGGCGCTCCGCCGTCAAGCAAACCAACTAAAGCAGAGGTGCTCCAAGAGCTCATTTCTTTACTTTCGAAATAGGCAGAATGACCGAGTGAAGCTGTTCCGTTCTGTACCGTGTGTTCTGTTCTCTAGCGCTCTTTCCTCCTCAGCCATCAGTAGGTAGGTGGTAAAGAGGCTACATCCATGTGGTAAAAGGAAGCAGGGAGGAGGTCTTGCTTTCTTTTATTTCAATTTTATTTTTAGGAATTTGTTTGTTTGTTTGTTTGTTTGTTTGTTTGTTTGTTTGTTTGTTTGTTTGTTTGTTTGTTTGTTTGTTTGTTTGTTTGTTTGTTTGTTTGTTTGTTTGTTTGTTTGTTTGTTTGTTTGTTTGTTTGTTTGTTTGTTTGTTTGTTTGTTTGTTTAATTAAACAAGGGGGGAGGTGATTAAACTAACTAACTAACTAACTACCCGAAGATTAAGCGACTGGAGGAGCGACGAACTGATGGATTGTCTGCGCGTATATTCTGCTCTGCTGTTTGAGTGAGGTCATTAACTTAACTCAGGTTCAATGATAAGAACAAGCTGTTTCGTGGCTTCATGAAGGAATAAGTTCTACAAGAGTGTTGTTGTTGTTGCATGATGATTTTTGCTTGAAACTTGTTTCTTTTAATGGAAAGGTAGAAAGGTAAGAAACACGGGATAAGTTACCTCAACAGCACTTGCTTTCTACCAGCCTCAATCAATCTCATCCCCGACCTTGGAACCAGAGCATCTCCGAGGCAGCAGCTTATGGGGCAGAGCAGTTGAGGGAGGGAGCCGAGCTTCAACTTCCTCGCATGCATGCATCCAGGCTCAGAAACAAGCCAACCCCAATCGCAATCGCAATCGCAATCACAAGCACAATTATAAGCACAGCGAATGGTACTGTCTTCTCTGGCAATTGCTATGGCTATTACTACGGCTATTACTATTGCATTCCGTGAGCCGCTCACGAGGAATTCATTCATTCACCTGCACATGAACCATGAATTCCTGGAAACTCGGGGCGGAGTGTTGCACAGATCATGGAAATGTCGCGGGGCCATGGAGCTATGAGCCCAAGACCGTGATTGCATATGTAGATGCAGAGAACCGCGCATGAATCGCCTGCCACACCACGTAGGTAGGTACCTAAGGTACGTGCGCTCTCCGAGATCACCATCTTCGTCATTGGCAAAGATTCGCGAGGCGTTTCAAATGCCCCATTTGCTCAGGCAGAGGTTTCCTCCCTGTTATCATCCATTATAATAAAAGAAGAAGTCTTCAGATCTCTCTCACGCTGCTCCAAAAGAGTGCTCTGATGATTCTCTGTTGTCTGATTCTCTCTTCGTCTGTCTTTACGTTTGGTTTTCACTTAGTTTTCCTCTCTTCGATCCTGCGCAATTCAGTTCGCGATCGATCGAATATGCAGTATAGCTCCAGGTCGTTGTCAGCTCAGCACTCAAGTCCACCTGTAAAGACTCGTCAAGCGAGGCGACCTCTGTCTCCAAACCAAGCTGAGCTAGAAAACCCGGAAACAGCCGAGCGTCAGGCCATCAAGTCTGCCTATTGACGGCCTCGGTGAGGTTGAGACACACCTCAATTTGCAGACGGACCGTGATTTATGTGCAAGTAAGAGCAGACGCTCTTTCTTTATGCCCCTCGAAAGCCTTTCATTTCATTTAGCGACGGTCTTCAATTGTGGAGAAAGAATAAACAGTCAAACAGACAAACAATTTAAAGAAACAAACAAACCAAAGAAAGTAAGAAAGTAAGAAACAAACAAACAAAGAAGAAGAGGGAAATTTAGAAGAGGTTCTGAAGCTCGGCGAAAGCTCGTGCATTCGCGAGTCGATGACCAGGCCGCGCGGCTGCGGCTGCCTCTGCCTCCGCTTCGGCCCTCGCAGAGCGGCAGGAGAAGGCGGCTCGTGGCTACCAGCAAGCTATGCACACGCCGCAGAGATAGATGGATGGACAGATCGACAGCTGTGTTTATAACTCGCTGCGCACACTATGCATGCATGACGTTGTTGCTCGCGCCACCTCGTTTCATTAATAGTGCTGTTTGTTTGCTTTCTGTGAAAATGTAATGTAATGTTTCTAACTATTTATGCTAAAGACAGAGGGATCCTCAGCGACTCTCGTGGAGGAATGAAGTGCTCAATTGACTGCGAAGTGAAATGAAGGAATGAACGCTACTGAAGCAGAGTTGAAAGGAGAAAGGACACGTTTCCCAATGTTCTGACGTCTGCAAAGTCAGCGGCGGCTTCAAAGACATCAGAAATCTTGGTGTTCGCATCGACATTGCCTTTGTTGTTTCTCCCAACATCAATTCATTCATTCATTCATTCATTCATTCATTCATTCGTGTAGTGACATATTAATTTTTTGTTTATTCATAAAAGCTAACAATTGCAAATAGAAATGAAAAAACACAAAGAAAAATTAGAAATAAAAGCACAGTGAATGGAAAAGTGATGCGCATTTCTTTATTCCGTCTCGTCAGTCAAACCTGCTGAATGGATGGAATGGAGTGGGACCGACCACTTCCCAAACAATTAATCAATTAAACAAACAAACAAACCCACCTTCACACGGCACCATCGCACATTCGCACGCAACATAGTGCACTAGCTAGATGCGTAGATAGATTCGGCCTTTGGCGCTTGCATCTTGGGCACACTTGAATCATTCTCAGACAGACAAGACGAATGTAAAACCATTTTATCTATTCAAACGACGATCCTGTGGAACTATTAGCCAGCTACGTAAGAATCTCAGGCAATCAGTCCTCAATCATTCAACCCCACTAAAACCTACTTTACACCTAGAGCACACCTTCTTAACGGGAAACTGTGCGAATATACGAGACAGTCGACGTCTGTCAGGGGGCAGAGAAGGACTAAAAGGACGGATGGTTGGCCAATCACTTGGATTGACGTCTTTTCAATCCTTTCACTTTAATTTTAAAAGAATATAGACAATTGTTTTTATCTCAAAAATAGTATTATTTATTTTTATATTTATTTTAAATAAATATATATATTAAAATAATAGAATTAACACTAATTATGATAAGAAATAAATAAACGAAACGAACCATCAACTGCCAATAGTGCTTGAGGAATTGTTTGTTCATACAACTAAAAACGATCACCAAACTTTCAAGAAAATGCAAAAGGTTCGTGAGTTCTCTCTCGAAATTCGCAATCGAGGCCACGTTCCTCAACCCCCAACGCACTCCTACAGTACACGCTGCGCGAAGCCTCGACAAAACGAGCAATCAATCAAGCAAGCAAGCAAGTAAGCAAGCAATCAAGACTACCTTGGATCCTTCTCCTTCTAGCCCTGCGGATGCCCAAGATTCCCAAGAATCATGACCTTCTCCAGAAAATCCAACTGACTGACCCTCAATCCAGGACAAGCAAGCTCTCCTTTGGACCCGCGATGTGTTGTTTCTTCGTCTGCATGTTTGTATATTTGTTTGTATATTTGTTTGCCTGAACGATCTTTCGGCGTTGCTCCTCTTCTCTCCCCTGTGTGGAATCTATCCGCATCATCTCCAATAACAGCGAGCGCGTATAATCAATCCATCATCCATGTCGCAGCACGTGGTGGCATAAACGAGAATGTAATTTCGGGCTCCTTCATCAACGTCGCTCACGACGTACGCCCGCACCTGCTCATGCTCTTGCTGGAGATGGGTACGCACGAAGAACTGGCTTGGCGCCTTGGAATCTTGCCTTGCTCGTAGGCTCCGCCTTATCTGTTGTGTCTGACTGCCTCCGGGAAATGGAGACTTGCGCTTCAAGAAGCGCCGCTAAGTTCGACGCCGGTATCCAACAACTCTAGCTTCAGCTTGAGGTCTTTTCAATCAGCCCTGTCGATAAACTCGTATCTTGGCTCTAGTCCGTCACCTCGCATGCCTAATACGCACCAACCTCGTCGTGCAGTGTGTGCGAGGCCTCGACTTGGATCGATTGTACTTTATCCTCGAAGTTCGAAGCAAACTCGAGATTCATCGACCTCGATCTTCATTTCATACTCCAATCGCGACCCTTAAAACGCGACCCTTACAGCGCGACCCTTAAAGCTCCAACTCCCAGCGAGACTGCCGCAACGCATTTTGTCAACAGGACAAGTACTATGATGGGAATATGAAGAAAGAAGGGCCTGAGCATTGCTTTTCTCTTATAATTAATAATTTTAAAAGTTGGCATGGGTAATAGCAGGCCGTTCATTGTGGACCGCCCGAGCTGGCTCAATCCCACGTTCACGAGCAGAACGCATTACAGCGAGCAGCCGGCCTGATAACAGATGACAACTTGGAGTAAGTAAGTTGTTACTTACTTTGCAAAGAATGAACGCATCAATCAAATCAATCGATCAACCATTGAATGAAAACAAGCAATTCGTTCGATTGTTCCAATGCTGCGATGGTGAGCTTTGATGATCAGTGAGGTGCCTTTGGATGGCATATACTGCGCACTGCTTTATCTGGTAAAGGCGGTGGCAGATAATAATAAGTCCGTCTTACAAGTAGGTAAATATATCCATTCACCCATGCATATCTTTTATGGGATTCTGTCGAATTTCAAGATGATTTGATCCAATCCACCCAAACTGACAATCAAAGGCTGTGATACGAGGCCATTGTCCCATTTTCTCTGCGTGGATATGGTGACATATTCTCAAGCTTCAGTTGCCCGTGTCCCTCGGAGAGCGAGCTGTGCCGCTTTCTCAGGCGTTTTCAAGGTCCTAGAAACGGCTGCGGATTTTCAACTTGAAAGCTGCAAAGAGCGCTTGCTGTTCGTACTACAACGGCTCATAGCCACCGTCTAGGGACCTTCTAAGTCATATCGGGGTTCCTCAGTCACGGACCCTCCACGAGGTTCGATCCCTCTTCTTCCAGCAGAGATTAAAAAAAGGCCGTCCAAAACCAAGAAAACCCAACGTTTGCAATAATACAAATGAATAAAAATAAGAATTACAAAGAAAGTAAAAAGAAATAACCAGCGTGAGCGTGTGTCTCCAAAACACGCGGCGAAACTGATCAGTTAATCTCAGTGCTTCGAAGAACTTGATAACTGAAGTTCTTCTACAGACTTTCAAGAAGCAAAGCCATCTTTGTTGTGAGCTTTGTCAGATTGAATAAAGTCAACCTTGGAAGAGCTTGTCTGAGATGTTTCACGTGAAAGAAACTACTTTCTTCAACCGCGAATCTTTATCCCTCAGGAGTGTGTTAAAACATTTTTTATTTTTTTTAAAATATGTCTAGTGCCCTACTATATTGTCAAAATTTATAAACTGTTCTTTTTATTAACTTTACAAAAATAAAAAATTAAACCTTGTATTTGTCTCTGCGGAATTATTATAAAGGCACTTGAGGTGAAGGATGCTGCTATGAGAAAGCAGAAGCTCCGGCTCTTCAAAGCTGAGTAGACAAACCAACAAACAAACAAACATACAAACAAACACATTGGTGTGAATTCCTCGTATATTATACTGCTACACCACCATGGATGAACTTCTTTCGCCCCTCAGTCACGAGTCCGAAGAGGTGACCAGCTCGTCGCTTCATTCTTTGGCAGCTTATTTTAAAATTAAAAATTATAATACGGTAATATCAAATCTCAAGCCGGTAATAACTATTATCATCCTCGCTCTAGATCTTTTTCTTTAAAATAAAAAAATAAAAAAATAAAAAATGTATTGATTACTTTTTCGACTAATGTTTTTTTTTTAAATATATTTTATTTCTACTCTTTTTAGAATTAAACTTAAACATTTAATAATAATAATAAACTAACAGTATAGATAGTAATTGTAATAAATAAAGATGATTAAGATGCGAAGAGAGGGATGATGATATATTGCAGTCATGCCTGAATAAACAAACGTAGGTACTACGAGCCGCGAATGGTCGACCGGATACTCTTACGATATTTCTTTGCAGCAATAGGTACGTACTTATTCACGATTTCTGATAAGTTGTCTGTCAGTGTGGCTGTCAAAAGGCAACTCGAAGATACGCACTCTCGCTTTGCTTTGGGTAATGAGGGAGTCACTCATTCACTCACTCAGACAAAGGTCTTTTGCGATCCCATCGCAAAGAAAGAAATATATATCAGCGGAGGATTGGCTCCTGAAGAGGGGCAAAGACGCCTGCTGCTGACGCGTTACGGGCTGTGGGGCGCTGAAAGCTAGCATATGCTGCTGCGGTGACGCACGGCTTCCACGAAGATATCCCCACACTGCGCTCGATAAAGTACTTAACCCCACGACCACTAGTAATTTCTCAATTGGACATATCTTGAATGTCTAGTGCATTTCAACATAGAAGCATTCATCTGTGGTAATTTTAGGTGATTTTAAGGCGATATTATATGGCAGTGAAGAAAATAGAAATGAGCGATGCTCATGTATTATCTATAGGGATGAATGGAAGCGAGGCTTGGCTGTGGTATAGACCAACCTTTCCGTTGCAGGGCTGCGGGGGCGCACTTTTCGCGCATGAGCATGAGGGATTACAGCATTTTTATAAATCATTGGAGAACTTTAACTAATAATTTATTAATTTATGTTTATATAAATGTTTACTTTATTTTTATACTATTTTAACTGGCTATAAGAACATTGCACTTTCCTTTTAACTTTGTCCGTGAAAGTGCAGCGACGAAAAAGAAAGAAAGAAAGAAAGAAAGAAAGAAAGAAAGAAAGAGCTAAACGTGAGAACGGGGAGCACCGATCTCGCAAGATCCGCGAATCTGCACGGGTACGTGGGTAGCTTTGTAGGTAGGTAGCTCCCTAGGTACCCTTACAATTCGTCTCTTCTTCCTAATGGAGTTGCCGTCTGATCCAGATTTCTTCGGGCTTGTGCTATCCATCTATACGTACCTACTTTTAAACAAATCAGATCTCAATGACTATCACATCACAAGTTATCTTAAAGTCTTCGATCTTCTCCGTTAGGAAAGCATCAAGTCCATCAATTGCGGTTTCCAAAGCCAACGTCGCTTGAAGAGGCTCCTGTCTGCTGGCTTTCTTGCGTGCTCTTGCCTTCTTTCGTCGTTCTCCCAGGTGTTCAAGTCTTCACGTCTTAATAATCCCTGCTCTCTCTCGAGTCATTGGTCATTGGCGGCAACAACAGTAAAAATAACAACAGAAGTAGTCGATTTAGGTGCACACTGCGTTTATCCATTTACCGATTGTTTGACTTCTTCTTCTTCTTCTTCTGTATTGCTCGATTGTTAACTAACTCATCGAAGCTGTTTTTTCGAAGCAAATGCAGCGCCACTTTGTTTTTAGCAAATTGGCCCTTTGCAAGTTCGTGGAGAGCACGTTTCGTTGGCCCATGGGCTGGAATATCGAGCACTGAGAAGGGAAAAGACCTCGAAGAAGTTTCTTTGGAGGAGAAAATGCGTTGATTGGGTTTGGTCGAGTGAGCGCGGCGACTTGAAGGAAACAAACATACATGGGATGAGATGAGTGTGAGGTCTGATTGTGATGAAGGAGAGGGAAAGGCGTAAGATGCAGATTTCGGCCTCGTTTTGGATGGTGGTGATATGCCATGATTGATGAAAGAAACTGGTCCTGATTCTGTACGATCGTTGGAGACTCAACGTTTGCCGCACCTTCTGCTCTCGTGCCGTTTCTGATTGAGGGGAGGCGTGAATGGCGGTGATCGCAGACGCTCTGCAGATGTTTCGAGATTAGAAGTCTGCCGTCCGAGGCACGTTAGCGCGCAATCAACACAGATCAATGAACGAATGAATGAATCAATCAATCAATGAAGCAATGAATCAAGGAAGGGATTTCAAGATCAAAGAGCGAAACAACGGCAAAGCGAAAGAAGCGGGTTGGAAACCGATGGTCTGAGAAGGATCGACGCCGAAGCTGAAGGCAACGAGAAGAGGCGCAAAGCCTGTCGGTCCAAGATCTCTTTGCACAACGAGATCCTTGTACTGCTTCTACCTACGTGCTTTTTTAAAAGGACTACGGAGATGACGATGAATCGATCGAATGGATTCGTGAGAGAAATGGCAAAAAGCTGAGATTCCGTGAGGTCATTTTGCTGATAAAGCGCACACTCTCTCGGGCGTTACCTACAGACGCGAGACCCGGGAAATCCAGGCTGCGATAGTTCCTTCGAAGATTCTTCATCCATGGGACAATGCCGAGGGCTCAAGGTTCAATAATAAGATGACACTGATGAATACTTTGTTTATCCATCCATTCATCCATTCGTCCATTCATCGATAGAACAGCGATGGGAAAGCAGCAAAGAAGAACAAATTGTTCGAGTTAGATTAGGCTTTCCCTCAGTTTGGAAGGCAATAGATCAATCAATCTTGTTTTCATGATTTTCTATTCGATTCTCTTCTATTCTATTTAAAAATTAAGTTTTTTAGTTTTCAGAAATTAACAAAATGCATATAGTCACTAAATAGACATTATTAAATTGGCTTTATGCATGTAAAATTGCAATTATTTTTCCTGGATTTGTTTTTCAACTTTATATAGATAGAATGACAGGTTTTCAACACACACTTTTGAATTCTCAAGAGCTTACTTGCGGTACCCTTTATGCCTTGATTACGCGCCAGTCAAGCACGAGAACCACGAAAGAAGCCGTGATAAACTTGACTCACAACGTGCATCGGACGAAATTGCAAACGCTGATGTTGTTTGCCCCCTCAAACTCTTCAAGCTGGTCGTCATGCTGTTGGCTCCTTCTAAGCTTTTTATCTTATTTTAAAAACATTACACATATAACGATATATGTTTTTTTCAATATGAGTGTGTTTATTTATGTTTCAACGATAAATAAATTAACTAAAATAGAACAATTGTTTCCTGTTTCCTGAGACAAGCGGATGTCCTTTATTATCTGGGGCCTACTGTAGGAAGGTAGGCACTTCCTATGTAGTCTCTGTAAGCGATTTAAAGAAAGAAGACCGGAGCAAGAATCCTTTCCAAGAAATAAAAAGCTGCGGCGGGAAATTGAATCTGATGCCATCGTCTCGTAAGCGCTGAGAATTCCGAGTGATCGTCAGTCTTCGTAACCGTCACCCAATACCATCCAGAGATTGGAGATAACGAGCAACAGACTTTCCGTCGCTTCGACGTCCATTCACTCATCCTCACCCTCATCCACATCGCGGGCTGTGCGGAGAGACGTCTGGTTGCTGGCAAGACAAGCAGGGATGCGCAGAACGCAACAACGCGGGCGCAGCGGTGAATGAGCCGGAGCTCAGGGATTGTTGTTTTTGCATGGCTGTCATGAAGCATAGGCATCGGTGAGGCCAACAACCGCATTGGCGCTCAGCTAGTGGGAATGCTATTACTTCGCAATTGTCGAGCTGGTTGAGAATCAATTTCCTTTCGGTCCTCTCAAAATCAACTTTAACGCGGGCAGGCATTCATTCATTTATTCAATGAGGACAAAGCGAGCTAGGAATTGCAATTGTTGATGATCATCACAGATATCAGATGTCTAAGATGCAGGAGAGAAACCCGAGCTTCAGAGTAGTAGTCAAGTGAGTCCATAGGATTGCAGGAAAGGCAGACTGCAATCGACAGATACCATTCGTCAAGGTCGCCCCCCAAAAGATTAGTCTTTCATGGTGCAACGCACGAGAAAGCTCATGCTGGGCATGAACAGGAGTCACAGATCAAGCTGTTTTTGCAAACCAAGGAATAGTGATACCGACCCATTGTACGAGAAAAACGGTTCAGGTGTTGTTTAGGTCTGATGGGCTGCCCAAGCCACAGTGAGCCCCATAATGACAAGACGTAAAGAGCTGAATATGGCAGTAAAGATGAAGTTCATGAACGCAGCAAAGCGCTCATCAGCATCAGGTTAAACGCAGGGCACTGTCGGCAATCTCTAACGCTTTGGTGACCTCTAGACAGGGCCATAATCGATGTTGTGAATATACCGCGACGAATTTATGAATAGATTCTATGTAGGCGTTCTAACAGACCTTTCAACCTGAAGCTACCCTGCGACTAATCCACGAAACTATAGTCTTCGCAAGTTATGTCAAGAAAGAGTCAAACAATAAGTCAGAGTCCTCAGCGTCGTAGCCTCGGGCTGCTGTAATGACAGGGCAAGGTTCACGAAAAAGAGTGAACCATAGCCCAACCTCGTAGTTATCCTGGGCCGTTGAAGCGTTTTGTTGGATTGCAAGCTTTGACATCTCGATGAAATGAGTTATCTTTTCTTTCGGACTCATTTCCCCAATAGATTTACAGTGCTTTACGCTCAGCAAGATACTCGAACTTATGCAAAGCAAGGTGATGTCACAGGATATTATGATGTGATGACTTCCTTCTTCATGGCAGAGTTTTGCATATCTGCAACCTCTATCACTGGAGCGGACATGTGTTATGAGGGCTCTGTACTTTAAACTTATGATGCCGCGGAACTACTCCTTGTATCCATCATTTATGAATGGCTGCCTTCATTCTCAAACTAGCTTGGCTTTGGAGTCATTTCGATCTCACCTCGAACACTAATATAATCACTACACATAGTAATATTACCTAGGTACTAATAGCTCCACACTAGAATAGCGCTTACGAAGTATTTGTTGATGACAACTTATATTAGAGCAGGCCGGACTTTGGTGGTGCCATTCTTTCCCACAGGACCCGGTGTGTCCGTAAAAGTCAACACCGTAACAGTATGTAAGTAGCTAGGTAAGTACTATAAGTACTTCGAAAGGCAGACCAAGTTCGATGTGCTGAAATCGTAAGCCGAATGGTGAAGATTGTTTGTTCTTTGCTGCAAATGGCTACCTACCTCGTTAGGTAACGCTGCAGTTTGGCTGTATCTCCTTCAAGTCTCGGATGAGTGAATGAATGAATGAATGCCGTCATGATGGTATTGACTGAAGGTAGGTACTATCATTTCCTTTCACCTTTGCTGCCCCTGGAAGGTGTAGTAACTAAGTCCAAGAAAATAATACCTATCATCGTTACCTTTTCTTCAATGGCTGATCAAAGCCAGCAAACCCAAATCGAGCGGCATCTCATCGTATTGTTGTTTACATACGTACCCCTAGATTTCTATATTCCTTCACGAAGCTTGAGTTGAGATCAAATACAAGAGTGGAAAGAGTGTGCACCATGGCGCTTGATCCTCAGCAAAAGGGCTGTTGTCCTCCGGGATCTCTGGGAGCTGCTCTGGCTGCGGATCCGAAGAGCCTCCGCGGAGAGAATGTTGAACTACATAGCCCATCGCAAGGTAAAGTTGTAGCCTATGTAAGCAAGCCACCTGCGGATGCTCCCAGCAAGCCTGGCCAATGCTTGCTGGTTTTACATGACGTATTCGGTGTGGACTCTGGTCGTACAAAGCAAATATGCGATAGCTATGCTACCAAAGGTTATACCGTCATTTTACCTGATCTTACGCGGGACGGAAGCTTTGAGCCTCCTGAAAGTTTTGGACTCGGAGTTTTCAAGACGATCTTTAAGGCCATCTCACATCTCTACAACAACACTCGTGGACCAGTCCTAGCCAGGCTCGACGAGGCGGTTCTCCCATATCTGTACAATGAGCTAGGAGCCAAGCAAATTGCTTTGATGTGCTTCTGTTGGGGTGCTTTTCCCATGAATCATCTTTTGGGTAAACACCTGCCTGAAATTAAATGTGCAATTGGATTCCACCCATCTCTCCAACTTTCTTCTTTGTACTTTGAGAACCTCGACTCGATTCTTGAAAGTATTCAAGTACCTATTGCATATTTGTCTGCGGAAAACGACCCCGCAACGATTAGACCTGAAGGCGTTGCGCATAAAATTATGCAAAAGAAACCATTTGCTGAGGAATGCATTTTTAAGGAATACAAGGGCGTACGTCATGGCTGGGTTAATCGTGGAGATCTTAAAGACCCTACTGTTTTAGAGGCTTACACAGACTCAATCAAACTCAGTGACGAATTTCTTGAGAAACACTTGCTTTCTAGCGCTCTTTAAAGCGATAGTCATTTTCACCTAAATAGGAGGACTCTCTTTTCTTCATTTCTCAAATTACATTTTAAAATTAAATAAAATCATGCAAGAAAATCTCTACGTGATTCGAATGATTGCTTTGTTGAGTATTGATCCTATGTTATGCTATATCAGGGATGATTCTATTGATTAACCCCCCTATCCATGACTGATCTGGCAAGTTTTAATTACTGGACGTCAAGCATTTACAGCATCCAGTAACTTATTGCAGAGTCATAAAGCCAAAAGAATACTATGGAGCTTGCCATGTAAATATGCACTTCCCCTTCGGAAATACGAGAATAAGTTCAAATGTCCTTTACATTGTATGACGTTGTACTCTGTGAGGACACTGTTGCATCGAAAGAAAAGCCACGTATCACTAGTTCTTCCATAATATTTCATAGTATATGCCATACGTATTTTTATCAAGAAACTCAATTTGTGATCAGGCAACAATGAAGTGAACAAAAGAGGTAAAATCAATGTCATAAATTTAGGTGAGTCTTCAAAAAATATTCGTTGGTGATCAGCCTTTACATACACAGTCCCATCATGTTCATTGGGATCGACTGCTTGACGACGTGACAAGCATATCCATGGAGGTTTTTCTTGGTTGATAGTTTTCCTTTCAAAACCCCAATTGATTAGCCTGTCGCATGTAAAAGCAAATCGCGCACAACAGTAAAGTTGGCATGGAGCTCTTGTCGCTCTCTAGGGTTCATTTGATTTTGCTTTTGACGCCGCACTGCTGCGAGACAGTGCAGGACGCCCTCTGAGGAGGCACGTTGCAAGAGGTCAGCAAGCAATTGCTCGTGTCCAGAAGCCTCGAGCGTAAGAACGCACTCTGCAGCAAGTTTGTCAATGAAAGTCAACGGGACACCAAAATGTGGAGTAATCCGTACTGCGGCCACAAGAAGAAGCAAAATGTCAAGAACTTCGGAATTTCCACGCATACTACGCAGAGAACGAAGATATAACATTTGCTTAAGAAGGGCACGTGTAAACGCCACGCCTTGGGACGCGAGCATCGAAACGGTTGCATTGGAGCGCTGCCATATTTTTTCAATGCCAGTCTCGTTGGCCATCTCCAGGTCCTCATCCATGCCAGCACCAGAGATGCCGGTCCCATTGTTAGAGGTTTCGGCTCCAAATGAGGCTGCGTGTGCCCATACGTGTTCTACGTTGGTGGGAGCCCGGTCATCAAGACGACCGTAAGCATCACGCTTATACCACGGCGCGTGTCCTGAAAGCATGTAGTCCATTGATGCTTGTCCAAGGTGTCCAAAAGAGTCGTCCCAGTCATTAGGAGGTGGGCGTACTCTAGATTTGCGATGATAGTCTCTCCCTTCGTACGGTGCTCGTTCTTGCTTACCGACAAGAAATTCTCGATGATGACGATCCAGCCAGTTATCAAAATCCCCGTGAGCAATGTCTTCGGTGCCTGCCGAAGTCATAGAACTGGCTGATACTGTCGAGGTGGTGGATCTTGCCGATGATAAGGGGCCTCCAACGGGAGGTGCGTGTCTTCCACTAACAGAATCCGAAGTAGTACTTGCTCCTCCCGTTCCATTGTGAATACCATTGTTGCCAGCACCAGATGAAGATGATGAGGATGATTGCTGACCCAAGATGTTTGTTTGATTTTGGTGCGAAAGCTGGTTTGACCTATGCGAGGAGGCCGAGCCCGCACTTGCCGTACTTGCGTTGCTTGAGGTTGATGATCGCATAGAGGTGTTCGTCGTGTTTGTTGTGTTTGTCATAGCACTGACGATGGATAGGTTCGAAGTGCTGCTGCTGCTGCTGACCTGGCGCATGCCTGTACGCAAGGCGTTTGAGCTTGTGGTATTTCCACCACCGTTATTCCCGTTGCTGCTGGCCGATGCCCCATCGCCCGTAGGAAACAGCGGAGGGCGTGAATTCCACACGCCCATACGATCCTGCAAGGCTTGTTGCTGCTGCTGTTGATGTTGACCAAGGTTAGAAGCATAAGTTGATGCAAATGCAAGACCCTGGGATGCCTCCATCATTTCGTTAGCAACGGCTTCGTCATCAGCCTGCTGCAGCATGCCGAAAATACTCTGCACCATGCCACGAAGAGGGCGGCTGCGTTCATCTTTAACACCTGACCTTAAATGTGCTCTGCGTGAGCTGCGCCACCGTTTGCCATCCCAGACGAGCTCTTTGCATGTCCTGCGACGTTTCATGTCCACTTCACCAGCTCCAGCCATGTCAGCCCGCGAGCGTTTGCGATGGTGTTTGGAGGAGGCCCCTACTTCGCCAGCGTCTGCTGAGGTCATGCCCATAGACCCCTGCACGACGCCACCAAGTTTGGCCGCCACTTTTGATGATTTGCGTTGCTGCTGTTGTGTCTTATTGAGGTACCGTGTACCATTATTATTTCCAGTTATTCCGTTGTTATACTCGTCGTCGTCCTCATTGCTGTTGTTATTACTGTTATGAGAATTCATGCTTCCGCGTAGGGCGGATCGCGATGCTGAGGCTCCTGTGGCGCCTCTATCACCGACCAATTCGCTGTTGTTTTTTGCGCAGTTACCCTCATCGTTGCTACTGTCGTCGTCGTCGTACGAGGATGACGGTGATGCGGAAGATGAAGCAAAGTCAGAGCTTTCCTGTGAGTCCGCATCGGTGTCAAGGACCATGTTGGACCTGTTTTCATAGGCTAGCGCCGAGGGCCACGCGTTCACCAAATCTGCGTCTGTAATTGTGGCGTCAATGCGGGCTCCGGCAGCATTTGTCGTCGGCACATATCCCGCCTCCTGGACCTCTTGAACATACTCCTGGCATACTTTGAGAATCTGCTCTGCAGCCTGCCGCCGTGTCGATACTTGACAGTTCGGGTCTCCATGGCTCACGAGCGCCACGGGATCCACCTCTGCGCCAAAGCACCACCTTCCATAAACAAATTCTCCATTGATCCACTTGCGTCTCATTCTGAAGACTAGGTGGATTCCAAGACTGCTTCGCGCCTTGCGTAAAGCATCTGTTGCGTGCAGTGCAAACCAATTAACCGCTCCTGGTTTGGGCATCCATTCTGTTGCCACAGAGGCACATTCCCTACGATAAACCTTGCAAAAATAATAAAGATACGCCGTTGCCAGTTCACTTCTCAACGTGCAGCAATTTGATGTGCTCGCATTCAGAGCTGACGCCGACGAGTCCAATCGTACAAATTCGGAGCTCAAAAACGCAAGCAGCGGATGTCTCCTCACCAGTTCCGACTCATCCTCGCTGTCCAAGTCCATGTCATCATCTTCCATACGCTCCTCGCCTCCAGAAGAGGTCGTCTCATGACCTCTAAGACTAGAACTCAAGCCTGATCTCTCTGCCACTGTCGCCGCAGACCACGAAGCGCCAGTCCCGCTGCCGGTTCCACCACCGTTCCCAGAGGGTTCCCGTCGCCGTCGCCGCGGAGTGCCCCCTGCGCGCGCGCGCAGAGGCATTGCGACAAGGTGGAGGGCGCGCGCGTCCTCCTACCGCCGCCAGAGCCTACCTGCTGCGTTTCCGCAGGCCGCCAAGTCGCTGCGGCGAGCCCAGAGCGAGGCAGGCGGATGCCTATTCGAATGCCGAATCGAAGACAGACAGACAGACAGACACACGAGAAATGAAGAAAAAGGAGACAGAAAGAAAGACAGAAAGGGACAGGGAGCGCTTGCGGAGGGCTGCCCCGCAGACCGGGGGAAGACCACGCAAGGGGGGACCACGGGCCAGGCTGCGAGACGCACCCGCGTCGCGCAGAGAAGAGAAGACAGATGGAAAGACAGGGCCGAAGGAGGACTGACTGACTGAGCGAGAGAAAGGAGGAGAAAGAGGGACACTAAGACCTCCTAATGGTCATCTACCACAACAGGTGCTACTGTTAAGGGTAAGAGGCACATAGGAGGGGGCAGAGAAAAGGGAAAGGATGCGCGAGTACGAGGGTTAGCACTGCTAGGCAAAACGGCTAAGAGGCTCAGGTGTTGAGGTGAAAGAATTTTAAAAAGGAATAAATTGTTTAGTATAGTTACGTAGTTAAGAAATAGAAAGTTTATTTGTGCCATAGTTCGTTTGGTTCTTTGAAAGAATTGTTTCTCAATTCGTAAACATACTTATTTTCTTCACTTTCTTTTCGAGGAGTGTATTATTCTATAGGTAGTAGGTGTGAGGTACCTATACCTACTATCCCGTGTAAATGTTTTCGATGATGACGACTCATCCACTCAGGAAAATGATCAGAGTTGAGAGCGATGTACTCTCCTCGTTCGCATACCGACCGATCGATTGCTTGATCGATTCGTTTATTCATTCATTCGTTCATACATGCACACGATAGCTTTGGAAAGGGGTGGATGCAGTAGTACTAAGTAAATAAAATAACTAGATTTATAGTGCAGGAGCGCTCTCCTTTTTGGTTTTAATCATTTTTTCAATCGAGTTCTTTCTGGCGTACCTTTTGCTTGTTTGTTCCTTTCCCTCTGTTTTGCCCACGCATGCATTGATAGGAAGAGCTCTAAATAATATCTGAAAGGCTTTGGCTTGTGTTTCCTTTTTAGTCGGGTTTTAGAATTATCCAGGTGTTTATAGTGTTTCGTCTTCGCATTTTGCTTAAGCTTTCCCGAGTTTTGTCGCATCTGCGCAGACCGCACGTATTCTGCTTACTTCGACGGGACGTTTCCACGCTCGTGTGCAGTATGCCATTGCACCGGGTCGCCTGGATCTTGCAGCCATAATAGTTGTTTTGAGCCCAATAATGATTTAACTCCTTTGGCACCTTAGATTTGCAAGATAAGTTTCCTGGTTTATTTTTTTATTTCTACTTAATTTTTTTATTAAATCAAAGTTATAATAAGCTTTAAAAGGAGAGACAAGCGCGAAAAGTCGATCAAAAAGTTGAAGTTCTGATATGAGATGAATGGATGGAGATGAAATATAGAAAGAGATGAGGAGGTGGATTCTAGTTTGAGAAAATAAATTGGCAGAAAATCGACACAAAGTATGAAAAATTGTTTGTCTCATGAGTAGAAAACTAGACGCTGGTAGTTTGCAATGAAACGCACCTTTAGCAGCGCATAGCAAGTTTCGGTTGCTGCGATTACTTTGGGTTGCTTGCTTGCTTGGTTGCTTGGTTCAATTATTTGTACCTGTTTAGTAGTTTTTAGTAGCAGCAAGCAAGATGATGATTTCTTTGTGCATAAGCATCGGCAGGTATGTCCTCATTCATGTAGGTAGACAAAGAGTGCTCAAGACTAGCAGTTACGATGTTTTGCATGTACATCTACAATCGCGAAGTGAGAAACCAAAGAACGGTAGATGCATGTCCATAAATATACCAGCTGTGCTAACTTCAGAAATGAGCACGTGTGCTCGAAGAAGTAATGATGTCTTTCGACGCCGGATATATGAGGTCAAGCTTGAAATATACCGATAAGGATGGGCAAGATGTTTTCCACGCACATTAAAATATTGTCTTCTCCTCATCTTTTGAAGAGCACCCGCCATCAAAGTTTGCCGTTGCGAAGATGCTGAGATATATGTCTTCGCGCATAGCCTGCATCTAGAGGCCGAGCAGAGTTCTTCATTCAGACTGTCTGTACATTTTGTGCCACTGCCGTTCAGGGCAGTAACGATTCTAGGTACTGGCCCGGCGGTTGAAGTAGACCAGTATTTTGCCGATAGGCTTTCCTGTATTTGCCGTCGAGTTACCATTCGTAGCATCGATGCCAACAGCCCACGACTCAACCATAACCGCTCGGCAGCATGGCTCGAGCTCTTATGATTGCTCAAAGCAAAGATTCGCATCAAACTTTATGCTGCCAAAGCAAGCATCTCCAGCAGCACGAATGCATCAGTCTGACTACTGAGTGTTTGCTCTTGGTGCTGATTTCCTTTAAAACCCCAGTTTTCCTGCACAACAGAAAGAAACCTCGTTATGCTTTTGATTTGTTTTCTTTTCTTTTTAGCCGTCTCCTTCATGCGACGAAACTGGCATTCCATGCAATGGTTGCCTCTCTTCAAGCTGCAGTTCTGCACGTATTCAAGGGGACCACCGGTGGTTATCAAACCAAATGTTGCAAGATCTAACAGCAGTTACCTACGAGCTATGCGGGAATTTAGCGAGGAATCAAAGCGCTATAGCTAGTACCAGACCTTGCTACGTCTTATATATATTGCCTCATGCTAAAGTCTGACCTGTTATGTATTACAGGAGCTACTCTACTTACTAGAGACCCTAGATCGACTAGGTAGGTAAGCGGCACCATTATGCTTTTATAAAGGAATAATAAATGTTTGCTTTTTTTAATAGTTTTTTATTATAATTAAAAAATTAAAAATTAAATAAACTCAGAAATGATTGCGCTGGGAGGATAACTTTTTGAGAATGAACTCTTTTTATGTATAGACTTTGTTGAATAGCTCTAATAATTACAGTTCCACAGTGACTTTTCTTCTTCTAATAGAAGTTAGAATTAGTCTGAGAGAAAGAATTCACTTGAAAGGGATCAATACCCCCGATAAGAAGGCGTAGCCATAGCATATTGGAGATGAGGAAAAGGGTAGTAGAAGCCTCGTCGGGTACATACTTCAAGCTGGTAGAATCCCGTACGTACTACCTAGGTACCTACGCGTTTACTTTGGCATGCGTTTTCGATATCCAGTCGGAAAGACTCCGTCTGCACCTTGAGGAAAAGATGCCCATTCTCCTGGTCTTCTAAAACGAAGCGTTCGGTTCTACTGGTAAACTTAAATAGACTGTAATACGTTGGCTGAAGCAAAATGGGTCCAGCCTAAAAAGACAAAATCCGAGTATCCCGCGTAGTGCATAGTAGTCCTTGTTTATTCATATCCTGGCTGACAATCGTGCCGCCTGGTCCTGTTTCACGCTGGTCTTGGTAGGCCGCACACGCATGAACTGTGATCGAGTATACCCTCTTTCAACAGCGTGCGTAGTGCTGCTAGCTAGCTATTACTCAGTTATGCACTCAGTTATGCTGCGAGGGTATTCTTACCCGTCTATCTTAGACGCGTAGAGGAGGTTCAAAGTTCAAGACTCGATTGGAATCAGGGGCAACTTGGGACTCCTCCCAAGTACGCCATAACAATCTTCCCCCAGATGGCCGATAGACAACCTGCGGCCAGTAGTTGATATGCAGCACGCTATGCAATTAACGCTTTCATTGGGAACGCTTGAATATGGATGTGATCTTTCTTACTTTTCCAAGGCCTAAACGATCCAAATCATCAAAATTTTCAATGTAATTATCTGATCAAAGAAAACATGAATATAGCATACTTTTTAGCTACTGACCCGACAGAACATAGGATCGGAAAACTGTTATCTCCGCACAAGTGACGGCAGGAAAGCAATGGAAAAGATAACGCAGTCATCTATTTCGTAGGTGATTAGAGGTTTTGGACAAGATATGTGAGAGATGATGCCTAGATTCTGGCGAACCAACCATAAGGTGTTCTTAAACCTCATTTTACCTGGGGAAAACTCAACTCAAAGCTTGGGATCACAAAGTTCAATAGTTGAAAGGAAAACAATCCGCATGCACTAGAACGGATCCTTAAAGAGAAATGAACAACACAAGGGAAAATTAATTTGATTTCTAGGACTTTCATCTAAAAACCTGGGTGACATACAATCGTTTGATCCGGAAATCCCCAAAATTCGTATACTCAGTACTGTGTGAAGAATCTGCAAGACTCTATTTCAATCTCCTCTCTCACCTGGACATTCGTAAAAAAAAAAATGATAGGTAACAGGTCAAGTAAAACACACATATCTTATGATTTCAGTATGAGGTTGAATGATATAGCATCAAGAGGGTTTGACATGCTAAAGGATTCACCAGAGAAGAAAACAACAACACAAACGCATGTACTGAATAATAGAAAAAATGTTTGAGTTTGACATAAAGAGAGAATGAGGAAAAAATGAGAAATTCGCAAGACTAATACACAGGTCCAATGTCGGTGAGCGGCCACAAACGGAAAAAAACACGGCCCTTAATCAGGCCCATCGGCACGGCTCCGTAAGAACGCGAGTCGGTGGAATTCCTTGGGTTATCACCTTCAAGCCAGACGCGGCCCTTTGGAATCTTCACTACACGATCCCGCTCATACGGGTATCGTTTTGCTACGCGAACACGCTCGCCTGGCATACCCTTGACACGTTTACAAACTGTCTGCCGCGGGTTTGTGGGTGACTGGGCAATCACAATATCACCTTTGTTGATTTTCAGGAGCTGCGGCGAGATGCGGTCTACCAAGACGATGTCTCCAGCGCTTGAAAATGTAGGCAACATTGAGGGACCTACGCACATAGTCACCTCGAAGACATACGTGTTCACGAAGTACAAGAACGAGCCAAATTTGACCAGCTTCCACGAATTATTGATCATGGTGCTGCGCAAAATTTCATGTACTGATAATCTATGTGAATAAATCAATGCAAATGATCGAACACCAGAAATGCCGCTGCTCCAGTGCTTCTCCCGCCAGCTAATGGGTTTGTTTTTTTAATACAGCCCCTTGAGATACCCAAGTTCTACGTGAATCTAGCTGTGGAACTATCACGTGCTTTATCTGCTGTCAGGGAGCTTTCGCGGTCTCGCCTCGCTTCTATCCCAAGTGCGCGATGACGATGATTACCACGATAGGCCCAAGGCCACTAGCTAACTCGCTCCCAGCACCAGAACACCTAACAAAAGACAGGACAAATGAAGTCTCTGAGCTCCACGAGCGCAGCAGGCACTCTAGGTGGCTCCACGATTGGGCAATGATGAGGCAGGCAAACTATCTCGCTTGCAAAGGCTTCATTCGACAGCCCGGAAAAAGAGAGAAATAATGAGAAATCGTTCATTGTCATCTTCAGCAATTAATGGCTTTACTAGAGGGGCGATGCGGCCGTGTATTAAATAGGCTCAACGGGTCGCTCCTTATATTGTGTGATAGGGCCTAGTTAGTTATGATGATGCTATTTTAGCTTGAGCAATTGCGGAATTGCGAAGACGTGTGAACCAAGTAGAGAGCAGCTTAGAACGTAGAAAAGGCCGTGTAGAAACTTTGGTGTGGTGGTCGCCCGCATTGGGGTCTTGGCATCGTCTATAGACCTATAGGAATTGTTTGCCTGTATGGGCAACGAGGCAGCCTCCCTGCAAGGGCGTGCGAACCTCGTCCCTTGTGCAAGACGGTTTACGCTTTGTGAGTTTTGGGCCTGCAACGCATGCAAAAGAAACTACCTGTGCAAAATACGGGGACCAGGTTTCAAGATAGGCGTTGCACGCATGTCTGCCTGCCTGAAGAGTGAAGAGAAGTTTAAGCGCTAACGAACATTTGAATTGAACCACACGTTACATAGATCTGAAACGGGATGTAGAAGCTGTCATATCCCGTCACAACGACTGTGGCTCTCCATTGGCCATTGATATTGCTAAATTTGCGTTTATTACAGAAATCCCTGAACATGTATGTTAAATATAGATTTATTAAAACGCACGGTCACACTAACATAAAACGGCAAACATGAGATACAGGATGTAAAAGCTGCCTTTGATACATTTGACACAAAGTCGCAAAGCCTTCTCGATGCATGCGAACTATTGGCCATGATCATACTCGTGTCAAGTATAGAGCTAACAGAGAAACTCAAACTAATCTACAGACTTTTTGACTTCGGTCGTCGGGATTCACTCACCTTAGACGAAATGGTCATTTTACTTCATTCAGTTGCAACAGGAGCAAACAAACTAGACCCCGCGGTACCATGCCCTGAGCTGGAGGTCCTGGAAATACTTGTAAAACGTACTTTCCGCCGCGTTGGTAAAACAATCGACGAAGAAATTACACCGGGGGAATTAGAGATATTTTGTCAGTTAAACTCTCAAGTAGCGAATGTAGTTAGCTATATTACAGGGGCAGCACAGCTCGGCCGGATTCCTGAAGGTCAGAGATGGCATGACCATAGCTTTGATGACTTGGAGAGAGTTCTTTACGGTGAAGCACCGAGTCAACACCCTGCTCACCTTACGTTGCGACCTTTCGGAGTACATAGTAACTTCACCTGGCGTGAACCTCCTCCCAATTATGTTGTCATTGTACCCGCTGATATAACTGTTTCACGAGTTTGTCCAGGATATGCAAGCTCCCATGCGTTCTGTGAAGCAATTTCAATTCTTTCTGTACAGCCCATTGCACTACGCAAGCTCTTTGTCATAACTGGACAGGAAACAGCAGGGCGATTTACGTTGCGCTTTTTTCATAGAGGGGAGTGGGCTCATGTTTCAGTTGACGAGCGCATCGTATGCTCCAAGGCGAAATTTTGCGCCTCGTGTGGATCATTCGATAGACCTTTCACTGGGTTTTGCCATGCAACAGATCATGCAGGTGAAATTTGGATGCACCTTATCGAGAAAGCACTCGCTAAACTTGTTGGGTCCTACGCCCATTTAGCGTCTTACACAGTATTGGATCTGCTTGAAATAATGACTGGGGGTGCATCTAGTATTGAGATTATGCAAAAAAATCCTATTGAATCGTACAAGATTTTGCATAGAGCTGACCTTCACGGTGCTCTGGGTCTCCGTCGCCGAATGCCTGAATCCATGCAAGATCGGCTTGCATCAAGTGAGCGAATAAAAAGCAAAGGGATAGTCCCCGGCATTGTTTATGCTGTACACGGAGTGCGACCTGGGTTTGTGGACTTGCGGCACCCAGCACAGTCGCGAAAGATATCCTACGTGGCGCCAAGCCTAGACCAGCCCATCAGGCAGACAGAACGAGTTAATGATGCTACCGCGAAATCTGAAAGCGAGTCAAAGAACACTAATAAAAGCGAGACCGAATCTGCAAAAGAGAGTGAAAATAAGAACGCAGGTTCGACAGATGTCCCTTCACCCATAGCGGAAAACAAAAGCAGCCAGGAAACGAGCGGGAAAGGTCAAGCCTCACTTGGGATTGAACCTTCAATAGATTACCAGATATTTACAATGCCGCTTGATGATGTTATGGAGATTTTCCATGAAGTCATTGCGTGTCATGTATTTGAGCCTGAAAGGTGGGTCTCACGTAGCGCCAGAATGTTTATGGTTGCAAGTGGGGGGCTAACGAGCTCAGCCTGGGCTCAAAATGATCAGCATTGTCTTGAAATTCTTGAGGAAAACGCAACCATAGCTATCAATGTCTATCAAGGGGCACCTACTCGGGGCACCACGTCTATTGCCATACTTGCACATGACTATGGCAGTGCCCATGAGGGCCCTGCAATTCCTGCTACTATAATACGTAGAAATATGCTACAGAATCATGTCGTTGTCGTGGATCCCGACAAACATTCGGCAACTCTGGAAGTAAATCTGTTGCGAGGAAAGTACGTCATTGTTGTCCTTGACGAGCGCATTGGTACACGAGTAGAGTATGCTATGCTTGTTCATTATAAACGAACTCCAGACGATACAAAGGGCGAAGGTTTCTCATTTTGGCCGTCTTGTGATGTGGACTGGCAAGACGTTGATTCTGCACGTGATGAAGCGCTTTCAATGGGTGCCACTGATAAGCTTAGTCCTGCCCAAATTCGTGAGCTTTACATCATCAAAGGATCCTCGAATAGTTTTGCCTCCGATGACTCAAATGCCAAACCTTTGGTCTATCTCTTACCTCATTTGCATGCTCTTGCAGCCGCGCACACCCAATTCCTTGCTGCCAAATCCCTCTCATGATGATTATCACTTGTTAAGGTTTCTTCCAGTATATGTAACATAATAAGTCTCTTTCAATACTTCAACTCGAGGCTTTGAGTTGTCCTTATCAATTAAGAAATCATTGTATCATTTGGAACAGCTTTCTGTCAAGTTACAATACAGCACAAAGGCTTGCTTTATGCAAGGCTTGCGTGCGGTAAGGATTCACTGGCATCACCTCACATTCACATGAGTCTAAAAGATGTATGAGCTAGGTATAATCGAGACTGACCAGTAGAAGCTTGATGAAGATCCACTACTGAGTTCTCCCCAGCTAGAGAATGTGATAGTTTTCTCGCTCTGTGAAGCTACAATGGTGGGCATTTCTCTTGTTCAAGCATAATCCTCGCACCATCTCTCCGTAGTAGTACCAGTTACCACTTACTACTTCTAGTGTAGTATAGCGGATGTTATAATGCTGGCTTCTCGAGAATCAAGAAGAAAGCAATCTCCAAACTAGAACACACTCCACGACCCCGCTTGTTCAACACCTTCGTGCAGTCTCTTCTCTGATATTTGCAATGGAATTTACACAAGCGCAAGCGACTGGTGCTACTGCTGTTGCTGCGACTAACGGCCAAAGTTGCGATGCGGCATCCATGAAGCTCGGGCCGGAGTCTCGACGAGCGGAAACGACGCTTGTTGAGCTCGAAAAAGTACTTGCGGAGAACGCTTCGTCAACCCAAAGTCGAGAACTTCTCCGCGAGTGTGAGGCTGCAATTAAGGGCGCTGAAATTGAGGTCAGAACCTCAGACATGGACCAAGATGCGAGGTCAAAGGCGCGAATTTGGCTCAGGGCACTCAAAACTAGGTTGCAAAGTGCGCAGAAACAAGCGCTTCTTGGAGGTGCTGGTGCAACTTCGGGCGCTGGGAATGCTGCAGGCGTCAAGGCTTTTAAGGACCGACAGGTCGGTGTCACTGAACGCATGGAAGGACAGGCCCAAACGCTGCAGGACTCCTTAAAAACTCTGCGCGAAACGGAAGATCAGGCCGCGGGCATCATGTTTTCGCTCGCTAAGCAGAAGGAAACCATTCAATCGGCTTCGAACAAGGTCCGGCAGGTTGATGATGACTTATCGTACTCCAACAAGCTCCTGAATAATATGAAGGCATGGTGGCGTATTGGATCTATTCAAGAAAAATGATCTGACACGCTGCTCTCCATCAGAAAACCCTTCATACTGATCATCACTCTTCGGCCAGACAGCCTTTCCAAGGTCAGGTGGTAGGGAGAAAGAAGTGAGGCAAAGTGTATACAAAATATGTTTCATGGCATTTACAATGTTAAAGATCATGCCTGTACATTTACGTTATGACTACCACTACTACGGAAGAGCGCTACGAGTTATTTTTTCGACCGCAAATTGATCGAGGCATCTCTGCCAACGTTCTCTTTTGCGTACGACAAGAATGCTCCACGGTAATTAAATTTATATTTTTTTTGTTTTTCGTGAAATATTCAATCTTACATGACTTTGAAAAGCGCTTCATAAGTAGGATCGAGAACCACGATACGAACAATGACGCTGTCACAAAGCTCAGTCTCCCTAAGTGCCGTAGAGACCGCTTCCACAGACTCTTGAATGGAAAAGCCTCGAGCGCCACTCCCTAGCAAAGGCAGGTCAATAGTCATTAGATTAGAGATGCTCGTTTTAGCCGATAATTCCAGGGCTGTGTTGATCCCGCTACAAAATGCAGACTTCAATAAGTCTTGAGCACCTTCTTCGTTCACAAAAGGCACAGCGACATGAACGATTGCGTCAAATCCCAAACCTCTCTTTCCAAGAGTGCCTGGTGCGCTTGTGTGTATAGCCGTCCCTAGTGGTATGAACTTCTCATCCTTCATTTTTGCTTGGAGGATGTTTTTCAGCTCCTGGCCACCCTCTTGATGGACGCGGCCGTCGATAACCTGCGTGGGATACAACATATTGGGCCCTGCTTCCATACCGCCCCATACAGAGGTCATCCCTTGCTCACCCACTGGCAGAGGTCCTCCACGTGGGAAATATGCGCATTTTGTACCCTGAAGGAACTCATTTGCAGGGTTCACAAGCACTCGCAGATGCTCACAATAAGCGCTAGATTCTTGGTTCGTTCTAGCTGCTCCAGCACGAAGGAAGTTCCCCCTAGGTGCTTTGCTGACCACATCCTGTACGTGCCAAATTTCTACGTGTGGAGCAAGACTACGAAGGTATCTCCACATGATTCTGATGCTTATTCGCGGGTTGCTCAGATTCGCTTTCCAATGCACACCGACAGAGCCGTTCCCAGCGTAGTTGCTGTTCAACTTTAACAACAACGCAAACTTTACTTTCAAACCCTTGAGCCTTTGACTCTTGAGCTCTTCAAGCTGACCACTGTTTTCGTTTCTTGATTCCTGGCGCCTTTGCGCAAATTGTGCCACGCCGCAGATTGGATGATAGTTTTCGTTTTACTAATGCTAGTTAGAAACAGCAGTAGAAGTACCTTCACTAAGGTTTTAACTGGGTGAACAGAACCCCAACACCTTTTGCTCTGTAAAACGCTGTCGTAAACCCCTGACAAGATGAGCTTAAGCGCCCGATGTGATATCCGAGCGACGCGATCCAAAGGATATGTAGCTGAGCTCGTCTCGCCTCCTTTCCCGAGAGCCTCTTAAACGAAAGTACCTTACCCTGCAGAGAAACTGTAGTAGTATGAGTAATATTGAAAGTTAAAAGTTGCTACTTTTGGGCAATTTGTGGCACGAGCCGACCTAGTAGCCCAGCCTACCGTTGCCCCCGGCACGAACGCTCTCGGCAAGAGACACCCGGATTCTCAAAACGGCGCCGGTCTTGACACGACTGGTCGAGTGCCGCAGTTGCTGCTTCTTAAATCCTGAATATCCCCAAACCTAAATGTGCAAAATGAATGGCTATATCGTCTCAGAAACAAAAACCACGAGAAGGCAACGATCTCTCGAAATCATATAAAGCCAAAGCTGCTGCTGAGGTTTAAAGCCAAGTAAACAAAGGACACCCTCCAATCTATGGAAGCAAAATGCAAGCGCGAATGCACGCACAGAGGAACGTAGACCCTCTGAAGGAGGGAGAAATCAATCAAAGAAAAACAATGGAAAGAAATCAGCTCGATCGAATAAACCAATCAAGAACAGAATAACCAACAAAATCGCACTTCGAAGAACTTGAGTTACCAAGTGCAAGCGGACTCACTTCTGTTATCGAGTGCCTAGAGTGCTCGCTACAGTCTTTTGTGGCGGCCCGGCCTTGGTCAGTGGCAGCCGCAGCGGTATCCGAGCCTTGCGTCCGCACAGGCTCGAGGTAGATGACCAGCTGGCGCGAAACTAGGTCTGCAAGAAAATATTTTGTTTTGCACAAGAAGCGAGAACTCATAAAAACAGTTCTTAGGGAGGTACCTGCTCAGTTAGAAGAGCTTCAGAGAAGAAGAAGAAGAGCTTCGAGACCTGAAGAACTTCACAGAGGTCGAGGAGGAAGGAACTTGAATTTACTACGTAGTAGAAAATAGAAGAAGAACAAGAAAAAGAAGCACAAGTAACCTGGGTACTACCTAGGTACCGCGCATAGGTAATAGTGAGTTCGATTCTAACTGCAGTGACCAGAACCACCAAAAGCAAAACAACAACTTCTAAAAGCAAAGTAAAGCAAAGCAAAATAAGCTGACCACGAACTTGAACTCCGAACCAGAGTCTCGGACAGCCCAGAACCAGTGGAACTAAACTCCCAAAACGAGGCAGACCAGGACATCAAACACGTCTGCCTCCAGTTGAGGAGGCCTCACTTCGACGAAAGCGTGCAAGCACAGGATCTTGGCTTCTCAGCGAGGATAGGCGAGGAATCTGCTCGAAACAAGCGGTCTTGGCTGCAAACTACAGATTATATAGTAGGTACATACTCCGTTCGCTCACTGACATTGGCTGGTGAGATTGAAAGACCGGTGGAGGCTATTATTCCAAGGGAGATTCGAGGTGCTACAGAAGTATAAAACATTCCAAAGACGCACTGGCTGTTGGGGAAAAGCTGCACAGCCGTCGGGGCATTACCGTGTCGTAGAGACTTTCCACAAGAGCTTGCTTACATCCACTGCGCGTCATTCGCTTCCTTTAAGCCGGAGTCGCCGTCGTCCAACTGCCTTGAAAGCTCTATTTGGTTTGCAGACCACACAAAGCCCAACTTTGAACGCAGAGCCGCAGACTTTTGAGACGGCAATAACCGGTCAAGGAGGACTCGATCGAGGAGGACTCGAGAGCTCGCGGAGAGCAGAGGAGACTATAGGTGGGTGGTGAAGCGAGCTGCTTGCGGTTTGCGTCGCCGCCAGCGCAATCGGTTCTTGGCACCCGGTCTCCGTATATTCCAATTCGCAAACCTCGTTTGGCGCAGGGTTCTCAATTCTCGATCGTGATCCAACTTCTCCTAATCGCGAATTGGCAAAGAGCAAACTGCAAATAGATCTTCTTTGCAAGCGCCATGGATTCTAACGAGCGCAGCAATCAAAATGGGATTGATCCGTGGGTCCAATCTCCACGCAGCGAGCGCGATGCTCTGCAACTCATGTCACAAACACTGCACCAAGCATCACCTTCGCTCAATGTAGCTCGTAGACTCTCGCGCTCATGGACTGGTGACTCCAGATCCGACCCAGGCGGACTTCGGGATAGTCTGCTTGAGCGAGGTGACACCGACATCGTGGAGGAGAATAAGTCAACCCTGGCGCAGGCTACATTTAACGGTGTCAATGTACTAGCGGGTGTTGGTGTTCTTTCGTTGCCTTTTGCATTTCGTCAGACTGGCTGGGCTCTTGGCCTTGGCTTTCTCATGTATCTCTGCGCAGTCACAAACTACACAGGCAAGCTGATTGGACGATGCATGAGCAAAAATGGGCAAATTCGTACATACGGAGATATTGGCTACGCTGCATTTGGGCGGGCAGGCCGCCGCTTTATCACCGTCATTTTCTGTCTCGAGCTGTTGGCCGCACTCTCAATGTTTGTAACACTCATGGGTGACAACCTGCACAAATTGATTGGCACTGGTAACAAAGATCTTCTTTATACCATCTGCGCGGTCATTGTGCTGCCTACATGCTGGACGTCGCGTCTTGACTTGCTCTCGCATCTTAGCATTCTGGGTATCTTGAGTACATTGCTTCTTCTTGTGGCTGTAGTTGAGGTGGGCTTTTCAACGCCCAAGGGCCTTGAAGAAGGCGGTAGCTTTCGGGATGTACACTGGAGTGAGTTCAGGGCTGTTGAAGACCTTGCTCGCTTCCCGTATGCGATTGGCTTGCAAACAGTTGGCTTTGCTGGCCATGCTGTCTTTCCGTCTATTTATGACTCGTTGCAGGACAAAAAGGTTTACCCGCGAGTCATTAATCAAACGTATGTGTGCGCTTCTCTGATCTACTGCACCATGGCCCTCTTAGGTTTCATTCTTTTTACAACTCATACACAAGAAGAGTTGACCCTGAATCTCGTAGATGTTCGCGCAGGGGACCCGATGGTTATTCTTACAGTGGTGGGTGTCATTGTCAACCCTTTCACCAAATTCGCGTTGACACTCAACCCGCTTACTGCGATTGCTGAGCAAAAGGTTTTTGCAAACTCCACTAATGTTCCCCGCTGGAAGCATTTGGTACTCCGTACATTCTTGGCGCTCTGCGCTTTGGGCCTTGCGGTAGGGCTGCCCTCGTTCGCCAGTATCTGCGCTTTTGTTGGTGCTTTCTGTTCGATGGTAGTCTCCCTCATCTTCCCCGTTATGTGCTATCTGCGTCTTTTTGATCTTGGTCGTGCCAAGAAGGTATGGTTGTGGACTCTCATCATTATTAACACTATCCTTTGCATCATCGGTACTGTGGCTGTGTTTTTCCCTCCCGCTCCGGACCCACAATAATCATGAGCATTGGATATGTTATTCACAACACAGCGATGCTAAGCTACCCAACATTGGCAATGCTCAATCCTCTTTTGGAGTGAGGCATTTACCCTCCCTTTTGTAGAAGTAAATATGCAAACACTAAACCACATCTATCAACTAATTGTTTAGACCCCTTTGAATGACTACGTAGCCAATGCATCTATGTTGAACTTTTCGTGCCTTGATGTTGCTTTCCATGCGATCATCGATAACCTATAAGCTTGCAACGGCAAAAATAGAATCAGATAAGCTACCTGTTAGCTGCATGCACATATGTGCACACGAAAGAAAACATTCCTATGGTTTGAGTCGGATTTCATAGTTCAACTTTGTAGAATTTTGTTCGTCTCAGAGGTTTCGTCGATTCTGCTGCTCAAGATGCTATCGCCTTGATTTTCTGAACAACAATGAATTTACTTACTCATAGTATTTAGTTACCACTCCCTAGTCTTAACAATACTAGAACTCGCTAGCCGTATAGAATGATGAATGAAATAGCAAAACGCAAAGCAGAAAGACGAAGCACAAGCACGTTCTTGGCGCTTCCGAGCTTTCGTGCAAAGTTCTCTTCTCGCACGGCCTTGTGAGGTCATTGGTGTATCTCGACTGAGTACTCAGCCAGTGAAGTGTGGAGAGTGGGTAGTTTACCGAGCCATTAGAAGCATGTCCTCACCTGCGAATCCTGCTGCGCTGCAGCTGTACAGGACCATCCTCCGCCTCCACAGACAGAAACTGCCGCACAGACTCCGTGAGCTTGGTGATTCCTACGTCAAGTAAGTTTATGGCCTTAGGTCTTATCATTTTCAAATGAGACACTGGTAGCAGAGATCCGATGCAGAACTTTTATTGTGAAGATGGTCTTGAAAATCGCCAACAGGATATGCCGAAAATTAATGCATTGATGAATATAAAGAGTGCAGTTTTGACGATTGCTAACTATATACTTGATGGGAATGTTTCATTTTGATTCGTAGGAAAGAGTTCAAGGACCACAAGGTTGCAAAGCCAGAGTTTGTGCAGATGTTCATGACGGAGTGGCAAAAGTATGCTCAAAGCCTTGCTGCCCAGCGCAGTGATGGCGATACTCGGGTACGTTTAATATATTATATGTCACAAATTCTCAAATCACCACGCAAATCGACATATCTACAATGAATTGGAGTAGTCTGAAATGTGATGCAGCAATGATCTCATTTTAATATCTATGGATGACTGACCTAATTGATCCCCGTACAAATTTGTAAAACCGCATCACCAACCTACAGTTCGGCTTAGATCTCGACGAGGAGACCATCGCCAACATGAACGCAGACCAGCGTGCCAGCCTCGAGCGCCTGCGCCAGGAGGCCACCAACTTCAAGCGGTGATTTACTTTCTTTTGGCTGTTCTTGCTGCGCTCGGGTCGCTTTTGGCCATTCCACCTTATTATTAGTCCTCGTACAAATGTACTTAACCAAAAAGAATCAGCTGTCTGTCTCCTGCTTCCCTCTCTCTCCACTGGGCCAATTTTCCGAGCTCCCTCACAAGATTTCCTTTTACTGCTCCAGTGTATTAAATAGTAATGCATGGTCAATTTTTATCTCCTTTGTCAGAGGGACTTTGCGGATATGCCCTTTGAAGCCCCACTGGGCGCCACCTCCCTCCCAGCAAGAGGAAGCATGAAACCTTGGAGTAGTAGGTACCTAGTTGTCTCCCTGCGGGAACTTTGGTAGCTGTGCCCTGTAAACTATAATCGCTAGATGCTCTGAACACCCGAAAGACCGTCAAAGAGAGCAGAGTCTTCCCTGCCTTCATGCACGCAGGAATACTTCTCGCCTGCGACCGTCTTCTATTCTTGCTGCGTCTTGACCGTTTCCAGGATCCTCGATCTTCCGTAATTCTTGCACTCTTCAACCCTTTCGATACTCCTTCTCTGGTAGTGCTACCATTAAACATAACTGTGGTGCTAGTGCTACGTTGAGAAATATAAACGAAAGAAAGCTTCAGTTTTTATGCAGAGGGCTTTAAAGCTATCATCATTGGAGATATATGGCTTCTTTTGCCCTCTTTATGGGTAAGAGAAAGTGACGACGATTGTTTACTGTTGTTTGGAGATTACGCTTTATACTATGGGAGAAGGTCGCCGCTTCAACAGATAGATATCTTGATAAAGTGAAAGTTTACTGGAATAACTCACTTGCGGGAGGGTATAGCTCACTTGCAGTGGAGGTTATAAGTGGCTTTTTAAATATATGTGCTGTTTGCTTCCTTTCCTTTCAATGAGGAAAAGAGTTTCGAAGAAAGAGACAAAAAGACGCTATAAAGATCGATCTCGACGGTATCGCCTTCTAGGACGCGCACGTGGCGCCGGCGCGGCGTGAAGCGGAGATTGCTCGGCCAAGGGGATAGAGTTTAGCTCTCTGAGCTTGGGTTGGCAAAGAAAGGCTGTCTCTACTGTGCAGAAGCGTTGTTTGAGGCTTTGCAAGGCGGCCATTGTGACATTCTGCGACACCTTTTCACGCCGAGCACCCGCCATTTAGACATCCAAAGCTTAGTGCGTAGGCCAAGCCGCGCTACGCGGCGGAAAAATCGCTTTGCTGCTAAGCTTTGCTTTTTGACATCAAGGAAACAAGTGTATTTGAATACACCAGCGTTGAGAAGGGTGCCAGAGTCGACTCAGGAGACAAGGAAAGGGCCGTAGTAGTGCCTGCCTAGTCGATACCCTAGCACACGGAGACAATCTCAACGTTGCAGACCACAACTTATTGGAGACGAATTTACAATACGTGCTGAAAATCTTCGTGATCTGCGAACGTTGAAAACACAAGGCGCAGGATTTTGAAAGAAGCCGAGATTTATATTGGACTCAACAGAATGAGCGTTTCTCCGTTGGCTCTTCTTCAGGAGGAATTTCGTGACGAGGAGGTTTCGGCAAAGCGGCGGGCTGCGGAAAAGCTCGACATAGTTGCCAAAGCACTCGGGCCTGAACGTACACGCGCGGAGCTGGTCCCGTGGCTACAGAATAACTTGCAACAGGAAGACGAGATTCTGTACATTTTTGCTCGCAAGTGCGGCGAGTTACGCAACCTCGTAGGAGGCGCAGACAAGGCCGAGTGTTTGCTGCCATTCGTAGAGGGCCTACTTAACGTAGAAGAAACTTTTGTTCGTGATGCAGCTAGCGAGTGTGGCAGGGCAATCATTGGAGACCTGAAGAATCCTACTTCCAAGTCGAAGGCTCTTGAGTCCATTTTGCGCCTGGGAAAGGCCGAATGGTTCACTTCGCGCATGTCCGCGTGTGCACTCTGCGGTGCTATAATGAAAGCCGGTCTAGAGGGCGAGGAGAAAGCTCAACTCAAGGAGTTTTATTTTACCTTATGTAAGGATGAGACGCCCATGGTACGTCGTTGCGCAGCCAAGGAATTGCCAAGCATGATCGAGGCCATGAACCCGGCCGATGTGATTACCGAGGTGCTTCCAATCTATTCTAAGCTAGTGACCGATCCCCAAGACTCTGTTTCGATGAACTGGATCTCCAACATTGGCATTCTTGTTGAAAAACTAGGACCTGAACTGAGCGAGGAGCAATGCCTGCCTCTCATTAAGCAGTATTGCGTGGACAGATCATGGCGCGTGCGCTACACAGTGGCTCAATCCATGGAGAAGCTCTGCAAGGGCTTTTCTCCGGCCGTGGTAAACGAGGTGCTTCTCCCTCTGTTTTGTGAGCTGTTGCGCGACCCTGAAGGAGAGGTGCGCAATGTTGCTTCAGAAAATATTGTTACCTTTGCTGTGTCTGTGCCTCCTGATGAATTCTGCGCTGAAGTCATCCCGGTTATGGCAGGCCTCATTGAGATGGATATGCAACGCTCTGTTCGTATCAACATTAGCAAGGCCACAGTGGACGCTCGCCTTCTCAAGGCACTCCAGCGTAATCACGTTACAGAGCATTTGGTCCGCTTGTGGGAACACTTTCTGAAGGACTCAAACAGTGTTTGCGCCCCTGAAATGCGTTTGGTGGTCTTGGACAATCTTTCTTCGATCATTGATACACTTGGTCCAGAAACTGTTGCCAAGGACTGGGGTCCGATGTTGTGGAGCCTCTTTGAATCCTCTAAACTTCACAACAGTGGTGATGGCACTGGCGTTGGGTCGCTCATGCAACAGGGCATGGGCGGCATGCCCAGCAGCGAGGAGATCGAGTACCCCCACTGGCGTATGCGCAAGGCCATTCTCAATGTTATTGGTAACCTTGCTGGCAGTGGTGCAGGTGACCCTGCTGTAGAAAAGCTTGTCCTGGATATCTGGTCTGCCAGTCTTGCTGATGAGGTCTTTGAGGTGCGCATGACTGCTGCATCACTACTAGCAAGCTTTTGTGAGCCTGGTAGTAAGGTTGGAGCTAACACTGTCACATCTCTTTTTGTCCCACGGCTGCTTGACTTTTTTAAGCAGGGGAAATCTCGTTTTGCACACAGAATCATCTTTGCAAATGCTGTGGCGAAGCTGGCCTTGTTCCCTGGCCTTGCGGAGCCTTGTATGAGCAACTTGGAAAAGTGCCTTGATGACAAGGTGCCAAATGTGCGCCTTGCCACGCTTTCGGCACTCTGCCAGGTGAAGGATGCAGCGGTGAAGGATCGCATCTCCAGAAAGGTTACTGCACTCATGTCTGATCCTGATTCAGATGTTGCCATTGAGGCAAAGCGTTGTGCTGCATGTTTCGCATCTTCCTCATAATTGGTTTTGCTGGCTTATTCTCACAAACCCGTCCCTTCATAAACTGCACCAGATGTTACTGGCTGTACTGATTAGAAGACGAGGGCAGAAAGAAGGTTGTGCTAGGGTAGTAACAACGACTTGTCTTGACTTTCAAAATAGGTTGGTACGAACTGTCTTCGATTTATTCACTCGCATCTTCATTCATATTTCGTAATCCTGTGCATCTTGTTATTTTCCTTAGCTCATCAACCCTCAACCTTCAAACAAGCAAACAAACCTACTAGCTATTCACGAACGCGGAGTAGGCTAAATAATCCTTGTTCGTTGCTTTAGCAACCGACCAACATTCCACCCCTTTGTTTTTGTTAAAAGTGATGACAAATATACCAATGGACGGAAAGCAAAACAAAAACAAAAAAATAAATCGCTGCATACGAGCTCGAGTGGCGAGCTGTTTCTTCAACAACAAAGGAAACAACCTTTACAAAATAGCCGGCGCACTAAGGGTGTGTTAAGCAATACATGGCATCAGCAATTTTGCGATTGCTCAAACGCCACCATCCGATCGATCCTTCGTATTAAAAAAAAGGGGGGGGGGGATAACTCTTTCTAAAAATAAATCGTGTATTTGCGGCTGCGCAGCCCAGGGTAAGTGGTGCGCTGGTCTTTCGCACAGGCGTCTTCCCTCATCTCTTACTTTATGTCGAGGTGGTGGCTTCTTTCTTTTTTGGTTTCCGATTTTTTGTGAGCAAAGTTTCAAGCTAGCGAACACACCAATCAATATCTCTACATTTTTACTAATTCCTGCGCAATGCAACAAGTGTGCATCGATTGGTTCCTCCCCCAACAAAACTCATTATACTCCGCATGCATGACTAATGCTGGGGTTCTCCTATGCTAGAGCATTCTTTGCCTTCAACTGGGGTAACTTTATCGCCTGTTGGCATGCACAGCCTGGATTCCCACAGTGCGTCGACTTTCCTTTCACGAACAAGCCTGAACACATATCACTTTCTGCGCCTAACAACTTCACTATAAAAAGAAATTTAAGAAAAAAATAAGTACAATCGTAGTAGAACTACAATTCAAATGCTTAGAGCCCAGGTTCGGTCCCTCAATAATGGTAGCAGAACTCCAACACTCACACTATCTTATGTGTATAGAAGACAGCTGGCCCCTTTATGAGTTCATCTTTTTGTTGATGTCTTACTTCGAGAAATACGATATCTGATTCAACAATTCGATCTTGTTTCTTCATCCCGTGCTCTTAAAAAGGAAGGATTGTTATACTACATTGATAAATAAATAAACATTACTCGCATAAATGCGGCGTTGGCTGTGGTTGCAGTTGCAAAAGGGAATAACAAGTTTGAGAACCACACCAGATCAACCTTGACATAGTTTTGTATTAAATGGCCTTGTTGGCACTTACCAGGGCGAAGTTTTTTTATAAAGTTTCCGTTAAAAAAAACTAGATATGTACAAACAAAGGATTTCGACTTTCTGGTTCTTTACTTTTCCTATTTCCCAAGAAGACATATATCTTTGATCCGACGCCATATCTCTGATTCGTACCAAAGTAAAGCTTTTTCCGCTCTTTAGTTCTAAACAAAAAGAAAAATAAATAAACGTAAGTTTTCGAAGAGAGTATTACATCAACCTTACAGAGTATGTTCGCTCTCTGTCAGGCTACACTGTCAGGCTGCACTGCAAAGAGTCACAGTTCAGACTAAAAGGACAAAACAAGCAATCATAGTTCAGCAGAGCAGCTAATCGTTGCTTGCTTTTTGTAGCTTCGATGAGACATATGAAAGCGAGAAAAGAACATTAGAATCCTCAACTGTTGTATTGGTCTAGAGATACCCAGCAATTTTAAATTTAAAAATAAAAATTAAACGAAAAAATATCCGCGTTTACGATTTTAAAAGCTCGCAATGCATATATAGGACTCGGACCTACATTAGATCATAATTGTGTCTTTTTCCTAGGAATCTGAACTTGACAAACTTTCATTTAATATCTCAACCCTAGTCGCGGTCACTCATGCCGATGCTTAGCAGGATGTGGAACGCTGCATTTGTTTGTCAACCTCTAGTTCAAAAAATTGTAAACATATCTTTTTGGAAGGGTTGATTCATGAGGCTGGTTTAGAATTTTTTGTTCTGGAGTGTGAACCTACATGCCAAACAAACAATGGAAACTTCCCGTTCCACAGAACCTTTTCTTGATCGCACGGCTCTATACTTAATTGGTCTACCTTATTCTAGTTGAAAGGGTGCAACTAGTGTATACTGCTACTTCTACAAAGGCAGGTTGACACGCGACGGATCGAGCTGAGCTCTTTGTGCCCGAGATTTCCGAATTTACAAGTAAGCTTACGCTAGCGTATCACCTTGCTCTTACTGTACGAAACGCTGCACCTCACAGATACGTTGTCATGTCAAACATATGTAGCTACTTCAGGTCGGCCCATTGTCGATGATCGCACGATTAAAATCTTTGCTCGGAAGTGCCGGTTCTAAAATTCGCCGTATTTGCCCTAATTTGTTCACCCGACTAATAAAGTCTTAGCTTTAACCGTAAACATATTTTTATTTTAAGCCATCAATACTCCTCTTTCGAAAGCCCTCCTTGACCTTCAGAGAGGCCTTCTTCCGAGCTCAGGGAGTGCGCTAAAACTTAAAAAATCCGCTTGCCAAGTTGCAACTTGGCGTTGTATTATAATGCTGCGATAACTTCTTTTTTAGTTGTAGTCCCATATACTTCCCATAAATTCATTATGTAGATACTCGCGGCTGTGGTTAGCCGAAAAAAAATGCTCTTTTAGGTAGTTGATGTTCCTAATGCCGTTCATAATAGTAGAACGTGTTCTTCAAACCTCGTGACCGCGAATAAGCGGCGCTGCTTTGATCAGGAAGGCTCAAAGAGCCGAGAAAACTTAAAGGTCACAACTTCTCTTCTTCATCAAATTTTCAAAACATGTTAGCAAGATACGTAGGGATCTTAGTAGCATACGTAGATACTACCCTCTCGAAAACAGAGCTTCAGAAAGAAGCTAAGAAAGAACTTGAACCACCAAAGAAAAGAACGATATCATCACACACCAGAAGAAAGGACTATGCTCAAAGTGCATGATTGAAATCCTCCATGATGAGGAAGTGACCATCATACCGCCTAATTTCCTAGCTTTCGAGTATTGCAGTAGTTGCCATGACAAATTGTCAATCTACATTCGTAGCTCGCATGCCGTGGGTTCAATCTCTTGACATCTTGATAGCGCGAAGAAGGGTGCCAACTGGAGCTCAGAATAAGTAATTCAGAAGTGCGCACTTCCAGGCGGGTCTGCATGGCTTCCAGGCGGGCGTTTTCACTTCTTCCAGCACGCCATCGACAGCGACATCTTTCCAAGGCCAAGAGCAGTGAGACGAACCTCGCTTTAAATTTACTACATAATACTCCGTGTCAGCTCTGTGAATCGCTGCTCATAAATCACAACTCCAGGGCTTGAGTATAGGCGAGCAGCCCGTTTTAGCACGACTACTACAATTGTTTTGACGACAGTCTAAGATGAAGTCGCTCCCCGTGCGCAATGTGCAAATAAATGCCTGGCTATTGATGTGAAGAACGAGGAAAACTTGGAAAACTTGATAGCAGTCCAAGTATCTGACTTTGAGCCTTTAAGGGGGCCTTTCCAAATCAGGTACCTACATATTAGTAGCAACCTATTCAAAGCAAACCAAGGTTCTTGAATGTTAATGAGCTTCCTTCTTGCTTTCCTTCAAGTTTGTACTAGTACTTAGATAGTAGGTAGCACTCGCTTAAAGGTGAATGATTACTTCCTTCTCATGTTTCCCTTCTTTTTGAACAAGCGCGAACTTTTCGGACATTGCTCGGGCGCCCGTGCTAAGCAGGATTTCTTTCGCCGCTCCAGCGGGACACAGACAGAGAACGATAAGGCTATGCCGAGGCCGAGCCTGTGGCTCTACGAGCAAGTCTTCGCGATGCACAAGCGTGACTTCGTGAGCTCGGCATTCGATTTTTGTGGTTACAGTCCTCGTGGTTAACGATGAAAATGCGCGAGAAATTCAAACGGAATTCGAAACCTCAAACTGCATTTCATCTCCCAATTAAACGCAGTCCGCAGTCGTTGTCTTCGCCGCGGCGTCCAGAGCGACGGAGTTGCAGGCTGGATGCGGCGCAGCGAGCATGGCGGCGAGCGTGGCGGCGGTCGGGGAATTATTGGCGCTCTTGGCAGTGCAGGCCTGGGCTTTTAGGGTATTCTTGTGCCCTCTCGGGACACTGCCCTCACGCACGGTCCCGACTTCGCTCCGCAGACGCGGCAGCCGGCATCCTCGAGGTCGATCCACAGCACCGCCTCGAGCTCTTCGCAAGCAGGCTGGGCAAGAAAGACTTTGACGTCGCGGCGTCTTCAGGTTTAGGATTTCCATTGTGCCACAATTCGCAATTTGAAATTCAAAATCACTCGAATCATTCAAATTTCAAATTTCGTTTTCAAGGCTACAAAGAAAAAAAGAAAAAAAAGTTTCCAAAATCCACATAACGAAGGAAGATTTCAAATCTTCAAATACCCTATTAGCGAACCTTGCCGCACGACGGCGACAGCAACAACGACAACGAGGACGGCAACGACAACGGCGAGACCAGCAATGGCGTCTCGAGCTCCCCTCCCGGTGCCCCTATTTGCTCTTCTCTGTGTGCCGCTGCCGACAAATGCTCTGGACGTCATCCTGATGCTACGTCGGGTTTCAAATTCAAAGTCCTCCGGCTCACTGTTCTCGCTTCCTTCAATATTAATCTCTGTGGCCTCCAAAAATTAGGACCTAGAAGCCAAGGTCGATTACGCTACATCGAGCTTGAAGATCGAACCCATTGAGCGACCACTGATACGCTGCGCCAGTCAACTGGCGGAATCCAGAGCGCTTGTATTCAGAAGCTTGAGCAGGCTATTGTGATCCTCCTCTTTTCATGCTCTTGGCCTCTGTCCATTCTTCGTTCTTTTCAGATTCTTTGGAAAGAGGATATGAGTTTTTTCCCCCTTTTCCACGATTTTAATATATATTTTTTATAATTAAGACGGACTTATTAAAAACATCATCGTCGATTGTTTTTAAAAACTTAATTAAAATACCCGTCTGTTCTCACTGAAAAGATGAATCGCACTTTCGCCGCGCATTAAGAAACCTTGGTCATTTTCCAAACGATTGAAAATCACGCTCACAAAGTGCACCAAGCCACGTCTATTCCCCGTTGACCCTTGCTCGATCCGCCTTCTCCCACCCACTCCCTTCAGCCTCTGCCTGGCCGGCCTCTCTCAATCCACGTCTCTTCTCCTGCCCAATGCGGGACCCTCGATCCATCGACCTCCCTCCCTCTCCACTCAACGCCTCCATTCCTATTACCCTCCTATCCTATTCCATAGCAGTCGAGGCTCTCTCTCTCTGGGCTTCTTTGTTTTGTTTCCTTTCCCTCTCTTACTTTCTTTCCCTGTGCTCACTTCTTCTTTAGGAGCTGCATAGCTGTTTCTCTATGGGGGCGTTTAGTTAGTTCATCATGGACCGACAAAGAATATGGATAAATGGAGAGATGAAGGAGTAATGATATATCTGATTTGAGCACCGTCTTGATCTCCTTCTGGTTTCGGATCATCCATATCCCTATCGCGGCGGCGCTGCTGGACGGCGATTGGTTTGTCTTCATAACAACTTGGCCGCACGCGAGCGGATCTGGGCCTGTTGCGCATACTTTGGTTGACTGAGAGAAGGACCGGTTCCTCTGTACGAGAGACGGATTCTTGAGCAAACAAGATGCCAGTGGGTATCGTCGTGGTAGGCGCCACGGGCGCTCTGCCCATGAAGCGCATGTTCCCTGCGCTCTTTAGACTTTTCTGCACTGAAGTTGTTCGCGATGTCACCATCGTCTGCACTTCTGAAGAGGAACACACGGACGAGTCTTTCCGCAAGGAGATCAGACCTGCTCTTGGTGCTGGAGACCTTGAGGGATTCCTCCTGCGATGCTCCTACGTGCAGGGCGACGCTTTTCAACCCGAGGTTGCTGAGATCATTGCCAAGAAGCTCGAAGGCCAGTCTCGAATTATGGTGTACATGAACCCTCAGGTCGAGATTGAGGACATCGAGGTTGATCCCCTCGCCGCCAAGCTCAAGCCCATGTGCAAGAAGGCTGGTGGATGGCTCCGCTGCGTTATCGAGAAACCTCTTCACTACGACGGAAGATCTTCGAAGGATCTTACTCGTAAGCTTCACAAGGCTTTTGGAGGTGAAGAGAACGTTTTCCGTCTTGACCATTTCATTGGAAAAGAAATGGTGCAGAATATCGCGGCCGTGCGTTTTGCCAACCGCTTCCTCGAACCCGCATGGAACTGCAGCAACATCAATGCCGTAGTCATCAGCTGTCGCGAAACCCAACTCATCTCTCCGGGCTCTAGCGCATCAATTTTTGATGAGCAGGGTATCGTTCGCGACCTTATCATCGACCACCTAATGCACATTATGGCCCTTGTGGCAATGGAGACTCCCGTTGACCTTGCTGATGGGAAAAGTGTCAGCGATGAGGTAGCAAAGGTCCTCCGCTGCGTTGAGCCCGCCAAACTTGAGGATACTGTACTTGGACAGTACAAGGGCTACTGCGACACAGAGGGCGTCAACGAGGAATCCATGACACCAACCTTTGCACTCTGCGTCTTGTACATCAACAATCCGCGTTGGCACGGAGTGCCCTTCATTCTCAAGGCAGGAAAGGGCCTGTACGAGCGTCGTACTGATGTTCGTGTGCAATTCAAGCCACCCCACAACAAGCTCTTCCCGCCCAGTCGTGGCGGAGGACCCCTTAACGAACTGGTCATCCGAATTCAACCCAATAGTGACATCTACATGAAGATGATGCGCAAGGTGCCTGGTCTCAAGCTCAACGTTGCCGTGACCAAGCTCGATCTTCTCGGTAACGACCCGTCTGTTCTGTTGGACAGCGTCGACCGCCCGATGATGCGCAACGTCACCAGCCAGACTAACCTCCAGAACATGGCCGACAGATACAACTCACCGCTTACCCAAGGGCTCCTCGACGGCACCAATACTAATGCCGGTCTCAAGGAGTTTCCGCTTCTTAACGCATACTCTCCCGACTCATATGAGCGCCTCATCTATGATGTTGTGCAAAACGACAAGTCCTCGTTCATCCGTGAGGACGAGATCAACGCTATCTGGGACATCTTTGATCCGCTCATGCGTGACATTGAAGGCGGCGACGACTTTGATGGCGTCGAAGTCAACAAATATGTCATTGGCAGCCGTGGCCCTTCTGCCGCTTACTCACTGATGTCAACCGTTGGGTTTGTTGGCTACAAGCTTGAGTCTGAGCTTCTTGGTTTCAAGCCCAAATCTGTCTTCCAGGAGCTCACCTCTCAATTTAGTCTCACTGGATCTCAGATGGAGGAAATTGCTGCTCACTTTTTTCGTGAGATGCGCCGTGGTCTCCAGGGACTCCCCTCCACCATCAAGATGCTTCCTTCATACGTAACGGAGATCCCCACTAGCCGCGAGAAGGGTGTCTACTTTGCCCTCGACCTGGGTGGCACCAACTTTCGTGTCTCCCGATTTAGTTTTGATGGCCACGGTGTAGCCTGCATCACCGATGAGCGAAAGTACACTGTGCCTGATGAGATGATGACTGGTACTGCCGAGCAGCTCTTTGACTTCTTAGCAGAGTGCATCGCTTCGCTTGATACCGGCGCTGAAGATAAGGCTCATGGCCTCTATTACGGATTCACCTTCTCCTTCCCTGTTGAGCAGGACGCCATCGACCGCGGTACTCTGATTAGCTGGACAAAGGGTTTCACCACCTCTGGTGTTGAGGGCAAGGATGTTGTCGATCTCTTGCGTGATGCCTTCAAGCGCCGTGGCTTTGAGGGTGACATTACCGCTCTCGTCAACGATACCGTGGGTACACTCATTAGTGCTGCTTACACTGACCCCCGCACAATGATTGGCATCATTCTCGGTACTGGTACCAATGCTGCATACCGTGAGAAGGTTGAGAACATTCTTAAGCTGCCTAAGGAGGTCCGCGATCGTGGCGGTGAGATGATCATTAACACCGAGTGGGGTAACTTTGGTTCGAATGGAAAGATGCTCCCTACCACCGAGATTGATGAGGAGATCGACAGGAACTCCCGTAACCAGGGCAAGCAGTTCCTCGAGAAAATGATTTCTGGTATGTACCTTGGTGAAATGGTGCGTCTCTGCCTTGTGCGCATGTATGACGCCGGTGAGATCTGGCAAGGACCGGAGGCTGTGGTACCTGCGCACCTCAAGACCACCAACTCTTTCCCCAGCCGTTACCTCTCCGACATTGAGTACGACATGTCCGAGCAGCTCACTATTGTCCGCCGGATTGAAGATAGCTATGGCGTACAGGGGTCGCAGCTTGAGGACCGCATCAAGCTCAAGGAGGTGTGTGGTATGATTATTCAGCGCGCTGCTAAACTTACAGCATGTGCTATCGCTGCTTGTATTCGCCAAATTGGCACCAACGACCCTGAGCTTGTGGTCGGCATTGACGGTTCTGTTTTTGAGCACCACCCGTCATTCCGTCAGCGTCTTGCCACTGGCCTTGGTGAGCTTGCTGTTCAGGCCAATGTAATTCTTGCCAAGGACGGATCTGGTCAAGGTGCTGCGCTCATTTCTCACGGTGCCCTTGTGGCTCGTGGAAAGGCAAACTAATTTACATCTTTACTTACCTTTTTTTAAAACCTTTCTTTTATACAATTGAATTATTCCTAAAATTAAAAACCTAATATTTTGATATATTCAATCCAGTTTTCTATAATTCTTGTTTCGTTTAGTTGGTTTAAATCTATAATCTATGTATCAGGACTATATGTTCCGAAGCATCGTCCAGACCCCAGAGTGTTTCCATCACTGCTTGTAAGAATAACGAATCCCGCTACTGCTCACTCGTCACTGGAGCCTAACGCACCCCTGGCCAGTTTTCACTTGCATCATTACCTGGCACGCTCTGATCTTCAGGCAGTTCTAGATTGAGAAGAAAGAAACATAGTAGACGAAAAAAGAAGCATTGGTAGTAGGACCTCTCAAGAGTGCTTTTTCCTTTCTTTTTCCATTAATTTCTTTTCACTTTGAGATTCGAATGCTCGAATTAAATTCGACCATATTCATCTTCACAAGTAACCTCCCTCAAGCCCCCTACGATGATTTTAGGATGGACGATGCGTCTCAAGCAATGATCCCAACTGTGAGCTACTAGTTATCACTCGCCATCGCTTTGAAGAGGTGTTTTCGCACCTTTTTTGTTTTAAAGAACCCCAAAGAACCGTAGTCGAACTAATGAGCATGGCTGTGGGTATTATTTAGGTTACAAGGGCAATATTAATACCAGTGTTTCATTCTCAGCTGTGGTCGCCTGGCATCCTCATATGGGGAAACATTGGCAAGAAAGTGAGGAAAAGATCAGCTGTGGAATATTGCCGGAAAGCTCTACTTCGGCATCAGTTGCTTGCAAAATAACCGGCACAAGCATATAAAACCACAACAAAGGCATTTTTTTCTTTTAGATTTCAAAGTGACCAGAGAGGTATAAACCTCAATGAGACAATCTCTGATATGCTCAAAATCCATATTCCTTTCATCAGGTTAGAGAACTCATAAATTTGGTGCAGTTGTTCGTTCTTGCACCTGACCCCCATTTGACATATTTATACCGCTGCAGCTAACCATGTTCACCACAGAGTTACTTTACAATATACTTATCTCTGCAAGATCAGATCAAGGGCTGTGATTTCGACGTGAAAACACAAAATGGAATTGGTAATGACGCAAGTTGATCTGATCTAGCTTCATATGTTGCAACTCGACCACATTCATAAAGTGTCTTCGATTTATCTGACCAAACCTTCACGTTCTTTCATCTTCTCCACAATCGAATCACTCAAAGTGCGCAATTCTCAAAACAATTGAAAACTACAAAATGCAAAAATCTTCCACTAATAACGCCATTCCTACACCTTGCAACCAAACTCAATCTGAAATGCTTTATCCGCCCCAGTGCTGTCATGCCGCCTGTACGCTGACCTCTTGCAGCCCATTGCATCCTTGTATTTTCATTACGCTCTCTCCTTTGGCATGCTCGATTCCAATGTAGTACAAGCTCTACTTCTCCTGCATTCTCGCGCTCTCAATTATCTGACACCTGCTGTAACGTACCAACCTACCATACTCAACATTCACATGGAAACAATGTTCGGTTTCGTAACCTCTCATCTCCGTTACATCTTCAATAAGTGCTGATTCAAGACGCAAGGAGTTTATCCATAATTTGCCTCCCTGCGACACGCATTAAATTGGTGTTTAGGTTGATCACAGTCTTTGAAGTGCAACGACATGGCAGGGATCCACCAAATCGACGCAAGTGCCAAACGAAAGTGCCAAACGTAGCGTCGTCTCTTGGCTGGAGGTTGAACAAGTAGCTCTGACCTAACGATCAGTAGTACCCAACTACTTGCACTCCTACTGAAGGCGCTAGCCACTGCTAACACATGGAAATGAACACCCATAGACATTAATTCAATTAATTAGTATCAATCATTTGCTCTCCGAAGCAGCGACAAACGCAAATCTCTTGCTCTCCGCCGTTGCTCTTCGGGGGCGACTGTGCGCGGTTCCTGTCTTGCAAGACCTTTGCACGAGTGTGCAGGATAGGTGCGCGTGCGAGGGAGGTCGCTGTACCTGCTCGTTGTGTTACTGTGTGTGGCTTGCCACATAGGCGGAGTCTTGGAGACTATTGGATAGATCAGGCAGTGAGCAAGCACGATGGCGGAGGTTGGTACCGCTGTTTCGGGGCGCTATGCGCACTTGGAGGCAAGCTTTGGAGCTGATCTTTTTGATCAGGTGCGCTCCTGTCGCGTATTGGTAGTGGGTTCTGGTGGTATTGGCGTCGAGATCCTCAAAAACCTCGTTATGTCCGGATTTTCTGATATCGAGATTGTGGATCTTGACACTATCGATGTGTCGAACCTTAATCGCCAGTTTCTCTTTCGCAGCAAACACGTGGGGATGTCGAAAAGTCAGGTAGCGCGTGAAGTCGCCCTGCAGTTCAACCCCGACGCCAAAATTGTGGCTCATCATGGAAACGTCAAGGAGGAGCGCTTCGGAGTCAAATTCATCAGCAACTTTGACATCATTCTCAATGCGCTCGACAACGTCTCTGCTCGCCAGCATGTAAACCGCCTATGCCTTGCTGCAGGAAAGCCTCTTATTGACGCCGGAACGCAAGGATATCTTGGTCAGACCACTGTGCATGTCGGCAAGGAAACAGCGTGCTTCGACTGCGAGCCTAAGACTGAGAACAAGCGCACATTTGCTATCTGCACTATCCGCAGCACACCAGATAAACCCGTGCACTGCATTGTTTGGGCTAAGGAACTTTTTAAACTCATGTTTGGCCATGCAGAAGAATCCATGCTTAGTGGCACTGAACCGGATGCTACTTCAGATAATACCGAAGGAGAGGCTGCTACGGAAGCCAAGGAAGAAGATGCTTCTTCCGCCGCTGCTGAGGCAAATGCGGACCAGGAAAGGGAACAGGAGATTCGTTCCCAGATTGTTGATGCCGTTGCAGCGAGGCCAGAGAACTTGGATGATAAAGACGCCCTCCGTGCCTATGCTCGCTCCGTCTTTGATGCTGTCTTCGACCACGAAATCCGTTTTAAATTGCAGCTCCGTAATGGATACAAGGGAGCCAACAAAAAGCCTTCACCTCTCACTTTTGACGATGCTATGGCATCTGATGAATCGCCATCTTCAGGTTCTCCGAGCGGTCTTCGCGATCAGAGAATTTTGAGTCTGCACGAATGTACAGACTTGTTTGTGGATACTATCATGACCCTGATGGGCCCGGAGCGCCGTAACACCCTTGGCGACATGGTCTTCGACAAGGATGATGCTCTAACTTTGCAATTTGTGACGGCTGCCTCAAACTTGCGAAGCCATTGCTTCAACATTGAGCGCAAGAGTCTTTGGGATACCAAGGGCATAGCCGGAAACATCATTCATGCTATCGCTACAACTAATGCAATTGTGGCTGGTCTGCAGACTCTCGAGGCAATCAAGATTCTCGCTGCGCTCAAGCGAGTCTCCATCAAAAATTCTACCTGGACTGCCCCATCTGAGGAGGAGATGAAAGCTGATCCACCAAAGCTCACTCGCAACAGCACAGCCGTGTGGGTGGCCCGCGAGCCTGTGGGTCGTGGTTTTTTGCTTCAAGCTACTCAGCTGCCTGCACCCAACCCCAAATGCTTCTCTTGTGGTGATGCTCTCGTGATTCTTGCGGTGGATACCACGAAGTTCCTTTTTGGAGATCTCATTGATCGTGTGTTAAAGGGTCGTCTTGGAGTAAACCTGCCTAGTGTGATGTTTGGAACTTCGGAGTTATATGTAGAGGGAGATGGTCTCGATGAGGACGAAGTCGAGTTTTTCATGCAAAACAAACCCAAAGTTTTGATTGACAGTCCCGCAGGAGGTATCAAGGATGGTTCTATTCTTGAGATTGAGGACTTTTCGCAAAACATGAAATTTAAGATGCTTATTCAACAAAAGGTCTTTGATGCCGAGAAGAACCCGGACTTATTCGAAGTAGGAGGCGACGAGCCTGTCGTCGCCGAAGAGGACGATATTGCCCCAACAGAGGAAACAGCAGAGGTCTCTCAGGAGAGCACCTCCTCAGTTCAGACTACAGAAGTGAAAGCTGTGCTAAAGAGTGGCGATGGCAATGATGAGGTCATTGCAGTGGCCAGTGCAATCACAGAGTCGGCTCCCACAGATACCAAGAAACGCGCTCGTGAAGATAAAGACCATGGTTCGGAGAGCTCAAAACGATCCAAGACGGATGACGAAGTTCCCGGCGCAGCCGTTGTAGTGGGCGGTGCTGATGACGACGATGACGATGTAGTTTTCATTGAATAAACAGTTTTCTTTTTGTCATTTTAATCTTTTTCTGTACCGTCAACAGCAGCAGCAGCAGCAGCAGCAAGTGCCTCTCGCTTCGTCTCAATCTGCGAGGCAGACATTCCAGGATCACCTGTGGCACCAAGTGACCGTAACTTTTCAAGCTGTGATTGAGCCATTTGTGCACGAAGCACGGCCACTTGCTCCTCAAGAGCATCAATGTGCATTTGCATCGCCGCCTCCTTACGCTTGCTACGCTTCTTTCGTTTCCCACGTTGAACGACTCGAGAGGGAGACACAACAGAAGACACCTGACTTGGAGAGAGCGGTCCTATGGCACTGCCGTGGCGGTGACTTCTTGGAGTCAACGAACTTGTTTGTACATCGAGGCGTCGCGGAGATCTTGAACCTAATGTGCCTTGACCGCGCCCACTGGATGTTCCAGGAGAGCCTCCTAAACCAGTTCTCGGGGAATGTGACCTTCCCGTCAAGTGTGGCGTATGCGGAGAGTGCGCTTCCCCATTATCTCTGCTCAGCGTAGAGGTGGTTTGCGCAGGGTATCCTGATTCTACTGGGTTTGATTTGAGGAGTTTGTACACCGAGGAGAGGCGATGAGGAGGGCATGATAGGATTGTGCGCATGAATGGGTCTTCCTGAGCTTGTAACCTTGTTTCTACTTCTCGGACTAAGCGGTCTGTGTCACGACGAACACCATCTTCGACAACATCGCCATGCTTTGCTTGATTGGCGGCACGCGCCAGAACGGCATCCACATGTGATGGGTTGCGACTAGCGTACGCAATCCACCACTTTGAGTTTTCATAGTCTAAGGGATCATTCTCCCTGAATGCATTTCCTAAGCCTAGTGAATCATGGTTATCCATACTCTGCCAAGGAGGCCTTTGTGCCTGCAATTTGCGAATATCTCTTTCCTCGTGGCCCACCTGAACTCGCCACCACTCTTTCCCCACCTGTGCGTTATCTAAAGCTGCCAGATGTGCGTTCCTTGCTTCCGTATAAACACTCTGGTCTCGGGAAAGTGGCCATGGTGTGTGTTTTGATGTCTTGCGCTGGCGTCGTATGTTGATGGCACTTGTGCTGTCGTCTCCTTCATTGGGAGTTTGATTTTCATTTCCATTGCCTTCATTTTCAGCCAAATTTTGGTCATCCGCAATCTTTCCATCATAAGATGAGAGCGGGAGCTTTAGCTGCTCAAGTCGTGCGCAGAGTTTATTAGTACGGTTCAAAATACGTGCACGTTCGCGCTCATGAGAACGCATTACTGTGTCACGTGAACTAAAATGCGCCCAGCGAATTTGAATTTCACGGTGCCCTTCCATGAGAGCTTGAAACTTTTCATGCGTGCTGAAACGCCCATTGTCAAGCATTCGGTCATGTGCCTCTCGCGTGAGTTCATCGTATAGCTTGTGAAGCATCTTGAGGTCGCTGTCATTTGTTCTCCCATCCAGATTGCTCGCATCCTCCGCATCCTCTTTTTCAATTCCCATTTCAGTCTCGCCGGGTTGTTTTATCAGCCCACCGTCATTTTCCTCATCTTCCTCACCATGAGGTGATTCATATGACTCTTCCAGGACATCTGTGGACAGTCGTAAGCCTTTGTCAGCAAGTTTTTTGCGTACGGCTCGCGCCTCCGTTCGTTGCAAACGCCTTTGACGTTGTGACCGCCACGCTCGTTGAATAACTCTAGACGATTTGTTTTTGCGACGCTCTTCCCATGCCAAGAGCTTCTCAGGTTTCACTTGGCGCATCATGGCAAGCTCCAACTGACGTCTTTGAATACGCTCATGGCGTGCTGCACGCTCTCGTTCGGCGGCCTGCCCTGGTCTCTCCTGAAGCACTAATCGTACTTGGTAACCCCTATCTGACTCGCCAATGTCTTGCCATTGCTGAGCAGCTTCCTCGCCACCTTTGCGCGCATCTACACGAGCGTGTCCAACTCCTGCGACACGAATTCTAAGCTCCCGTTTCTCAGATGTGTCATTTTCGTCGCGATCATTTGCAATTTCGTCATTCCATGCTAGATGCCGCGTTAATTTCCAGCGAAGGTCGCCCACAGGTTCTCGCACAGGGTCCACGGCATCAACATCTTCGCGGGCTCGTGAAAGTCCTCCTTCATGCCCACGAACCCCTACGCTGACCAGAGAAAGTCTCACGCGAGGCGGCTCTGCTCCAGCGAAGCCCCTGGCCTGGACGCCCACCACGTACCAGTCCATCACAACGAAGAACCAACCACTGCCCTGCGTATAAACACAAGCGTCAACGCCAGGCAAAACTGGGATACAGAATTAGAGCTCGTAGAGACCGCCACGCGCACAACGCAGCGTCGAGGCGGTCTATGGGTTTGATGTCAGTATTGCCTTCTCTGTTATTCTGATGCAAAAGCACTTTTTATTCTCTACTCTGTAGTACTAGGTAGGCAATAGGGTAGGAGTGTCTACGATTATGTAATAGTTACAACGTTCAACGGGAAACGAAAAGAAGTTTGAGGGTGTTTTAATAATCCTCAAGAACGGCCAACAGGAAATCAACTCTTCGTGTGATTGATATTGAGATACAGCATTGGCTATTGAAAGAGTTTATATAAGGGCTGTTTGACGAGCGGGTCTTGCAGAGCCTTCCTTTACTGACCAGGTTGATTAGTGAAAACTTGCGCTTGTGAGAATTTAGGAAATGGTGTTGAATGTTGAAGGCAAAATGGATGAGAACAAGCAAATGCAACTATGCGAAATATTGTAAACCAAGTATAAGAAACATGATTATAATGATACAAAACAAAGAAAAGAATTACCAGCGCACCATTGCATACTATCGAAAGCTCAATTCTCTCGAAATCTTGTGCAAACACTCCAAATACGTTTTCTGTCTCCCCGGCTTGTTTATGACTTTCCATAAATTTATCCCTTCCTCCTCTGCAAGCATAATCTTAAATCAATGCTTACCCCTGAGGTTATGCTGCTCAAAAGAAGAGTCATGTCCCGAAATTTGACAACCTAAAGCCTTTACATCATTTCCAAACCTGCTGAAGTTCCACCCTAATTTCAACCCCGCTTGTCTTTCCTTCAAGCTCGATAAATTCCTGTGAAACAACATCATCTGTTATTTACCTAGTCCTGTTCAATGTAGCAATCTCTTTCCTGACCTGCTCCAAGTCGATCCCAATTGCGTTGTTGTCGCTGCTTTTTTGCCTTAGTTTTGACTATTTACCTTTAGTAAAGTCCTACTGTAAAACAGCGCTGCACCAAAATGTAAAACGGGAGCTGAGGAGCCCAAGTATTGTGGTTAAGACTATCTATAGATAGACTAAGACCGGTTTCATGATGACAAAGACCAAAAGCGACTGAGATAATCAAGAAACGAGAAAACCTTCGTTGTCGCTGCAATCCTATCTCGATCCTCTAGGAGGATTCCGAGAGGCCTTGGCGGGCACGGCAGCAGCTTTCGCTGCCTGCGTGTCTCGCGCTCCTCGTCCTCGCGGCGTCCGTTTCGAACGCTGCGCTCGTAGCGGTCTGCGTAGACGACGGTTGGATGCCAAAGGCTATATTTTTTTCTGCCTTCGTATACGCTGATTGCTCTCACAGTCTCTCAGCGAGTTGACAAAACTTTCTGCGATTGAGCAAGACATTGAGTGACAATATTCTCTCGTGTGAAACCTGGCCCTTCAAATAAGGCTAGATTTACACAATGACATCAACATCGGAAGGAGTGCGTGTGGCAGCCTTGCTTGGTGAGCTTGTGGACAGGCTCGTGCCAAATGCCTCAAAAGTTTCTGGATCTCGCGAAGAGCTTTTGAGATACAGTGCTCGAATTGCGGCAAGTCGCTTGGGCTCTTCGACATCCTCTTCTGCTGGCAAAGAGCAATCTTCACCAAACCTGGCACCTGCAGAAGGCAAGTCCCGGCTTCACGAGGAACTTCTTCGCGTCGTTCGACGCCTTGACGTAGCTCGAAGGGATCGGCAAGTTGCCGAACAGTGCGATGAGCTACTAATGCTTCTCCTGCGCAAGCAAAGCGCACTAAAACGCCCTGACTGCATTGTCAAGTTGCTCTGCGACCTCAGTGGTACAGGAGCGAAGAGAGATCAAGGGCTGGTCACTGCACTCACACCACTCATGGCACACGCAAATCGCGGCGAGGATACCATGCCAATTGACACACTCGTACAACCCTCGGGACGCTGGGTCGAGCCAGCACAACGCAAAAAGCTGGACAGTGGCCCTGCTGAAAACGCCAGAGGTGAGTCAAAGGAGGCTCATGCACTCGCAGCGAGAGTTAAGGCACGCGAGATGGAATCTCTTCTTGTGAGAGACGTGCTCTTCGTTTTCCAGGGTATCGATGGCCACCTTATCAAATTTAGCCCTCCGAACGATGCGTACACAATTTCGCCCTTGGTGAAACTTCCTCAGGCACAGCGCAAACTTGCCCAAAAACTTTGTGAGCTGGGATGGCTCTATCGGCACCTCTCAGATTATGTTCGTCGCACCGTACACGAGGAGTCGCTGGGTCTAGTCTCACAAAGCTTCTCCAGTGCTTTACAGAGCGAGTTGACAGAGTTCTTTCGTCTTATTGCAATTTTAGAATCTCAGTTGCCATCTTCTGGCAATGGTTCCGCACCTGGACTCACACTGCGACAGTTATTTGTATGGTCACAAGAGCCTGTGCGCAGACTTCGACTCATGGCGGAAATGGCAGATAGTGCTAGGGGACTCTATGGAGGAGCCCTGGCCTCCGCCATCCATATGTATTCTATGCATGGAGACCCTTTTGTGTCAACCTTTGTGGATTCTATTATGCAAAAGGTTTCAGCTCCCATCTTTGAGAATATTCGTCTTTGGGTTGTGCACGGTGAGCTCGCTGATGTGTGTAATGAGTTCTTTGTTTCCGCAGACCTTTCTGTGCCAGATGATAGGCTATGGTTTGACAAGTACAAAATGAATGCAACAATGATTCCAGGTTTTATTGGACGATCTCTTGCACGCAAAATTCTCCTTATCGGCAAATCTATCAATTTTATTCGGTTCTGCTGCCGCGGCTCCCTCGAAGATCAGCAGGATAGCGTTGCGGAGGTCGGGGCGGATTTTGCACGTTTGACAATGGGCGAGAGTGATCCTGACGATACGACGCCTGCAGCAGCCTTAGGCATGGGTTCTGCAGAGGAAAGTGTTACGGACCGTCAAACTGTGGCGCTTCTGAGAATGGTAGACCGTGCAGCAGATGCCACAAACAAACGCTTGCGTACAATCCTCTTTGACCAGTTTAACCTGTTGCGCCATTGTCGTGCCTTGAAACAATACCTCATGTTAGGCCAGGGTGATACTATTCAGTACCTTATGGATTTACTTAGCCCACAGCTTACACTGCCTGCTTCTCAGGTGTACCGACACAGCTTGGTTGCTCAGCTAGAAACTGCTATCCGTGCCACCAATGCACATTTAGACTCGGATGATGTGCTTGAACGTCTTGATGTGCGACTCATGGAAGCTTCTCCTGGCGATAGTGGATGGGACGTTTTTGTGCTTGACTACCACCTGGATACTCCTCTTAACTGTGTGATTACTGCGAATGCAATGAGCCGCTACTATGAGATCTTCACCTTTTTGTGGCGTCTGAAGCGGGTTGAGTACTCCCTTTCGTCAGCGTGGAAACGAGAGATGACAACTGAGCACGTAGTGCGTGAGCTGCACGGTGTCAAGTCAACTTTGCACAAATTCCATGTTCTTCGTAACGAAATGATCCACTTTACTTCTAACTTGCACAGTTACATCATGTTTGAAGTACTTGAAACTTCATGGGATGCGCTCGAGAAAAATTTACAAGCCGCTGTGGATCTTGATCAAGTGGTCGAAGCACATGACGTATATCTTAATAGCATTCTCGATAAAGCTCTGATTGGGCTCCAGGCGCATGGTGAGGGGCGCGGTGAGTATGGGCTTGGAGCAACAGGCGGTTCTGACCCTGGTGATGTGTCACCAGCATCTCCCCAACCACAGACTGACGCAAAGGCACTGCGTCATGGCATGCAAAGCTTATTTGATCTCATTCTTCGGTTCTGCAGCGTTCAAAAGCGCCTTTATACCAGTGTACTGGAGCAGGTCCACAAACTTCAGCGAACTCGCTTTCACATTGTGGAGCGCACTCAAAAGTCAAAATGGGGTATTGACAAAGACTCGGCAGAGGCTGCTAAGGCAGCATCTGATCGCAGTGCATATGTGGACCCAGCAGAAATCGAAGCTGCACAGCGTAAGCTTGCCAAAGAATACGATGACCATGTGCGTGTTCTCGCACGAGAATATCGTGCGAGCTTGATGGCCTTCTTGGAATGCCTCAAACCAGCAGTCTCGGAGAATCTCAAGTTCTTGCGATTCCGGCTTGACTTTAACCAGTTCTATGACTCTGCGTGAGTAAACCCTCATGATTCTCAAATCAATACAACGGCATGGAAGAAGCGTCACAGGGAAGTAAGCCTTCCGAGCCCACTAAACCAGTATGCATCAAGTAAAGTAGAGAGAAGGGACCCGGGAACACTAGATTATCAATGTGGCGAGGCCATGAATGTTAATAATACTAAATAATAATAATAATAATAATGCTAAAAGGGTACTTCACTCTTGCGCTGTCAACCAATTAAAGCGGGGACAATACACCGCAAGCTTTGCCTTTAAAAGATGGTTTTTGTGTGCTCAAAAGAATTACAAGTCGAGCAATCTGCAACAGATTGCCTCGAAACGGGCCAAAAGTGATCAGTTCGTTGCCAAGAGCCAAAGTTGTAATATAGGCTGAAAGACCACAAGGAAAGCCTTCATCAGAAAGTCTGGCAAAGACTTGCAGGGCAACAGTCGAATTTTGCATAGTCCAATTCTGAAGAATTCGTAATTGTGAGACGGATTGTCCATTCGGAAACCAACTTGGCTGCAATCGTAGAAGAGAGCTTTTGGCTAAATGTGCTTGAATAATCTCCCGATTGCATCGCATACATGCCATGAGAAGCGACGTGAGACCCATTCGATTTTGAAATGTACAATTGATGCGTGGGTGAGAAAGTAAGGCAAATGCACAACTTCGATGATTCTCAAATGATGCGAGCATCAGGGGCGTCCAACCTTGTTCGTTGGCTTGGTTGACCTCGAGTGAATCGTGTTGAACTAAACTTTCTACAATTTGGGCATGACCGCGTGAGCAAGCCAGCATAAGTGCTGTGGCGCCACCCACTGTGCTGCTAATGTTTACATCGATACTTGTTTGCTGAAGCAGACATTGAATACTGGCAAGCTGACCTTTATCTGCAGCATGCATGAGCGCAGTCCAGCCGAGGTTGTCTTGTTTGTTAATGAGGTCAGGGTGGCTTTGGCAGAGTCGCTGTAGAGTACCAAGATAGCCTCGCTGGGATGCCACAATTAGAGCTTGCAGGGTATCGTCGATGCCCATAAGTCCAAGCGAAGCACGTTTGTGTCTCTCAGAAGCCCAACGTGTTAGCGCAGAAACCATATCTGACGCATGTGCTTCATTTCTCCGCGGCGATGTCGAGACAGTTGCAAGCATGGCCCGCAAATCCCAGACTAAGGTTTTCTTATATCAAGCGAGCCAAACCAACACGATGTCCTTGATCTTGTGTAACCAAGATATTAATGGAGTCTGCGTAAGCTAGGCTTCTTTGGGCCACCTTCAAGTTACAACTATGAGTTTTCACCAAGAGCAAAGGGGTAGTAGTGCTCTACACTGTTTCACCAATGCAGATCAACTTTCCAGTTCTTAGTACGTTTAAAGGATCTCGCTGTCCCTTTTCCCTCTTGAGATACTCGCTGATTTGGTTTTCTTCTTCACGCGAGAGTGCTTCGGTTATCGTCAACTTATCAACGCGAGAAAGTGCGCCTCGTTTCTATGGACTTTTCCTCGTCGGCCGCTGGAGGTGGTCGATCTGACGATCCAGGGTCCAAACCGCCAGGAAAACTTGCAAAGTCTCGCGACAACGTGTTCTGGGCGACGCGTGGTCTTCCTCAACTTCATGTACTGCCCGAGGCTAGCTAGCTCTCCCGCTGCTCAGTTACTTGAGAAGCACAGCTCTCCAATCTTGAAGAATTCCGAGTTCTCGTCTACAGAATCCTTGTTTTTCTCCCCGCAACTACGTTCCCTGTGTTACCACTCCTTAAGTACCTGCTAAGAGTAGGTTTTACACGACCAGGCCAGCGAGAAGACATTTCCTTTCGCTAACAGCGCTTCGTTGAGCACGCGGAAACGGTCACGGAGATACCATACTTCTGCCGACGTTAGGAACCGAGTCGAGGTGTCGGTGGGGATGTCAAGGATGTCAGGGCTAGCGTGCGAACGCGCCTCAGGTTGTGCCTCGAGGGTCCCAGTATGGCAATTCTTTACTTTCTTTACCCACCCCCAAAATTACACATTAAAAAGACTAAAGAGGAAACGGTGATGGAAAGAAACCACTCAGTCAAAGGCCGCGACTAAAAGAAAGAACTTTGCGAGTTGCCGTTGCGATCAATGCCGATGAGAATGGCCATCGCTTTACAAGCTTCCATTGTAGAAGATTCACTCGTGACATCAGATTATTAAACGAGCTTACCAAGACATGAGAGCATCGTGTCATTGACCAAGGGGGCGGTTGGGCTGGAGTTGTTCTTTTGCATCATGCTACAGATTTGGGTTTCTTCTCCTGCAGCCGTTGCGTTTTGAGCCAAACCAACGCCAGAGTCGGGGCCTCTCGCCTCCACTGGCAAGATTAAACGACCTTGTCACTACCTCTTGTCAGTTGACTGAAAAGTCAGTGTATCGTGAGGCACTCTGCTGCTGCCACACTGAGTTCTATAGACGCAGTGGCGATGTGAGGATAGCTTCGTGGCCATCAGAGCGAGGTCATTAGTGACCTTGACGAAGCGAAGCTTCAGACTGAGATCTTTGGGATGTTCAACAACTCAGAAGAGTGCTGCATAGACTTGCCACACTAGGTCCTCTGGGAGTAGCTTGCTTGACTTCATGATGGCAATGGTTGACGTTGCACTGTCAATATTGAATTGTAAACAAGCAAACAAAAGCTTGGGAATCCGTTCGATGAACTTGTTCGATGGGAAAAGAACTCTTACGGGCAAGGGGCTATAGATACAACTTTGGATATAGTATGAAATGGGTGCTGGCAGGCAATACCCAAACTCTTCATCCTTGCATTGGCAGACACGGTGCGGTGGGTAGCTGAACGCCGACTGTCTCCATTTGGAGGCGACCAGCTGCTGCGATTGATTGGTCCACCCGTTGTTGGTAAAGGGCCAACAAAGCTTTGGCGCGGGTTCCTAGTGTAACGAGCCTTTTAGCCACAACAGCAAGCTTCAAGATGAACCTTAATGAGACATGGGGTGAGACGCTCCGTATGGACGTCATGACGAGGGGTCAACGAATCAGGTTTCTTCTTGCCTCGGCTCTCAGCTTGGGTGTATGCTTTCTTGTATCATACACTGCCCCTAACGCGTACTACGAAAAAGAACCCTTTGCTGGCATTGGTGAGAACTATGATTTGCGCGCGTTTTCCTGGAGGCACGGCTGGATCTTTGGGAATAAATACTCAAATGACTTTGGGCTCTACTTCACTCCAACTGCACAGACTTACTTGCAAGATCGTATGTTTGTAAGGGATGTGCGTTTTCATCTTGAACTTTATGGAACTTCTTATGAGGGCGAAGAGAAGCTGTTGGCTAACGAATCTGTGACTCGTAGCGTCAGCTGCGAGTTGGCAGAAAAAGTGCATGAATGCAGTGACGTCTATGTATTTTGGGAAAACTTTGTCTCCTTCGAGTCGTATCGCTGGGTGATTACTTTGTTAGGAGCAGATACAGCAGAAACTGATTGGCTCGACGCAGTGACTTTCATGTTCAGATCGGAAGGTGTAAATTTTGCTGTATGGCAGGTGCGTATCAACTACTTGTGCTTTGGAATTTCAGTGGTTGCTTTGATTTATTGGTTTGTTGTATGCCGCTTCGAGAAGTCGCGATTCGTGGCACGAATTGCAGCTAGCAGCACATCAGAAAACGGGATTTTAGAGCTGGACGACAATGATGAAAGTGCAACGAACTCATGCTGTTGTGGCACTGGGCGAGGCTTCACGAAACTCTGTAGCTGCTGTTGCCCCGAGGCGGCTTGCCCTTATCGCACACCAACACAAAAGTGGGTTCTTGCTCTTGTAGTTGGAGCTGTTCTGTACAATCAGCCATTCTATGGCTTCCAATATCTGCACACAGCAAACCTTCGTTATTTTTTTCTCTTTGTTTCCATCATGATGCAGTTCGGCTTTATCGCAATGCTCTTTGCCTTTTGGTTAGGAGCCTATGAGTCTATGTATAGTCAAGGTCCCTACCATGCTCTTTTCTATGCTCCAAAAATCGCCTTTGCAGTTATGTTTTGGCTAGCAACTGGTATAGTATATGCAATTACAGCATTCACACGCAACTATTCCTATACATACGATTGGACTGAAGACAGCCATCTTTTGGCTGCAACCTATGTGATGTGTATCTCCCTCGGGCTGGTTTACCTCTGCTGCATCTTTTTCGTATGTGTTCGTGCAGGTGGACGTCTGTTGAGCCAGCGAAGCAATGTGGAAACGAGCACTGATTACATCGCCAACACACGCGTTGTTTACTTTGTACACTTTTGGCACATTTGTGTGACATGTGTCGGGATTTTCTTGGGACTCGTTAATTTTGAGGATGTCAGATTCACAAATGATTATTACTTTTTCCAATTTTTCTTCACATTCTATATTTGGGAGATTATGTATCTTTATCAGCCTGTACCATCATGCGGTTTGTCTTCAAAGGAGTTAGCCATGGTCTCCTTTCACGAATCAAGCTGTGCTGCTGTTGCACCTCGTGAGACTCTGGAAATTTCATCAAGGCCAGCAGAGGCTAGTTGCAGTCAAGTGTAATGAGCATGCAGCTAAATGGCTTGAAGCATAGGTACTCTCCCACAACTCTGGACCCACAATTTCTTCCGCCTTGTCACAGACATAAGGTATTTTAAAAAGGGAACTAACTTCTTTTTCATGAAAGTAATTTTTACAAAGAAGCAGCTATGACTGATTATGAGTTTTGTTGTTGTTAGTAAACTGTGTTTTAATAAACAAAATCCTTTTCTTTACAAACGGCTTTTAATTAAGAATGAATCGGAAGAGCCATGCTGGGTTGTAGAGGGGAAAGTTTATATACGTCCTAAGTTTTTATCTTTTATGACTTAGTTTTGATTTCGAGAAAATATTACGGTCTCATCAGAACTCATATGATTTATCTAATGACGTTTCTTCGCATTATTTAGCTAATAATAGTGCATTACAATCAGTAGTTCATTGTCCAGGAAAACTTTAATGAACGCTTGTCGATTGTATCATGTATCACATTACATTTGCAAGAGTGATAAGTATCAAGTTGTTGAATAGATGACGCCATTTGATGGGAAGGGGGATGAGACTTTAACATAAACAGTTAGTTACATACCTGGAACTTGGTCCCAGAGACTCCCGCATAGGTCTTCCGAAAATATTGCTTTGAAGTTATCCTCATTATTGCGCATTAGAGAAAAGCGTCTGGGTCAAAGTAATAGGTACGCACAAAGTGTTTTGTGGGAGTCCCACGTTGATCAAAAAAAGAAAAAAAAAAACTTATCATAGATTTGATATTAATAAAAGGGGATTTTGTGTATAGGGGAAATGAGTTTTATTAGAACTTGATGCATCAAAGTATCAATAACACTTTTTTTTTTTTACTTGAAGAAGACGTCCTTTCATTAAAGAATATGAAATAAACGGGAAGAATTAGATCTCGCCAGGTTAAGATTCTAACTGTAGAAGTGTATCGATCTCAATGGTTTTGTTCGTCAATTATTGGCGCCAGCTTGACCCATAGTTGTTTGTATTATTACATATAGTTTACATTTTATTGATAATAGTGCGCACATGTGTATGTATAATCTGCTGCTGGTGGTGATCTGCTTCTGATGTCATACCAGGAAATTGGTACTGACAAATGGCATTACGCACACTGGACAAGAGTACAGAGTATAGGAGATATATTGTAAATCTTTGCGCCAACATTAGCAAGCTTTCACCGGCTTCGTGTGGTGGTTAATTAGTACCTTATGTTACTTTGTCGAGCCAACGCCACTTCAGACGTCCAGTTTGCATCATTGCCTAGTTAAAGAAAGACATTTGTTCCCTCTTTAATGGGCCTAGTATGCTAGATACCACCTAACTACTTGCTAATAGATAAAAGATGTTTAAAAAGGAAGAACTTCCTTTTAAAGGAAAAAGATCAAGGAAACAATTCCACACCATAGTCAACGTGTAAGGTATAAAGCTAGCATATTTGTAAGCAAAGGGTCCATTGTTTTCAGCTTTGAAAGTGGGTCGATTCCTAATTGAAAGAGAAGTCACAGCCCTTCAATGCTCGTAGACTACCTATTCTCAGCTTGTCTGGCACAGCACTGCATCTCTATACTGTGAAAATGTCTTCTTCGGGTGCCGCCTTCGTCGTTCCTCTCTAGATCACTTATACATATATAAGTGCGATTATAGCTGCCGCGGACTAATGGAGATACCATCATGCTTGCCCTGCCACGTTCAATTTAATTGTCTTTACTCAATATTTTAATTAAAAAAAGCATCATCGCCGTAGGACTTCGTAGTAGCAGTAGAGATCCCCATCAAAGAAAAAGACTGTAGAGATTAGGTCTTCTGTGGTATTTTCATCTTTCTTTTTGGTTTTTATTAAATTTTTCCAATTAAAGCAATTCAATTTTACTAAATAGAGAACATGAAATCGAAGTTTATCGGTCCCTCCCCGCTGCTCGTTCTTGCCTGACTGTGCGAGGTACGATGATACGCTTTAGGTCCTTTTTGCGGAGAACTTGACGTCAAGGCCCAATCCCAGCTGATCACAAACCTTTTCATAGCAGCTGATGATGGTGTATCTTTACTCTTTAAATTTAATCAGCCAGGGACGTTCTCTCATGGCAAAAGTAATCCTTAGATACCTATTTGGGTGTTCATGGCTGACGGGCGATTGACGCAAAGGCTGCGCAAAGCCCCATACTTGTACTCAATATTCATTCCTGGCTGAGAAGGTCCTTACTTATTGCGATGTCACAGTTCGGGCCCTGGCTCTTCTGTAAGTAAACGAGGGTGTATTTCCAACGACACTTTCTCGTTGGCGATAATGACCTCCGTTCTATCAATCGAGAGCGCGTGCAAGTCTACAAGTCGATATGTCCGCCAACCTATTTGCAAAGCGGTCCAACGCAGATCAGGTCGGTCTTAGTTTTCGAGCTCATGAGTTCACGTCCATTTCCTTCTTCTGCTCCTCGTTTTCACCACGGTCTCCTTGTCCAGAACGTCCGGCGGTCCACAGTGGTAGCGGGCGTCTTGCTCTTCCATCCCGCCCGTGTTTTGCTCTAGTCCTGTCCCTTCGTCCTTACACCAGACCCCTTTGCGCAAAGCCTTTTCTCGCTAAAGCACTACACCTTCGTTCTTTCATTATCAAATGAGACTCAGAACCTCTGCATTGTTAGGGATTCCTAGGTGACGCGTATATATATTCTGCTGCTGCTTCTTCAGAAGCTGTTCGTTTCCACCTTCTGTTACTTGCTCAGCTTGAGGTCCTTGATTTCGATACACACTCACTCACACACTCTTCAATCCCACACATCGAGTTCTGCTTATTTCTGCATTCGCATTCTTTCGTTCTTCGATCGATTCCCATCTTGCTGGAGTTCCTTCCTCGACTCCTCTGCGCCAGTCCACAGAACGAACCCGATGCATCGACGCTGACCTTCTCCAACCAGTTCGACCACTCCAGTCACTCGAACTGATCGCATCGATCGCCTCAATCAATCCAAGTCTCTTCAATCCATTCGCTTCGCACTGTCCCACTTTACCCATGAACTTTAACATCCATTCATCATTCATTTATGTATTCATCATTCATTTATGAATTCATCATTCATTTATGTATTCATCATTCATTGATCCATTCTTTTCTTCCTTCTGTAAGCCCTGCGCCGGATTAGAGGGGTGCCTCCTCCCGGTAGCACCTCCCTACCCCAATCTCTAGCACTCGCCCTTTACCCTTCTGCGGGCGGAGCGGATTCTTGCGCCGCGCAGGAGGCCGTGGCCGCTCGCATACGCATCGGGAGCCCCGATCGTCCTGCTCGCAGCGCCCGCGTGCAGCGGCTGTCTGTGCGCGAACCTTTTCAAGTTTCCTGGCCGCCTGCTCGCTGCTGCGGAGCGCAGGTCTCGGCCCCGTGGCGTCGCCAACTCGAGCTTTAACGCGCCGTGTTTGCGCGCTGCCTTTTAAGGGGTTTGCGGCCTCCGCTCTTTCGGCCTCCTTTAACCCCACAGTGGCGCCGGCTCATGGGAGTTCCCTCACCTGGCACCGCCTCTCTCCCCCACACAGCGCCCCTTCAGCAGCTTGATTCCCAGAGCTGCCTGCTTTCCCTGGCGTTCCTGCGGGATCTTCTTTAGGCCGCCTTGAGAGGGCGCCCCCTCTGCGCGAGACCCCTCCGGTCGGCCGCCAAGTGTCCCCTCCGGCCGTCGCGAAAACCTCCTTGCGAGAAGAATCTCAGTCCTTTTTGGCTTTTGAATCATTTCTTTTTCTTTCTCTCTTTCTCTCTTTCTGGGCTGTGCGCTGTTTCGTCGTGGTGGTGTCTCAAGCGAGGGATGTGGAAATAAATACTCGTGAGGAGACGCCTGAGCAGAAGCAGCAGAAGGTGCCTGTCTCTTCAGGTGCGCTGGTTTCTGTTTCATCCCAGCATTAGCTTCAGCTCGCCATCATACTTGGCTTCATGTCCCATCCCCAATTAACGAAAACCAGGCAAACAGACAAACAAACAAAAACAAACACCATCTCACACAATACTCGCATATTCTTTTCTCTTAATTTAACTATAAATAAATTAAAATGCTTTTTTAATAAAATGTTTTTAGAAAGGCACTTTATTTTTACTTTACTTTTACTTTACTCTTAAACTCTCAGTTACACTCAATGTAGAAAGAAACCATTTTATCATATCATCAGTATGGACGCTTTGGTTCTGAGCCTCGATCGTCCCTCCTTCTGCAATCAATTCCCTTTGCTCGCGCGCGCGTTCTGCCTGCCTGCCTGCCTGCCTCTGCAGCCTTGCGCCAAGCCCTTGCGTCGCCTCGCCTCCGCCGCCAAGTCTTGGCGCGCCAACTCTGCGGCGTCTGCTCCGGTGTTTGCGCCTCTCGAGCGCTAAAGATTTGCGCTCTTTTCGCCAATAATGAATCAACGATGATCGCCTCTTCTCACACAAAGCCTGCGCCTGCCTAGGAGTCCCTAACCCGCTTGCTAGCCATGTAGATAGATAGAAATTGTTTGATATGATATGATAAGATATTTATTGTTAGGTTTTTATGATTATTGGTATCATTAGTTTGCGCTTTAAAGCTCTTTATTTTTATTTATTTATTATTTTTGTGTTCTCTTGAGCGAAGCTGCAAAGAAGAAGAATCGATCGATCAATCACTTTGGGCTGGGAAGAGCGTGGTATGCGGCGGCGGCGGCGGAAGACGAGGGAAACTGGCTGGGACGTTGGGGAGGAGAGGCAGGCGATATGAAGGAGCGACAAGGCTTTCTTTCTTCGATATAGAACACCTGCTGCTGTTTTTTTTGTTTTTTTGTTTTTTCTTGCGAAAGTTTTATGTTCTCATTTTGCATTTATAATGTTTAATTATAATTTGTTTGTTAGTTTAATTTAATATCTCTTGGTAGTTGTTTTGGGAAGTTTTCGTTTCTTTCACGATTTGGTCACAGAAGCCAAATAACAACAAGAAACACATTCCAACGATCAACTGCTGATCTGATTTGATCTGATTTGGTTTGATCCGATCTGATCTCCATCGTCGATTCACGATCGTGAACTGATTCTTCATCGGCATACAGGTCCCGCTGCTTCTTAAAACCAGATGCAGTGCACGTCCATCTCCACCTCCATGAGGCCTCACCTCTCTCAAATGCGATCGTGGCGGCACATCTTCGCGTGAACCTAAAATCTCGCCAGCACCTTTCTTGAATCAAATTGATCGCAATCATCGCAAGTTTTCACCCATTAAGGTCAACGAAATATCGCTGCTCACGCCCAACAACCTGTGCGAACCTGTGCTTGAGTGTCCATGCAGCTCCCGAGACCTGGCGCAAGCAACGTCTGCGTCTCCGCCATGAGTTGAGCAAGGTCTTCTTCTGCAATGCTTGCTTCTGCACCATCAATATCACAGTGACCCATAAATCTTGCGACCTTTAGGAGTCCTATCTCTGTGAAGGTCTCTCAATCCATGTACGAATTCACGAGATCTCAGTTCTGAGCGATCGATGGCGCTTCATGGCATAATCTCGACGCTCCGTCGATCTCAGCTATCTTCACGAAACCGCCCGCATCACACGCGTGTATTCCACTGCCACCGCATGATGATCGTGGACATCCACGTCCTCCACCATCGTCTCTTCGCAAGCTGCAAAAAAAGCTGTAAAGCCATCGTTTGCCCTGCTTTGACATCGATAACCAGCCAACCAACCAGCCTCTCAACTCAACTCAACTCAACTCAACTCAACTCCTCTGCGATAAAGAGGCCTGCGGATGCCTGCGTGAATGGCGTGAACCACGATCTCGGCAAGGCGTGCCGCACGACCTCGTGAAGAACCGCCCAGGAAGGAAACGAAGGCTTTCTTTGGGCAGTAGTGTCATCCGTTCATTTCCTGCAACAATCGGCAGCTTTGTCGCCCTTCTCACCGCTTATTAGATGGATTCTTCCTTCTCTATTAATTCTCACCTTCTTTCGATGGCAATCATTGCCAATATTTATTGGAAACCATCATAATGACGATCATTCATTCATTCATTCATTCATTCATTCATTGCCATTACACTGCTTTGCCTGTAGGAAGACCCTAAGGTGGCCTACTCGAAGAAGTAGATTGGCGTTTTATGATTGTTTTATTTTAGTTAATAATTAAAAGTCAGTGGCTTTGGCTTTTGTTTTCGCCTTTGCTTGCTTGCGCTGGTTTCGACAGCCACGATGGCGGTGGTCTCGACTCCCCGAGCAGGAACGCCCAGGAACTGGGAGGAGTCAACGTCTTTGGAGATCTGCCGCAGAGCATTCATGGGAGATACCTTTCTGTGATCCTGCGATGGAGTGAAAGAATTCGACGAATGAATGAATGAATCACTGTGAGTGAGTGAGCCATGTGAGGAGGTCCAGGCAGTCAGGGAGGAGGAGAGAATCCTGTCGAGTTTGATCCTCAGCCAGGCACGCTTTCACACTGGTCTCGCTACCAGATGGGAATAATGGGTCCTGCAGAAAGTTTCAAGTTGCCCGTGCTTGACTAGGAATTTCCCACCAGCACCAGGAGCTCCAGCAGCATCTCACCTTGAACGGGAATGCTTCATGTTCAGCTGCCTTTACATTCTTTGTTAGTTAGTCATACTCCGAATTGTATCATCATTTGCTAAGTCCTTTTGCACCCTTTCGGGTCGGGATTTGTGATAATAGAATCCAGCTGTACAAGCGAGTTCTTTGCGCAAATATGCTTTTAGATTGGGTAGGACTTTTCTCTTCTTTCGTCGAAGCTATTATAAAGCATTGGATGGTGCAATACCATGGTATTGAATAAAACACTCTAAGACTCTTGTCGAAAACACCATACATGCATGCATGCATGTATGCATTAATGGCCACATTTGCGAATACATCAAAGTTTGAGACGGAATCCGCATAATTCCACAACGAACTGCCAAGCGTTCAATCTGAGCCCGAATCTCGCAGACCTGGCGTGGTATGTACATCATCGTTGTCTCTGCAAGCTAGCGAGCTCAGCTTCAGGATTTCACTGCAAAGCTCAAAGGTGAACTCCTCTGACTCTCCCAAAGAAACAAACACCAGAGTGAGTGCGGGGCTGCCAGTACGTATGTATTACTAGGCATTGCTGTGTAACTCTGTCGCAGGTGATATTCCTGCTTCCACTACAGCTGCCTAAGACTCAGCCTCACGGCGCCCAGAATCGTAACGACTAGGAAGTGCATCTCACCAAATGGAAGGCTCATTGGGGAACACAGCGAGGAGTGAAGGCGCCGCAGAGTGGGTCCGTCTAGAAGTCGCCGCGAATATTTATTTCAGAGTACGTTGCACAAGAAAGCTATTCATTCATTCATTCATTCATTCATTCATTCATTCATTCATTCATTCATTCATTCATTCCTTCGATATAATCTTATTTTATTATGCAATCGCTACACTTGCAGGTTCCAGGCGAACTTAATGCTGGCCTTTTCCCTTCTCATGTGACATGCCACAGCAGCTTCAATGATCTTTGATGTCTGGTATAGTGTCCTGTGAGGCTGTGGAATCAAAGTCAATCGGAGCACCACATAGTGGAGCTGAGGAACCCGACCAGGACTTAAGTTTCTTCATTGGATTGGTCGCTGGCTGGTCTTACGGGGAGGCATGCACCATACGAGTTGAAGCAACGAGTTCTCTGCGCCGCGCTTGAACCTCAATTGGCTCAAAGATTGAGTGGTAGTCAGCAAGTTATAGATCCAGCAATCAAAGAAGTCCCGTCAGAGCAAGTCAAGTGCTGGTAGAAAGACTTCCGGAGGTGGCTTTCGGAACAGGAGCTGGAAGTCGTAGAAGAAGTCGTCTGCTGGGTTGCTTTGCTTACTACCTTAAAAAACAAGTTCCTAAGTCTTTACAATCAGTCCTCCGTCAATCAGCAGCTTCGTGAAGTTTACTGCTTCGCTCATCGACGTGTCGATGGCTTTCTTCAAACTTATGTGATCTCAACTACTCTACTCATGCATTCGCAAGTCTCGCCGGCCACTCGCAATCAGTCATCGGCTCACAGCATACGCTAAAAAATTCACATCGCCGGCGTTTAGGCTTTCGAGCAGAGTTGCTTCAAAAGCGGACCTGCACGAGCGAAGTTTGTTCACGCGGGCTCTCCTCCGCAAAGGCTTTGGGCGCATCGTCGTCAACTTCGTCCCGCACACAGCTCAGAACCTGTTTGCCCTCCCCCGCTCAGGGCCCGAGGAACATGGCCTGAGCAAAATCGAACCCGGCATGAGGATGCTTGCTTGCGCAGGGAACCTCGAGGCACTTCGTTGCGCAGGCTCTTCGCGTCAGCAAGCGCAGGCGAGTATTATTGGTTTCGAGGTCACCAGATCAATCCTGAAAGCTTTCACATCGCCAAAATTTGATACGAAGATTTTTTATCATGAAAAAATAATATCTGTTTAAAGTGAAAAAATAAACAAAGAAGAGTGCTTCCAAAAACTTAAAAACAAACTCAAAAGAACCTATTATGACAATCTTGCATTAATTTTTACCCTAAAACACTTTCTCTTTTTAAAATTAAAATGGAAAGCTATTTTCAGAATTCTTTCATAGCGTCCTTTCTCGAGGGCGAGCAAGCAAATTGATGCTCGCCAAGCTGCGAATCTTGAACATGAAAAGCTCTCGCTCGCCGCAGCTTTGGCTATAAACAATCGAGACTTCGCGATAGAGTACCTGTATTTTGCGAGCAGCGAGGATGTCTGTTTCCTGCTGATAATCCCATCGAGTAGTAGCTACTTCGGTTCGTTCGAAATTAAGTCTATCCTTTTTGTGTTGCATTCGTCACACACGGGGCGCTGCCCGGAATGACGCAAGCCCTGCTGAATGAATTCCCATCCTGTTAGAACTAAGATGTGAAGATCTTGCGGTCTCCAGTTCATAGTTTAAATAAATACGCGGACTTCTTCAAGCTTCTTGCAATGTAAACATGAAGCCACTGGCTGTAAGTCAAAGTTAAAGTCAAAACCTGCACGAATTCTGCTCACCTTCAATGGCATATGCATGCATCCAACTCGTCGGAGTTTTCTTCAATCTAGGTCGCCTGATTCGTGGAATATCATTGTCAATTCTACTTGCAAGTTTGTTAGTGGACTGTGCTTTTAACGAACACGCTAGTACCCAGGTACCTACTACCACACGGTCAATCTGTACAGACGGCTGCTCAATTGGCACAATTGAACAGCGTCGATCACTCCAACTCCATCAGCCACACGGCTGCCATCGTGGTTTAGTTTGCAGCAATGGCTTAACGTCGTCTTCAAGATACCCTCCATTCCATGTTGTTCAAGGCACAATCCACAATTATGGGCGCACATGAAATCTGTAAACCCAAAAGTACATCTCCAACTTCGTCTGGATCTTCCTTGAATTCCTCAAGCTAATACATTCGCCAATTTCCGGGCTCATCAGCCAACGTGAATAAAGTCCATGAATATCGTCCGCTGAGATCGCTCACCTCTCCAAGCAAGCAATGAAGCAACTCATAAAGCAACTCATAAAGCAACTCATAAAGCACCCAATAAAGAAACCAATAAAGAAACCAATAAAGCAAGCAGCGTGTATTCTGCCTGCCTGCCATCGTAATTAATTACATATGGTCTTCATCGCGGTAGTGCTTGGTGAGTGGGAGGAGGTCCACGCGGCAGCGGAGGAGGAGGTCGCTTCTCTGAGGATCCGCCACCGCAGCTCATGAAGAACAGAACCGCGTGCTTTCTCTTACTTTACTTTCTCCACTTTTTCTTTTGGATGAAAAAATAACTAAGTTTACCATGAGTTTTATTTAACACACCAGATCATGCCTGGCAGCCTAGCTGGCTGGCTGGCTGGCTGGCTGGCCAAGCTAAGGTGGGCGGCGCGAGGCGAGGACAGACTCGTGAAGGAGAGCGGAGCAATGGATCATTTGATTCATTTCTTTGTTTGTCGTTTACAAGTAAATCTATTGTCTGACTTGATACTTTTTAACCATGCCTTCTCACATTCACTACCGGAGAAAAAGAGAAAAGAAGGGCTATTTTCTTATTAGCTTTTAAAAAATTAACTGTAAAATTAGGTTTAGTTTCACTTTATTATAAGTTTTAATTTAATTTCCTTTAAGAATTGAAAATAAAACAAACATCTTCTGCAAAGATATTGAAACGGAATACACAGGTAAGACCTCGCTAAGCGCACATAGCAGTACACGCCTTCTTTCCTCCTCTGTTCTTTAGGTAGAAAGACGGTGACTCCTGCGATGGCTCAGGCAGAACAGCTAAACTTAGACGCAAGAATATCCAGAAAGCGACCACTGATCGCAGCTTTGATCGACGGTGTCGGTGGAAACCTCTCCAGCAACGCCACATTGAGCACGTCCACGACCCGTCGAAGAGCATGATTTGATCGCCTCCTCCTCCTCCTCCTTCTTCGCAGAACGGAGTTGCTTAGTCTAGTTTCATGTTCACGATTGTTTATTACTTTTAACGCAGAGCAGCAGAGCCGCAGAAGTGGCTAGGAGTCGTTAGGGGGCCTTAGGCGGAAAGTGTTTTACTTGAAATGAAAAGAAAGAAAACGAAAAGCTGAAAAGGCGAGGAGGAGCGCCTCTTCTTCCTGCTAATTGGAGTCTCTCTCTCTCTCTCTCTCTCTCTCTCTCTCTCTCTCTCCTTTCCGTTTAATTCGCGTGAAAACTTGCGGTCGCAAAAATCTCAGTCGCTCGACGACGTCCCTCTTTCACGCACAGGTGAGAGGATGAGCCCGAGCGACACGTCGCCATGGCGTATGAAGAGCCTATGCTTTCTTCGGTGGCCTCGGGTCGTCATTAGATTGGGCTTTTGATCGAATGATTCATCGATTGATTGACTGATTAATTGATTGACTAATTGATTGGCTTATTTTAGTTTGTTTGATCAATTATTTATCGAGTTGGTTTTTTAAAAAGAAAAAGAAAAAGAAAAAGTAGAAAGCAGTAAACACTTTGGATAATCATAAAACTGAACTTACAAAAGTAAGTGAAAGGGAAAAGTGAAGAAGGACTGGTTCTTCACTTCTCCGAATATGGTCGTGACAAAGTGAAAGCTGGCAAAAGCATTCATTCTATAAAGCGGCATAACAGCGCTTTAGGAAAATAGGTCTGTGAAATAATCTCATCGTCCGAATTGATTGTCGATCCTTGTAATCCCATCGTTATAACACATTAGATGCTGAAAATGCTCATCGATTCATTCGCACCACCGCTAGTGTTAACGCTACTTGGGACACCATAGGAAGGAAGTTTTATGTGAGGAAAGCAAAGTAGTTTTTTCTTTTTCTTTTCTTTTTCTTTTAAAAGAATGTTTTAAAGCTGTTGTTGATGCTTGCTTGACAAGTTGGTGATCTTGGACGAGCAAACCCCAAACGCGTAATCGCGCGCCAAACCAAACCCAAACTCCGCTGTACACCTCGGCGACGTCGGTCAGGACGTTGCTTAGATCACCTTTTGCAGGACCAGTTTGATCGGGCCTCGAGCTTGACAGTCAGTCACATACACTACTCAAGACCATGTCTTCGTCTGCCGCCGCCTCCGCCGGAGGCCGTAACATCGTCAAGAAGGTCACAGACTACATCGTCCTCGGCGCTGGTTCCGCAGGATGTGTCATGACCAACCGTCTCAGTGAGAGCGGCAAGCACAGCGTCGCCCTCGTTGAGGCTGGCAAGTTCGATATTGGTCGCATTGATTCATGGACCATCCAGATGCCTGCCGCTCTCACCTACAGTGTTGCCGACGAGCGCTACAACTGGAACTACTACACTACCCCACAGAAGGGTCTTGCTGGCCGCAAGATCCACCAGCCTCGTGGTAAGGTTCTCGGAGGATCCTCCAGCATTAACGCCATGGTCTACGTGCGCGGTAACGCTCTTGACTTCGAGCGCTGGAACGACGAGGAGGGCGTCGAGAACTGGGGCTACAGCGACGTTCTGCCGTACTTCAAGCGTGCTCAGACCTTCAAGAGCCTTGACAAGGAAAGCACCACCGACCCGAGCGTGTACCGTGGCTATGACGGTCCTCTTAAGGTCACCAACTACGAGGGCCCCAAGAGCCGCACCAACGTGCTCTTCAATGTCCTTGAGGAGGCTGGTGCTGAGGCTGGCTACGCCATCACCAAGGACACCAACGGATACCGTCAGGAGGGCTTTGGTCCCTTCGACATGACCATTGACCCTGACACCGGCAAGCGTTGCTCTGCTGCCGCTGCCTACCTCCACCCGGCTCTTGCTGACAAGAACCGCAAGCTTGATCTCTTCACCGAGACCCAGGTCCGCCGCGTGCTCTTTGACAAGGAGTCTGGAGCCAAGCCGCGTGCCATTGGTGTTGAGTGCGAGGACACCAAGACCGGTGAGATCTTCCACCTCATGGCCGAGAAGGAGGTCATTCTCAGCATGGGTGCCGTCGGCTCTGCCCAGACCCTCATGCTCTCCGGTGTTGGTGACCGTGAGCAGCTCACCAAGCACGGTATCACCGACATCGTGTACCACAACCCCGAGGTCGGTAACAACCTCCAGGATCACCTCGAGGTCTACCTCCAGTACCTCTGCAACCTCCCGGTCAGTCTCTACCCTGTGGCCTCCTGGACCCTCCGCCACCTTCACGAGCGTGTTGGTGTCGGTCTTGAGTGGTTCCTCCGCGGTACCGGCATCTGTGCCTCGAACCAGTTCGAGACTGGTGCCTTCATCCGCTCCGACAAGGGTATCAAGTTCCCTGATATCCAGTACCACTTCATCCCTGGTTGCGTTTTGGGTCAGCTTGACTTCCTCCCGCACCACGGATTCCAGATCCACGTGGGTACCCTCCGCCCTACTGCCCGCGGTAGCATCACCCTTGCCAGCGGCAACCACAAGGATGCTCCTTTGATTGACCCGAACTTCCTCGGAACTCAGCAGGATATTGAGGACCTCCGTAAGGCCGTGCGTCTTGCCGATGAGGTTATCCAGCAGCCTGCCTTCAAGGCATACAAGGGCAAGCGCCTTGCTCCTGATGCCGACATTGACACCGTCAACGTTTCCAAGGAGAGTGACGAGCTCATCGATACCTGGGTCCGTGAGTCCTCGCACAGTGCCTACCACCTTTCCTGCACATGCGCCATGGGCAAGGTCGTCGACTCCAACGGCTCCGTCTATGGTGTTGACAGCCTCCGTGTCGTCGATGCCTCCATCATGCCTCACATCACCAGTGGAAACTTGAACAGCCCCACCATCATGCTTGCCGAGAAGATCGCGGCTAACGTGACCAAAACTGAACTGGCCCCTGAGCACGAGGACTACTTTGTGCACCCCGAGTGGGAGACCAAGCAGCGGTAAATTACATCCGTCTCTCAATGCCTGCACTTATCTAACAAGAGACAATAAATTACAACCTGAGCTCTTATGTATCACGGAAGCCACCTCGAGCCTTGCGAGCCATAGGTGTACCTCCTTCGTTTAGAGCGTCCTCACACGTTTTTAATTCTTCGTATGAATTAAAACCTATAAACACCTGTTTTTAGTCTTTGCTTACTTTATAACCTTTAAAAAAGAAAAAACAAACTTGATAAACCGAATATATATCGTTTGTGGAAATACAACTTTATCTGTCATGTGTGCATTTGATTGACTTGCTTTGCCAATGTTCACCTTCAGATATTACTTCTTTGTTAGGTACGTCAAGGAAATTACTTGAAGAAAGTTTACGCTTTGTGATATAACACCATTCCTTCTGTGGTAAACTTTCCCTATAATAGTCATACAAAAGAGTGACTAGGTTTTGGTAGTATCTTTTGAATTTCCTCTTTCTCAAATTTGACCTGCTTTTTTATTTTAGGGGAAAATATGACAGCTACTGAAGATTGTTCGTTTGACACAAGGAAGAGTAAAAAACATGTCAACTGCAGCTATTTTAAATACTCAGATATCGGGGGGGGGGGGGGGGGGGGGGTGGCTTAGGAGGCCTCCTCCATTTCGTGGCAAGTCAAACCAGCTTTGTTGATAATTTTATCATTTGCACCAGCACGACGTAACATAAAGAAAATTCGTTTCAGGTCGTACGCCTTCGCAAAGTGCATAGCTGTCTGTCCTGTCATGTTTTGCAAATCCACATTGACACCTCGATCGAGGAGAATCTGTACATAGTCATCGTGGCCATTCTGCACAGCAACATGCAAAAGGGAATTCTGACAATCATCCACAATATTTATGTCGATCTCGCTCGGATTATCACTAACAAACTTTACAATCCCAACTTCGTCATCACTTTCACCAGGCACATAAATTTTAGTGCCACTTAGAAAGGCAAGAAAATCATCTGTGCGATGCCATCGACAGCGCGAAAAAATCGGATGAATAACTTTTTTCCGCTTGTTTTTAAGTTTAGCCCGAAATATACTTCCGTTGGGATCATCATCCGAGATACCAAGAATCTCTCGCATGCGTAATTTCCAGCGCATAAGGAATTGAACAGAGCCTAGTGCTGTAGAAACCTCCTTATCCCGGCGCACCTTGTCCAGCTCATATCGCAATAACCAATAAGCATACCAGCATGCTTGCTCAATCTCGGAGGGCATTCTGCGAGCAACTCCAGATGCACTGTTTAATGATGATGACGATGGCGTTGGCAGTGTAGGCACATCTTGTTCTGCATCACGAGGCTGTGCTTCAAGTTTTGAGTTTGCGATAATAATCAAGTGAGTCACATGACGCATGCGCTGCCGGTGAGCTACAACCTGGGCCTCCAAGGCTGGTGTGCTGGCACTTGAATCAAGCATCTGAATGGCGAGCTGAACATCCATAGCATCAGCGTCCCAAATAGATTTCAACCTTTGCAAAGACATATCCTCTTCCTTGAACACGCCATGTGTTTTCGCGAGTTTTGCGATTCCACCCTCCCCATTCTCCCAGTCAGCTGCTGAGAAAACATCAAGCTCAAAGCAAGCTGCAACGAAATCATCATGTTGTACGGTCTCAGAGTTGGCACCACGCTTAAGGGCGTTATCATAAACCACTTCAACACGACGCTTACTAAGGCCTGGGTTAATCGCTCGAACAGCAATAGAAAACGCGGGTGCTGCTAAGATTCCATCTTGTGCCGAGTCAGCTGCTACAAATAGAGCTCCTAGTCGAGTAAGAACGCGTTCTTTAGCATTTTGCCAATGCTCGAGAAACAACTCTGTAACCTCATCAACAGGCAAAAGATCAAGTGTTGATCCACGAGAAGCCCCCTTAGGCAAGGAATAAAGCTTGGGATTGAGGCGCAATTGAACCATTAAGTTAGTCTGTAACTTACTCCACAGTTGTTCTCGTCTAGATGGAGGCAGAATGCTCATGAGACGCCCAAAGTTTTCGTGTGTATTGTTCACATCCACAAACAATCGGCCGGAATCTTTATCCTCTACAGGACCCTGAAGACACCCTTCTTGACCAGGTTCCAGTAAGATTGCAATCGTACTTTCGATGAAATCAAAATCACCAGGGTCGATGTTCCGCTTGCTCACTGCGGCTAGCGAGTCGTCAGGGGCTTGTTCAGTTCCGGTACCAGGACGGTCCATGTTGAGCATACGACAGAAAAGATCTGCGAGCACAGATTCATTTGCTGATGAGCGGCGAAGGCTATCAAGAAAGTCAACAAGTTTGGGCTCTGCAATTTGCGGAAGACCATACTTTCGACCGAAAAAATCATAGACATAGTTACGATACTCCTCGTAAGTAGATATCGGTCCAGCCGTCTCTTCATGATGATGATCAAGAAGAATTTGTAGAATTAGTCGATTCACATTTTTCGTCGAGACCGGCTTACACTTGTAAATGACTGGGAGGCTGCTAATTAAAATAATGAACTCAGGTGGTACAAATGGATTCGTTTTCTCATTGGCAAGCTTTCGTTTGGTAATCCATACACCTTTATGTAATACCCACCGTCTCTTGCTGTCACTAACGGTCGATTTTCGAAGTACAAGGTCGCTGCTGTCAACTTGCACACGCGCATCACGGGTGCGGGCCCGACCTGCGAGTCGGTGCTCGTAATTCACAGAATGTTCAAGATCTTTGAGGCCATTTACCATCGTGTCCAGCATATTCTTTGTGTTCGTGAGTAAAGTTTTGCGTTTTTCTTGATCCTTTCGTTCAGCTTCTTGCTGCTGTCGCTGCCTTGCTACTTTTCTTCGGTCACGCGATGCTGGTGTCGCAGTCTGAGGATTGTTCAAAAGCCCGCCACGAATACTATTCTTTCGAAGACGAGTACCAACATCACCAGTCATCGATACAAGTGCAACTGACGCTCCGCGAGCTAGACGAAACGATGCCTCCATGGATCGTTTTCTTAACTGTGTATTATTTCGTGTAGTTGCCACTGGTTTACTTGGTGTAAATACGCGAAAAATCTCATCTTGCAGTTCGCGATGTCTATCGAGAGCTTCATCCAGCTCCTTTTGCAATCGTTCCCGATCTTCCTCTGGTGTTGTACCTTCATGAGCATCCTCAACAAGATGTGCTAGGTTTATGATCTCTCGTACCATTCGACGATTTACGAGCGCAATAGTTTTGCGTTTTAGTTTACTTTCCTTAATTCGAAGTTTTTGGATGTCACCTTCCCGGATCATGATTTTCATTTTCTGATAGTTGAAGCGCGACTCTGCCATACGTAAACGACCTTGCAAATTTACAAGTTCTGTGCGGGCTTCCTTCTTACGTTGCGAGACGAGTGCGTCATGGCGAACCAAAGTCTCGCGAAGATTTTCTTCCAGGTTCGCTTGAGCCTCTTTAAGTGCAAGTTTCCGTTTGTTACGTTTTGATATGTGGCCATGACGAATTTGACCAAGGTCTCTAAATAACTGAAGCAATAGCTTCCAGAGATTAGTAAACACCTCACCAAGCTTACGATTGGTAGCTTGAACTTTTGTTGTTAGGTTTTCCATACTTAACGTGAGGACTGTAAGAACTTCTCCAAAGGTTATATCTGGAATCTCCATGCGCATACGTCGCATTGACTCAGTGAGCCACTTGCTGAGTACTGGGGGCAGTCCATCTCGCTCTAGATCTACGGTGGGAATTCTTGCAGATTGACTCGCATCCTTGCGTATAGGTTCGCGAGGTTCGACGGATTTCAGTGCCTGAACAGGAGATCTAGACTTGCTGATCTTCGTCGCGAGACCCTCTTCTTCGAGTAATTTTACAGGTCGTGCTGTAAATACGTCTATATCGTCTTCTTTCATACACATGTCAACAAGCTGGTGTGCACGCGCAAGGGCTTCGTCCTCAATTTTTACAACTCGATCGAGAACGCGGCGATCATATGTCGTTTTAATTCGGCCAAGTAACTGTGCCACCATCGGAAGACTTTCCATGAGAGCCTGCCACGCAATGCTTGCAATTTCGACGCGATCCAAGCCCTCCTTAGCTCCACCTTCACGCTTTACAGCCCATATCCGTGAGGTGAAATATGTCGAAATTTGATCTAGCTTATCAGGTTTAAGGCGGAATAGAACTGCCTTTTGTTCCGTGAGAGCAATTCTTGCAGGGTCCACCGCTTCAAGCTGTCTCCAATCTCGCTTTAAGCGTTCTTGTCGTTTCCCATTAGCGATGGCTTTGGCTTCACGAGTGGATCTCTTTAAAAGCTTGGCGCGTAATCTCTCTGCTCGCCTTTCCCAGTGTGCAGCCTCTTCCTCATAGACCAATTCTTTTCCGTCTTGGTCATCGAATGGCCCTAGGCTCATTAACATGAGCGACATTTTCCTTTCTGCACAGTCTCGCTACCGGTGCAGCTCAAGATGCGCCAAGGTTTGCGAGAATCTCGCAGCACCACTGCAATATTCGCATGGTTTGTATTCGCATAGCTCTTCATCAGTTTCGAATAATACTGAAAGACCTCCGCAAAGGGTGTGTACCCATATAGAATGACTGTAGTTAACGTTTCACCTGCTAAGATGCGGAGGTGGGGAATCAAAATGCAAAGTCTTTTCTCTTCATTGCCAACACGAGTTGGCGCACGAGGACGCTCTATCGCGCAAGTATTGACAGGCTGATTATGTTAGAAACCAAACAATCATGTTGTTGTTATGTTATGTTATGCTGTGCAAAGAGCTGAAGCTCTTCGTTAGCCTTTTATAATTTCCTCATCCGGTCTAAGCCCGAATGACCCGACTCAAATCAAACGAAGATCTAAAACTCAAACAACTGAGACAGGATATACCTGCTATCATATATTCGGCTTCCTAGGTCACATGTGCAAGCATAACCTGCAATCGCCTTCAGACCCTTGCGATGGTTCCTGCCATCCTATTACTGATGATCGTGAAATAAGGCTGACCGAGAAGAAAAACAAATAAAAGAGATGTGGGAAGTCCCAACTAACCGTTGAAAAGAAAGAGTCCCATGAGTAAATAAGGAGGGAATGCAATTCACTCTGACGCAAATCAATTCGCCAAGCTCCGGAGTGGCGTTGGGGCCTCGCATGAGTGGGCGTGTGAGCCAGAAATGTCTGCTCCGCCACGCCGGCCGAGACCTGCGTCGGCAGGCCCGGCACGGAGGACTCCAGGTTCTTCTGCTAATAACCAAGCTGTGTCGAGTGAGGAAGCGCCCTTTAAGCCGAGACGAAGACCTCAAAGCGCCAGCCTTGCGAGTCGCAAGCGCGTAGAAGCGATATCTGCTGCTGGGGGTGGAGCAGCTGCTGTTCGATTGCGTAGGAAAAAGAAGCAACGTCCTCGAACAGCCCCTGTGAGAGGTCGAAAGGCTGGATTCGACGAGACAAACCCCGATTGCTGGCTACAAACCCTGCAAAAAAATGGACTTCTTGAAGAACCACTTGGCAGTGAATATGAGCCTATATACACTGTTTCACATCATTATTTGCAAGAAGAAGCTCGCCGAAAGCGGAAAAGCAACAATAAACTGCTTGAGGATATTCGTGTGGAGCAAAATCAGTATGAAAAGATCACTCAGCAGCGTATGGCCGAGGCGACACGGTGGGCCCAGTACCTAGATTTGCGTCGTAAATATAATCCTATTTACATTCGAGCTGATGAGACGAGCGGGGCGCCCGGCTCTGTGGGACGAATGTTTGGCTATATGGGTGAACTGCGCTGTGAGATAGTTGCCAAAGAAGATAGCCAAAGCCGGATCATTTCGTGTGCACTTTTTGATCGTGAGTATGAACGTTTACAGAACACATATAATCGTAAGCTCAAGGAAGATAAAGCCGCATCAGCCAAGGCAAAGTCCCTTGCCTTAGTCACTTCAAACAATGGTGCTGAAACAGAGCGCGCTTTGACAGGTCGGCGCCAGCCTTTCAAACACACTACAACAAGACGGATTTTAGCTATTACAAATGGTGCAACAACAAAAGGATCTAGTCCCACCAGAGTAGCTAGTACTCGAGATTCAAGTAAATTACAAGTAGAGAAATATCACCGCGGTGATCCAGCACAAATTGATGAGGTTACTCGGGAGCTGCATTCTGTATTAGATGAAATTTCTAACATGGACCAAGCCCTGCGCTCTCAGCAGCAACTTCTCAAAGACAACGGCTGGAACATCAAATTCACATAGGCTAACCAAGCTGTTTTACCTCTTGTTGTATCTCCTTTGCACACTTATGTACACCTTCTACGTATCCACGAAGTGATTCGGACCCAATCGCTGACTTCTTTTTTTTGTTTGCGCCTTATGTTTCTTACGTTTGTAATACTAAAAATCACATTTCTGCCTAGGCTTTAAGCTTTAGCTCCTAGCCTGCTTTGTCCATATGTCCTTTCCCGCCCCATTTCATACACGTAAAATCTTAGCAGGGTTCCGCATGGCATATGACCGTATCTTGGCCCGTCCATGACATTCATTGGTAACATTGATCTCGTTCCAAAAGTTCTGCCAACCTGGCAAATGAAGAGATGCACGAAAAAGAAATAATAAGGAGAACCAAAAAAACTAAATTAAAATAAAAAAAACTCTTTTTGAGTTGGGTAGTGCAGTTCCAGGTCATCGTCCAGACTCGCTTCAACTAATTGCCAGGTAAGTGACCTGCTGTCCTATGGGCTGCTTGCATCTTGTTTACACAGGCTTGAGCGAGCAGGGACACTTTTAGGCTCTGAGTGACTGACATAACGCTCTCTGACGCAGATTTTGTTTAGCTTACCGGTTCAAGACATCGTCAACTCAAGATGGGACGTGCAGCTGCTCTCCTTTGCATGGTTCTGGCCGTCGCCTGCTCTCTGCCAGGCATGGCCCGCGCTGAAGATGTTGTTTCGTTGACGCCTGATAACTTTGATGACATCGTTGTCAACTCTGGCAAGAACACCTTTGTCAAGTTTTTTGCGCCCTGGTGGTAAGTAGTAGCTTCGAAACCCCATATTGAAGATCGCTTCAACTCAAACGTTCATCACGCATGCATGTAAAATAGACGTTTTGCAGGAAAGTAAAACATGATAAGTCGTGAGGTTTTCATGTGACGGTGTTATGTTGGAATGGAAAACTCACGAGACTGTTGGGGCGTTATTCTTTTGACCTTTTTATAGCGGACACTGCAAGCGTATGGCCCCGGATTACTCAACATTGGCCACTGAGTTCAAGGACTCTAGCTCTGTAACTGTTGCTGAGGTAGACTGTACTGAGCACCAGAGTCTCTGCTCTGAACATGGCGTGACTGGCTTCCCGACTCTCAAGTCCTTTAAGGCCTCCAAGGAGGGCGAGGCTTACAGTAGTGGTCGTAGCCTCGAACAGATGCGCTCGCACATCAAGGATAATCTCGATCTTGGATGCCAGGTCTCCAGCATTGACAGCTGCACTGACAAGGAAAAGTCCTACCATGAAAAATGGTCTGCCAAGACTGCCGAGGAGCTCAGCAAGGAGCTCGAGCGCCTCAAGGGCATGACCGGAAAGACTATGAAAGCCGAGCTTAAGCAGTGGCTTCTCTCTCGTATCAGCATCCTTACCCAGCTTGTTTCTGCCTAAGCAATCATAGCAGCACTCCGCTACCGTTGAATTGAGTTGATTTCCACATTTTTTCATTTCATCGTCAATAATTGCCATCATTTTGGCAGTGATGATCATGAGCTTGTTCAACACAGTTACATCTTCTCTAACCCCTTCCTCCTACCTTACAGCGATAATGTCGTGTCCTACGACAGCACTGCGCTTGGCACCTTAAGCGTACTATCAATTCACAGCTTCATAGCGCATATGTTGCACCGATAAACGCATCTCAATCAAGAAATTCATTCTAAATCCTTTACAAAACACGCGGATGAAATGGACAAGTCTGTTGCTACGAGTCCAAGTGTACACGCGTGTCAGCCGTACATAACCTAGCCATTCATAGAAAGACCATGATCTTATTTTCTATTTCCTACAGCTCCTGCTAAAACTTGACATCCTCCTCCTAATAACCACATTTCGCATACTAATACATCAAATCAGAAGTCTATACTCGATAGCTACTGCCCATATACTCTACTTATTTATCCCAAGTTAAAGTGAGGTATATAGGTATACTTCACTTGTAAGAGTCGTATATTTCACTTACGTAAAGTGCAAATACAAAAATAAGATGTGCAGCCAAAAAGCAGAAGAAATAAAGAAAGTAAGTGAGCAAGGAAACACCCAACTCCGACGCCGCCGTTTCCGCGCGTCATCGACGGGACCTTTGGAGCGCGAGGACGCCGCTCCATCCGCGCCAATCTCCACTTCTTCCCTTCCTCCGCGCGCTGCTTCAAGTGGTGCCGGTACGCCAAGTCATCTGCCAGCCTTGCTGCATCGAGATCAACAGCAATAAAACAGCGGATTCGTTGCTCTCCGTCACCTTATTTTCGACCTCTTCAATTGCTGTTTGCGCAGCTCCGTTTATATCTCACTCCTTTAATTTACTCACTGCTGGTCGTGATCGTGTTGGTTGTGGTATTCTGAATTGAAGATCGTAGCTATAGCCTGTCGATTTGCGTAGGTTCTTCTCGAGAGGTCGCCCGCATATTTCCCCATATACGTTCATATACTTTGATTTCGTAAAAACAACTTTTCAGGGGAGACCATGGTGCTTCAAGAGCTTGGCGCCAAGATCAATGGCGCTCTTAACAAGCTGAACGCTGCGTCTGTTGTGGACGAGGAGGCCGTGGATACTGTGTTGAAGGAGATTGCCGCTGCTCTGTTGCTTTCTGATGTGAACGTTCGCACAGTAGCTGAAATGCGCACCAACATCAAACGTGAGGTTATGAAGGATGAATCTCGCGCGGGTTCAACTACAAAGGCCCGTCAGATTCGCAATGCTGTTTTCAATGAGCTCGTGAGATTGCTGTCGCCTGACGTGGAGCCCTACAAACCTGTCAAGGGCAAGGCAAACGTCTTTATGTTCGTTGGTCTCCAGGGTGCTGGTAAGACCACCTCGATTGCCAAATTTGCCAACTATTGGGCTCGTAAGGGCTGGAAGACTGCCATGGTGTGCTGTGATACCTTCCGTGCAGGAGCTTTGGATCAAATGAAGCAAAACGCTATCAAGTTGCGTATTCCGTACTTTGGTAACCCCCTTGAGGCTGACCCAGTCAAACTTGCAGAGGAGGGTACCGAACATTTTCGCAAGGAGGGCTACGAGATTATTCTTGTTGATACTTCTGGTCGTCACCAGCAGGAGGCTGAGCTTTTCGAAGAAATGGAGCAAGTCATGGATGTTGTTGCCCCGGATGAGGTGATCTTCGTTATGGATTCTACAATTGGCCAGGCTGTTGCAGATCAGGCCCTTGCATTTAAAGAGAGTGTCCCTGTCGGATCTGTCATCATCACCAAGCTTGATGGTCATGCCAAGGGTGGTGGTGCCCTGTCCGCTGTGGCAGCAACCAATGCTCCTATCACTTTTATTGGTCTCGGTGAACATTTTGACGAACTCGAGCGCTTCGATGCTCGATCTTTTGTGAGCCGCTTGATGGGCCTTGGTGATATGCGTGGTTTCATGGAGAAGCTTGCTGACACGAAGGCCTTGGAAAAGTCTCCTGAGATGATGGAGCGTCTTCAAAAAGGTCAGTTCACACTTCGCGATCTCCGTGATCAGTTCAAGACTATCCTCAGTATGGGCAGCCTTGGCCAGTTGGTGAGCATGATCCCTGGTCTCTCCCAGATGATGCAGGGTCAGGACCCTTCATTGGCCCAAAAGAACATTGAGGGATTCATGAACTGCTTTGACTCCATGACAGAAGATGAGCTTGATGGTATCTACCGTTCTCGCGTCCCGGATCCTAAGAACCCTGGCAAGTACATGGTTGTATACGAGAAGCAAATCTCTGAGTCCCGTTTGCGGCGTATTGCAAAGGGATCAGGTGTACCTTTGCAGCGTTTGTACATGCTCATTCAGCAGCACAAGCAGTTCGAGGGTATGGTTGGGAAGCTTGGTAAGAAGGGTCTTATGAACGATTCCCGCATGCAGCAGCAGATGCAGCGTAACCCCAACCAGCTCATGCAACAATTGCAAGGTGCTATGGACCCCCGAATGTTGCAGCAGATGGGCGGCATGGGCAACATGATGGAGATGTTTAAGGGCATGACTGAGGGTGGTGGTATGGCTGACATGATGAAGCAAATGGGTCTGGGTGGCGGTTTCCCTGGCGCGGGCCGCGGCGGTATGGCTGCCCGCGGAAGGAGGCGCTAATTATTCCGTAAACTGAAACGCAAAGCTACGTTCAAATAACCTCTTTTACTCCATAGATCCTTCCTTAACCTATCCTTGCTTTCTTCAGATTGAACCAGAAAAAGGTACCGAGTTTGCAAAAGACATGCCTGCTTTCTGTGGTACATTAAAGTTCGGGGAACAAGTGTGCCTCTCTCTGTTATTTCGTGGCGTTCTTGCTGAACATCTTTTGCATAAACACATTACACAACTAGGATATTCGCAACCAGCCAATAAGCAAGAAAGTCAACGAGCACACATACTAAATACCTACATACCTATCTAGCAAAACCAGAAATGACATTTTTTTTTGATAAACTACTATTATTACATGGATACTTGTGTTGATGTCTAACCTCATCTTTAACAATCCTATGAAGCAAGCTCTCTTCGCTTTTTCATACCTTTCTTGCTACTATGAATTTAATTTATTATAATATTGAGGATGGTGCCAAAAACGTGATTGATCATACCACAGTGTGTCTGTCTCTCTTGTTGCCTTAAAAAAATATGCATTCTGCTTCTTTAGAAATTTTGTAAAAGTTGTAAAGCAATAACTCAAAGGATTTCTTTTCTTTTTTTTGGGGGGGGGGGGGGGTCTTCAGAAAGTGTGATTAGCGTGATAATAAGAACTAGCAACGCTCGAAGATCTTGTAAAGCTTCTCAAGAGCTGCGACCTTACGAAAGACTCCGGCTTCTGGACGCGCATGATCCTCACTTGGCATTAGCTTTTTCATATGAGGCATGATAATGTTTTTGAAAATATATCTTCGATCAGTTCTGTCATGTCTCCAGGCATCTGATTCATTGAATGTACGCCTCTGGTCTTCAGACAATGGACCAATATCGCTATAATACAGAGCAATCTCCTCAGCTAAGGTTGCAAAACATCCACGTTCATCGTACCACTCCACGCTCTCAACGATGCGTAGTAGAAATACCGGAAGCGAAACGGCACGCGGCACATGGCCGGGTAAGACCTCTGGTAACGAACGAAGGGTCTTTGATTCGGCATCAATATGAATGCGAAAGTATTCCTCCAACATACTGGCGCGCTCTACTAAGAAATTTGCCAAATGGGAAGGATCAGGGGACTTGCCAACACTCTCCATTCCATTTGCTCGGCTTGACAAATGGCGTTTGTGTCGTGCTTGTAAAGCGATCCGAAGAGCTTCTTCAAGGTTCACAGGCTGGTCTAGCACGATTCTTTCAAATTGGCCAAAATCTCGAAGCACCTGCTGGTAAAACAGTTCCTGAGTTAATTGAGCAATATCCAGGATGTACAAACCTGTGTTAACTTGCACCAAACAAAGGTTTTCGTCAACCCATCCCACAAAAACAAGGGTTTTCAACATTTTAGTCATTGCATCATGTTTTCTACCTTCAAACTCGTTCACCAAACCTCGCACACTTGCGAGAGTAAGTGCTTCTTCTGTCATGTTGTCATCAAACTTATACGAGGGTCGAATTCGGCTGTTTGGCTCTGGAGGAGTATCAATTGAATCTGTAGACGCAGCAGCAAGAGCAAACGTCGGTGGGTCGATTCCGTTGAGGCTACGACGAGAAGTTGTGGTGACAATCTTTTTCTGCGAGCTGCCCCCCTGGCTGAGAAATGCATCGAGACCTTTTGCACGATGGTCTGTTCTGACTAATTTCTCAGGCCGGTACGCAGGTTTTTTCTGCATCTGTGATGCCGATGTCATTCGCGATACTCCACTGACTTGACTTGCTGTATCGGATAGTCTTCGCTTCAGCATTGACTTGCGTGGCGTACTTAGAGGGTCATTGTTATTGCGTTTAGAGTTTTCTTCAAAGTCCTCGTCATCATCATTAACGCAATCTTCCTGAGCTAAAGACGTCGGCACATTGTTGTTTCGTTCTGCATCATTCTCGTTCACAGCAACATTAGAAACGGGAACGTCTTCATTTGACTGACCTCGCATGGATCTTGCATCGCTATTGGCATCTTCATTTCCGGCGGATATCTGGCTTTGAGCTCTTTGCATTCCGACTGACATTTTGCTAGAACCAGGTGCATCTCCGTCTTCGCAATTGATTTGGCTGGACTGCGAAGATGCCACGTGGAGAGTTTGTTGCGTGTAGAAAACACGAGAACTGTTCGCGTTGGCGAGTTTGTCACGGATCCCCTGAACAATACGCCCCACAACAAGGTCCTCATCAAGAAAGTGAACTTCGCGCTTTGTTGGATGAACATTTACGTCAATGCGCTGAGGCGGAAGCTCAATAGATAAATAGACAAACGGGTACGTGCCTTTCGGTAGATATTCGTTGTAAACACCTTCAATAGCCCGCTTTAGGCTTGAACACTGTACGAGGCGGTGGTTAATGAAGAAGATATAAGTACTCTTTTTCTTATTGTAGTTCGCGTTGGACACATACCCAGAGTAAGACCAGCATGGCTCATTACTTGATTCTTCACCATCGTTTATTGCGTCCACAGGAAAGGTATCATCCGCATCATCCTGGGAGTCTACCGTGGTGAGGCGAGGTAAATCACCTTTACATTCTTCTTGAATCGGCACCACTTCTTGCGCTACAAAAGATCCGTATACTGTGCGAATGTTGTCGAGCTTTGAATCTACTTCGCGCGTATGCAAATCAGGTGTAGAGCTTGCAGACTTCCTGCATACAAAGCCCACGCCACGATACACAGCTTTTTGCTGTTGCTGCTGTTGCTGCAGTTGTTGTGCCTCAAGATTCTTTTGCTTTTCTTCCTCAGTGAGACCTTTGTGAATGGCATATTTGGACACCACGTCCAAGATTCGAGCATACTCATCAGCAGCATTGCGCAATGCACGTTTGCGGGCAGGAACATTAAAAAAGAGGTCATCTACCGCAATCGTAGTGCCCACCGTGCCTGCCATGGGCCTTGGTGCTGCCTTCTTACCAGGCCCTGGTGGTACAATTTTGCCATCTCCATAGGTTGCACGATACGCTACAGGCTGTTCTGCAGTCTTAGACGTGATTGTCACGCGTGATACATGGGAGATACTGGCGAGGGCTTCTCCACGGAACCCATATGTGCCTATCTGCTCGAGGTCTTCAAACTCTTTAAGCTTGCTTGTGTAAAACCTTTCGCAAACTACCGCGAGGTCAGCGTACCTGATGCCCTTGCCATTATCTTGAATTGAGAGTTGTTTGAGGCCTCCTGAGTTTGCCGTAACCTTAATTGAGGTAGAGCCAGCATCAATGGAGTTTTCCAGCATCTCTTTCACAGCTGAAACAGGTCTGTGAATGACCTCTCCTGCAGCAATTCGGTTCACGACTTCATCACTTAATCTCGAAATTGTTGTTTGTTTGGAAGGGTCCTCGTTGGCATCTGCTTGAGAAGAGTTCCCTGCTGCTCCGGCGTGGCTCATCATGGCGCTTGCGAAAAGCAATAACACCCAAGCCGTTCAAAACTTGGTTGAACGAACTAAAATAGAACAAAGACGTACCAGTTGCCTTCGCTTATACTCTTCTTCGATGTCTCGCTTGACGCTTGCGTGTCGTCTGCTGTGGAGAACGAGCTCTTCTCCTGATTTAGGTCAGGTCGGTGGTCGTTGAGTTGCGCTTTTGTTGTTCAAAATATTTATAAAATATTTATTTTATAAAATGTTCTTTCAAACAGAGAGTTTTTCTTCTCTTCATTTTCCCGTCGCTTCTTTGTCTTCTGACTTTCAAGTTTGTGCTGTAATGGAGGCTTCTTCTTATGTGCGGTGGATTATTCGCCGAGATAAAATGTAGGTGGAATCATCAATGACATCATGGCTGGTAAAAAGGGGAACTTCAGAAATGGAAATCTTGATTCAGAAGATAGTGGTTACCGTCATGGAGAGGTACATTATCGTACAGAGAAGCAGCAGAAATCATGTGACATAGTATAGTGTGCTCGCGCCTCCAATGACTCATGCGGAGTAACTAGTTTATCTTAAGTTTTTGTTTTGTCTGGAAGAGATTCTTGAATTTTCAGCTACCGAAGACTCCGTCGCATTCAAGCTTCACAATTCTATGTGGAGTGTAACAAAACTCAAAATTCATGAATGTCGAAGTACTGGGTAGCTCAGTTTCTTTTAAAAAGACGATATACAATTAAAGCAGTCGTAAATTCACACAGGTATCATCGTGTAGTTTGGTTGTAGCGAAAGAAAAAAAATATTACGAATAATACGTGAATGGCACACTAGATTGCTAACTAGAAAAATACGAACGTTGCCATGAGCAAAGCTATGGCAGAGTGAGGAAGGGACCTCCCTGGATAATGCTAGAGGTAACATAAGTTTACTGATGAGAAGCAGCAGGTGTAGAACTGAGGCGGATGAGCTCCTCAGCAACACGCTCGACGGCATGCTCAAGGTCATCAGCAGGCAATTCGAGCACGGGGCTTTCCTCCAGCAAGCGGTCGCTTTCCTCCACATTAGTACCAACAATACGAACAACCACGGGCAGATCAAAGTAGCATTCATTGTCAGCCTCAATAATGCCCCGCGCAACAGCATCGCAAGGTGTAGAGCCACCAAAAATGTTTAAGAGAAGCACCTTGACTTGAGGGTCATTGCGCAAAATACGAATCGCAGTTGCCACAGCCTCCTCAGGATCAACATTGGGGCTGCCGACATTAACAATAGGACCGGAAGAAATCCCTGCGTTTGCCAGCATATCCATGGTAGCCATGGCCAAACCAGCACCGTTCACAATGCAGCCAACAGGACCCTGAAGAGGAATGAATCCCAAACCCGCTTCACGAGCTTGCTGATTTCCCAGATGCACATCATCAGGGTCGTATGCTTTGGAGGCAAGTTCGCGCTGGCGATCGAGTGCATAATCATCAAGAATCAGAGTGACCTCGGAGCATGTGACTTCTTGGCGACCTCGTGAGGCGTCAATCGCAGCACGTGCCTCCACCTCAGCCAGGCTCGAGGTCTCAAGCCGCACAGCATCAGAACCAATGAACATGGCGTAGAGGTTTTCCAGCTGAGACTGTGCGCTTGCTTGGTTGTTTGTTTGAAAGCCCATGCGACTCACGATACTCGAGAGCTGTGCTTCGCTTGGACCGTAGACAATATCAATGGTGTCCTGTACACGAGGTGGTTGGACCTCGGGATCCTCATCCTCGCGCTTGATGCGTTGCCCGCACAGAACCGGTCCACGTCGTCCGACCTCAAGCGAGATTGATACGCGATATTGTTGCACGGGTTTAACGACCTCTTCCACGGTCACTGTGATCTTAGGTTCCTGAGACTCAGTTTGGGTCTCTTCCTTGTCCATCTCCGGTTTGGAGTCTGTGCTTGATGTTTGTGTTTCGTTTTGAGGTTCCTCAGGGGTCCGTGATGTTGATTCTGAGTTTGCTGTATTTGTAGCCTCTTGGTTTTCTTGCCCAAGGTCAAGATTTACAGTTTGCGTTTGTTGACCTTCTGTAGCCTCACGGGTTCCGGCATTTCTGGCCTCCTGCTGACGCTCGTGTTGACGCTCAGCCTCCTCAGACTCCCTCCCAAACCATTCCCTGAGCACCTGTCCAATGATCTTGGTGTCGCTGCTTTCGACGGGGTCTTTTCCGTTGCTGCTAACGCGGAATGTAGCAGCAGAGTTTTCGGCACGAATCTCGTCCACGAAGGATTGTGCTTTATCGCAGTCCTCGAAGTCCGCGATTTTAGGCACGTTGATGACGTACCTCTCCATGAACTCGCGGCTCGTCCGTCCGCTGATCTGAAGGCCCCGAACTTGGCCTATGGAGTTCGCAAATGCCTTCGAGGTCATGGTTTTCGAGGCTCTCCTAGGCATCATAACAGCTGCCCGCTGTCCGGACGCCATGGCGGACCGCCACGCCGCCGAAGCAGCCGAGGCTGCGCCTGCCAGCGTCATGCTCCGTGCGAGTTTCCTCAGGCGACCCTGCCAGATTCGAACCTGCTCGTTTCCCTGCCGGCGACTCCGCTCGCGCCAGCGATCCCCTTTCGAATTGGCGTTTTGATCGTGGGATTGTGTACTAATCGATTTCCCTACTCATGAAATTGCATCATTTCCATCATTCCCTTTTTTCTCTTTTCTTTTCTTTTCCTTTTTCTCTTTTCTTTTTTTCTCTTTTCTTTTCTTTTCTTTCAAGTTCCTTCTTCTTTTCCAATCCAGCTAGATAGTACCTACCTATTATACTAAGCAACCAACTAACTAACCAACTAACTAACTAATTCTTTAGTTCGAGTCCGCTTTTCTTTCTTTCTCTCTTTCTTTCTTCCCTCTCACAAATTCTTAGCTACATAGCGCATTTGCATAGTAGGTACTAGCTAGGTACCTACTAAACAGGAGCACTAAACAAACAGGCAAATCATTCGTCACTCTTAGTCAAGTCAACCAAATCATTCAGTTCGCTTTACATTGTAAAACATCGGCATTAATCACGACTGCTCAACAAATCAATCCCAAAACCAAACCTCCAACATACTTAGCCAATCCAAACCAATCCAATCCAACCAACAATCCAAACCAATCCAAACCAATCCAAACCAAACCAATCCAAAAGAAAACAAAAGAAAGCAAACCAAAAGAAAGCAAAACAAAACAAAACAAAACAAAACAAAACAAAACAAAACAAAACAAAACAAAACAAAACAAAACAAAACAAAACAAAAGAGAGCTCCTTCCATCCCTCTTTTTCCTTTTCTGCCATCGTGCTCGCATTTCTGCATTCATTCTTCCTGGCGCCGCACCTTCGTGCTGGCTGGAGCTGCGTTTCGTCTCCGGGCCTTCGCTCTCCTCTGCTCGAGCCGTGGCCTTCGCTTGGCCTTTCCACCGCCCTCCTTCGACGGAGTCGATCGCTCAATCAATCAATCGCTCAATCACTCAATCGCTCAATCAATCGCACAGACAAACTCCGTCGCGGTCCTCGTCCACGAACATCAACCACGATGTGCTACAGTAAACGGTAGCGGGATGCTATCTATCGGGCGCGCCATTCCATGACATCGTTGGCGAAGAGAGCAATCGCACGAGACAATTCTTTCTTCTGCGGAGAGCAAGCAGGCTGTGGAAACTGAGGCCTTGAATCGAGAAAGCGGACTGGCACGGAGCCGAGACTGCACCTCGGCTGCGCCTCCTCTGCCGCCAACGCCCCGCGCCGTCGTCTGCAGCTTTCTCCTGCTCGCGGGCGACTTCGAAGCAGCTTAGTTTGTTTGTCTCCAATTCCTCTTTTTAGCTGAGAAGAGCTTTTTCTTTCTTTATTTCTTTGTTTCTTTCTTTGTTTCTTTCTTTGTTTCTTTCTTTGTTTCTTTCTTTCGTTGTGGTGATAAATGAATGAATGAATGAATGAATGAGTAAATTGCAGAAACAAGCCCATTTTTCTCGCACGCTGTTCGATCGCACGGGCATGGCCGCTGATATCACCGACGGTACAACTGGGTCTTCTCGAGGTCCCTCTTCGCAGCCTGCCGTGGCCCAGGTCCCGAGGCTCTCGGTGCCTTTGGCTGCAAATCTTGAAAAGAAGAAAGTCCCTGAATTTGCGGAGAGGCTCACGAATGAATTATGATTATAAAAGTTTTTATAGTAATTATTATTATTATTTTATCTCTTTACAATTACAAAAACAAACAGATCAAAAGAATTAAACAAAGAAACAAAGAAACAAAGGAAGAACCATAAATAGGTCAATCAAATCATCGAATCGTCCAACGAGTCGGCATCATGTGCTTCGCATGGACCTGAAGTGTCTCTCTCTCTCGTTCTTCGGTTCTTCGCCTTCCCCATCACCCGCAAGCGACCTCGACCTCCTCCATCCCCCACCAGCGAGGCGTGTTCGTTGCTCTGGTTGTCGAGGTTGCCCAAGCTTTGTCATGCGCATCCTCCATGGCGGTCTCGCTTGCTTCCTCGCTCGCTCGCCCCGGCCTGCAGCGTCGCCAAACCTGCTGCTGGCACTGCCTCCGATGTCCAGCCGTGTCTCTGCAGCTCGCGAGTCTCCGCGTCGAGTTCGAGGCTACTGGAGACGGCGCGAGAATCGATGAGTTCTTAGATTTACAAGGACAGAACTGCACAATTAATGAGCAAAACAGCGGCCTGGACGGACTCTCTCTCGATCCCGTCGAGACGCCTCAAGGTTGAGGTTTCCGCTCCACCGGAGGAGAGTCAGCATACCTGCGAGCGAGCCTGACGCTGCGACGGCTTTGGAGCCCGGGTCGTCGTGGGAGATCAGGATTCGCGATAGATAGTCAATATCGTCCGTCCATGAACTTGATTCGAGCGAGGTTTTCATTTCTACTGCTTTGTCTGTGTTAATGTGTGTACGTGTGTATTACAGTGCTAAAGCTCCAAATTTTTAATTTGATGTTTTTCAGTCTGAAAGAAAACACTTTCGAACTCAAGTTCTGTGTAACCTAAGGAAGAAGAACCTGGAGAAAGAAATGGTTGAAGAGCAGATGGAAAGCAAAGATGGCATTCATTGCACTCATTGCATTCATTGCATTCATTGCGTTCATTGCATTCATTACATTCGTTTCCTCGGATTGGCTGAAAGAGCAAAGCTTTCACCGCGGGACACGATCACTCGCTCGCAATGAGTAACCGAGAAGCTCCACGCGAGGAACGCGCAGCAGGGCAGGCCCAAGAAAGCTGCAGGAGCCTTCTCCCAGCACCTGCGCGAGGAACAAGTCTGTGGAGCCGAGATGAATCGAGTTCGCAAAATGAATGAATGAATGATTGCTTTTCCTTTTACACTCGTTCAGAATCCACGCACCTCAAGCAAAACGTCTGCACAGTACAAAACTCGTTCAAACGTGAGTGACCCTCTTCAAGTCGAACTCGAGCCCAAGCCCAACAAAGATCTTCGGGCCGCCACGAGATTGCCGCAGACTTGGCCAATGGGCATCTCCAGCGCAGGCACGCTCACCTTCACAGTTGCCGCCAACCAGCAGAAGCACGATCGTCGCCCGTGCTGCATATGGACGCCATCGAGATCACGATGGCCATGCCTGCCCGAATCAGATTGGATCTCTCGACGGCTCGTTGGACCCTCGCCAAGAAGCGCAGCACGAAGCTTTGCCTGAACCAGGGTGCCACAAGTACGGACGCACAAGTTCTTCGGGTTTCTTCCTGTGAATCTTGTCAACGCCAAGGATGCCGAGATTGGTCGAGAGTTGCTTAGTTCATCACGTCACGCCCAGCGAGGAGACCGCCATCGCTGCCAAGCCTTGCACCCTCGCCGCCAAGCCCCGCCGCGATGCCGCGACGCTGGTCGCTACGACGAGCGCAAGCGCTACCGACGATCGACCGTGCACAGTGCCCAGGTGCCGGATCGGGACCCACTCAATGATAGACCGCAAAGCTTCTCGAGACCCTCGTCAACATCGTGGTCTCGCTGCTGCGACACGAGCGTGCTTTGCCAGCAGCTGTATGTCTGTCTGTACCCAGCAGGCCTCGAGAACGGCGTTGAAAACGGCCTCGAGAGCTGCTTGCTGAATGGCAAGCGCAATTCCACGGTCTCGTGGTAGATCTCCGGAGACGCCGCCGGAATGCTTGTCCCCGCCGTCCAAAGTCGGCCTCCAAGCCGTGCTCGAGTTCGAGTTGAAGAAAGCGCTTCCTTCGTCCTTTCGATTCACCGTGGACTGCGATTGCCGCTGGCGCCGAACCCGCCAGAGTTGGCAGTCTACCGCCCCGAGAACGGCGCCATCTTGGAAAGGAAGACACGGCAAAGTTCCGCATCGTGACCATGAATTATATTTGTTATCACAGCCAGGTAACAGGTTTGCCTGAGTGCTTCATGTCGAGCGGCGAGGCTGCGCGCTTGAGCAGCAACGGCGCCTTGGACATCGCGGTGAACCTGTCCAATCGATTGAGACCGCCGCTTCGGAGTTGTGGGCTTTGCAGGAGATTCTGATCGACCTGGCAAAACGATCTCCCTTCGCCATCTCTCGATGAGCGAGTGAGTGACAGTTTATGCGTCGCATAGTTAGTTAGTTAGTTAGTTAGTTAGTTAGTTCGCTTGCTTCATGGCAGCTGCGGTGGCCGCGGGTCTTCAAGTCGTGGGGGTCTCCGTCTACCTGAGATCGTGAGAACGTAGGTAGCGAGCGCATCGACACAGAAGCGGAGATTGAAGCAGTCGATTCCTTAGTACCTTAGCTATTCTGTGGTACTGTTAATTAGGCAGTAGAAGTTTGTATTTTAATTCTAATTTTAATTTTAGTTTTAGTTTTAGTTTCAGTTTTAGTTTTAGTTTTAGTTTTTTTTTGTTTGTAACATACAATCAATAAAGGACAAAGGAGGCTCCGCATGCATTACCTGCAAAGCGACTATGAAGTTGAGGCGACATCTTCGATTTATGAAAAAAGCGCCCCAGCTGTGGCACAAGGTCTGCAGGCGAGCCCGTGGCTGGCATCCCAGGTCACAGTTAACGGAGCCTCTGCGGCTGGTACGAAGTCTTCAGTTTCATCGCGGACAAGGCACGATGGATGACCCTCGTGAGTGTGCACAACCAAGAAGTTGGATGATATCTTAGAAGCGACTGTAATTACGCCCCTATGAACGGCTAAGGGTTTGCTAAGACGGGCACGTGCCCAACTGGACTTCACGTTTTCATGGTTTCTGATACTCTGGCCCGGTCCCTACATCAGCGACACCAAGAATGGCCTGTGAACAGTAGTACCATGACCTCGAACTGAAAGCTGCGCTGGTAGCAGACAAGACGCACGCCCATTGTGCAGGCTTGACCTGTGGGTGACGTACTGTCAGGAAGCCTGAAGACGATTCACGATGGCAGAAGACTCCAGTTGGCAGGAGGATCAGCGAGCGGTGGCTCTCTTAGTATACGTGCTCGCATGTTTCTTAGCGCTGACGGCTGCGAGCCTTATTGCGATCGAGATCTTTGAGAGAATTGGAGGAAACGGATCTGGCTATCAGTCATTCAAGCAAGCTAATTCTCAGGAGGTTGCCCTCGAGTCAAGTACGAATGACCCTTCGGACCAGGAAGTAGGTGACAGGTGCGATTCCCAAAAGGATAAGGAAGACTTTGGCCACAATGATGAACCATCAGATACAGCAACTGCGCTGAATAATCCCCGCATGACCGATACGAAGTCCAAGACCTCAGAGGAAATTGATGATAGTCATAAAAAGCAACTCAAGATAGCCTCTGTGGGAAGCTCACGATCGTTAAAAATGGACGAAGAGAGCCTTTCCAAGCATTCCGATGAACAAAGCGAGATTGCCGATCACACAGAAAGAAAACGACGACTCAAGAGACCAAACTTAAAGCGTATGGCTACAAATCCACGGACACCTCGCCTTATTCGCACATTCACGAAGGGTCTACTTGTGACCTGGGGTTTCTTTGGCATTCTTGCCTCGGGGATCTTGATAGCGAACTTTCTGCTTTATGTGCACGATAACAACGCCTTGCAATCGGATCTTGTTTCAATTGTAAACGAGTCTTCGGGAGACGAAGGAATCGCTCTCTTTGAATCAGATGGCAACATAAGCTCCACAGGATGGCAAATTACGAGTGAGTACTTTTTAATTCCTGGTCCTTTGGTGGAAGAGGTTGCATCAAAGTTCTTTGTTGAAGCTTCTCAAAATGAATCTTTTGTACTCTATGATATCGACTGGATCGAAGATCGTTGTTCAGATCATACGTGTCTCTCGCTCAGTGAACTTCTCCCAGATGATGGAAATGTTCCTGAAGAGGCTTACGAAATTATTTTTGTTGCAGGTCCTCAAGGTACGAACCCAAAGCTCATGCTCTTGCTAGTCATTGCCCTTGCGCTTGATGCACTTACATTTTCTGCGTTTGCAATACTAGTATGTGTGCGCTGGCGCACAATCTCCGTCGACCAGCATCGGAAGCGAGCCATGCTGTTTGAATCTATGCTTGTAACTATTTCTATTGCGCTTCTTGGTGTGCTGGTGTGGCTCGCACTGGCCTTCCCTGTGCAATACACGTCTATCGGCTTTCTCTCTCAGGTTGGTGACCGTACTAGCGTCGTCCCGCTCTTGCCCAAGGACGATACTCTTTTTACGATTCCATATGAATATGATTATGTGGTGGAAGTTGAAACTGAAGATTCTGTTTTATGGTGTCCGGCATTAGCTGTCCGCCTAGTTCTTAGCTCGCAATATGATTTGAGCTTTACGAATGGGACTTTGAGTGATTGGGTGGAAGGTTTTATCCTTACGGGGGAGCTTACAGATGCAGTCTATGGATGCAAATATGTAGGTGGTGTGCGCCATCGTTCTCTTGTAAGCAACGCTTCGTATTGGGACGAAGTAATTGATTTTGTTCAAGACCAAGTAGTAAACCAAGGGGTTCTTGTTGACGGCCTTCTCATTGCGATGGACATTCTTGTGTTGATAGCTACTTACCTATTCATCATACTTTAATTGTTCGCTCAGGGTAGTAATTCGAAGAAACATTTCACACTATTTACAGGTTTTCTGGAAGCAAGCATATGCGTACGCTGTTGAAGTCTAATATTTGGGTTCTCTGTTGCTTTACCATCTGGATTATCTTTTGTACTTAGCACAAGAAACCAAAACTGTTGTGAGCTTCTCTGTACCTCAAACTATAGCGATTAGAGATTCTCTGAAAGGCAGCTACTTCATTCTGTCTAAAGCTATTCTCGAAATAGGTAAAGTTCTTCAGTTCATTTTTTCTAAGTTTGATCCTGATAGAGGAAACCATATAATATGATGTATAGATTAGACTCGTTTTAAAAAGTAAGTAGAATAATGAAATAGGAAAGAAAAATAGAGTTGTCATAGTCTGAGTGCTCTTAAGGATCTTGACAGACATCCTTAATAGCTCCAGCAATTTTGACAAGGTGCTCTTCTTCTAGTGCATCACTATTGAAGGGGGGCATGGTATACAAGAGCTTGCCAAAAGGACGGAGCCAAACGCCACGTTCTACAAAGGCATGCTGGATACGTGACATATCGGACACTGGGTCTTTTAGTTCCACGACACCGATTGCGCCTAAAACGCGAACCTGGTTCACTGTAGGCAAATCAGCAATCGGCGCAAGCTCTCGCTTCAAAATACTCGAGGTTTCTTCTACGCGCTTCTGCCATGGGCTTGCCAAAAGGTGGCTCACCGAGGCCAGGGCTACTGCACTTGCAAGGGGGTTACCCATAAAAGTTGGGCCGTGCATGAAAACACCTCCTTGGCCAGAGATACCTTCCGAAACGCGTCGGTTGGTAACCGTGGCGCCCATAGTCATGTAACCACCAGTAAGTGCCTTACCTAAACACAAAATGTCAGGAACAACGGGAGCAGAAGGCCATTTAGACGCATCGCGATCCGCCATGGGCTCACAACTAGCATAGTCATCACTAGCTGTCATCAAGGGATCAAAGCTTTCCATGTTATGCTGGCATGCAAAAAGTGCACCTGTACGACCAAAGCCGGTCGCAATTTCATCAAAAATGAGCAAAACATTGTGTTTGTCACAAAGTTCCCGAATCGCCTTGAGCGCTACGGGGGAATAAACTCGCATGCCGCCCGCGCCTTGGACAATAGGCTCAAGAATGACTGCTGCGATTTCATCACCATGCTCCTCGAGTGTCTTGGAAAGGTCGGCAACACATGTCGCTGCTGCATCTTCGCTGGCGCCTTGCGGAGATGCAACAAAGTGGTGCTCCGAGAGAATACCACGAAACATGCTGTGCATTCCATTCACAGGATCACATACACTCATGGCGCCGAAAGTATCACCGTGGTAGCCATTGCGAAGGCTAACAAACTTGGCTTTCCGTGGTTCGCCAAGAGTATACCAATACTGAACTGCCATCTTCATTGCAACTTCAACAGAGACGGAGCCCGAGTCACAGAGAAAAACTTTATCCAAGCCCTCAGGGGTAATATCCACAAGTAGCTTGCCAAGAGTAGCTGCCGGTTCATGCGTGAGACCTCCAAACATCACGTGAGACATGCTGTCAACCTGACGCTTGAGGGCCTCGTCCAGCACCGGGTGTTTGTAACCGTGGACGGCAGCCCACCAGGAGCTCATACCGTCGACAAGCTTGCGTCCATCTTCAAGCTCAAAATGCACGCCTTCAGCCCTGCGTACAGGGTATGTGGGAAGCGGGTCTGTCATGGATGTGTACGGGTGCAGAACATATTTACGATCCCATGTCAAATATTCGGTTTCTGCTTGCATCTTCGCATGCTGCTCTTTACTAGTGCTTCCTGGTCTCGCAGAAGAAGTAGATGAAGAAACTGTCGTCGAGAGTAAAGCAGCTCGCTTTAACACAGGGCCTTGTTGCCTGAAAGCTGCCATGCTCGCCATCGCGCTCAGCGATGCTCCATGTCTCCCCACCACTCGGCGTCCGGTCTTACCGCAAGCCGCAGACATTGCTGTTTGGGTTTGCATGTTGTTGATACTACCCTATGCCCAGGACCTTTCCCAGAGCTGCAGAAAGTTGTGGATCTACCCAGAAGCTGACGACGGCGAAGGAAGCGACGACGACGTTGTTTGTGATTCCCAGGTGACTTGCAAAACCAAGATTACCATAGTACCTAGTTAGTAGTTGCTAACCCGCATATTAGTAATATTGAGAGTGGCGCTTGCTTACGTATTTGTTGGTTTATTCCTTTCTTCCTAGGAATCAAAAGTTTGTAATACGCACCCAAAGCAGACTAAAGAGCTTTAAAAGAAAAACAAAAACTCAAAGCCTGGAGCAAAACTTTTAGACAACTTAGGGGGGCGCCTCCCAGTGTATTGAGCAGATTGATGAGGCCAGGTGTGGAGGTTGGACTCAGTCTTGGCGAATGAAGGCAAGGGCTATTACGATTTAACTTTTTTTTTTTTTTTTTTTTTTTGTCAGAAGAATAAATTTAGTGGGTATAGATTTAGAGGGAGTGCAAAATTCGATTGAGAACATTTGCAGCCCAAGTTTTTCACAGTTGTTGCATTGACTTGCATATGCAGCATAAGAGATGATCAGTGGCTTCTTACGGTTTCAAAAGAATAGCATGGCTCTTTCGTTATGAGATACATTGTCTTTCTCCTGTTCTTAAATTTGTTCCTTTCGTTCTTTGATACAATTCGGTATTTGCTGTGGCTAATATAATTCAGGATGGATCTTGCTCCATAATCAAGCCTGCGAAACATTCCGGTTGACAACCATATAGATACGTGAGCAAAAAATGTCATCTTCATCATCTGTCGCCTACTGTATATTGTGCCTATTTATGCCTTTAGACAGCCACGAACCAAAAATGACTATGGTTTAGACATTACGTAAAAAAAAAATAGCTCTCTGATCAAAGAAAAGTGTCTAGTATGGTCAAAGTCTGATAACTGATGTACGACGAAGACGGCTCTTGTGACGGACTCAATGTATTTGTTAATAAAGAGTTTAGACGCCACGCCTCAATTCACCAGAGTTGCTATTCTGCGTAGGTAAGCAGTTAGTATCGAGCCCAGCAACCACGAATTCTCATAGCAATAAATAACCCCAAGGCTTCATGAAACTACGTGTAACATTCAAAGAATTTGAGGTTAGACATTTCTTTTTATTTGTGTCAAAATGTTCAAGTTAATTTTGATTGATTCTTTTTTTAAATAAATAATCTCAGCCTTTACAAATGAAAGAAACAAAGCAGAGTTCATTCTTGGTTGCATTCACAAACCGCAGCTGTTTAAACTGGTGCTAATTTTGATTATGCAATCTCGATTGATTGCTACAGTGCGTACAGAAATCAAAGCAAAGGTTCCCAGAGACAAATGAATTGTACAATGGTACCGATATTTTCTTTGAGGATGACAGAAGCTGCAATCTATCTGAATGTCTCTTCTAGTTGCACAAAGCATCAAGCTAATCACCAAAGCAAACGCTTTAGGCTTACACATGTGACCTCATCTTGTACAATATATCACAATTGAGAGCAAGCTAAGCTTCTATAGCTCTGGTTCTATTGAATTCCCGAAAATTGGTGTCTGCGTATCAGGGTTTGCAGGCTTTAAATGCTCATCTTGTGAAGCGTGGCCACCTAGGCTTACTAGTCAGGCTTCTGGGCCGCTGCCACGATGTGAAGGATTTGGATACAACGTCAAGAGTCTCTAAAGATCATCAAAGAAATCCATCTTCCATTAACGAAGTCAGCGTTCAACTGCAGCTGCTGGGCCGCTAGCGTTGTTGGCAAGCTGAAGAGAAGTAGGGTCCTCGACTGACCAAAGGCCCTTCTGAAACGATCGTAAATGAAAGCAACACACATGTGGAGCATTGAGTACTAGTAGGGGGGGGGTTGTTCATTAGTATTGCATAGGACCCAACTAGCACTCACTATCACTATTACTTGCGAGATTCTCTCTGGCCTCAGCTCGATTGTGGCCTCAATAGAGTCAGGAGGTAGTTTTCGAAGTTCGACTCGTTTGGTAACATGCTGGTCTGATAATATCATGTATCATGACAACTTCAAGAATTCGGAGGCCGTGCCAACTAAGCCCTAAAAGACCCTCTCTATTTTAAGTGCCCTCCTAATCCTTGCCTTGTGGCCGCTTTTCTCGAGGTACCTTGGATTTGTGCACTCTTTCAAGCTCGAATTACATTTCATCCTGGAGCGTTTGCAAGTTTTGTTCTATTTGAACTCCTGTTCTTCTCGCCAAGCCTACCGTGCGCTGCCCTAAATTTGTGTAGATCGACTCTTGCGAGAACTTCGAAGTATCTTTGCAATGCTGATGAAGACCTCAGGTATTCCTTCGGACTTACCGATTATGTTTCTGTCTTTTCACGCGGCGTCCACGGCCTTCGCTGAGCCCTATACCACCAGTCTTACTGCATGAGAAATCTACAATCATACTATAATTGTATCATACTTTATTTAATCTGCTCTGACTATCACTTCATCAATCAACGTCCGGTCTCTCTTTCGAGCTCTTCCATGTTGAGTTGAATGATTCCGCGCTTTCTACAGATCCTCGTCGTCGACTCAAAAATAGACTCCAAACAACTTTAAGCACTCCGTTAACGATGATGAATAAAGCCGCCAGCGCGGTGAAGGGGTGGTGTGCTTAGGACTTTGATAGGACTATTTAGGCCTTGTTACCCATTGGTGCACTACAACGAGGGAGGGAGAGAGCGGGCGCGAGCACTTTCAGAGAATCATCATCACCATGAAAATCAAACTAGCACAGAAGTAATTAATAACACAATGTGTGAGATTTCTTGGCGCTGGTCATTGCGTACTCCATCTGCTTAGTGGGGATATCAGGAGGATGGGATACCTACCAGGCAGTAAGTACGTACCCAACACATTCATCATTCAAAATTAGGCGAGCTCTATAAGCTGAGCGTGCACGACGACGTGCCGTTCTTGGAGTTCTTGGAGGTCTCCTTTTCCTTCCTAAGTGTCTCTTCCGGCGACTGAATCAAAGCTCTACTGGCAGCTGCTATGAGCTGGCTCAGCGCAGGCTTCGACTTCACCTCGCTGGGTCTCTTCCCTTCTGCCAAGTCTCTTGTAATTTTCGACACGACGCAACTTGGTGGTTTCTGTTTCCTCGCTTGTCTCGCGAGAACCGCCTCGCTGCTGACTTCTTCGCCTGCTTCCTTCCTTCCTTCGCTGCCATTCAGGCAGACCGGCCGCTTGCACGATTGGATGGCGACCGTCGCCAAGCCCAAGACCATCAACCCGGATACATACCCAGCAATCAATGCCGTCTCGCACGTTCACGCCGTCAGTCGGTGGCGAGTAGAGGGTACGTGCAATAAACAACCAGTTCGTCACCAAGAACCTCTCAACAAATGACCCGAGTTCGCGCAGGCGTTCCGTCAGTTCTTCGCGCCCGGAGTTGAGTTTAGCTTGAAGTTGAGCTCGACGTTGAATACAGGTTTGAACTCGAGTTCAAGTCAGCGAGCGAGCCTTCCACAGGCATTCCGACACTCGCTGTCAACACAGTTCGAAATCAATTCTTCGGACACATCGCACGTCACATCATCGAACCAAATGAATGAACGAGCGAACGAACGAACGAATGATCTTGGATCGTGAATCGTGAATCGCAGCAGCACAGCGATGTCTTCTTCACAAGCCCTGCAAAGCTCGCACCGGCGGCGACCAAAGCGTCATGATTTCGGTTTTGCAGCCCTTATCAACGCTCGAAACATGGTCTCCCGAAGCGGAAACGAATGAAGAGGAATTGGAGACTCCATCTGTAACGACGAATACAGAAAAGTAAGGCACCAACCACAGTCCAAAGGACAGAGTAGCGACTGCTAGGGTTTAGCATAGTAGGCCTCGCCCTGGCTTTCTTTAGAATTGCTATTTTGAAAAAAACATTTGAACTGAAGAAAATAATAAGAAAAAGTATCAAATTCGGTCGGTACTCAACGACAGCAATCAATCAATCATTCATCGTTGGCGAGCTTTTTGTTGACTTTCGAAGAGGCCTTGCTCCAGCGAGGCGGCTCTCGAGGACTGCCTTTGCGGCTGCTGCGAAAGGAGCAATGGCGCGTTGGAGTCGCTTGGAATTCGTGACTCGATCGGAGGTCTGGAAAGGAAATAATTCTCTTAGGGACAGAAAGTTCAATAAACCACATTGTAAAGTTATAGGTTTAAACTTACGGATTTTGAATTCGCTGAAAATGGAGCAAACAAAAGGAAGAAATCACTAAAGAAGAAGAAGAAAGAAAGAAAGAAAGAAAGAAAGAAAGAAAGAAAGAGACAGAACAGAATTCAAATTGCGAATTCAAAGTCTCTGCGCAGTGCGTTGAGACCTTGGGTTCTCGCTCGAGCTCGTGGTGCCGGGAGCGTGTTACATCAGTGTCAGTCAAGGCGGTCGCTGGATCGCGTGCTTGGAACTGTCCGTAGGCAAGGGCGGCGGTGGATGCAGAAAAGAGACCGAGGGCATGGGCTGCATTCTCTCGAAAACAGCGGCCAAGGCGGGAACTGACGGGCGTGATAAGGGTCACGTAGGTTTGCGCAATGTATCGAGAGCTTCAGCGTCCTCGCTACTGCAAGGGAACCCAGCCCATGGTGGACGTCGTTCCATTTCTCGTACTCAGAAACTCGATGGTAACGGAGATGGTGACGACGACGATTTTCAAAGTACTGGAAACCTTGAGAAGCTTAAAAGCGACGCCTTGAACGCCTCAAAGAATAATTCTGATGAGGATATTTCTCAGAGCGAGGTGAGCTCGCGCACAGAGAGCGACCCAGAGTCAGAATCAAGGCATAAACGTCGCTCCAGGTTTTTATCGACCAGTATTGTCAAGAACCAGGCCCGGCAAAGACATGACAGCTCAAACTCGCGATCAAAGCACGGGAAAAAGTCAAAGCCGCACGTGCATCATGCCAACGAAGAGAATGACACTTTTGATAGCTTTAGCACTGTCAGAGGCGATGATGAAGTTCGCACATCGCCGTCAAACTCTGACAATTTTTGGGGAAAAGGCCGCAAGAGTAGCATTTTTAGCGTTAAGGGCAACGGCGATTTTCGATTTCCTAGGAATTCACCGCATGTTTCACAGGATGACGAGGATGACGACTGTTGTGCAAGAATAATGGCTCGCAAGATGCCAACAACAACACGTTCGCAGACATTCAAGCTGCGTAAGGAGTGGATTGATGGTGAACAACGTGACACGAGTTACCAGGAGGAAGCTGGTTCTGACAAAAACTTGAAAATTGCGCAGGTTCTTGACAACCTTAATGCACAGGATGGCTTACTTAGCCGGGACCAGGTTCGTGCTGTTCTTAACCGCGTCATGGGAGGCGTGGATGCGTTGCTGTTTGACAAGATTTTCGCACTCTTTGACGTGAATGGTAGTGAACAAGTTGACCGCAAAGACTTTGTCGTGGCCCTGGCTTTCCTGTCACAACAGGGATCTGCTCGCAACGCAGTTGACCTCGCATTCAGGTTATTTGACACAGACGCAAACGGAGGTTTAAGTCGCTCTGAATTTAATACCATGATCACAGCGATTATGTCCAACCGCCTGAAGCACGCCTTGGACACCCCTTATGGACGCGAGGCTTTTCGAACCCACATGGAGACAGAGTGGTCATTAGAGTCGATCCAGTTCTGGGAAATTGTGACTAAATTGTGTACGTTATACGGTAAAGATCACGAAGAAGGTCACATACAGGATAAAAAGGATAAAGAGGCGGAGGAGGATGGACCCGCGGAGAGCACTGTGCCCTCGACGCGCTACTCAGATGCTTGCAAACGCAAAAACCTTGTTTGCCTCGATGGCAGGTGCTGTGGTATCCCAGTATCCATGGCTAAACACGTATTTGATCAATATATTTCTGAAAACGCACCGGACCAAATCAATATTGCAGGCATCACCCAGCAGGAAATCAAAGATCACCTGAAACGTGCCACTGAGAAAGGAGAACCTACTGTACCAGTGCAAGTCTTTCGCCAAGCTGCAGAGGAAATCATGCAGCTGATGGAAATGGACAACTTCGAAAGATTCAGGAGGCGTCTACAGAAGGAGACAGAGCGTATCCGACATGGGGAGGTGCCCAATATTGATTACGCAGAAACTGCCTGGACAAAACTAGGACTTGAGCACGACGCCCTCATGACCCCGGTACAATTTCGAGTTTGGGCGAAAGAAAACCCAAGCTATTTTTATTTTTTAGAAGATATTCGCAAGGCCCTTCACCCCTTTTTCGCGAAGCCTTGCTCTCTCATGGAGCACTGTGAAAATGATATAGGAACTGGTGAGATCCAAAGTGGCATAGTTGCTCAGGATTATGAAGATCTTCACGACGACGCCCCGCGTCTTGGTAGTTCTGCGTCATCTGTAAAGGAGCCTTTGAGTGAGGGGTATCCCTTGGTCGAAGCGCGTACGCGACGATTGAGCGAGCAAACACTATGTACAGATCGAACAGAAACTGCATCCCAAGCCAGTGAAGCTCTTGGAAATAGTGAGAGCAATAGTCTACAGGAAATGCCAGCTTTAGAAAGTCAAACGAGCGAGCGAAGCAATGCATCTAGCCGTCGTAGTTCTGTTCAGATGCCAAAACGTCTGTATCAACGCTATGGTACCTCACTTGTCTCGGTTCGGACAGGGTATGATAGTGATGGTCGCCAGGTTCGGGTGTTCACAATTGATTCCTCTGGGGCATTCCAAAGCAACGGTTCATTGCGGGATCTGATTTCATCTTCTCGACAATCTGGCATGATGCCACCTTCTGTTGCGCCTTCATCTTCTAATCTAGGTCTGGTCGATGAGAAAAGTATTGAGATGTCCACGAGTGAGACGACTCTTAGTCTTGAGGAGGCAGATAGCCTCACCACGCACGCTGTGCATACCCTATCAGCACCAGGGTCTCTAATGTGCCCTACAGAGTCTAGCAATAGTGATAGAGAACATTCTTCAGAAAATTGTAAGACGCATAAACATTGGGGCTATGCGTCCACTCCTCATTTTCACTTCGGTTTTCATCACCAAAATCATCAGCAAGAACAACAAGACCAGTCGAAGACTTCTAATCAGAAACCATCGTCTAAACAGCAAGGGTCCATGGTTAATGGCAGCAATAGTCAAGGCAGACACAACTACGCATTTTTCTCACTTGGTCATAGGAAGAAGAAAAAGCAATCTGTGGATGATGCCGCTTCGCCTACATCAAACCATTTAGAGTTCTTTTTGTAATTTAGAGCTATTAATTTTTTAAAAATCAAGTTGAAAACAATTTCTCGCAGCAAGATACATATAGCTTAAATCTTTCCGCTGACTTTCCTTTCACATCTCTACTCTATTCACTTATGTAGATATATATATCTAAATTGAAAAAAAAAAAAAAAAAAAACATCTTTGTATTCTTGGTTGGCCCAGGCAAGATCAGACAAGATAAGCTTTACATTTCCGGTACTAGATACCTAGATAGTCGCCGACTGGTCTAACATATGAATACGTAAGCAAGAGAACAGTAAAGGAGGCTTTGATTATTGATAAAATATGATTTCACACAGAAATTTATTCAGTCAAACGAATATGTCCCAGTTCGCCACAGCATGAAAGCATACTCAGCAAGACTTTTTGATTTATCCAATTTTCCCTTCAACACAGACATCAGTTTGAAAACCGTCCGTCTGACTACAGATAACGGAACGCCTGTTCATAACAGAGGCGTTATCTGCTCCTTGCCATCACCATGAGGTTCAATCAGCAGAGAGTTAATACAAAAGGAAATTATTATTTTTACTATTAAAGCTCCTATGAGTGAAGGCTTGATTATATGTTGAGTTTGTGAAAAGAATTTTGGTCAATCAAATACGCATAAAATCTTGTGCAATTGTGAGCGTATAAAGCTGGGAGAACTCCCATTGAAAGAAAATAGGGCAAGGGATACAACCGTAATGAGGTTGCCAAAATATGTCCAACTTCCGAAGCCCAAGCCCAAGCTCAAGTGATATTAATCTTGTGGGCAGTATGTATTTTATTATAGTTCATTATGTAAATGTGTGCATCGGTATTTACGAGCACATAGGCGACACAGATGGCTCAAATACTAAGTATTCTGTAGAATATTTCTCTTTACAACGCGCAGAGTTGGGAGAAGAGAAAAAGGGAGGCGAGATAAAACGGCAAGGGTCATATACATGTCAACACGCACCAAAGACAATAACAAAAACATATGTTTTGTCCGAGGTAAGCAGCCTTAAGGATCAACTAAGTCTGCAAAATTAGCGGCGCCATCTGGTAGCCTCAATCTCGAGTTCACGAACACGCTCAGCAAGCTTTCGGTTGGCAAAGCGTTGCTGCTCAAGATGATCCTCCTTCTCAGTGAGCTGCTCAGTGAGTGAGTTAGCTAATTGATACACAAGAGCCAACTGGCGTCGGTCTGCACGGTTAAGTGAGATTTTGCTCAGATCCAAATTCGGGGGAAGAGATACTTCGGAAGCATCGTTGGAACCCATTGCGGGCCCAATGTGCTTAGTAAGGCCTTCCTTGACGATATTGCGAGCAGGGGGTGCTGGCTTACGAGAGAACATGAAGCCTGCAGGGCCACGGGAGGCACCAGAGGAGCCGCTCGAATTGCTGTTGGCACTCGAGGGCCGCTGGTAGATGGCTGCCCGCAGACTAGCGTTCTCGCTCAAAAGGTCCATCTTTTCCATTTCGCGGGAGTGGAGACGCGAGCGAAGAGTATCCATTTCGCCAATGAACTCCTCCATGTCCATGAAAGAGTCAAGCCCTGCCTGCTGTACAATTTTACTTACATCCTTGGCCAAGCTCTCGAACTTGGCCCGCAGAGCCTTGCGCTGGGCCACAGTGACCTCCAGCCTCTCCTGGAGCGCACGAGTTTCAGCTTCAGCTTCGACGCGCAGGCTAATTTGTGCCTGTAAAGAGGACTGAAGATCAAAGGCTTGCTGTTCGGTATCTCGAGCCATAATTTCCAATTCGCGAATGCGAGCCTGCTGCTGTTTTTCGATGAGACGGGATTCTGCGAGGTGAGCCTCGAGTGTGGCAGTGCGCTGTTTTTCCTCCGCAAGCTCAAGAGAAACAGCCTCGCGAGCTTGGGATGACTCATTAAGGCATTCTTTGTAGCTTCCAATTTCGGCCCGCGCGCCGGCCTCCCGAGCCGCGAGAGAATCGATTGTTGTCTTGGCGTCATCAAGCTGGCAGCGAAGTCGCTCAACCTCCTTTTCAAGGTCTGAAACATGGGCAAGAGACTTTCCAGTCTCCGCCACGGAGCGAATGTTAGCACGTTGGGCGTTGGTCTTGAGTTCATCCACTTGCTCCCGAAGATCACGAATCAAGGCATCCTTGTAGGCGGACTCGCGGTCGAGACGAGAAATCTCCGCCGAAAGTTGGTCGCGGTCGTCGCTGGGATCCGAAGCAATGGCCCGTTGGAGACTTGGGCGGAAAAAGAAGTTGCGACCAGTGTTGTTCATTACCCCGGTCGAAGTTGTGGTGTCCTCGTCTTCAGTTACATCGCTTTCGTCGCCAGAGGTGGCAGCATCAACATCGCTGACAGCAGCGCTGTTGAATTCACTAGCCATACACACGTCAGCATTAGGAAGATGCCGCAAGAGACCAAGAACAAAAACTTTGCGAGCATCGGGGTCGCCATTGAGAGTTAGATCGATGTATTCCCCATCACGGTCCTCCTGCTGAAGCACCTTGGAGAGGCGAAGCTTGTGCGGGTGCTGGTCATCCAGAATGACTCGAAGCTGTGCGATTTCCCCAGGTTCATATGTAAAAACATCCAGAACATCGATGCGCTCGATCTGCTTAGTGTGAGGGTCCATGGTCAAGTAGAGTGCGTCTGGCTCAGGGTTGCTCTCCTCTTCTCCAATACTTGCTGCCCAAGAGACAGTTTCATTCTCGAATGCAGAAGTGACCTCCTCCTCAAGATGAGCGCTTGGTCGCAAGGGACCGATCTGTGCTGAAAAGCGTTTGCTTCGGGAGAATGTGGGCCATGCTTCAACTTTGACGATGCAGCCAAAGTCGAGCGCTGTAGGCTGGTAGAATCCGACTGAAGATGACACAAGCTTCTTTGGCGGTCCAGGGGACTTTGGCCTCTTAATTCCGCTTGAGTTGCTCGGGTTGCTGGACCTGCTAGAGGCCGACATGGGAGAATTAGAGCCCGTTTCGATTCTGGACCACTTGAGACGCACGAATTCGGAATCCTCTACTGTGCCGAGCATGTTTCCATCCAGAAGCACGCAGAGAGTTCCACTCTCTTCCTCGATGGAAAGTGTCGAGAGTAGGCTCTCGATTGCATCGCGACGGTTCTTTCCAGCATCCTGCTGCTGCTGTTGCTGTTGCTGAAGTCCGGCCTGAATAACAGTACTTGGCCTGCGACGGAAGCTGTTGCCGAGCTTACCGGGTAAAATCTTCCACACTGCAGCTGCTGAAGGTGACCTTGATCCTCCATTAATCTGCTGTTGGGGTGAGAGTGGAGACATTGCTTCTGATGACGCTGATTTCGGTTCAGACCTGTGCACATGGGCATTATTTTGGCCCCCAAAGTTCTGCATTTGTTGCTGCCCATTACTCAGACCCTGATGCATTTGCTGTTCTCCGTGCTTGAAAATTTGCTGGAGCTGCTGTTGAAAAGAGCTTGCATCGTCAAGCCCTGTCGCCCCCTTCCTTGCCTCCACAGACAGTGCGTCGCGGTCGCTTTGCGGAGCTTCTGATCCGCGTACATCCGTCATTTTCTCCCGTCGCTTTGGTGCTCTCTCTCTATGTATATATATTATCTATAAAATATAAATATATATATATATATATATATTTATATATATATTATCGAGGCGAACGACGAGAAAAAGAGAAGAACAGAGATCGCAGCTCACGAGGCGCGGTCAAAGCGGGTCTTCCCCGGGGTCGGCCTACGTGGCGGTCGCTGCGGATTTCCTCGTGCGTGCGAGCGAGGTTCCGCGGAGGCTTCGGTGGGTGGCGCCGCCAAGCTCTGCTCGCGAAGCCTTCGCCGCCCAGGAATCGATTTGCTTTGCCTTCGTCCTCTTCGGGCTCTGCCTTTGCACAACTCGCGCTCTCTCTATTTCTTTAAGTTTTCCTTTTACTTTCCTCTTACTTTCCTCTACTGAGTACCCTAAGTACTCCTACCAAAGAATTCTTTCTCTGCTTCTACCTACCTCTAGCACTACCGTATTAGTTATGGCTAGTTAGTTCCTCCTCCTTCTTTTATGTCGTCTTTTTAAGCTCTTTCAACTCACTAAACATTTTTAATCGAATTAGAAAACGATTCATTCATTCATTCCAAGAACTTAGAAACTTAAAAGTGTGAGTGAGTGAGTGAGTGAGTGAGTGCACTGAAAGAATGGAAGAGTGCGCGAGGAAATGAATATGCATTCATTCATTCATTCATCCATCCTTTAACCCATAAGTTGAAAGAGCTGAAGCTCGCTCGAGACCTCTGCGCAAACCAATCTTTCGTCTCGACAACTCACCATCACTCACTTATAAACAAATGGCTTTCCACGCATTTCTTTCCAGGCAGAAAGCGACGTGCACATTGATTGATTGATTGATTGATTGATTGATATACTACGGTTAACTAACATGCGTATAGAGAGATGAGAATGAAGAACTTGCTTAGGCGCGGCTATTTAACTCCTATTCACCAACTCACTCACTCACTCACTGAGTCCTCATAATTTGCTATAACTTTTAGAGGAAAGAAGAAAGAAAGTGCTACAGCGAAAGAAAGCACTTTTGAAGGAACGATCGAATGACAGGGGGGTTTGATCGAAAGAGTATCTTCTCTCGAGATCCTCGTACTTCACTTCTTTTCGCTTTCACAGCAGTGCCATCATGATTACGAAAAGATGTTTCTTCTTCTGTTCGTCGCTCGCTTACTCATAAATTAACTACCTAAATGATGGATGATTGATTGATTGATTGATTGACTGACTGACTGACTGACTGAATGATGATATACCTACCTTTCACAAAACATAATATAGGCTACATATGTGTATACATATGTATATAAAATACAGAAATGTCACAGATCTGGGAAGAACCCAAAACTCCTAAAACTGAATTCCTAACCAACTAGACCACTTCGCTTTACACGTACGTACGTACCTACTCCTAATTTACCCACGTACGTACGTTTCGATGTGCACTCGCTCGCTCGAGAAAGCACGTACGTACCTGCGTATCCATCGACACAGCCATTCGCATCTCCGCTGTTCACGACCTCTGCTCTACTTCTTCTTCTCCCTCCTTCGACTTTCATTTTAAGACCTAACAAATATACAAATAAACAAACAAACACTCTATAAACAACAATTGCATCAATAGAAATCTGTGCTCATTCCTTCTTTAAACAAAATGAGATACCGTATAACATACATACTTACATACTTACATACACAATAAAACAAACGCAATAAATAAACTCTTAAAAACAGGTTTCACCACAGCAATAATCATAACACTTCAACTTTCACATTCATTCAACTACAAATAGTTTATCATATGTTAGTTAGTACCCACATAGGTCGTCCTCGCGGTTGATACCTTATGGGTAAGCAAGGAGGGCGCGAAGGTAATTCATGATCAATGAATGAATGAATGAATGAATCAATCAATCAATCAATCAATGTTCTGCTTCTGCTTCTGCTTCGGTTCTGCGCGGCTTTGGGCGATCGATAAAGCGTCGCGGGCGAGGGAAAGCGAGAGGCAAGCGCGGATTGCGCTCCGGCGGGTGCGCCGCGAGCCTGGATCTGCCTGGCTCTGGAGCGGACCGGTGGACTTTGGGCGGGAAGCGGAAGGAGCGCCTCTGATTTCACTCGCTCAGTTCATTCATTGATTCATTGATTCATTCATTCATCGCTGATTTCGATGTGATTATTTCTTTCTTTCTTTCTTTCTTTCTTTCTTTGTCTTTGTTATCACTGTTGTGTACTAACTACAAACAAACGAATAACTTGGAATCTCTTTTATTTTAATGAGAAATAAACTAAGCTAAACAAACACACATCGTTAGCAGTTGGTTACTTAGTCAATACGGGTACCTGATTATTTATTACACCTACAAACAAACGAAGATCGATAAGCGTCGAATTCGCTTTGGATCGTGAGTGATCGCAGCGTTTACAACCGTGTCATGCTCAGCAGCGGCGGTCTTTGCTAGTACGAGCACAGCACAACGTTGGAGGCCGAGTTGCCGAGGACCGGGCTCAACTCGGGCGATTGGTAACTAACTCCTCCACGACTGATGATATTGTGATGAAGGTCGATCGTTCGCCTTGCCTCTCAAAGCAAAGGCCTCATAGGTTATATGAATGAATGTATATATATATATATATATATATATATATATGTATGTATATCTATGGAAATAACACACACGTTCTTCTATGTAGTATAAATGGAAGCAAACGACTTTTCAGGCGGAGCCATCTTTCCCACAAAATCAGCTGTGAAGAACTCGAGGAGATGCCTGCAAACTGCAAACACGCGCTGCCTGCTGTAAAGATACGGACCCTGCCATTTGCCAGAGCAGCCACCGCCCTTGCAGACCAGTGCAGTGCCCCCATCACTTGGCTCTTGGCTGCTCGCTCATTCATTCATTCATCCATTCATTGCTTCGTACTACGTATGTTTTTTTGGCGTTAGTATCGTAGTTCTCTCTCCAAGGCCCTCTTTCAATCTTCTTTAGCACTATAAAGAAGTCTGAAAGTCTCAAACAATGAACAATTTGTTGAGAAATCTCGTAAAACATTTTACGCAAACTTGAACAAAGAGATAATGAGAGCAAATAAGTCACCATATGATTACTATTCACCTTTCTTATTTTAAATAAAAATAATAATAATAATTTTAATAATAATATTTAACTTTAAATTATAACTCGAGGTTATAAAATGAATAAATAAACAAATAAACAAAAGAACAAAAGAATGAATGAATAGTGCTCGTTTAAAGTTAAACAATTTTTTAATTAAATAGAGTAAGTCCTACCGTAAGAGGTACTAGGCCTTATCTACCCCTCACTAAGTTCACCGCCTTTAACAATTTAGTCCGTGAAAGAGGAGTTCTTCGCGCAGTTTTGCGGCGCTTCGCGCTATTCGCCGACCCCAGCGGCCCCTCCGCAAGCCCTGGGCAGCCGCTCGCTCGCCGCCGTGGGGCGCCGGCAGGCCTGCCTACGCGTCTGACGGCGGCCTGCGGCTCGCCAGCGTCCTGGCCGCAGCGCGTTGTTGTCGCGAGGAAGGAAGGACCAGGCCCAAGCTGCTTCTGCTGCGCCTCGATTCTTCGTCGCTTCCGCTAGGAGTGCCTACCGCAAACCTTAGAAGTGGGGTGGTATGATTTCTTGCGCTCTCTCCGCCGTTGTTGGTTCTTCGTGTGCTGCGATAACCAACTTCGTCGTGGAAACCTGAAGCATTCGCTGTGGCGTTGGCGGAGGCCTGCGAGGCCTCGAGCTTAGCGCCCCCCCCCCCCCCCACGCTCGCGGACTGGCTGGTGCCGGTTTCCGTGGAGCATTCGTTGCGAGTGAATGAATTAGTGAATGATTGTTTGATCACCTCTCTAAATGTTGGTTTTGACCCGTTTGTTTACACGTCGATACATAATAAAAGGGTAACAGAACAGGGTCGTTGAGGAATGAATGAATGAATGAATGAATGAATGAATGAATGAATGAATGAATGAATTCATGGAGTTCACCATTCTCTAATGATTCCTTCGATTGCACGGATTGCACAATTGACTGAGCGTCTGGACGCTCTGCGCCGTCAGTCGGTTTGACGATGGTGCAGGCAACGATGGTTCTTGCAAATCAATCTGATGATTGATTATTGATTGTGGAGATCAGTGAAACTCGCGGAAGGAATCGTAAGAGAGGCGGAAGAAGCGCTGCTTTTGTGATAATGAATAATAGGAGGTGTGCGGAGCCTTTGATGATAGACAGATTGATTGATTGCTTTGCTTTGCTTTGGGAACTCGAGGTGGTGGCCCCAAGAAGGAAATAAGCACCTTCTTCAAGACGCTGAGGCTTTTGGTTTGCAGGGCGTAGTTGGTGCGCCATGATTGTAATTCATGCTTCATATCCCTCAATTCTCATCCAAACTTTCTTCTTTTATTATTATTTTATTATTATTTTTATTATTTTATTCTTTCTTTCTTTCTTCGTCGTTTTCTTTAATTTTGTAATGGTTATTGTTTTGTGATGGGTTACACACATAACAAACCGTACTAAATGATTTGCGACCATCTTTTATTTGCAATTCTAGCGCTACACCTGCTCAATCTCTGGAGGGAGTCGCGATCAAAGAGCACGGTTCTGCAGTCGCTAAGCCGAACGGGCGACTGACTCACTCACTCGCGGACTGAGACTGCCTCTGAGACCGCCAGAAATAAATAAATAAATAAACAAACAAACAAACAAACAGGACAGGAATAACTAAAGCCGTGGACAACCTTAGAAAGAATAGACATTTCTTTTTTACTGCATTGACTTTTAATGACATAGGCAGTAGATTAGCTAGCCATGGTAGTAGTACCTAAGCTACCTGCTAGGGCTACTTCCACTTGGTTTGGAGAATGTGCCTACTTCAAAGGTTTGGACATTCTGAGCTGCGTCCGAAAGCTTGAACTCTGGATAGTATATTTATTGTTAGACACCTGCTTCGACTCACGTCTTCGGACGGAGGGAACTTTCACCTTAGCTATGCGTCATCTTTTTGCAATGAACTTATGGTCAATTGAAGGAAAGTGAGTGAATGAATGAATGAATGACTGCGAAGTTTGGGAGGTTAAGTTATTTTTCTTTGTTTTTTAACCTATGTATGTATGAATGAATGAACGAATTCTTCTCACTCGGCGTATTGCAATAATGGCGCCTCCTTGAAACGCCGCACCAAAGTGAAACTTGAAGCTGGGCTCTTCAGCACCGGACTTGCGTGGATTCCACGTGAGGCCGACGTCCTGCAAGAGCAAGAGCTGAGGCTTGTGGCCATGGAAAGGTTTCTCGCGGACACCATGGAGTCAGCTGCCAGGGTTAGTTTGCCTGCTTGCTTACGTGTAAGATGGATGATTGTTTTATTTTTATAAAAGGCCAGGCACCAGGTACCTGGGACAGGCGCTTCGCGTTCTTGGCAGCTGAGAGTTTCAGCCGCGAGGTAATGAAACGACAATCTAACTATCTAATATCAACCAACAGCAGCTTCGAAGTCTTCGTCCACCGGTCTACCACTATCCAGGTACCGAAAGTTTGCAGGCCTTCTCTAGAGCTGGCGAACCTTGAGCAGAGGACATTTTGCCATCATCATTCGAGACATAAATTCACACATGCATTCACTCATTCATTCATTCATTCATTCATTCAGAAATACATACATGCCAAGGTTCGTGGTACATCTTCACGCAAGTTTCCCGACACCGTACGCAGCATCATGGCAAGGAAGTTGGACTTGGCGACGAATTTTCACAACGTGGGCCTCCTTCCCGGTCCAATCAAGAAAGCCTCCATCGCTGTTATCAGCTCCTTCGTGGTTGCCCCTGTCGTGGTAATTTCAATGGTGCTTCGCGAGCTGGCTGGCTAATGCATCGCCATTCGTTCATCGACCGTTCGCTCGAGATGAACCTGAACAATCGAGGTAGCACAACGACAGCCGCATCCTGGCCGCCTGCCTGTAACGAGTTACAGCCACTCGCTGTTGTGAAACCCTGCTGCACCGAAGTAACCGTCCTCTCCACTCCAACGCCAATGTAACATCCATCGCCGCCATCGTTGATGATGTCGTCGTGCGCCAGAGCTCGCAATGTAGCGCACATTGCAGGCAGTAAATCAACGAATAACTAACCAAACAACTCATTAACTAACTAGCTGAGTAATCTCGAAGACGCGCCAGCTGGTCTCCAGCCAAAATTAGAGAGAGACCTCCGCCCTCCCCAGCCCCGTTCACGTTCACGTGCTGAGTGAGAACCACGGTCGACGCAAATTCTCGACGAAGATGTAGGTCATGGTGCCGTCGCCGCCCAAGTTCTCGCGCAAAGCGGCGGCCGTTACGAATGCCCCAAATGTAATGCGGGTAATAGGGGCCGGCGGCGGGCGGCTTGGAAGGAAGGAAGGAAGGAAGTTGGCTGCTGAAGTCCATCCAAGATGGAGGACGCCGCAAAAGATGCGATGGCGTTTGGCTCAAGGAGGGCTTGGCGAAGAAGGGCGGACGTCGTGCTGGAGCGAGGATGCTTTTCTGTTTTCTTGGTCATTCATTTATTGATTTATTGATTTATTGATTTATTTATTTGGTTGTTTGTTTGTTTGTTTGCTTGCTTGCTTGCTTGCTTATTTCGTTGTCCAGTGAGGCTTCTAAAAGTTGATGATGATAACCTGTGGAGGCGGGGCGTGGATGGGCTCCAAGGAGGTCAGCGAGCGTTGAGTTTGCGGCGTGAAGAGTCAAATCAGTGCGCTCAATCGTCGATGGCGAAGGAATCTTGCAAATTGGCACTTGGCTCACGCCGGCATGCTCCTGCAAGCACACCAACTTCCTGCTGCTGGACCTCTTCTTCTTGGTCTTCTTCTTCAACTTGTTCAAGTTCTTCTTCACTTCAACTTGTTCAAGTTCTCCTCTGACTGACACTTCCAGGCCTTGGAAACCGCAACACCAACGAGTGGTCCGCCACGAGGCTACAACGACCATCCATGACGACCCGAACTCCTGCGCTTCGGAATCATAACCCATCGCCGCCAGCGATAGAAGAGCTTCTCAAACTCAGGTCGAACTCGAGGATCGCCAAACTCTGCGGAAAGCAATCTCCATAAGACCATAAGACCATAAGACACCTTCGTGGCGGTCGCAGTTTTCTCACCTCCATTCAGCGTCATCAGTGATCTGCTATTCATATTCTCAACTCACCACAGAAGTAAGAGGTGGTTTCCGCAAAACCGCTGCTCTTCAAAGCTTGCATTGCCATGGTCCTTCAAGTTGCGGAGCAGAAGCTAGCTGGCCGTGATGGCGATCATGGCGAGGGCGGTGATGAAGCGGGAGCTCGAAGGCCTTTGTTTGTTTGTTTGTTTGTTTGTTTGCGCCTTGATATTTTGCGACCAAAGTGGGTCGTTGATGTGTGAAGAGGCGCAAGCGTTGAACTTTGGCTTTTTTAAGATCAAGTTGGCTGAGCGGGTGGTCCAAGCAAGATGTTTCGGAAGTCCTATCTACGATGGGGCCTTCGTCGATGTTTGATTTGATTTGATTTGATTTGACTTATTGCAGAATCTTGGGATGTTTGCCTTGGAAGAGTCAGCATTATTGTTGAGATTCTTGCAAGCGCGAAGTCCCTCTTATTATTAATAAGTTGATTGGTTGTGTGGATGCGGTGCTTGAAAAGTGCCAGCGACCGACGACTAAATGACAGCGAAGCGAGCACGCAGCCTAAAAGAGCCCGACGAGAGGCGGGCACGACGGCATCCACCGCACCAGGGCCAGCTCGCTGACACCCATCGGAATCTATTGACTCCGAGACACCAATGAGCGAAGCCAGCCGCGAAAGCTTTTTTACTCTTTCCTTTTTTTTCTTCATCTTTTTTTCAATTATTTTTACTTAAAAACATTTTAACAAAAATGAAATTATTATCCATGTGCTATTTGATAGAATAGTATGTATTTATATTATACATAGGCCTATCAAACAATCTTTTTATCTTATTTTAAAGTGCTTTTAAAATAAACAATTTTTTTAATATATATATATATTATTTTTTTGTTTTAATGTTTATTTCTTATTATTTCTTAAGCAGGACTATGTAGTGCTAACGGGGTCATATGATTAGAGAGAAAGGTCGGTCAGTGCTGAGAAGTTGAATGATATATATATGGCAAAGCGTATTCATTTATACGCACGTTCAAGGCGCGACACATAAACGCCTTCGTTGATATCAAGCTGAACCTTGCAGCGTCTGTCGCGAGCGACAACATGACTGGGTAAAACCTTCATGAGAAGATGGAGCTCTGTTTAATACTTGAGTGCGCTCTTTCAAGTTATATGTGCATTCGTTCTCGGCGCACCTTAGTCAAAGGCGACCTTCCGCGTCACCTAAGAAGAATATATGATCAACAAAACTATACTGAAGTAGGCGCTACAACCTCAAGAAGATGTTGAGGAACTCCCGGGGAGCATCCTGCAGTGCACCTCGTATAAACCCTTGCATGAAGTACCGAGAACCTATACCTTCCTCAGGTTCCGACGCCATGCAAATCAAGCTTCGTTGGCTCGATTTCATGGCTGCCGAGACCTGGTCCAGCGCTGAAGTTCCCTTTAAAGGCGATGACGAGGCAGCTCACATACATACACACCCAAACTAACTCAGCCAGAAATGAGAATAAGAGCTGGCACCTTGCATAACAAACCATAAGCGAAGGCTGAAGACTGACTGACTCGACGTCGTAGGGATTCCCCGCCTCCACAACTGACTGACTGAGGCAGGCCACACGGTCAACACGCCCGATCGCAAGTTCACACATGCCCAAACACCTGTGACGTTGTATCATCACAGGGCAGCGCTTCCTCGCACAGTCTTCGCATGAGTTTCTTCCTTTTGACCTTTTCTATTCTGCAGTACACCAGACAGCTCCGTCATGCAATGTTCCCGCGATCGCAATTCTGCGAATGTTGTCAAACAGCATCCAGATTCTGCAACATTTGATAATAAATGCGACTCCAAGAACTCGAAGCCCAAGCTCAGCAATCATGCTGAGAATACGCCCAGAATCAAGAACAAGGAAAGTGCGTCTGGTTTGCTGAGCGGCTCGTGGTGCCTACTAGCTCCTTATCGCACAACTTGTGCAAAGAATATACCAATCGATTGATTGATTGATTAATTGATTTATTGACGGCATGGACGAATTATTTGCTCGAGTGATTGTGTAACCACGATTAGAGGTAACTGCTCTAACGCACGTTTCGATAAAGATCGTTTCGCATCTGCGACAACTAACGACGAATATTAGAGACCGTTTCGAGCCACCGCGAGGATGACGGAGGCGGCACTGGAGCAGGCGCGGCTGACTGCGCAGCGGCTGCGGGAGATCAGAGCCTCGCCGCTCCTGAGACCGTACTGGCAACGCGAAGAGACAAATTTTGGTGTCTTTGATCAACCATTTGCGAGCATGCCGCTGCCAAGGGTCTGCCTCTGCGACTGCGACTGCGGCTGCAAAAAACCACGACACGTAGCCACTCAGACATGGGTCAATGAAGGCACGCAGACGGGGCCAACACAGTGTTTTGCACCTCACTGGGAAGATAAATTCAGGCATGAAGACGGAGAATCGAGGATACTAGAACCCTCAAAGGCTTATGACAAGACGATGATGGGCACTTCAACTTTTCAGGACATAAATAACGAGGATCAAACACTTAGGAACCATCGACCAGGATTTAGTCAGCCTAGTAATATAATTTCGCCACATAATCCGAGATGGAGATCCACCACGGAGGAAAAGAAAAGCGAACTGAGATTCAATAACACGAATGAAGGCAAAGAAGAACTTCATATGTACACACCTGGATGTCAATCAGTCGACGAGGGAAGTGATCAAGAGGACTATGGAGGACCAATGAGAATCCAAGCTGGGGATCAACATTATACAACACTCAGGGTTTCTCCTTCTGGATCACTTGATATCATAGTCAGAACAGAAGATGGAGGTGAGGAGGCCTACGAAGTCAAACATATTGCAACTTCACCTGGCAAACGATCAATGCACGCGCCTGCATCGCCTCATAAACCCCAGAAACAGACACCTGTCATTCATGATACTCCAGATCTGAAACGTAATCAGCGGACCCGAACTTCTCAGAAGAAAATAGGTCGGGAAAAATACGAAACTCACAAACCCTCTTCAGGGGGGCGTCGAGAAATGAAGGGGCATTATCGTGATGTTGTGCAGTTGTCACCCCTCAATTTTGATTCCATCACAGATGAGGACCTTTTACAACTTGAAGTAGAAGTTCTTCGTCGCCACGAGCGTCTCCGACGCATTCTTGAGCATTAAACAACATATGCGCCTTTCGATTCTGTTTTTGAGAAATAGAGGAATTTCGGAGAATTCTATTATTGCGTACTTTAAAACTGACGTCGTTCTTCATGACAGGACCATACCTCTAGAATTGTCTTTTATTATACGTCGTCGGTCTCCTGCCCTGTACCATATAAAATGATACCTAAATCATGCATTATTCATTATTCTAATCGGTCCTAATTTATTGTTGGATGCCTAACTTGCGCCTCAAAGAAGCTGTCAGTCCCAATCACTTTTTCTTTCACGTAATGAACCAGGCCTGGAGCTAGCAATCACTGCATCATCATAAAACAAGATGAATCCCACAACAAACCGTTCGTGGCAAATCAACCCAGTCGGTACCACTAATAGTAAACCCATATTCGTCAAAACTAAGCCCATCGAAGGCCACATGAACACAGTTGAATAGTAGCTACTACGCGAATTTATCCCGTCCCATTCGGGCACATGAATAATGCGTACCTACCCTTGGTTACTAAGTAGCCTCTGTCGGTCCCGTGCACGCTCCTCTAAGGCATCCTAGATGCACTCCTAGCGTGACAAGCCCTCAGTGTGAAAGGAGATTAAGTCGAATAGTTGAAAAGGAGCAAATACACAGAAGTTCATAGTAAGTAATAAGTGAACAAAAACTCGAAACTAAGCAATCGAAGTAAAAAAAAGAGGCGGTGGTCTTGAAGCTATAAAAGGAAGAGCGAAAGAAGAAGAATTGGCAAGAATGCTGGAGCCTGAGCAAAGAGCAAAAGCTTAAGCCATGGAGGTGAGGGGCATCTGCTTAGATGATCAGACAAATCGCGACGGCGTCTGGACAGATGGAGCAGTCCAGCTGTCCTGTGCTGAGGTGGCTCGCAGGGCTGGAGATGGAGTAGCTAATGTACCTCGTGCTACACAGAAGCTGGAGCCAAGCATGACCTCAGTCGCGAGCTTGGAGACAGGCACTTTAACGACGGCTCCTTGCGTGTGCTCTACGAGCCTGAGGGCTTCTTCAGAAAACACGCAAGAGGCGGAGCGAGGACATCCACGAATTGCAGTGCATCGAAGAAATAGTAGAGAAAGCACTGCAACAAGCAGCAGTAGTAGCAGCTCCTCGAGCAGCAGTGATGAGGAGGAGGATGCTGAAGAGTTCCTGCGGTACAAACCGCTATCAACTCGCCAGGAGCAAAGAGCCTCTCTAAACTCTTGGAAGAGAGACTACGGGAAAATGAACCCTCTGAAAGGACTTTATCAGAACGGTGCGCCCTTACATGTTGGACAGGAAAACATTCATGATCTTAATCTCCACGACGAGGGCCAAGATGGATACTTCCTGAGCAGCGGTATGCTGATCAGCAGCATTTTTGGACAAGGAGAGAACTCTCAGGAGCAATCAGTACCTATGATGGCACCGGCATCAGATCTGACAGAACCCACAAGCAGTAGTGGCGCGTTTCCTTTGAACGTGTCTCCTGAGTCTAGTACTATTGAGTATGAAAAAGTTCTCGAGCTGGAAGCACCTGTGCCTTTGGCGATCCCAGTGCAAGCAGAAGCACCAGAGGCTAAGGATGAGAGCTACTGTAAAACTTCTGGTCAAAGGGAAGAAATGCAAACGCCTGTAGTTGAGGAATACTCCAATTTTCTGGAAACGATGGCAGACCCCTTGTTGCTACCTCTCGAAAAGGAAGTCGAACAGTTCGTTAACCAACAACGAGTACGGTACTTTGAGTTTATTTCGAAAAGAAAGTCTGGGCGGCAGCCCCTTGAAACTGACGAAGTTATCCTTTGGCAGGCGTTAGACTCACATGTATCAGACTTTGCAGCTCATATGAACCTGAAAATCGTTCGCCACCCTTCATACAAGCATGCCTCGGAAGAGACTCAAGCTTTGATGTGTGAAGGGATGGAGCAACACATTCTTGCAAAATTATATGACATCATTTTTGCGCAAAACCCGGCAGAAATTAGGCACGCAAACCAAATGCAGGAGTTGTTCTCTGCTTTGCGGCATTTTGTGACTCCCGAGCAGCTAGAGGTGCCCGAATGTTGTCGCAGTGATGAGCTCTTGCTATCGGTGCAGAACCAGCTTGCTCGCATGGCTTTGTATAAATTTCCAGCAGGTAAGCTTCAATGCATTGTGCAAGCAAGCTCGCTTGTGATGGAAAGCTTGCTTCACTGTGCTAACACCTCGTTGGCAAAGCCTGACAACGGCATCGATCTAGCGTCTTTAGGAAGTGAAGAACCTGAAAACACCCTTCCAGTTGCAGATTTTGCAATTGAAGATACTGAACAAAGCACTTCTTCTACGCATGTCCAGGTCCGTAGTGCAGGAGCTGATGATTTCTTTCCAGCATTTTTGTATGCGATCATGCATTCTAATATTCCTACATTGTGGCTCGAGATGGAGTTCATCCGCAAGTTCCGCAACCCCAGTAGTCTCTGCATATCTCAATCTGGGTATTTCTTTGCTAGTTTACAATCTGCAGTGGAATTTCTCGAACACCTGGATCCAAAGTATCTTGGGATGACTCAGAGTGAGTTTGATCAAGCCATGAAGGAAGCTACACACTAGAGAATTCTTTACGCGTAAAGGATATGTAAGGCATAGTCAGTCCTTACATTCTTATACCTACTCTGACCCATCAAATCTGTTGAATAACTTTGTTCATATTAGCACGTGATGAGAATTGTATTTTGTTTTTGTTTTTAACATATTAATATATGGTGTATACATGCAACGCATCTTAATCAATCTGTGCCCAAGAAAAGAAATGTTCTTTTATTTTCCATCCTTGCTCGATTCGGCATAATCATGAAATGATAAGAGCAACCAAGCCTGCAAATCCTTTCTTCTGGGTCCTTCCTTCTAACAAATAGGGAACACCTCAACTACTTCTTATTATTTGCGGCACCCCATCAATAAAAAGTTTGCTACAGAGAGACGTTTACAGATATTATTTGAGATGCAGTAAGTCCAGTAAGTGCTCACTTAATAACTGCTCAGCGAGCGGCATGTGCCTTATACAAGATTATGGTTCTTTGCAGTGCTAGGCCTGATGATATGTCGATATTAGTTATTTTTAATGCGATATCATTCATTTTTTTTAAGGTTTAAAAGGATAAAACCAGATCAAATTCGAGCACACTACGAATAAAACTATCTTCGAATAAGTTCCGAATGTTCTTCTTCGTGAGGGTTAACTCATCATCAGTGGCACTAGTAACATCCAAAACCCTATGGTATGTCATGAACTAGAATATAGGAGAAAACAACAACGACAACAACAACATAGACCAAACAAAGACAAAGCAAAAAAGTTCTAGCAACAATATTTAAAATTAGGGCTCAAGGAGTTGACGGTGACGGAGTTCCATGGCGACATCGCGGTGAAGAGAAGTATAAACCTTCTCCCACGTTCCTGCCGATTTGTGAAACTGTTTGCAAGTCTCAAGAGCCATAGCACTAGCTTGAGACAAGTTTGGGGAAGAATGCACGCCAAGAGCCACAAGCATGTTCGCAAGGTAAGAGAAGCCATCGCGCATGCCAGCAGGGTTAGCATTGATGCATGCAAAGAATCCCTGAATACAATCATCGCGCTCATCGTCGGGGACTTCAGAGTCTTCTTTACCCATACTCTTAAGAATAATGCACCAAGGACGAGCCACATCGCCAAGGTGCGGGGCCACCAAGTCGGCGCCCTGAATTGCAAAACGGCCAAGGGTGATTGCTGCGTTGAGGCGGATACGGTCTTCAAGGTTCTCGTTCTGGAGCAAAAGAACCACACGAGCAACAGGTTCTTGAGCAATGGAACGAAATCCCGTACCAAGCTGTTTTGCCAAGTGGCCAAAAGCCCATACGGCGTTGCTTACGACGTGAACAGAAAGCAAGTCGTCGTCTGGCTCGGTGAGGCAGCGGGTCAGAATCTGCACAAACTGCGGGAGGATAGGCTCCATAGCGCGCGGCATGACCTTAATAAGCTCGCCAGAAAACTCAATAACAAGCTGCAATGTAACATCGTCGTGGACCTTGAATAGATGTCTAAGCAACGAGAGAAAACTATCAGGATCCCAGAGTTCAGCAAATCCGTTACCGAGACCCTCGACGAAGGCAGTGAGCATTTCGATTGAGTTGTACATAAAGTCCTTTTCAATATCGTACGGAGAGAGTCCGTGGTCCTCGCAAGTCATAAGGATGGTGAGCGTTTCTTCAATCCAGGTCATGCAGCGATTATAGAGCGGGACAGCAGCAGGGCCGATGGCTGGACCAACAACGCGTTCCATGTAGGCGAAAGTTTCGAGAAAGTTTAGAGCAAATGTATCAGTAGGTTTTACTGCTTCGAAGTCGTTCCAAAGCACAGGCAGGATACAGTTCACAACTGACTGTTGGCGCATGGCGTCTGGTACAGAATCGTATAATGTAGCAATGACATCGAGCATGGACTTCTTGCTGTTTACTTGGTACATAGAGTACGAACGCATGAGCTCTTGGACCATATCGAATACAAACTCGTCAATCTGGGAGCGAGCATACTCCACAAATGAGCTCAAACTAGAGCACGCTGCGTGCTGAACATTCTTGTTACGGTCAGCAGTGGTGCCAGCGAGCACGAGGATGTACTCACGAACGAGGCCATCTCCGGGCTGACCCGTGCCGTGAACGCTGACCACCCACGCGGAAAGCTTGCTGAGAGTCCAGAGCGCGGTGATTCGCAACGGAGTCTCGCCGCTTTTGGCTTGCTGCAAAAGAAAAGGAACAAGACTCGGCATGTGCGGTCCGAGGTCATCGTGGTATGCCTCGCCGACAGCGCCAAGTGCCATGACAGCGACCTCACGGACACGCCAGTCATTCGATGGCTGGAGGCCATTCTCAAGCAGCGGTACCAGTGTGGGCAGAACTTGGGCCCCGTCAAGAACCTCTGAGATAGAGTTGAGCGCTCCTCCTGCAGATTTACGGATGGTCCAAATGTTGTAGTACTTCTCGTCTTCTTCATCTCCATCTTCGTCTTCGTCTTCGTCATCGTCGCCTGCTCCACTGCCCTCGCCGTTGCTCTCGTTTTTGTTGTCTCCGTCAGCGTCTACACCATGCACGCTAGGTCTAATATCTTGTCTCCTATCAGGAACGCTTGTATCGTTCTCCTCATCATCATAGCCCAGCATCATGAGCTCCTCGTCGTCATATGCCATTCTTCTCAAAAGTGCTGGAAGCAGTCCTTCAAGATGCGGCTGCACTGCTCTCTGTGCAATTTGAGGTTCTTCGCAAACCTCGTTCCAAAAATCGCATGCCTCAAAGGCAACATCTTCGTCATTGTCGTTCACGGCGCTCATCATAAACGCTGAAATAGAGTCAAGATGTTGTGCCAAGATATCGAATCTGCATCCTGCCGCCAGCAGCGTAAGTCCCCTGCAGACCTCCTTCCGCACTCCTGAATCTTCGTCCTGAGCCAGTCCAGACCAGAGACCAAGAAGATCTTCAGCTCTTGTAGAGACCAGCGCTGGGACAGGGTCCAAAGCCATGAGCTGGTTCACGCACTGGAGTGCCAAGACCCTGTACTTCGCCACAGGATTTTTGCACGTTTGCATAATGATAGGCAGAAATGTTACCAGAAAAGGTCCCGAAGCCTCCTCGTCAGCAATCTGATCTCCACCTTCGTCGCAGAGCTCTTTGAGGAGCTCCAAAGCACCTGCAAATGCGACTTCATCTTGGTTTTGAGACAAAGCTGCGTGCATGTACTGAAGTAATTCTGGCCAAGATTTGAGACCTTGGAGGACAGCAAGCGTAGATGCGAGTGCCATAGCTGACCTGCGGAGGGCAGGAGTAGAAGATGAGAGTTCTTGAAGCACACTGCGTTGGACTTGAGCGAGGCCTTCGTCCGAAGCAACGGAGCTGCGAACAGCGACGCGAACAGCCTTAAGAAGCACGAGACCTGCCATTTGACGCTGTGACTCTGAGCTGCCCAGAGGAGCGGACTCGGCGAAGAGGAAACTCAGGTATCGAACGAACTCGGGACGGTGAGCAAGAAGATCCACCTGCTGCTGGATGTTGCGGTGCTCTTCGTTTGAGAGGCCGGCGCGTTGGGATGCCTCGAGCAGCTGCATTAGCTGATGCAAGGTTGCCTCATCAGGCACCCAGCCACCGCCCAGGCTGCTCGAGAGCGACATCGCTCAATCGAGCAGAATTACGAAAAGCCTACTCCGTGTATGTTAAGGACCAAGAAGAATGTCCGCTCACGCACACGAGCGGAGTAGAATTCAAGAACTTGTTGATTTGATTAAGTTGTACAGTTCTTTTCTGACCACCACTAATCACAAGCGCGCCAGATAAACCAGAACATAAAGGAGAACGCATAGTAGCTACTATGATAGCACCTAGCAGTAGTATCTAATTTATAGAACGCTCACTTTTAAAAAGGACGTCCATTCTTCTACTATTTGTACTTTGCAAGATGCAGAAAGAAAAGAACGCGTTCTTTGGATTGATGTTCTAATTGTTCTGACTGTTCTGTTCTGGATTAAGATCATGATGTGTTGTTCTTTTGAAGGATTGAGGTCAAGCGCGACTAACCATGACATGAAGACAATTTTTCATGATTGATGAATACATGAAAGTATGAGAGCTTACTCCTGATCACGTGTGTCCTGATATTGGGTGTTGAAAGTAGACCCGTCATTCATTGCGCACTGGCTGCCGTTGCTCGTGTCGCGGTTGCTCTTTTGTGCTGTTGCAGAGGTTTGCAGCTCCTGTAGGAAAAGCTTGGTCAGAGAGGAGCGCACAGCAGAACAGAAAACGCCTTTCTCGAGAGTTAGAGACCGATAGTTTTCTAATCAGGTGTAGAAGAGATGACTGCTGCAATGACAGAAGATAACTCTGTAGCGGTGGAGACTACGGCTCAGAGTGGCGCTGAAAGTTCTGTCCAAAAGACGAAAGTAAAAGCTACCGATGCGGTGGACTCTTCGAGGGATGCGGCAGCTGCGGAAGACTATGTGAGGTTCATGCGGAGAGAACTATGTCCAGTAGAGATGATCAACCCAGACGGCACCCTCAACGACACGTACTTTCAGCCCAAATCAGATTTGTCTGGAGTTGAGTGGGACGAAGGCTCCCTTGAGGAGCTCTACAAAGGTCTGGAGGAAATAGGTGTTGGTGAATGGGCTCGTATCAAGGCCAAGTATCTTCCCATCTGGGTAAGTTGACCGTAATCGGAGACAGTGCACGAGCATATAGCACCAATCCTTTCAGTGTTTACTCTTATCCAAGACTCAATGTATGAAATTAAATTAAAACCAATACCAAGATCAACAACAGGTGAGTATACTAACTTTCAGAATCGCATTTGGGCCGCCGGAATACACAGGATGACCTTGCGATTCGATTCAAAACATGCTTGCTCCTTGGCACGCAGGACCTCTCTAGTTTTGAGGGCAAAAAGATGACTCGCGACGAATTGGCTGCCGCGCGTGCCCAGAACAAGGCAGAGGCCCAGGCGGACGGGAATTGGCACTTTGGTGTGAAAGTTAGCAAGGAGTTTGGTCTGCAATATAAGAAAACACAGGTATCTACTGTACCCGTCTCTTCAACCTAAAATATCTTAGTGATGCGCCGTAAAATAGTATATTTTCCTCTCCATTACCTTTTTATTATACCTGACAACGTGACTCTATTTTGATATATATATAACAGATTGTTTGAAGCAGTCTCCGGTTTTCTTCTTCAAAAGTTCATTTACCTCTCTTGCACTAATTCAACAGGATCAAACAATGCACTCAACACAAAGTAAGCGAGAATTGAGGGAAATCCATATCAGAACATTTGCCAAGCCCTAGTTGAATCTTTATGAGTATCTCATTAAAGAAAATCCAACGAGACCAAAAAAATATAAGAACGATACTCTTTAAAAACACCGCAAACATTTTTTTAATATATGAAAGAATGTATTGAAGAAAATTAATTAAAAGTAACGCCACGTACAAAGGGTAAGAATTTAAGTGAGTGAATAACATATGTAGAAAGTGGTCGTATCTTATGCGAGTTTGCGCAGGATGAACGAAGAGCAAGTTCCACTCATCCTTTAGGGAGAGCCACCCTCAAGTAATGGAAACATTTGATAAAATAGTATGAGAGGGTTGAATCGCGGGTATCAGGTATCAGCAGGCAGCAGGCAGCAAGCACCAATTATTGTACCATTTTAGCTGCTTTCATCGCCACCTTCGTAACAGTCGCTCTCACTGATGCAGCAGCTGCTGCTGAACCTCCCAGACCCAATTCCATATCTTGTGTTATCTCCATTTGTTCTTCCTCCTTCCTCGCTTTATCCTCATGACGCTGATGTTCTTGCGGATTACATTCTCCACTCATAGTCGAAGCTACATCTCCCATTGGACGATCTCTCGATACCAACTCCGTGCCATTATTTTCATCTGCATTTGCGCCCTCTTCTATATCAGTGCTCTTCTTTATCTTAACCCCAATGGCTTCAGGCACCTTCTCCGCCACGATCTTGAAGACCTGTCGTACGTACTCCTCGGGGCCTCCAACTCCGTTATGAATTCCTCGTTTTTCTGCAGCGGCTCTTAGCGCCCTCATAACAGCTGCAGCCGCCGCAAGCCTTGCCAATCGTTGTACATACAGTCCCTTCGCGCCTGCAATTGCAGCGAAATAAGAAATGGCACTTGCAGGAGCTTTAACGATTGCAGATCTCGAGATCGCCATCGCGAAAGCCACAATCGCTGCATCCACAGCTGCATCCTGGCGCAACCTCGACGCCATCAGACGCACAATATCAGCGCGGTGGGCTTCTAGAAGAGCTCGCTGTGCAGCAAGTTCGCGGCCGAAGTCACGGGCGAGAATCTCAAGTTGATGACGCTGGCCATCAACACGACGCTCAAGTTGGCCAATCGCGAGCTCATGTTCCTGTACAGCAGCACGAGCATGGGCAAGAAGGGAGCCTTGAGCATCGGCCCGAAGTTGCAGATTCATGACTGCTTGCTCGCCGGCGTCTAGGCGAACATCAAGCTCGCGCTGACGCAAAGCAAGTCGAGCATTCTCACGTTGGTTTTGGAGTCCGAGGAAGATGCTCAAAGCGCTAGCGCGGGAGTTCATGAGAGCAAGATCGCGTTGAGAGCTCTGGAACTCAGCAAGGGCAGAGACGAGAGCAGATCGTCGCGAGGATGATGCCGGGACGAGAGATTCGGAGGCCATTGTGGCGGAGGAAACGTGAAGCAGGGAAGGCTTTGCCGGATTCCTCAAACAAGGTAAGGTTGTAGAAAAACGCACCAAAGACAGCGCACAGCACAGATATCGAAACCACAGGGAGACACCAGACGCCGTCTAGAGGAGGCTCACGCTGTCCTGGGCAGCCAGGTTCGTGGTCTTCTACAGTGAAGAGTTCCTCTTTCGCTCTCAGGTTTACGAGGACGAGCTCAGTCCGAGGCCTCCGAGGCGAAAAGCAAAAGAGGTGTACCCTAAGACAACCATTAAACACTCCTAGTGTACTTTCCTTTCTTCTTCTTTAGAAAAATGAAAAGAAAAAATGAAAAATGAAAAGAATTACTACGTAAGTTTCTTTAACGTGAAAGTTTCAATCGTATGATAAAATAAGTTACTTTCTCATTCTTCATTTGTGATTCTTTTGCCTGAGCCATGATAGCAGGATTGGTATGGAAAAGGGTAGCAAGGCGATAGGTCCGGGGATGAAACGTCGAGTGCACAACGCATTTTAGAGAGATCTTGTGTTTTTGGTGTTGTTCTTGTACTTGCGAATGAGGACAGCCTGGGCTTGAGGTTTCCTTCGTTTGCGTTTGCTTTCGTTTGCGTCTCCTGTTCTTTGGACTAGCTTTACTCAAGGTGATTGCGTAGCTTGCTTATGGATGACAACTATCTTGAGGTGATTGAAAAGCTTAAGGTGATTGATTGCACAAGATGCAAAGAAATGCGATGAGTGAAATGAAGGACTAGTAAGGGCGTGATAGAAATGCAGCTTACTTTATTTATTGATTGACGGAAATTCAAGAACGACGATCAAATTGGATTTCAGTAAGCGAACGATCAGTAGGGTTTCGTACCTATCACACTGGTTCGCTATATTATTATACTAAATACATCAATCAGTGCTGGGGAGGCCGGCTTCTCGTGGGGCCTCGGTTACATCTCACGAGGAGACTACCGTACGTACTGACACTTTGCTAACATCACACTTGCGCACGGAAAGGATTCAGGTACTTACTTGTTGAAATGGTCCTGAGATGGAGGCCTATTAGCGCTGCGATAAAAGTTCTAGCAGCGAAACGTTTTCTCAGTTAACCAGAGCAATGCGCACATATGCTTACTCACAAAAAAAATATGAAAAAATGTCGTTCCGGTAAGATTGATGCTTGGTAAAATGAATGTCGGAGCCTGAAAATGGAGAATGTGATACCTACAACTTAAAGGCAAACATAACTTTGTCTGTGAGTGCACAAAGTAGATACCAACATTTAATCTAAAACGAGCGAAATTTTTGAACATTGGCCATTGATCTAAGTAGACAAAGAAAGGAAGAAGAAAATAAAGGTAAATTGGTTTATAGATAGGTATCTAGTAGGTTACATACATCCAGAAGGAAACGTGAAGACTAGGCAGCGCTCAAGTCCTTTGTTCTACTTGGAACAGCTCCAGCAGAGACCAATTCCACCCACTTCTAGAAATACCTCTCGACGCTGCTTTGGTATATCAGACTTCTGACCACCAAGAATGGAATAACCTCCCCTTCCAATATTGTAGCTAGCCCGCTCTCGAATTATACATATATGTGTATAATATATGTATGCATGTTCTGCACTTGAACAAATGATAAACGATTCCTCGCAAAACTACACATGACTCATATAAGGATCCACAAAATATTTTCAGGCGTACTAGTGCCAATGATTGCACATAAGTACCCTCTCAAAATCTTTTTGCGTTTGGAGGTCTCTACCACATATTAGTACGTACTTTGAGAGAGACAGCGCCCTTGCAGCAAATAGTCATAGGAGAGTTCAAGGGAGCTCTTTCGGAGGTTGTCGAAAAAACGATATTATCTACATTGACTGAGAAGCTCGATTTTCTAGCGTGTTGGATTCATAAGGTTTTCAATATAGCTGTTGACAAGCTGGCGTTGCTTGTGAATTGTTTGAGCTACATTGCCAAACTTGCGTGGCTCCTCAAGCTCCTCCATCGTCACAGGCAGACCATTTTCCTGCGAAGTTCGTAAAATCATTGCATGCAAGTCCTTATCGACAGCAATGTGGGGAACCCACATCCACCATATTGATTTTGAGTTCAAAGAATCTGTTTCATCCACCTTACTCAACTGCCCAAGTGGAATGAGCTCTCGCACGGCTGCCAATTGACTAGGTTTAATCATGTGAATGTATAAATGATACTCGCATCGAAGTCCCTTGAACTTATCTGATTTTTGTTGCTCGACAAGACGTAAACAATTCTTTGCGAACATGTTACCATCAGCAGACTTCATTGCAAGCTCCTCGCGCAGCGCACGACCACATGCAGCTCGACTTGTTTCCTGCAAGGGGTTAAATTTTTCTGACATTCCTGTCGCTTTTAGACAACAATTAAGCTCTGCAGGAGGAAGCTTTGTATGAAACATCTCCACAAGGATTTCACAGGTACTGGCATCGAAAACCAATGGCTTCGCAACACTGACAATGCGAATCACTCCAGTTCCTGATTCGTCCTTGGCAAGCACTGACTCGCCTTTGCTCATCTCATCGAGTAGAAGATTAAGGTGAGTCTCGCTGAGGGTATCCAGGTTAATATATTCACGGAGTTCTTCGATTGTTGTCCCACGGAAGACATCCTTCAGGCCAGAAGAAAGTCGAGTTGACCCACGGACACTTGATCCAAAGAGTGCCAATGCAGGGCTGGACGAGTCCCCTTCAGGGTGAGGCCATGTCATACGACGTTGCCGAGCAGACTTCCGCCCTGGGAGAGACTTGAAGAAAACCATACTTCTTCCTGAGAACTGACGCGCGCTCGTTCAATCCAGGACTCGAGGATCTTTATGAAAGCCTTGAATTATAGTTGCGTATGTGCGTGCGCACGTGCAATTATGTTCAACCCACCGTCCGGTCTGCTTGCAATGAACTGTACGCGATCTTTTAGTCGAAGGGTATCACAGAGACACCGACAGGAAAGCTTACCTGTAGTACCCTGTTTGCGTAAAGCCCTTATGATAGAGAATCAGAGAGTTTGCACTCTCAGCGTAGCAATGATCTGTTGTCTTGTTGCGTCGCAGAAGAATGGCCTCAGTCACAGTCACACAAGCTTGCAATTTGAGATTCTGCTCAGAAATAAAGGCGTTCTCTTGCAGGTATAGCTTTACGAAGATGCACTGCGCTCCGCCCACTGCAGCGCACCTTCAGAAAGCCTTTGTTGTCTCCAACAACTTCGACAACTGGAACTGTCCGTCTGCAAGCCTCGTTGCAAACCTTTCTGCAGGTGCTTTCCTTGGTTTGCTTGGCCGCGTTATGGCTGTCTGCAAAAAAATGCTCTTTGCATCAAAAGAATTTTCAATCATGAATCCATTGCATTTTCCTCATATCACGCGCTTATGCTGTGGCCTTCCAAAAAAAGAAAAAATCCCGCAGCGAACCCGGTACCGAAAAAGGCTGCTTGACTTTACCGAGTATAAATGTTAAACCTTTTTCCTATGTAAAGAAGCAACTTTGAGTTACCTCTAAGAGAGATTGGATAAACAGAAATATATATATAGAGAGAGAAAAAGAATATCCATCCTTAAAACAAACAGAAAATACGAATAAAACAAAAAAATATGAGTGAGCACTGACGATAACGAATGCATGTCCTTCGACGTGCTAAATTGGCGAATTTGATTGCGATAACCTCTGCATGATCCTACATCACGATTTTCTTGATTCTCGGCCTTCAAACAGACTCTTGCAAGCTGGAACCTGCGTACTGTCTTCATCAAACGAGTGCAGCGCGGAAGCCTCTGCTCGAGTCTTGCCCCCGCTTCCTCTTGCGACACTTGCATCGGTCTCATAAGTCATAATCGTCTGCTAGAGGTCTGTCGCTTGCACAGCTAGTGCACACCCTCTCGGACGCATACGTGCACTTGGAGGATCAACCTTTTACTCAATCTCACCAACGCGACACTCAAACTTTGCTTCTACTGTAACTGGAATGAGATAGTTGCGTCTTATTGTTTCCGTCGAAAGAAATGAATTAAAGCTTTCTTCGCCCCGAGCACTTCAACGATGAAGGTCGCGCTACACCCTAGACCTGAACCACAGTGTGGTATAGGCAGCAATACTCACTTTCCTTCTGTTTCTGCAAACGTACATCCTTTACGCTCACTCAACCATCTCCCAACATTTAATGTCCAGTTCCAACCAACCTCGTAAGGAGTAGATGTTCCCACTGCCAGCCCCCCTTCTCAATCATCATGTTCCCCGTGAAGGTCTGAGATCGCTTCTACCATCGCCAATAGCATCAACATGTAAAGATTCATCGCAGGTTTTCCACCCCACCATCATCTCGAAATCCTGTTTTTTTGGGGTTTTTTAAATCAAACCCCCAACAGAGGGTTCCATCATCTATTAAATAAAACAGATGCGTTCTTTGCACAACATTATTGACAGAAATATTTCTTCATCTATTTATGCACCTTGTACCTGTGAATTATAAAGTACATCAACTCCAAAGACGAACCTTGTGCACACCCTAGTTCGCGTAACGGTGCTAAGGTATACTCGCGCGCGACTGCCAAGCAGTTTTTTCCAAAACAATTTTTTTACAAAAATTATAAACACATTTTCTTTTCTTTTTCTTCGCCTTTCACTTCGTATATTGATAATGGGCAGCCCACTCCTTCGTTACTGATTCAATCAGACTCCGTTCTGTCCGCAGCTCTGTGGACCTCTTTGCAGCGCGTGGCTAGCCAGCTGGCTAGCTAGCTGCTGGAGACTGTATTAATCAAGGAACTTACTCACTGCTACCACGAACGTTGCCTTGGAGGCATTCTTTCGTTCACGGTCAGCAGCAAAGCGACTGAGAATCAGATAACTTGAGCACATACCACAACGGGCTTTCAGAAAAGGGTTTCCTTCGCATAAGATTTAAAGTTTGCAGATTATATCCTTGGGTGGTCATCCTTTAAATTTTAGATCAAATTCCGGACCTTCAATTCGCTGCTCGGAGGTGCCTTTAAGATCCAGTTCATCTGGAGGGACTCGGGACTTGGCATTTGGGGATGAGCGGTCCTCGTGAAGACAGGGATGCTCGCTGGAGAGCAGCATCGCGGCCTGGAAGACATGAAGAATATCTTGCTCAAACACTAGACGAAGGAAATAGTGCATTAGGACCTGAAGATCTACGAGGACCTCGAGATGCTGACGACAGCAGCCACAGCAATACCCAAACTGACAGCGACCGTAGCAAGAGTACTGGGCATAGAGGAAGTCAACACCATGACAACAGTACTGCAGAGCTAGAGCTTGGAGCTAGAGATATCGACGAACTCTTGCGAGGCCTCGAAGCACGGCCTCCATTGGATCGCCCCGTGCCCCAAGTTAAGCATAATGACATTTACCTTGAGGATGAAATCCACCGTTTACAAAGTGAAAACGCGCACGTCCGCTCATACGCTGCACGCTTAGAGACCGAGTTACGTAGAATTGGTCAAAAGGCAGGAATATACAATCGCCCTGGCCAAACTTCAATTAGTGGTCTTGAAGATGATGCGGATCAAGATGGAAACGAAGAAACAGGAACGCTGTCACCCTGGGTTGCTTCGCCTCAAATTTTCTCCCCGATTCTTGCCGCATATGATGCCCACGTTGCAGAGCTTCGGAGTCGCCTCGGAACTGCTGAACGCCAACTGGAGCTTGATCGTGAACATATTTCCAGGCTTACTCACGAGAATGAGCAGCTTACTGCGGACCTTGATGCAGAACTCAGCAATCGAATTAAGAGTTTAGAGACTCTTCCTGCGGGCGCTGCAGCGGGCGCTAGCGAGAGGGTTAATGTGATTGCTGCAGAGCAGATGGAAATGTTACAACAGCAAGTTGAGGTGCTTGACAAGGAACGAGGAATTCTTGAAGAAGTATCCACCCATTTGCAAAAGGAGGTTGATCGCCTACGAGAGGAAGGCCAAAACCGCGACGACCAGCTCATTCAGATTACACAAAATTTTCAGTCCGCACGTGCAACCATCAAGCGTGGGCAAGACCAAATTGCCATTTTGCAGAAGGAACGAGATGCGGCGCTAGGCCAGCTGAAGAAACTAAATGTTCAGTATAGTGATTTAAGCGTAAGACATGAGTCTCTGAATGAGGACCTTCACGCTGCTGAACGTGAATGCGCTCAGTACCATAAACAATCCACACAGTTGCGATCTGATCTCGACCGACTTGCAGCACGAGCCAACGAGGAAACAGACCTTCAATTACAACGTCTGGACGCCGAGCGTAAGGCAATGCGCGAACTATCTGTCAGTCGCGATAGCACTCGTCGCGAAATGGACAATCTGCGTGAGACGCATCGCAAACTACGTATGCAACATGAGAAAACTGTTGCAGATTGTGAGAACATGATTAGCGCCATGGAGGGATTAAAACTGGAGATCTTCGAGCTCAAGTCCCGCGAGGAAACTGTCGCGCAACGTGAAGCTGATGCGCGGGAGGCCATCGAGCAGGCCAAACTCGAACGCGACCAAGCTGTGGCTTATGACACAGAAAGTCGTAAGACAATTGCTCGACTAAACGCTCAACGTGTTGAGGCAGCCAAAGAGAATATAAGAAACACAGAAAACCGAGTCAAACAGGAGAGAGACAAAAAGCTTAGACAAATTGACGCGTTGTCTAAAGAAATTGAAGCACTTACCACGCAGTGTGTTCGCCTCGAACATGATGCTGAACAAGCACGCCACGATTCTCAAGAAGCAAATTCACGTCTCGAATCCTTGAAAACCTTTTCTGCCTCTGAAGTTAAACGGCTTGAAGCTACTGTTGCGAAAGCATATGAACGTGCCGAGCGTGCCGAAAATAACGCGGTGGAGCGTGAAGCAGAAGCCCAGCGTCGCCTTCATGAATGCGGACAACGAATAGCGGAGGCTGATCAAGAGCGTGTCTCGATGCAAGAGTCATCTCGATCTCTACAGCAAAGGTTACAGGTAGCCACAATCGAAATTGAGCGCCTGCAAAAGGATGTCCATCGCCTTGAAAAAGAGGCCGCAAAGGCCAATCATGAAGCTGTCAGCCTTCAACAAACCTTGGAAAATGTTCGTTTGCAGTCTGACGCTCGACTCGAAGCTGCGCATGAGCGAGCCAAAATTGCAGAACAACGTTTAGTGCAACGTGCTAGCCATGCCGAGGCCCGTGCGACTGAGGCGCAGCAGATTATGGAACATGTATGCTCTGAGAAAGACCGATTGAAACGACAGGGAGACGAAACTCTGGAAAGTACAGTGGAACATTTCGAGAAGCGTATAGGGGAATATCGTGATGCTGCTGCTCGTTATGAAGCCCGTATTCAAGAACTCACCATGATGATTGATACTTTGCAACACGAACGTTCTGAAGTTGCTAGACAGCTTAAGGACCATGAGACACAAACCCGCAAACTTGAGCACGCAGCAACGCAAGCTGACAAACGCTATACAGACGCTAAGCTTAAGCTTGCTCAGGTTCTTGCTTCAGAGGAAAAACGCGTTCAAGAGTTTGCAGACATTAATCGTCGCCTCGACCAAATAGAGATCGAAAAAGGTAGAATTCAGAGAGAAAGGGATTCCGCAATCCGAGCCTTGGAAGACCGAAACTCAGGTAGAGCAAATATTCCCCATCAGCAACGAGCATTGCTTGATATTGACCCATTTCAACGTCGGAGTTCTGCAACAAGACAAACAGGAATACCATTGCCTTTTATGACTTTGTCAAGTAGCGCTAATCTAGGCCAGTCACAAGGAAAGTATGCGCCAGATTCCCCTAGCTCACGGTCTACACGACTTCGATATGAAGTGCAACGCGAGGCTGTACCATCACCCCCGCCAGTAAGAGCAGACCCTCAGAATGATTAGCCGCGTTCCAAGTCAAAAATCGAATGACATGCTTTCCAAGACCCCTGCTATGTATTGCTTGCAAGAAATACAAAGTACTTTCTACTACTGCATTATAATCACAACATATAATTTTATTACCTAAGCCTATGCTTCGCATCCTCTTCGCCCCCACCTGCGATTTAAATTTTTAATTCATCGAGTAATCTCCACATCTTTCGTTGATCCTTAGAATTGTAACCAGAACAAAAATAGTCCCCTTGTAGCTTACTACTTACGTCTACTTTCTGCAAAAGTCAATCCAAACAAATTAATCAGCAAGCTCTCCTTTACAAGCATGATGCTTCCGTTCTCACTTTTACGCTGTGGCACCAGTCGCGGGCCTTTCATTACCTTGAGTGACCTCCGCGCAAGCGCGACTCAACAATTTCCCAAGAGCCGAGACTGCTCACGATCTGATGGGCTCGTTCCAGGGCTATCTGGAGCAGAGATCGAGGTAGCTCTTGACTTGGTGGGAAGCGGCCAAAGTGGACAACTCGAAGGCATAGGCGGTAACTCAGCTGTAACCAACAAGGTTTATATTGTTGCTCCTCGGTCTGAGGATTCCTGCGAGTGTTGGTTCTTGCAATGCAAAGTCCGCGAACGAGGGATTGATGCTTCACACGGTGACTGTGGGAACATGTTAGCAGGAGTTGGGATTTTTGCTCTCGACCGTGGGCTTGTGATGCGATCAAAGGTGCGGGACATACGCAATGAAGGCTTTTCTACGATCAAAGTGTTCGCTAATGCCACAGGAAACCAGTATGAAGTCGATGTACCCACAAACCAGGATGGATTTCCTGTTCTAAGCGGTAACTATGCTATTGCTGGAGTACCAAGCAAAGGTGCGCCCATAGCTGTGCGGAGCTTGTCAAAGGGAGGCCATAAAACAGGATCACTTTGGCCTTGTGGTCTTACAACTATTCTCACAGGTATTGACGGAAATCCAATCGAGGCATCATGCATTGATGCAGAGCGTCCAATGGTGATCCTCGAGGCTTCGTCAGTAGGGATGACGTGCCTTGAAACAAAGGAGATGCTTGATGCAAACAAATTGTTAATGGCAAATTTAGAAAGCCTTCGCTTACAAGGAGGAACAGCTATGGGTCTTGGAGATTGCACAGGCAAGGTTTCACCTAAGCTCTGTGTAATTGCTGAAGATCCGGAAAATCTCGATTCTCTGCAGACCAGATATTTTGTTGCACCGTTTGAGCATGATACCCATCCTACTTTAGCTATGACTGCAGCACAAGCTCTTGCTGTAGCTGCTTTATCGCCAGGCAGTATTCCGTACAAACTCATGATACACAGTTCCAAAGAATACTCAGATTCTTGTGACGTGAATCTGAATTTTCATCACCCTCTTGGGACGGTGGATATTGATGTAGCACTTGACAAACCAACACAAACTTCAGAATACAGTCCTTTTGTTTTGCAAGATGGTTCAAATATCATTGGGACCTCGTACAAGCGTACCGTGAGACGCCTTGTAAACGGGCAGTTTTTTGTACTAGATTTGTAAATTTGCTTAGCTTTGCAAACTTGTCCTGCTTGCTGCTCTATGGTACCATTTTCACCAAACGCGATGCAATACCTTTTCAGCAGTCAATATCTAGTAGCCTACCGCTACTGCTTGCGAAGTCTATCTGTCTGACCACCCCAGGCATATAAAAACGTGTTTTATATGTTCTCTAGTATCTGCAAAAGTCAATGACCATACTCCTCAAGTCTTTTGTATGGACTGTCCGATAATGAATCAGAAATATGTGTTTATGTAAATTGATAGGAGAAATAAAAGGGTATTATAAATGTTTGACTAGACCCGTTTTTGCCGCAAGTAAGCATCCTGACAAATTGTTTTCACATCAGGTCTGTACTCTTGGCTATAAGTGAGACAACGACGGATAAATTCCTTTGCTTCGTTGGAGACTTGGGGCTTCTCAGGGAAATCGACCTGAAATGCCCGTGTGATGGTACCTTGTTGCAAGACCTTCTCCTGGGTCATACCTTCACCGAATGGTCGCATACCATACAACATTTGATAAAAAATCACACCAGTTGACCACACGTCAACCTTGGAGGAAATCTTGGGCGGAGGGCCTGTCAACCGAAAACATTCAGGTGGCAGATACCAGTATGTGCCAGCGCCTTGAGAGGTAAGTTCGATACCTGTTGATTCTGTGTCTGCGGGCTCCATAATTTTGGAAAGCCCAAAGTCGGTGATTTTAATGCCACCGCTGCCATCGAAGAGAATGTTACCCGGTTTGAGATCGTAATGAATAATACAAGGGCGCCGTTTGCTTTGCGGTTGTGCAAAATGTCCAGTGACACCAAATGGTGAAGATGAGGCTGGCAGTGCGCCGCCATTTGTGCCTTCCAGCGGATGCCCATGCTCATCAAGCATGCCATCCTCGTGATGGTTATCGTGGCTCCACCCGTGGTGTTGGTCGGATCCACTGGCCCCAGCAGAATTTTCATTCACGACATAGTTTTCGCGACCCACATCCGCAGCACTGGATGGTCTCCCACCAAAGTCCTCTAGCGAGAGTTCACCACCGGAACTCAGGTAACGCAAACCAGACAAAATTTGTAATAAGATTGACCGAGCTTCCCGTTCTGGCAGTTTCTTACGATGTTTAAGGTGAAACTCAAGATCAGTACCTTCACAGAACTCCAAAACAGTAGCAAATGAGTTTGCATCAATTTCAAAAACGTCATAAAGCTGTACAATGCGCGCATGCTGCAAGCTAAGGTGAATTTTATATTCGCGGGTGGCATGTTTGAGATAGCTTGCCTTTTTGACGTCATTCCAGGATGAGTTGAGTTCATGCACTTTCACTGCTACATCACGAAGTTCCACAAGATCGAATCCTTTCCACACTTCGCTAAAGCCACCTTTGCCCAAGAGTTCTCGAAGCAAGTAACGGTTATTCAATACAGGTTGACGATTAAAACGAGACGCATCTTCCTCGCGTAGTCTTCTCAGTGATTGGAGATATACGAGCTTTTCCAAATCCACACGTGCACGTTCTTCGACAAGCTCTTGTTCGATGCGCTTTAAGTTGCCAAGCTCTACCTTAATGCTTTCCTCCATTTCGATAGCCTCGAGGTCAATCAATGAAGTCTCTCCAGGATCTGCATTGGCACGACGTTGGCGAACAAGTTTTGCGACTGCCTTTTTCTTTTTTTCAAGGTCGTCACGTCGTTCGAGCACGTCAAGCTGGCGAGCCCGAATGTCGCGAAAATTCTCTCCCTCTTCCCATGTTTCTGATAGCTTTGCACGCGGGCCAAACCCATGACGTTGAACCACCAAACGTCCAAGACGAAACCCATCTTCTACAATTTTCTGGCGCAATTTCCGGAGGCGCTCCTGATCCGCTTTACGTAGAAGGTCTTCAAGGCTCTTGGCAACTTTTGTTTGATAGTCGTGATAGTCGTTCTGAGTTCGACGGAGATCATCTTCATATTCACGCGCTTGCCCCTCCTTAACCTCAATGAGATTTCTGAGCCGAGCAAGCTCTTCATCCTTCGTTGCTGCAAGGCGTTTCAAGCGCTCTACTTCGGCACTTGGAACAAGATCCTTTGGACTTTTAGCTGGGGTATTGTTGCTGTGACTATGCGAAGAGGAGCTGCAACTATGGCTGCGGCGAAGGGGTGTCACCGGACCATTCGAGGCGGAGGGCTCTTTGGAAGCTCCCTTGCTTGCGCCAACGTTCATACTGTTAGTACGACCGGGTGTTTTACTGATAGACCGGCTCGTTGAAGGAACTTGTGATTCATCCGTAGAAGAAGTTGAGGGCGCTGGAGTAGGCGCCGCAGATGGGGTTCCTGGGGTTTGTGCTACTGCTGCATGCTGAGATGTTACAGCTGGAGCTGGGGTTGAGGCACTTGCGCTGGTTGAGGTGTTATTGCTATTCTTAGCAGAAAAGTAATGTTTGATCTGAGGTTGATTTTTGAGTGCCTTACGCAGTGCGGACTTGCTCCCGACGCCGCTGCTACTCGTGTTGGCGCCATTGGGGCCCGGTGAATTGTAACGACCAGACGTGCGTGAAGTAGCCCCATTTGTGATTCCTGAGAGTTCCCCTCGCGAAGATGTGTTAGACCGTTCCATCGATACATAGCTTGCTTCCTCCTGTGATTTAGAGTTGTGTCGCATAAGCACCTCATGTGCGTTGTTCAGGTTTACCTGCTGATCCTGATTTGATTTGGACGCATTTCCATCGATCAAAGAGCCACGACGTCTTAAGTGCTGACTGTTACCAAGGCTATTGCTGCTGCTGATTGCTCGGGGTTTATCTGAAGTAGTGAGGTTCTCAGAAGATGAAAGTATCGTGCTTGGGGGTTCGTTCTGATCGTTATTCCCTTTTTGATTGTCTGTACTAGGTGAAGGAGATGAGTCGTTGCGACGACGACGCTGACGAGAGGACGACTGTGGCGTCTTTTGTACACTCTCTTCCTCTCGATTATTGTCGCCGTCATTTTCACCATCAGTGTACTGTGAACTGTGGTGTTTTTCCGGAGTGTGTTGTGCCACAGCTGTTGCATACTTTCGCTTCCGCTGCTGTTGATTTGGGGTTGGTGCATCATTTTGAATCGGAGACTGGTGTTCCTCATCGGGAGAGGCAGGAGGTGCTCCTCCTCCCGGGGTTGCTGATACCTTCTCAATTCCAGGAATAGTACGTGAGACGGAGCTGCCGAAACTGGAGCTACTTCTCTCACCAAGTGCTTCTTGGGTTTCCTTGGCGCGCGGACCCGCTGGGGTAGGTGACGTTGATGCAAAACCTACTGATGTGACAACATTTCCGCTCCGTCCATGTGACATAATGCGTGCCTCAAGTCGTTGCAAACGCTCATTATCTGCATTGGGCAGATTCCCTACGAACTCGTTCACCATGGCGGCCAATTAGAAGTTGAAGCCAAAGAAGTTTGTTTATTAGTCGATCCACCAATAAACTTCAGCAGAGTTGTATGAGTTTCTTAGATGGGTCAGGGAAATCGCTCCCTGCTTCACCTTTCTTTATGTGTTAATTTTCGACCTTTGCCGATAGCAAACTCTGCGGTCGTTGAGCGCCACTCAGGTCGTTAGTGAGATAGTTAGGCTCTGAGATGAGCTGCAAGCGTCCTCAGATTCTGAAAAGACTTTCTATGTTGTAGCTGCAATGCAGGTCCTCTCTCTCTCTCACTCTCTCCACTCCCGAACTCTACACAGACGCGTCGTGGTTTCTGAGTTTTCTCCGTTTCTGTTTTTGTGGTCGTTGGAGTCTCAACCTGAGAGCGGAGTGCTCTGGATGCCGATGCTTTCTATATAGTATTTATTTCTCTTTTGACGCTGTTCTCCAGATTCAACGCAGGCTGGAGGAGTGGAACGAGCTGCCTCCGGGGCGCCTTTGGCAGCTCTAAGGTCTGCCAACGAGCAGCGCAGCCTTCCCGAGGCCCTCGAGCGACCGCGGCGTCGGAGTCGCACCAGGCAAGGTGGCAATGGAAGTCTGCTCAACTCAACTACTCTAACTACTTTCAAGCAGAGGATTTTGAAATCCTACAGTTAGGTTTTTAGGCCCCTTCCTGATGGTTAGGCCTCTTACAGGGTCGCCGATGACCAACTGTCAACAAAGTGCATCGCGTTCCAATTGATCGACCACAAAGAACAACATACAGCGCAAAATAGAAGACGCATAGCAGGAGTAAGGTAGGATACCATCATCACTACGGGTCCTATCAATCGTCTGACTAAAGTCACATCAATCACTCAGGTGAAGGAGTGCAGATGAGTGATGGGATTTTATATATAATCGAGGACCACTTCCTTTAGATGGGAAACGATTTTGGGAATACCAGTATTTAATGATGGTTTGATGAGCAGCCTAATGTCCCTTTTAATTATAACTTCTGACTGCGTCTAACTCGCTAATACGTTATGATGGTTTGTAATAGTTATTAAGCAAATCATGCCGAAAAGCAGTTACGACTTATCTTTCTTTTTTTTAATGAGGGAGGTTGAAGAAGCGATGGAGTGTAACTCACGAAGGATATAGGGTCCTTCATTGGGCAAGCGCTATAAATTAGAACCTTTCTATTTAAAAAATTCAAAGGATTGGTTTGTTATAATGTTGGTTGTGCGAAGAATATCGATGTTCTTGATAGTATGGAAAAGTCTGTCCTAGAGCCCATTGCATTGATATGAAATATCTTGAGTGCAAGTCAACAGTTCGGAAATTTTGCCAGCAACAATGCAAGTATAGATTCAACTGGCATAGATCTTGGTAGACTGCAGGTCGTCATGGATGATGATGATGATGATGGTGATGGTGAATAAAGGAGAAGAAAGCAGGCGACAGACAGCGACTGAAGATAAAGTAAAGCCGTGACAATATGAGAGCAGGGCCAGGGAGAACGGTTCAAGTAAGTGTAGCTGAAGGAAGAGAAGAGGGAGAAGCAGATGCAGGGCAGCCAAACGTTGACAACAGATTAGGACACTTGGAGACGTACAGACAATCTTGACACGAAAGCTATTCTCAGTATATCAGGTTTGTACGTATTGTAGCCACAAAAAAAGGTTTGTTTCAGGAAGACCGTTTCCAAAAACAAGGCGAATGTAGTTTTCCAGAATCCTTGGTTGACGAAAATGGATCACAATTACCACTTCTTCTTGGAGAATATTTAATCAAGTGGCGTGTTGGAATACGTGTATGCATCTTTATGGATCAGCGGGGGGTGATTCCAAAGGAGAAGATTCCTTTACTTTACCCTCTGCTGGAGAGCGTGTGTGCGTAGATGGAGGCTCCGGAGGGTTTACAGGGACTTTTGACTGGCCAATAGACGCGTCGGCGACAGAATCTCCAGCTTCCACATCAGTTCCATCAGCCTCAGCGGCATCATCTGCATTTTCGAGAGCAAGCTTGGGCCGGTCGAGGACCGTTTCTGTGGACCCGCTTGTGCGCTTGCAGCCACGCCAATACTCAGATGATTCGTGAATGCGAAAACCAAAGATGCGCGGCACATACTTGTCAAAGGGTTCATCCATGATACGTTGAGGGTAAACCATGAGAAACAAATGGGGGAAGGAACGACCCCAAAACGCGCCATCGAGACCACGTTGGCGCTCCTTTGCAGGAAGGTAAATCTCGCGACAGCGTGGACAGAATACCTTGACAGTTGCCTCGCACAGAACGTCAGAAAGGCCGATGGGTAAGAGAGCCTGACGCTCACAATCTATCCGCAGACATTCACCGAATTCGCGACGGGAGAACTTCTCGTGCATTACACTCAAACCATGTGCTGTCAGGATAAAGCGTGCGTGAATAATTCCATACAAGGTCTCTGCGTTGGCCTCGATGATCTCCCGCTCAGGGCCATCTGGGTCATATTCATCTTCCCATTCCTCATCGAGGTCCATGATAAGATCCATGGCCTCGTTCATAAACTTCATTTCTGGTAAGCCGTACATGTTGAAACGATCGTCAATGTAGTCTGGATCCACCTCACACAGGAATTCGTTGCCACGCAGGGAGCAGTACCAGCTAATCCACGTTTCTGTTTCGCTACTGCTCTGGTCAGACCCTGAGCTCTCATCTTTCACGTGCTCAAATTGAAGATCTGCAGCAGCGAGTTCAGCATCAAGATCTTCGTCATATCGCAGGTTGCTTGGGACATTGGAAGTTGGTACGCGGTCATCTAGATCAAAGCCTGGCATTCGGGGTGCTTTAATGCCTTCATGATCCTTACCATCTTCATCGCCTACAGTTTCATCATGGAACCTCGCGGCAGTCGCGCCGGTCGCGCCTGGCTGAGCTTTCTCGGTGGCGCTGTCGCCGTCCATATTGTCCTTGTCCTCAGAAGCACGCGAGGTTTCAATCAATTAATCAATGAGCCAATCAATTAACGATAGAATGTACGAATATACAAACAGGCAAGTCAACGAGCACAGCCACGAAGCAAATGCGGAACGCTTGCACTCAACTTACGAGCCAACCCACGGTCCGAATGTGCGCAAAATAATCAACAACAAAATATAGATGAGTGGGAAACACGCGCTAGAAAAAATATCTTCAAGCTAGCCGAAAACGTTCAAGACTGCAGTGCTAGTCGTTTGATTACGTAATGCCTTGCAAAGTCTACAACGACTATATTGAGCAACCTCTGCACTCGTGTTGTGCACGTTTTTCAAGGTCTTTTCAAGGAGCCCTCTGAAGCCTCTTTTAGTAGCAGGCCAACGCCCAATCCGCCAGTCAGAGAGACTCTCACAGAGCTGCAGATTAGCAGAAGCGCGGTTTTACCGTGTGTGTCTCCTTACAGCCACTGGCCTTTCCCAAATCCCACCTCGCACGAGCGTAGCGGGTTCACGCAGCCGGCTTCTGCGCGCTCGCCGTGGCTTGGGTACCTGCTGGTGAAATATTTTGAAGGTTAACATTGATACATAATGAGCACATATAGCTAAGACTTATCTATCAACTGCTACCGACAACAAAACTACTCATAAGAGTGTCTACCATTTACTATAGACCTAAAGAGAAGATAGGAGCTTAGCACGAGGAGCGTTGCTTGCTAGGGGCCTCTATAGTAAGGCCTAGGTAGATAGATGTGGGACCGAGGCCGGTACTGGTTTGAGGGCACTTTGTCACCTCCTTTCATTCGCCGCTCTGGCGTAGCTGACGCTAGTATAGAGCTAAGGTCTCGTGGAGGAGCGCTCGAGATTGAAGATCATGTTCGTTGATGAGGCATTTCAAAGGTCGAGAAGGGAAACAATTGTGGACAGCTGAATGATTGGGCCTGAATGTGAACAGAAGAAATTTTGAGGCAAATTTTTGAAGCCAAAATGTGTAAACTCTGTTGAGCTTGGTGAAATAAAAGTGTAATGTAAAGGGAAAGGCTTGGTAGCGCCTTCGTCAGTAGAAATGCTGTCAAGGTGAATTCTCTGTGTAGAATTTTGCCTGGAATGTGGGTATCCGAGCTTTCATTTTGCAGTTTTTTCTTTAAGGGAGTGGGAAACCGGATCAAGGGAGTACATGGAATATTGCCTGACGCTTGCTTGTGTTTGAAGAATGATGCAATCATCCATTCCTCCTGCTTAATTTTTAGAAGCACAAGTTGCTCAAGAGCAACAAAGTATACCTACTTTACAACAGTCGACTTCATTCATGAAAACCCATAATTTGCATTGACATCCACAGTGAGCAAGAGCAATCTTGGGGATTCTTTGATGTTTGCGCGAAGATGAGGAATTACAAATGTACACTGAGGTAGAGTATTTCCAATTTTTCCAATCAGTCAGATCTCAGATGTGTATTTTGTTGGAGTTGTAGAAAAGAAAAGCAAGAACAGTTCGGGAGAAACATTTGATTAGAAAAGATTTAGTGAGATCCATTTCATAGTCATCATCAGGTCAGGCGTTAAAACAACAAGCAACTGTTGAAAAACGTCGGAAGGCAATAAGTATTAGAGGGAGAGAGGTTTGTGGTACATGTTATATCTTCGTAGAGTATGATGCTATCGCACAAACTCCAGTGAAGGCAGCATAAAGCAAAGGCAGAGTAATTCAAACAAAAGCAAGACGCGGCGTCGTTGCTATGCACCCGATTGAAACGTCGGGCTATAATTTTATAATTGAAGCAAAAGTACTAGCAGAGGTTGCCCTCGTGCAGGTTGCAAAGGCAATTAGCTTAGGGAAACGAGGTGGTCGTCATGATCTAGGCAGCAGATGCGAAGCGCTCGCAGAGTTTGGCAATGTGAGCAGGGCCAATACCACAGCAGCCACCAATGATAGAAGCGCCTGCAGATACCCAACGCGTGGCAAACTTAGCATAGAGACCAGGGCTGATGTCAGTGCGAATCTCCATCAGGGTTTCATTGGCATCAGGCCTCTTGCCAGTAGGCGGCTTGAAGAATGCATTCGCGTATACACCCACACGGTAGGATGGGCCATGCGGGCCGACGTGAGCAGCAGCCTCGCGGACAGCATCCTCCATAACTTCGAGCTGCGAGCAGTTAAAGAGTACAGCTTGGACAAGGCCGTTGACGTCTGCTTCGCAGACGGCATCGATCCATTCGGAGACAGTCTCGTTGGAGCGAAGAAGAGGACGGTCGTCCTGAAGTGCGCTCGAAACCCAGATGGGCTTGCCGTGCTTGGCGCAGAGCTCAATGGCGAGCTTCGTCTCGGCAATGCTGGAGAGGGTCTCGACAAGGAAGAAGTCGGAGAGGTCAGCCTGAGAATCGATCAGAACAGGCCAGATCTGGCGAGCAAGTTCTTCGTCAAAGGCTTCCGGGCGGTAGCTTCCCAGTGCAGGAGAAACTGAAGCGGCAACCTGGACCTTGGCACGGCCAGGGGTTGCGTTGGCCTTGTCAGCTACTTCACGTGCAATTTGTGCGGCACGACGACAGAGTTTCTCGCCTTGCTCCCGAAAGACCTTTTCACCAACGTGAAAGGGCACCACAGCGTAGGCATTGGTTGTGAGGACCTGCGCACCAGCTTTGACATAACGTTCATGTGCCTCCCGAACATAGTGAGGGGCATCCATGAGGGCAGCCGCAGACCATTGAGGTTGCTTGAAGGGGGCGCCCATGTTCTGGAGCAGGCGGCCCATGCCACCATCCAGAATGATCACATCGCTGTAATCACAGCTTGACGACGAGGTCGATGACTTTCTGCTCACAGGGGAGACATCCTTTTCTTGAGTGCAGCTCATCTTCTTCTCTGTAATCCTCGTCTGCTCTCCTCTTCTTGTTATTCTTATCCCAGAGCTAGCTAGCTTGCTAGCTATCTATGAACGATGTCTGTCGCGGCAATGTCCGTTCCTCCTGCTGCAGGTTAGCTTTCTTCTGTTTCTACTTCGACCTTGGTCTCTTCGTTTTCTAGTTCTGCTCGACGCTCGAGCTGTAGTTTCGGATTTGCTTGCTCCGGCCAAAGCCTTCCGCGAGCCGCTGAGAACCAGGAATTCCTTTTATTCGTAAACACCTCCTACCTCCTACCTACTATGAAAATTAGGTAGAGCAGATACTGCTTTGCATTGCACGCTCTGTGTAGCAGACATTCCAAGTGGGAGGGTAGGTAGGTAGGTCGTACCTACGCAGCTCATTCGCTCAACTTGTAAGAGGGGAGAGCTGATCGAGCAAGCAAACAAACAAACGAACGAACGAACGAACGAACAAACAAAGAGTCAACTGCAAAAGCAATCAACTTTCTTTCTTTCTTTCTTTCTTTCTTTCTCTCGCGATAAATTCTTTCCTTTTAGTTTTTTGGTCCTTCCCCCCTCACCCTACCACAAACCTCTAAGACCTCCCTAGCGAGTCCTCCCCTTCGGAAGCTCGGCGGCGCCACCTGGTCCGTAAGGTTCGCACCGCCCCTCGATTGGGCCTGCTTCTTCCTCCAAAAGTAATGCTTTCTCGTTCTGCTTTCTTTGTTTCACTCAGAGTGTGCTAGAATAGAAAAGGGGAAAGATTATGTTTCTTTTTCAGCGAATTGATACCTATGATGAGAGCTCAAGATGGACTTCTTCTGCCTCTCTCTGCTTCTTCTCCCATTTCAACCAGGCACCTGCGCTTTTATTTTCGTGGGTGTAGTGGCTCATTCCCCGGGTTTATGGTCGATTGTGCAATTGATTTTGACCGAGTGTGCAATTGGCTTTGATCGATTGTTCTTTGTTTTCTTTTCTTCGAGTCCTCTTCATTCTCTAGAGCGAGCTTCTTTACTTTATTATTTTATTTATTATTATAATATCTTATTTTATCTTATTTTAAGTTTTAATTTAAGTTTTAATTTTAGTTTTAATTTTAGTTTTAATTGATAAGTATGTTGCCAAGTTTGTTACCTGTGCTAGACTCACGCCGAGGCAGACATACGCGAACTTGAGCTGAGCTGGAAAGAGTCACGGTAAAGTCTCCATGTTTCAAGCTTGCTCACTTCGCGACTCCATAGAAATCGTGCCTGCTTGCTTGCTTGCTTGCTTGCTTGCTTGCTTGCTTGCTTGCTCGAGGTGCGTCGTGGTCGGCGGCTTCTCCAGAGGCGGACTTCCTGAGACCAACCTCAACTTCAACTACTTCAACTTCAACAACTTCAACTGCTGGTCTCAACTTTTTATCTTTCTTTTCACCCTATTTAACATCATCGCTTTATCAGCATTGTGACCACTATGGTAGAATACTAACTTTAAAATCAGCATACTTTTCACATCCTCTTCCATTTTACTATTCTCAAAACAAGCATTAAGAAATGTACCCATACCAATGTAAGGAAGATAGATAAGAACTGAAAAAGGACAACTTGAAGGTCAATGAGTTCCTAATAAGGACGGGAATGCGCTGAGAACGGCGCAATCGCAGCCAAAAAAGTCCTTCGCGGCGAGAACTTTTGCCAAAGCTTACGGTCCCTGGCAGCAAAGAAAGCTGTGCCATCACTGGAGCAGAGTACTGCTCAGACCTCGCTCGAGCTGTGGCAGGACGGACACCCCGCGGGAGCGGTTTAAGCTGGTTTTGATGGGGACATGCCTCGAATCGAATCGAATCGAATCGATGTGGTGTCTGCCTTGAAGCAATCACGAGCGTGTGCTTCGAGCTTCGTCATGTGATGTGATGTGATGTGATGTCATGTGATGTGATGTGATGTGATGTCATGTGATGTCATGTCATGTTGTCTGCAATCAAGGGCCATTCGTAAGGGTGAGCAGCACCAGCTCCACGTGCTCCTTCAAGCTTGAGTGCATTGCATTGCGTCAGATTACAGCACCTCGAACTGCTTTACATTGCACAAGTTCCGCACCGACGATGCATGCATACATGGATACATCCATACCCTCAAGAGCACCATGGTTTTGCATGCAGAGATGTCTATCCTCGCGGCAGAAGAGGTGGTCTTGAATGTGCTTGGCATTTTTGGCTTTCTCTCCCTCCCTCCAAAGCGGAGCAGCTCCGGCGACGGATGAGACAGCACTAAGGCCTTTCGAAGGCTTCGTTGCCGCCGCCGCGTTTGCAATTTCGTTCTTTCTCGGTAAAGCAAAGCAAAGCAACGCAAAGCAAAGCAACGCAAGGCAAAGCAAAGCAAAAAGAAGTTTCTTATCCCAAACAACTCTAACAAAAGCCTCACGAGTCACGACATACTTCGCAACAAACATGTCCTTTGACTTTATTATCTGCTGCCGCTGCTTACGCCTATGTCGAGCGTGCATGCCATTTTGTGACCTACCCGCATTGCCGCACTACGCTTAGCGAAGAAGGCGCCAAGACGGACTTTCTTCGAGGTCCTCCACGCTCGCACAGGCACCGACCGAGCTGAGTCGCTGCCCGGGTCAACGTGCTCCTCTGCAGTGGACTCCGGTGGCCAAGTTCGCCTCTGGAGGTCGCCTGGCAAGATCCAGGTCGCCTGGCAAGGCAGGTCGCCTGGCAGGGCGATGCTGCTGCTGCTGCTGCTGCTGGCGATGATGCGAAGGTCTGACCCCGATTGCAGCAGAACGAATTGCGAGTTCCGCTCTCTGACGTGAGGAGACTAACGGCACAGGCGGAGAGAACGTGGAGGGCGGCGATGGCGCTCTCTGCGGCTCCGCGAAGATCTCCCGCTGCGATTGAGGCGCGCCCTCGTTTCGCGCCAAGGGGCCTTGCTTTGTCCGCGCGCCGCCGCCTATCTTGTAGTTCCTTGCGCCGGAGCAGCGCAGCAAACTGGGGCGCTAGGGACTCTTATCATAACCGCTAGGGAGGCGAAATGTTGGCGGAAAGAAAGAAAGAAAGAGAGAGAGAGAAATGAGAGAGAAAAGAGAGAGAAATGAGAGCTCTGTTCTGTTATCTCTTTTAAAGCAGAGAAAAAAAGAAAAAAAAAAAGGGAAAAGGGGAAAAAGGGGGAAAAAGTTATCTCTTCTATCTCTTCAGAAAGAGGAATTTGCATTCTTGTTCGCTTCAAGTTCTGGTTTCGAGTTGGTTTGTGAAGCTTTGGAGAAACTTGATCTCGACTGGCGCAGCCGCGGACCTCGCGAAGGAGGCCCACGCTGCAAATAACTGCCTGCTTTAATGGGCCAAGCGGATGCCTCACGCGAAGTCTCGAGGGCCCAAGAGCTTTTAGAATCAACAGGTTGAAGAGAGAGATTTGGGGGAATTAAGGGTGAGCTTGATTTCTTTCGCACACTCTCAATCCCGAGAGTCCAACCTGAAGAATTAGAATTTGGACATGGACAGGTAAAGCTTGACGAGAGCGATTGTCGCTCTTGCTCATGCGGTTCTCCCGTGCCAGGTGAAGAAGACAGTCAACCCAGTTATTCGGGAGCTTTCCTCAACTGCTGCTGCAGATGCCCAAAGTGGCTGGAAAGAGCTCAAGAACTGAAGAACTGATGAAAGAAAGAAGCAAAGTGAAACACCCTTATTAAGGGAAAGTGAGTCACGTGCCGCTTTGCAGCTCTAAAAGCTGTCTTCTATGACCCAAATAGCCGACAGTTACAGCACAACGGGACTTGATCGAAGGCAGCATCAGAGCTACAAAGATCGCCTGAGAGGTCATTTCTATTCGTCCAGATCGCCGTGAGCGTTCATCTCCATCCATGGCCATGGTGCTCAGGTTTGGAGACTTGGGCTTGAGAACCTGAAGGTGCCTGAGCTCTCGATCGAAAAAAGCTTCGACTCGAAGAGCTGCAGACTGAATGTCAGTCAAGTCAAGCGGCGATGGTTCCTTTGAAGCCACAATGATGATGATAGCGAGGTCTCCGACGGCTTTATTCCCAATCGCGCGTGCGCACCGCAATTCCGTCAGGTATGCCACAAGGTTACCCATCGCCATTGACACTTGAGGGCCCAAAGGTAACTTGTACGTGCTAGTTCGGGTTCTTCCAAGATGCTGGCAATCCTTCTCTTATACTTTGAACAATATATATAATTATTTTATAGTTTGTAATCACAAAAAGAGGTATATGACAGGTATGTGTATGGCATAATGTATAAAGGATTGGATTAAAATAGATAGATTGCTCGTATCGTGAAGGATGGTGTAAAACATGGTGCTAAAATAAAAACCCCGCTCGCTCGCGCTTCCACGCTTTGAGGTTGGAATGTGCAATTTCTTCTCCTTCTCCTTCTCCTTCTCCTTCTGACTCTTGAAGTTTGGTTTTTTCTTTGCTAATGCAGGGCTCTCTTCAGGCGTGTACAAAAGATCGGGAGGACTCTTTGGATTGAAGCAGCAAGCGAGCGAGCAAGGGACACGTGCAGACATTGTCCAGTAAAATGAAGAAGTTGGTCGAGTCGAAGCTGCTGATCTGCCTTCTTGCACAACTTGAAGCGAGGATAATCGTTAGGTCTAGCAAGCTAAACGAAATGGAATTGGGCAAGTAACAATTGTAGCCACCTGACGGGCATTCCCTGGAATCCTTGATTCCTTAGTAAGTCAGCTCGCCTGCCGAGACAAAGGAAACATCGCTGGGCATTACAAACATTTGGCAGGTCTGATTGACTTTAAACTTTGGAGACATGTGCGCGACGGTTTAGTTGCCGCGGTCTGTGGCCCGAATCCATGAACGGCACAATGCATGTGCAGTGGTGGCTCGCACCAACTGGCGTTAAATCTTAAGGGTCCCGAGAAAGCATTTTATTTCTAGCTCGTTACTCTGACGCCACCACAGAGCTCGAAATGCGGACACAAGGCGACCTGGTGAAATGAAGTCATGGAGGCAGCCTTTGCTTGCTTCCCATGTATGCGAGGGCAGGAGAAGTCGCCAGAGTGCCTGGCGTGGCCACACGCTGCATCCACTCCATCGCCGCCGAGGCTGCCTACAGTCAGACTTGGACTACAAGAAAGATGTGCACGTGCTGTCAGAATTTGCATTACAGAATAGTTCAATCATTTTTTATTTTTTTAAATAAACATTTTAACTTTCAATCTAAAAAAGAAAAGAAAAGAAAAAGAAAAAGCTAACCTTCAAAATTGGAGGCTCAAGCTTCCCTACAGTATAACGTAGGTAGAGGTCGATAGCAGGAGCTGCAAATGAAAATGAAAATGTTAATGTAAATGAAAATGAAAATGTAATTCGTATGTATCGGTTGAGATCTTTCCAGGTACGTGCTCGCCCAAGCGCCCTCTATGCTCGAGATGGGAATAACTGTAGAAATGGGCAGAGGCTGGCGCCTGCACGGACTGAAGTAGCGATCGATTGCCTGGTTCTGTAGTTCGAGGAGTGGGTAAACAAAGAAAGGCTTTGAGAATGATCCCTTGAGGCCACAGGCTCTGGGGAGTGAGTGAAAGGCAAGCTCGAGTTGGACTGCTCTGGGAAGGGAAGGAGGTTTCGTCTGAGGCCTTGCCTGAAGCAAGATTAGGAAGAATCAAGGAATCCACCTGGCGGCCGCCATGCCCTTAATCCAAAGAAAGCTAGCTAGTTTGCTAGCTAGCTAGCTGCGCACAAAGCTGCGCACATGCAGCAGCGAAGAGGGTCAGCAGCAGCAAGCTCGTGGCCTGCGAAACAGACTGCCACCCTCAAGAAGTGTTCCTGAAATGGTGTAAGATAACGCTGCTGCTGCAGCAGCGGCGAGAAAGGATTCGGACTCACACTTGAGCGGTAGTAGTTCTTTAGCGATTCCAGTGTCGATGTGCGGTGATGTATTTACCAGCACTAGAAAAGTGGAACTTGCCCTTGAAGAGAACGCCAATAAAAGGAAGCCACACGTGCACAGTTGTGTCCATGAATGGCAGCTTCTGCTCTCTCCAGCTGTGTAAGTTGCTGCGAGTCACGAACCCACAGACTAAGAAACTAACAAAGAGTCTCAGCGAGTACTTTTCCTGCCTCTCTCTCGAGCGACTCGAGCGAGGAACGAGCATCGTAAAACGTGCTACGATGGCAAACAAGCCGCGCCACAACGAGCCGAGCTACGAAGACGCTCAGCCAACTTGCCAAAAGGAACTCAAGGAGTACGCAAGACAATCGTTCACTCATTCATTCATTCATTCATTCATTCATTCATTCAACCGTGCACTGCAAATACCAGCTTCACCTCAGGGTCTCTGCAGTGTGACGTGATGCACGAGTCAGAATAAAATGATGATGGCGATGATGTTGATGATGACGAATGAGAAGCAGCACGAAGATCGATCGAAACGAAGTTCACCAGGGAGGTTGGCGCATTTGGGGCCGGGTCGAGAATCGCTTAGCGCGCAGGCTTGTTTGGGCCATCACCCTAGCGATCCGGCAGAATCAGCATTGCAAGACTTCGCAGCAAAAGTTCTCTCCTTGGCGCCCCAAGAGGATGTGACGATGGTGATGGGCACGCCAAAGATCGCCCTGTGCGAATTTACGGGTTTGCAGTTGCAGTTCCTGTCGATGGATAGCGATGACAGAGATGGCTTTGAAGCTGCGCGCCGCTTCTTCTTTCTCCTACTAAGGCCACTTATGCTGTGCTGAGCGGGGGTTAGTAGGGTGAGAACGAGCGGTCGCAGACGAGGGACTTCGGGGCGCTTCCGATGCCAGGGTGGAGTCGAGCAAGATGGGCTTCGTTGTTGGCGCGAGCTTACCCATCCATCATCCATCCATGCCAGCTCCTCGCTTTGCTGCGGTCTGCGTCAAACCCGAGCAGACAGGCAAGCATGCATGACTCGACTCGACTCATCTCGAGCTGCTCTAGCTCGCCAACGCCCGCTCAAACAGCTTCGCTAGTTTGCAGACAGGACCCAATACTCGCGTCTTGCCAGCTGTATCACAGCCTGTGCGCACGTTCACAACGATCGACAACGATCACAATGGCGTTGAGCAGAACAGCCAAAAGAGAGGAACCCTATAACTCTTCATCCTGAGTTTGCGGAGCACGGCGTCGTCAACTTGTCCCTGAGATCCACATACAAGTCCAAGCAGGGCTGGGACAGGAGGGAGTCACGAATTACCCTCGGAAAGAAAACACAGACTTGGGCTGACTCAGGTGCGGAAATTACAAGACAAGGGTATGCGGGACGGGAAGTGCCTGTCTCTATGAGCGAGAGCGTTGTTTATTGATTGATTTGTTTGATTGATTTGTTTGATTGATTTGTTTGATTGTTTGTTTGTTTGTTTGTTGTGAGTAGCAGAAGGAATTGGAAAGGAGCGCGATTGAATGATTGCCGTGGAAAGCAAACAAAGAGGCCGGGCATGGTGGCTGAGAGAGGTTGGGGATTGTTGACGTATGATCGTGTTCCTGTGAAGCAGTTGGTGCTTACTCAGATCATTCTTCACTCGCTCACTCGAAATTCTGGGGAGGTCCCAGAGATTCATTCTCGCTGTGATTGTTTGTTAGGAGCAGGCCCATGCTGGAAAAGGATCACGCAGGTGCACAGCAATGAAATGCTTGCTCGATTAGCAAAAGATCAAACGACTTGAGGAAGCGCTTTGCAGTTTTGCAGTTTTGCAGGCTTCAGAGATGCAGCACTATTTCTTTCCCGATTATTTTATTTGCGGGAGCGAGTGAAAGAATATGAGCCCGGGAAGCTGGGAACTACCGCTTCTATGAGACTATCCGGATCCTCCTTTAGTTTGATTTGGTTTGGTTTTGTTCGAGAGGGACCATCATGAATTTTGCATCACTTGCATCACATATTGGAGTATCTGAAGTAAAAGAGAATTATTTATTGTTTTATTTGGCGTGCTTCTTCACGGCTGCAATGATATCCGACTTACGGGCGATCTCAACAATGTAGCGAATGTTGATACGCGCAGTATCGTAGACAATGAATTCGTTGTAAGCAAGCCAGGCTTCAGAGGAAGTAACCTCCCGCGTCAGTGTCAGAGGAGGGGTTTGCCCGTCAGGCTTGCCAGTCGCTTCATCAATGAGGCGTGCAGTTGCAGTTTTTGACATGGGACCATTGTTGAGTGTTACTTCGTAAGAAGATGGCTCTGTTCCATTCTCTGGAACTGCCTGCAACGTAATGCTGGCACCCGGGAAGACAGTGTCGGGACTCGAGCGGAAGGCTTCAAGCTTTGCAATTGCTGCTTGAGTGAACTTTATGCGTAAGGTTCTATCCCAGTTAACCTTGTTGCTCTCACCAGCCCGCCGAATGACTTTGCCCAATGGCACAGAAACACCAGCGGGGTTGAGCACGAGGTCTTGCGAAGGATCTGGTTGCTTACAGCCGATTCCGACAGTGCTATTAGTGCCTGCGTGGGGCTTCTCCATGTACTCTCCAAATGGAATTTCGTACGGTCGTCCAAGAGCAACCTCTGCAAGAATGAGGTAAGCCTTTTCACCCTGCTCTGAGGACATACGGCAATAGCCCAAACTCTTTTGAGCAGTGTCTGCGAAGTACACACCTCGTCCAAAAGCCAGGCCAGCACGAGGCACCTCGGGCGGGGCAATTCGTAGACCCTCGCGCAGGATGCCGAGAACGTTGCAAGCTGAAGTGCCGTGCCACAGGAGACGCCGGCTGTGCATGTGACGGTTCGAAGGCTCGTTGTGGCGACGAACCTTGAACACTTCATTCACGACCAAATCTTCGCTTGAACCAGTCGTATTGCGAAAGTATTGCTCAATACATGTGCGCTCTAAGTTTCCAATTTCTAAGGGAGCCAAGTTTGCTCCAGTAAACCGATAGACCTTCTCAAGACAATGCTCTTGATTACGATGCTGAAAGCCAACTGCGATTAACTGAGCTGCAGTTGTAAGATCCTTGAGGTTCACAAGAAGCTGGGCCGCACGCTTATAGTGAGAATCATTCTCGGACTGAAATGGACGTACGGGACCGTCACAGTTATCAGTCATAGGCACCAGCTCATAAAACTCAATGGAGAGTTTGACTAGATGATCAAGAACTTCTCGATGTTTTTCCACATCAACTGTGGCTGCATTTCTTAGTGCATCAGCCTCGACAAGCACTCTGGCAATCTCGCGAAGTTTCTTCTCGGCCTTCAGGAGCACATCAATGGAAATCTGTCCAAGAGGCAAGTCTGTCTCAAGGAGACCGAGCTCATTAGCAAAACTAGCAAGGGCCTTAGGGTTTGCGATATACTCAAGCATACCGAGCACAGACTTGGGTAGAGAAGTCTTGCGAACAGCGTCGGGGAATTCAACGCGATCTTGAAGAACAGTTGCAAGTTCAGGGAGTGGACGACTCTCAAACTTGCGGGAAACACGATGAACAATACGATATTTCTTCGGCTGGGCCTCGAAGCTGTCTCGATCGGTCCACAAGTTTCCAGTCTTTGACTTAAAGACCTTTTCGAATTCTTTAATTGCTTCCTCTCGAGATGAGAACGGTGTCTGCTGAAACTTGCCAGGATTGTCATCAATACGACCCCAATTGTTTATCATGATAACAAGATCTTTAATAGGGTCTTCCACGAGTTGTAGCTTGTAAAAGTTGTTAAGAAAGAAATCATATTTCCGATCCACCTTGATGAGGACCACATCGTAGAAATCGTTCTCGCCGCATGGCAAGACTCTAATACTTTCGCTTTTTAGCTCGCAAACTGGGTTGACTGTGGCTGTTGCTGGAACGGACCGCACAAAGTCCCGTTCGATCTCTACCACAGCATCATGGACAGTTTTGGCATATTCTGCAGAGTCCGGAACATTATCCAGTTCTGGCAAGATATCAGCTTCGTCATCCCTGGCCGAAGTTGATGCTTCTGCATCCTCCATCTCTACATCACCACTCTCTCCATCAAGCTTCTGGCGAAAGTACCGTGCGAGATGCCCACCTGGACGAGCAAGTGCAAGAGTCTCGGCAGTAACTTCTGCACCGGCCTCAATCAGCAAATTAGCCAGCTTGGTGTTTTCAAATGACCCGAAATCAACAGGCTTAGCTAGAATATCAAGGCACGACTTGCCCTCCTCATTCTTCTCTTGAATGATTGTCTTCAAAGTGCTTGCACGTTGCTCATTGGCCCCGGGTGCAGATTTGGCCCACGGACGCAGGTTCTTTCGCAGTACATTGTTTTGGCGCTGTCCCAGAACCAAATCGACGATATATGTGCCGTTCGGCTGCATAGAAACAATCTGGCCTTCATGAAAGTGCCCATAATTATCCATGTAAACAAGTACCGAACTTCCCTCGGCAAGGGGTTCAAGAAGCATAGGATCCTTACCAAGAATTAGCAGGTTTTCTGCACCATCGTACTCCCTCACTTTATTTGAGCACGCCATGTAGGATTCTCCCTCTGCCTCGTCACCCTTTTCCTTACGGTACAGTGCCACGTACTCACTTTCACTATGAAGCTTCAAGTCAGAAGCGTCGAAAACCTCTGACACATTTGTTTTGCAGAAGCCCGGACATCCCATGGGGGAAACAGTAGCAGGAGGAAGATTTTTCCGCACCTCTGTTAGAACCCTAAGAAGGGTTGACGCCCTCCAGCGTTGAGCCTCCATGGCATCGCGGATCTCGTCGAATTTCATTTTGACAATCTCATGCAATGTTTTGGTCTGCATAAGCTTATTAATAACGCCCATGAGAAGTTCGCTACATCCTCTGATGCCACATGAGTGAAATGCTTGCTCAAGGATACCTTTTTCAATTTCCTCCGTTGACGCAACCTGATTTTGGATGCCAAACTTGAATTTTGTTTGACCATTCTCCGCACGTTCACGAATCACTGGATACAGCGCAGGATCCTTTTGATGGCGTACAAGGAAGTACGCACTCGATGAGTTTTCCAGATCCGTATGTGGGGCGGCCACTTCTTCCTTTGTGGTATCCACACCTTTGCTGATCGTAGTTGCCTGGAGGAATTTCTCAACGAGACCAATGCGATTAAGAGCAACAGCATAATGAAAGGCTGTATTGCCATCGGAAGGGCATCGAATCGAAATGTCTGCACCGAAGCGAAGAAGACTCGAAATGATGCATCCCATGGTATTCTCAATCACTCTGTTTTCTGAGGCCAACGTTGCTAGCATCAGAGGGGTGCGTCTGGTTTCGTCACGCGTGATCGTATTTACATTGGCACCAACGCGCATCAGAAGATCACTTGCCTTAATATTACCAGTAAGGACGGCATGATGCAAGGCATTGAGACCTTTAGCGTCTGAGGCGTCAAGGTCAAGCTCAAATGAAGCAAGCTTGTTGAAGACTTCCTCGTGCTTGCATTTCGAGGCCTCAATTGCTAGTGTAGAGACAACCTCGCCAGTAGTGGTATCCTCCTTGTCAGTCTCTACATTTCCATGGCTCTTAAAGCCCTTCCCGCTTGATTCTAGTTCACGTTTGACGGTCTCAACATTGGGACCTGCTTCAAGCTTCAGACTAACAAACTTGAGCGGGGGTACGTCGAGATTCCCTGCACTGTTCTTGTTCTTGAGAGAAATTGTGACTTTGTTGGAGAGAGTTTTTAAAGGGCCAAGCGGCTTGGCCAAGATCTCAATGAGTTCAAGCAGGTCCGCAAGGTCTGCTCCATTCTTATTGGCATTTAAGGACGCCACAAGATGCCAAAGAGGCGGCTGCCCTTGCGCATCCTTTTTAGACACGTCGTTTTGACTGTGCTTCATTAGAAATTGACACAAAGCTAAATCCCCACGACCGGCTGCGAGATGAAGTGGTAAGCAACCATTTTTGTCTGGCAAGCTTGCATCAACACCCCGTCCAATGAGCTTTTCAGCAAGAAGAACAGACCACTCCTTATTTTGATTCAATGATTTAGCCGCTGCAATGAGATGAAGCATGTTACGGCCATCTGAGTCACACATCTTCAGGGTATCTAACTTTGCTGTACTGACAAGTTTACGCACCATGTGCAAGGAACCGCAATCTAGGGCGTCTGCGATAGCCTTTGTGCGTTCAAGCATGGGAAGAACAATGTAAGCAAGTCCCATTTGCTTTTTTGATGACGCATGCCAGAACATAGATCTGCGAGTCTCCGAAACAACCTCAATTTGCTTCGTCCCATCCTTTTCAACCTCGCGGCGTTGGATATTCACTATATCAGGAAGTTTCTTGGGGATTTTCTCGCCTGCACTCTTCAGAAGAGTGATGGCAAACATGTCGTGTCCACGAAGCTCAGCGATGTTGAGTGCGTTGTTTCCATCAATGTCTTCAGCAAACATCCGTGCTCCCTTAGTGAGCAACAGAAGACTCGAGACAACAGAGTTGAAGGCAGCTGCGTACATCAATGGAGTGCGCTCCCAACGATCTCCTGCATCAATGAACTCAAGCCCATTCGAAAACTCCAGCAGCGCATTGACAAGTTCGATACGGTCATGAGTCTCTTGACGAGGGAGCGAATGAGGAAAGTTGAAAAGGTCATTGTGCGCGTGGGCTCCAAGGAACGCGAGATGCATGGGTGAATGTCCATTTTCATCCACAATATCTAGCTGAGCACCTGCATCCATGAGACTAACTTCACATGGCTCTAGAGCCTCCCCTTTTCGTTCTGCAGCACGAACAACACTTAAATGCAAAGGTGTCCGGCCTTGCGCATCTTGTAGGTTAATAGTCTTGCTATTCTCTTTGAGAGCAGTAAGGAGAACACTGAGGGATTTCGCATCATCCCGGTCTGCCACCATGTGCAGTGGAGATCGGCCCTGATCATTAACCTCTGACAGCATCGCTGGTGCATTCTTGCAAAGGAGCTTGAGAACGCCAATTTGCTTTTCTGACCCATTATCCTTCCGCTGCAAAGCTATATGAAGCGTGTTATCCTTCCTGCTACTGTTTTGGGCTTCGAGTCGTAGTCCGCAGCTCAGAAGAGTTTCCAAGGCTTTCGGTCCGACGTTCCCTGAGCCTGCTAGAACGTGCACCACAGGCTCTCGGTCTGAGCAACCATTAGACTCAGCCACCGCAAGTCGGCGCTTGAGTCGCAGCATCGCTAGCTCCTCAAATTTGCCTGGTAAATCTTCTAAATCATCAGACTTGAGACAATGCCGCAATTCGTCGATTTTGTCTTGCTCTTCAGAGGCTGAGAACTTGAAGCTTGTGCGCTCCAGATCGCTTGCAAAGACTCCCTCCGCTGGCTCATTTGTATCAAGAAGCTTGCTGAATTTCAGCAGACTTTTGCAGGCGGAAAGGAGTACATTTGGTTCATTTTCTGATTGGAGATTTGTTGCATTCACAGTATCAGGCTTTTCCTCGCTAGATGATTCATCATCGCTATCATCTAACATATCTTCAGCGCTATAGTCCGAGTCACTATCACTATCACCACCCGAAAGGGCATTTTTCTTGCTAGAACGACGATGAGGAGAAGTGGCTTGCACCTGGACAGTTTCGCTACCCTGTTGCTGGGATGTTGTCAGACGCGGAAGGCGCCGGAGCAACAAGATTTGTACAGGGTTCAAGCGTGAACCAGGGGAACCAGCAGGTTGCACCATGGTGTCCGCGCAGCTTGCTACTAATGGAAGAAACCATTCCAAGGTACTTTTAAGGAAAGTAAGGTTATTCATCTCCACAAGCATATGAATGACAGTTTTGTCATCATTGTGACGCGAAGAATAAAATTCGCAAGAAGCTAAGGCAGCTGTTTCGTTTGCCTTTTTACGTCGAAGCTCATCTACATCCTCGATTGTGAAAAATTTAGCGAGAGGGCCTTCCGGAGACTTAAGAGCTTTGGCAAGCTCTGTTGGAACCCTACGTTCAGCAGAAGGAAGTACCTTTACAGAAAGCATCTCTGGGGGAATGCCAAACTTTGTGCAAAGCGTATGGAAAGCTGCACAGGCTTGGGCCAAATCCTCAGTTCTTAGCCCGCGAAGTGACTGGGCTGCGCGGAGGATAGGTGTAAAGCCGGCTTGGTCAACTTCAGATACAAGGTCATGGAACACTGACTTAGTCACCTGATTAAAGATCAGGTCAAACTTGTCGCCACTCTTTGCCAATGTGTCGTGCTTACACAAAAGGTGAAGGATGTTTTGACCCTGATTATCCTTTGCTGTACTCAAATTAGCGCCTGCTTTAACAAGCGTTTCAAACAACTGACTGTGACCTCGAATTGCGGTGTACATGATAGGCGTGAACCCATCTTTATCCTTTGCATCAACATTAATATTCGGTTGTGAAAGGACGAGCTCCATGAGCACCTGAATAAAAGAGAGGCTACTTGAAGTAGAGTAGACCTTTGATGCGAGCAAGTGCAAAATTGACACACCGTCGACATCCGCACGGCTCAAGTCAATGTCGTCTCTCGCAAGTAGCGTCCGAAGCGCCCATGGAAGCTCCGCGAATACAGTTTCTCGAGTGGGGTTCTTTACGTAGATCGGAGTTTTCACAAAAGTTTCTAGAAAGCTAGACATTTCATTGAAGACAGGAGTTCGACCTTGCTCGTCAGGAAAGTTGACATTGATAGGCTGGGACAACAACAAGGCTGTCACGGCATTTCGCCCCTTTTGTAATGCTACACTTAAAGGTGATGTTTTCCACTCATTCTGGGGGTCCAATGATGCATCGCCATGTTTGAGAAGAAGGTTGGCGAGATCTTCCCAACCGTAGGCAGCAGCATAATGTAATGGCGTATTTCCACTTGTGTCTGCAGTTTCTGCATTGACACCGATACGCAGGAGCCAGGCAGCAATATGACTATGGCCATTGATGCACGCATGCACCAAGGGTGACCGGGACACTTTGTCACCCTTAATAGGTGAAGCTCCTGCATCAACAAGCTTTTGCGCCATTTCCATATCACCAAGCTGGATTGCCAAATGAAGAGGCATGAGTTTCATCTTGTCTGCGGGAAGCTGTGCATCTACGGCTGCGCCAAATTTAAGAAGCATGTCGACTGTTTCATATCTTGCTGCGCGCCGGGACATAACAGCCACGTGAATCGCGCTCTTACCGGCTCGGTTTCGAACAGAGAGCATTGAAGCCCGTGCGTCTTCGGGGCAGTCATTAAGCAATAGTTCAACACATTCGGGCCGTGCAGAGCGACATGCAATATGCAGAGGTGTCTCTTTATCTCCACTACGACAAGCTGCATTACGATCAAGAGACGGGTAAGTTTCCAGGAGGTATTTGAGAGGTGCTGGACTCTCGCAAGCGGCGGCATAGTGCAGAAGGTTTCGCTTCTTGTCATCAAGACTCGTGAATGCGGCAGGTGCTGCGGCGAGAAGAGCCTTCAGGTAATCCGTACAAGGGTTAACACAGGCAAACATAAGAGGCGATGAACGCAATTCGCAATTACCGTGCTTGGTCACGGAGATGGCACGAAACGGTTTGCTAAAGGGCTCTGACTTATTCGTTGGCGGCCCATCTTGCAACACTTCAGTGTGCAGAAAGTTGAAACCGTCTTCATCTTTGGCAGAAGCAAGAAGTCGACGGGCAAGCTTGTACGAACCGCCACGAATGGCACGGCTGATGGGGATATAAAAGTTCGAAAAGTAAAACTTGGTTTCCAAGATGTCCATTACCTCAGTGGTGAGAGGGTCAAAATCTTGGAACAAGTCCCATGTAGGCCAAGATGCTCCCATGTTGCTGGTAAAGATCTTGTTGTAGTCAAAAGTCGGCACAGCTCCATTTCTGATTTGACTTCCTGAGGCAGAGCAAATGTAGTTTCCATTCTCAACATCACCCATCAAGGCGTTATTGCCCTCTTTGCCACCTCGGGAAGCATTAATTTTAGCCCGACCATAGCCATCAGAGTATTTTGATGTATGGGCACCAGTGCTGAGCTGTGTGAGCGTGCAAGCCTGAAATCGAGCTCGTGAGGTGCTGAGTTGTTGCTCATTGAGAATGTCAGAGATCATTTCAGTCCTACTGAGTACCAAAGCCCAAGAAAGTGGTGAAAATTTTACATGGATAGATTGCATAATCGTGGTAGTACCGATTTGTGCAGTGTCCTTCATCAAACCTTTGAAGGCTTTCGTGTCATCACTACGAACTGCACGAATGAGCTCTTTAGTAGCACGCTCTATATCACCTGAGAAGAGATCATGTTTGCCCTCCAAAGAAGTGGTCCAGCGGTCACTTACGAGTGGAACATCAGGTCGTGGGCATAACTTCTTGCTAGTTTTACCTTTACCTTTAGCTGCAGTAGCTTTTCCAGAAGTTGCATTCTTCTTGCCACCAACCTTGCGGGTCTTGCGAGAACGGCGTGGCTTCCCGTCATCAGACTCGTCATCACCAGCGGTTCCGTCTGCGTCTGCGCCATCATCGTCATCATCGGCACCAACTTTACGCTTGATACGCTTTCCAGAGAGTGCTCCACGCCGGAGACGCTTCTGCACCGCAGCGTCACCAAACTGGGAATCTGCATCAGACTCGTATTCATCCTGAAGCTGGCGGGCAAGACGCTCATCCGCAAATGCAAAGGCAGATTCTGGAATTCGAAAACCCAACGTCGACGGAGAGGCTCCTTTCTTTGAGATCTCCTCAAGCTTGACTTGGCCTGTAAGAGAGCATACGAGTGAGCCAATCGGTGTTTCGTCAACTTCTTCGCGACCAATGAAAAGGAGACTTTGAGACTCACTTTCGTCGTACCATTCAATTTCGACCTGATCCTCTGCATCACCGTTCATGTACACATCTGCCTGAAGCCTTCCAATAAAGAACTTCTTATGTCCTTCAGCTTTGGCATCACTAAGTACTGTCACAAGCTCTCCTTCAGCAAATTTGAGCTCGTAGCTGTCGTGCCCCATTCTCCGCTTCTCTGGTTGCTCCGGTGGGGCCTTGCGTCGGAGACGAGACGTAGGCCCAGACATTGCTTCATTGCTTTTATCTTTATCGTCTTTGGAGGGCTTAGCGTTGGCCTGAGCAAGCGAAGACGTTGTTGGTCCCGTCTTTGGGTTCTTCGTGGTTGAACTTTCGTTGCTTAACTCCTCGGCGTTGATAGTTTCGACCGGAGAGTATTTAGCTTGCGACGTGGTGATGGTAGGTGGAGGGCTCTTGCGTCTTCTTCCTCTCGTGGCATTGGTGGTCTTCTTTTCAGCCACAATCCCTTCCTTTGCAGACTCCTTGTTTTTTGCAGGTCTGCCACGTCTATTTTTCTTGTTGCGCTGTTCACTCAATTCTTGCATGGGTTCTTCATTTCCCGCAACAACAATGCGACGCCGGTTGCTCCTGCCAATCGTTTCGCCTTCAGCCGACTTATCCTCTGCCACCGGCAAAGCTGACTTAGCTGCACGTCTTGCTGCCATCTCTGCACCCAAGCTCTGTGGCAACTTTGTTACAGGGCAATTGCAATTCTAAGACTTGAGTTGCTTCTCACTACCAGCTTGGTACTTCAGCAGCAGCGGTATGTATAAGTTCTTGGTTTTACCAGTTTCAGATTTGCTGATCCTGTAATCGAGGCTTGTTTATTCACTTCAGGAACCAGACCTGTTTGCCTGCCCGCCCCGCTGCCTTAGTGCTGCCACCTTGGCGTCCCTGAGTCGAGTTGATCTCGCCAATCTCAATCCGGGTTTGCCCGCCTCCAGCTCCACATTTACTACTTAGTACGAATTACAGATACCATCTTAGGGGTACTACTTTTTCTAGGCCTGGCCTAGCTGCTCCTAGCAGCCCTTACGCGGACCCAACTGGGACTGCTACAGTTTACACTAACCATGGTGCTACCAGCTTTACGTCTTGAGATCTTCAGTGGAGGTGTGTGTGTGGTCCAAATAAGTTCAACGTGAAGATACCATCATCAGTTTCAAGCTGTCAATCAGGAACAGACTCGTCGCTCTCTGAGCATCGTGCGCCATCCTGATTCTGCGAGGAGGCTGCCTGGAGTGTGTGTGTAGCTTGGCAACGGATGAGACTCGAGCTTCCAGATTGATGGAGCTTACAATTTTATGTGGTGCAAATCGCTGCAGAACCTGGAGGGAATCAGGTCGTCGGTCAATCAAAGGTTGTAAAAGGATGTGCAAGTCGACCCAGAAGCTCGCGAGGTGCCCACATAAACCTGTGTTTCGACCTTCACTGTCTGTCTGCATGGCGGCGATTTGCGCTCAAGCTGACTCTAAGGCCGCTTCGAAAGCACGCGAGGCAGCAGAATTGCGACGGTGCGATGCCGATATCGTGGCCAACGGCGCTGCAAACTTCGCGCTGCTCTTGAGCATCTTCAGGTGCTCTTCAAAGATAGATTTTGAGCTGTGTGTTTTGGTCGACTTGCCGACAAATCACTGCATCGAGGCACGGACCTGAGCAGCGCCAACCTCAAGATCAACAGCCATTCACATTTGCAGGCACGCAACTCAACGCAACGCAACGCAACGCAACGCAATGCAATGCAATGCAATGCAATGCAATGCAATGCACCGCAGCGCAGCGCATTACACCCGGAGCGACCCCATTTCCACAAGCTACTGCTCTGTGAGTGTGAGCATGAAGTTGAATGGCAAGTCGATTTAGATCAAGCTTGTGCGTCAGAGGCATCACTGCACATAAACAGCTTCGACAACCTCAGGGCCTTGAGCTTGCTTCCTGCTGGTCCCCCGCTCGTTTACACCTCTTTTCGAGACGAAGCATATGAACGATCTTCGATCAACCACTTAGCCGATGGCTGTCGATGGGCCATCTGATGGTTCACGATGAAGGCAATGGCTGCTAGCCCCAATTTGCGCAGAGCTCGAGACAATCTAGAGAGATCGATTCGTGCAGGGCTTGTTTGCTTTCCTCCGCCTGCCGATACCCAATAGGCACAATTCGGCTGTCAAAGGTCCTTACTCTTGGTCCATTTTATGCAAGTGATGCACTATTTTGCATCACGAGGCGATCAAATCTTTAGTTCACTTGAGATAGCATGCTCAAGCTCGTGGTCGATTCGGTAATTCCTCTCAAGAAATCAAGACGTACCTCGAATTTCACTCCATTTGATTGTCTCAATCCTGTTCCAGACAGCGTATTCTTATTCAATTGTGTTTACAGCTCCTTAGATTTTTTTTTCTTTCCATTTTCATTTCTTTTTTGGAAAGTAAATAGAGAAGATCACTTTCCCTAATCAGGGTCTTTTATTAAGGTTAGGAGGAAGTCTTACCTTTTAAGTAATATAGTTATATTGAAGAAAAGGTATGAGACAGAGGCATGGTATTACAAGACGCGAAAATCTTTTGTAATCTTGCACGAGCCAGCGTACAACTTGGAACTCAAGGCTGAGGATGAAAACGCAAACAACTTCGAATGATGGCCATAGTATCGATGTTCGATCGATGACGAACTTGAAACTCGCAGAGTTATTACGAATATCGACGGGTCTTTGAAGTCAAAGTCTCCACTCGCGAAAGGTTTGTTTTTCATTTCTGGTTGTACGAAGTACTACCAGACTTATCTTCAATCAGGAGTGTACTTGTTTTTATTATTGCTATTTGGTTAATTTCTCCTCTCGTTTTTAAAGTTAAATAAATAGATTACAGGACGCAAAAACTTTTTGCTACTCGGGGTATAAAGTCAGTAAAAAGTAGCATTACTGGGCTACGCATTTACTGTCCATCGGGTTGCAGAACCCAGAGCTACTCTGAATGCACTGCAGAACCACTACTGTCTCCCACAACTTACACGGGAAGTGAAAGACTAAACGTAATGATGGCGATAGTCTTCAGACGATCCATCACTCAGCGGACTCGACTTGGAATTTGAAGTCGCAGAACCCAGAGCCCACTGTATGTGGGTGGCACTCCAGCCTTAAGTCGATTTTGAAGTATCCAAAGCTTGCAGATATCACTAGTTAGCTACTTAAATAGCCTTTTGCAAGGCTACCATATTTACGGAGCTGGTCACATGCAGAACTCAAGTGAAGTGGGGTTTTGGGATTAAAGCTGGGGTCCGAAGGGGCTTTCGAGTTGATCCAAAGCACCAGACACCTTCCAGAGATCAAACACTAGATCTAAACCAAATACTAATTAAGATCGTCTTAACTGGTCGCTGTTGTTTACAAAACATCATATTTGAACTTGAAGTACTACTTCTGCAAATAATGGTACCTGAGTGCCCTTCGAGTGTGTACTACAATGCTGATACGCCTAGCTAGGTAGGTAAATAGGTTAGAAGCGGTACAAGGGGCAGTGTGTATCAAATCACTTGTAGTCGGTTACTAAGCTGAATGGAACGCCACTACTATGTCAATTGTGAGTATCTTAGGCCAGATGTACTCGATTCCTTAATTCCAATGTGATCTTTTAAGTTCAGAGAAAGAATGCAGCTACGATCATGGACCAGGACAACATCAGGTGACACGGCCCGGACCCATTAACATATTAAAGGACACTGCGATCCAGACTACCAGAACCCCTAATTCAGGTTCTCCGAATCTGACCGGATACCACAAAAGAATATTAGTTTAGTACAGCTGTGGCACTAGCAATAACTGATTTAAGCTCTTGAGTTCTTTCGAGCCGACTTGAGCCGATACTAGATTCAGTTCGTTAAGCTAACATCCTTTATTTGAGTTTCAAAATCCCACGATTGTAGACTTGTAGCCTGAGGTTGAAAATCTCAACTTTGAAAACCCCTTTTAGAAAACAACAAATTCTGATTTCAATTCCCTTCCTTTTAATCGTAGAAAATTTGCAGTACAAAACCAATCGAGTTTGAGTAGTTCTCAGGTTCTCAGGAAAATGAGCGTAGCGATATTACAGAACTGTACACGCCCTATGATAGTCCTAGATAATCAAAACAACTGTATTGCGGATAATACGAGGATCTAGAAAACATGATGCTACGTTACTGATTATATAGATGAGGTGATAACCTCTTGACTGAAACAGATAAAGGTTGTTCCAGCCCCACATACAACTTGCTCAGCTGCCCCTGGAAGAATGTTCCGCAGCAGCGCAGGCTCAGGAATGATGATATCATCTTGCTCGTCAAATCCCCAAATAAGCACCTCATTACGCTCTGTTACTACGGCCGTATGATAGCGTCCACAATCAACACTAACAATGCGTTTATCGAGGTTTGGAACAAGTTGAGGCACAAGACTTGAAGCACTATGATCTGTACTTCGAAGGATGAGAGGGTTTTTATCTCCACGGTCGCTCCCCTCGGAGCGTTCGAATGGCTTTCGGAGTGGTGCTCGTTGCTGATCGAACTCAACAATGCCGACTGATCCGGCACGGCGGTGCAGACGAGGTTTCTTTCTTATACTCGAATTTTGATCGCCTTGAACTCCATCTATGTTATTGGATGCGAGTCCATGCTGCTGCCCTTGCTGCTGCCCCTGCTGTTGTTCTTGTTGTTGCCATTGCTGAGTCGATGACGATGTAGTTTGCTTGCTCCCGCTTGTCTTACTGCTTCCCCGAGAAAAGCGACCACGCATGCGGAACGATGATGAGTCACGGTCTCGTGTTCCCGGCTTAGATGATAATAGATCATGCACCATTTGCAGCAGTGATCCCTCTGAAGCATCAGGATCATGCAGTCGCGGGCTCACACTACGATTCGTCGAAGACTCCTTAGCAGTAGATGAATGGGGATTGCTAGGCGATGATCCTTCGTGGATCGTTGTAGCTAGAACATCACGGGAAAGCACATCTTTACCACAACCAAGTTGGCCAAATGCAGCACTTCCGCATGCTAAAAGAGTTCCGTCCCGCAAGAGAAAACATGAATGCGCAAAGCCTGCAGCCACAGAGGACACCATCCGCCCATACAGATTAACTGGTTTAGGTTCGTAGGCATCCGCGACTGTGCCCAAGCCAAGACGTCCCTCGCCTCCACAACCCCACACAAATGCAGTTCCAAGCTCCGAAACAGCCATGCTATGTGACCAACCAGCAGCAAGTGACTCAATACGCTCTTTACTGAGTCTTTCCACGCGGGCTGGTAAATACTGCTTATCAATACGACTTCCTAGCCCAAGTCGTCCACATGTACCACGACCCCAAGACCAAACCTCTTGTTCTGCAGTGAGGACCAGCGAATGACGTGCACCGCATGCCACTTCAACTACAACCTGCCGTCCATCGTTATCCGAAGAGTGACTCTGATCTGGAAACTCGACCCACATTGGTGACGTACATCGCTCTTCTCGAGCACCAACACCAACTTGTCCATCTCGATTATCACCCCACGCAAATAGCTGTCCCGCATAATTAACTGCAAGCATGTGGTTTTCGCCGCACGCAACACGACAGAAACGTTGTCGAGAAAGCAGTGAGTGATGCATTCCTGTGCTCACGCGGACTCGTCCACTTCGCCCAATCCAACAGTGAACACCTGGCGAAAATTTGCTTGCAGCAAACTGTTGGATGTTTTCGAGCAAATCTGGTTCCTGCCAGGTTACCGCAGGTCGTCGACGCTCTCCTACACTACCTTGCAAAGCAAGCATAACTTCGCGCGAAGAGTTTTGAGCATCAACGACTAAATAGAGCTGTGAGAAGTCGCCATCAGCTCGATATGCGCGACTTATTGGAGGACCCGCAGGCTGGAGGCTCTCACAAACACGTTCAGCTACAGTAGCAGCCAGATCTCGGCCATGACTTGTAATCCATAACGCAGCTACCTCCACATTAGCCAGGTTATATCCAAGTGAAGTTGTATTTACATTCATCGTATGGAATGCCCTCATAAAGTAAATTTGGGCCATCAGACCTTCCAGATCCTCAGCCCATACCATTACATAAATAAGTTGATCTAGCAGATCGTCTGTGGTGAGCTGAAAGGCTGATACATCAACAAAATGGCGTCGGATATTGTCTTCTACAGCAGCATTGATATAAGACACCACTGTCTCAAGGCACAAAAGTTTCTCTAGAGGTGTAATCCTAGATGATAAGGTACGAAGGTGCTCAATGGCAGCATTCTGTGGACATTGATATTCTGGCCGCATGCCAAGGTCCTGCTGGTTGAGTCCTCTCGAGCGAAGCACAGCAGCCTCATTAGATAGCTTGGCGTCTTCATTCACAAAAAGCTTGCGAAGCTGTGCCATGGATTGATCATGAAGTTGTGCCATCACATAACCCTCCAAAGCTTGCTCAACTTGAAGCATATGTCGGCGCACCTGTGTCTGCAAGCTCTGGCGCTCGCGTTTACTCGTGATTAGTTGAACCGCACCTTTATTGCGGTGCAAAGGGGCAAACGAGCTGGATGTAAAGATTAGAGAAGTCGAGGAAGTGCGTATCCAGCCTTTCACCAGACGTTGCACATTCTCCAGGAATTGCGCATCTACTTGTTCATTATCCCAAGCTTCTAACACCGCAGCTACAACCTCATCTAACTCTTCAAAAATAATTTCATGCTCAGGGTATGACCGCAATACCCCTAGGTACTTGCCAATCTGGTGTAGGGTCATGCCAGAGAGGGTACATGGTGATGCGCAACCTCCACGCAACGGCCGGTCAATATGCATAATTTTCAAGGAAATCTTAATCTCTTCGCCTGTTGGTGCTTTCTGCGTTGTTTCAACAGACTCTGAGTAAAGAACATACACCATTCGTTCTCGCCATGCAGGTCGAACATGGGCCCAATGATCTCCAATACTACCTGCATCTTGGCTACCAACGAAGACCTGGTTCCCCTTGATGATTACTTGCCGTCCATCCACAGTAACAAAGTCTCCTCTTAATTCTTCAGCAGCTACAAGCAAATGAGATCGCACGTCCGATATGCTCGGGCGTGTTCGCAAAGAGAGCTCTTGAGGAATACATAGCAAAACAGTAGTCCCTTCCTCCAGAACTAGGTCTTCATCATCATCCAGCAAAGAAGCAATGTGAGCTTCATCCCGCCTTGTGCCATGTCCTACATGGCTCTGCATCCGATTTGGATGAAATGTGCCTTGTGAATCGGAAAAATTTGATTCCACTCCAGACAGTGGCTCTGTTATCTCGTTCCCTGAAGATGAACTCGGTGCTGCTGTCTTTGGTTCGGTAGTTGACAATTTTGTTGATGCTAGTCTGGGGCTATCTTTAGGTTGACTTTGCAGGGAAAGTATGTTTCCTTGGTTTTGACGATCATGAAAGCTCAAATTCCACGCCGCAGGATCATTTTCGTGAAGATCAGCTGCATTGTGTTTTTGAACCCGGCGTCTGCGATTTCTCTCACGAGCATACTCGCGCAGAAGCTCTCCTTTATACTGTTCAAAAGCCGCGAAGACAGAGTTTAGCTCTAGCCGCTCCGTTTCGATCATCTTCTTCACTTCCAGCGAAGATAACAATACAACCCTATGAAGGGCCGCAAATTATAGTGCTCGCCCTCTGTAGTTCTGGATCACCAGATATGTGTTCAAAAGATCCACTTTTGTAGAACTGCTTTCCAAGTGGGCCTAAGAAGAGGCCCAAGGTCACCGAGCAGACGTCATTGAGGATTCTGTTTATTATCCATTATGTTACTAATCAGTACCTACCTTCTATCGCCTCCGTAGATACTGTTAAGTACTAATGGACAAATCTACCGAGATGGAACGATTTCGTACTTTGGCGTTTTCGTTTGGATGATGAACTAGACATGTATTGAGGACCCTGTGCGATGGCTTTACAAAAACATATGTTTGTCTGACATTTGAGAAGCTGTACGAAGTCAGCAAAAAGTAGAAGATATATAAGAAAGAAAGGTTAGTCATGTTGGTTTCTCACACAAAGATCCGAAATATCGTGTTTACTTGACGAATACCTGATTGATGGATGTACGAATACCTCCCCTCCCCCCCTCTTTGTTAAAAGAATCAAAGACAAGAATCAACCTATGTTGAATGCAGCTACGAATGCAACTTTATATTGATTGTTTCAAGCCATCAAATCTCGGCGAGATGGGGAATCTTAGGTTAATAAACACTTAGCTTCGTACGTGGGACTGATATAGTTTGCTATATTTCCTTAGATTGAATTTCTACATTTTTCTTATTGAGAAAAGCATTCCGAACCAGCATGAAGCAGTAGAAACAACCGAGATCCCATGTCATTGCCAGAAAACTCATACATGCTATATTTTAAATTATGTATATAGATCATTTTTCCGAATGAACCCTCTAGCTCAACTGGAGTGCAGCAAACATTCCTGGAAAAATTTCTAATGTTTTATGAGCTTATTTGCTTTGCCAATGCTTCATTCATTTCTTACAGTAAAGTAAAGGATAAAAGATAAAGGGGTTATGAGCCTGCTACCATAAATTTATCTTCTTTTTCATATTGATCCGTTGGGTTCACCGTCGATAGACATACTTTACAGCATAAAGGAGAACAATATTGCCTAGCAAATAGAATTTAGCACCGTTCTAAGTATGCTAAGCTCCCTTTATTCCAAGGTTTCAAATGTTATCACACCCTGAGCAACTTTAGATCCATTGCATAGGCACAAAGTAATATATGTGTATATGTAGTAGCGTTAATTTCTTGATGTGTGCGATCGTTCTATACTTTTGTAGGACACGGCAAGTCTAACTCACTTGGTGGACGGGGCAATCGTCGATGGCAGAATTGCGTTGATCAATTTGGTGTAGCTTTACTGTCCACTATGTCAGAAAGATCAAGTGAGCAAGCCAGCGATCCACATGCGAAGGATGGGGTAAACGAGAACAATGACGAGATTGAAAATCACATTCCTGAAAATACTCCTGCGTCAGAAAACAAGTCAGAGGACGCAACAAACACCAGCGCGAGGGCGGAAGAAGAGCAAGCACAATTTGAAAGCGATAGACAGGTTCAAAGTAACGTTGATCTTAAAGAAGAGGAAAGTGACAACTCTGGGCAAGATCCGCCAGTACAGGAAACATCCAATGCTGAGACATTAAGCCGCAACGTTCACAACGACGGCGAAAGTAAAGCTAACGCAGACGCCGAAGCCTTTTTAAAGGAGTCTAACATTGATGTCAAAGAGAGAACACAAGAGGGTGACATTGCCGGTACCGACACGTCCAATAAAGAGGAAGTGAGTGCAAAGAAGGCTCCAATAGAAGAACAGCAAGAAGCTACTGGTCCGGAAGCATCCCAAGAAACTCATTCCAGAAACGATACTGAGCAAGTACAAAATGCTGTGGAGGAGAGCAAATCTGCTACAGCAGGAGATGACTTGAACGAACCTGAAGATATTAACAGCAGCAACAACGAATCAAAATTCTCGGATCGAGATGAGGAAGAAGCAAAGTCTGATATTAGAAACGAGGAAGAATCAGTCAAACCTGTCGAATCAAAAACTGTAGATCAAGATGAAGATAAGTATGTTGATGAAGATGAATCTAAAATCGAGAGCGCCCGTAAGAGCTCGCGAGAAGCTGAAGACAATGGCACAGAGGAAGAGGCTGTAAAAGATGAAGCAGAAGAATCAAAGTATGAATCTTCTCCCAGGTCACGTTTCTCACGCGAGGAAGGTCTAAGTAGCTATCGGAGCCGAGAAGAAACCAAAGAGATCGAAGCAAGCATGGAGGAGGAATATGATGATGCAGACTTTGAAGGAGAATCTAAAGTTATCGAAGATGAATCAAAAAGTGTAGAAATCCCAATTCTTAAGAGACCAAACGATATCGAGATACGGGACTCTTCTGAGAGCCATAAGAAATCGACTTCACGTAAAGATAGCAATACAACAGCCAAAACGAGTATCAAGCCTTCCCCGCGCAGCACGGGGTCTTCGTCATCGGGGCCTAAAATTCCAAAAAGGACAAGTCAAAGCGGAGCTCCCAAACCAGCAAAATCATCTGTTTCATCGAGCATGAATAGTTCTAGATCTCGCGAGCCATCAACTCCCATGAGCAATGGACTACTTGCAACTGACCGGTCTTCCGATCGGCCATATGACGAAAGGAATATGTCCGAGATCCAGCTAGAACTTCGCAAAGAGAAGAAATTAAGACGCTCACTAGAAGATGACATCAAGCTTCTAAAGAATCGATTACAACATTTAAAGAGCGAGCACGACTCGACCCAACGGAAAATTGCGGAAACCAGAACAAGAGTTCAGCAGATTCGAGAGCAGAGAAGTGACCGCATGGAACGGTCTCAGTTTCTTCAAGATCGAAAAGAAAGCCATGCCTCGCTTGTAGTTCAGGATACTGAGAAGAACAACCGATTGCGAGATGAAGCACGAAAAAAGCGAGAACATGCTTTTAGGCAGCAGCTTGTACAAAAGAAAACTCTCACGCAGCATTATCAAGAACAGAAACATCGCATGCTTGCAGAGAAAAAGAAGCTCGAGGCAGAATGGCAGCGAGAGAAAGAAGAAAAACGAAAGGAACGGCTACAACAGGTACAGAGGAAACGTGAGGAGCAACAACGCCGTGAAGCTGAGTTTCAACGGCAGCGACAAGTAGAAAAGGCCCGGCAACTTGCCCGCGAGGCGAAGCGAGTTCGTGAAAAGGAGGAAGAGGTTCGTCAATTGGAAGAATTAGAAAGAAAGCTTATTGAAGAATTACGTGCAGCACACCGAGAGCAGCAAGGCGCATATCAGAGCTTAGAGGAGTCCCTTACTTTGCCCACTTAAAAACCATAACTTTATATAGTTGAATTGCTTCCCATTCTGCTTGTGACAGAGGTGGACGACCTTGTGTTTTGAGGCCTACAACAGCCATGGAGTGCAGCATAGATTCATATTCATGGCACTTTGAGGCAACGAAGGAGGAGAGATTCTGCGATACGATCATTTCTAGCCCATGTTTAGCGGCCATTGCCTTGATGCGTGTCTCTGGGACGATAAACTCTTCACAGTCTTGTACAGCGTCCCCGAGTGAGAAAGAGTACGCGCTACCAAATGCAAGGTCTGCTGCGTCCTCTGGAAGCTCCTCACGGAACTTTACCGAGCATACATCATTGCTAAAGCTTGGACGACGGGCATGTAAGATGTCGGCATCCGTGGTAGACATGAGCAACAGCGGCTCAAAGTCTTGTTCACCGTCTCCATGTTTGCGAAGAGCTTGTTCACAAATTGTAAAAAATCGTTCACAGCGTGCCTCATCACTGCACAGATAATGAAAGGCAAACTGTACACTAATCACATCAAACGAGCGACCCTTGATTGCTTCGTTCTCCAGCAATGCCAAGTCTGAAATGTCAGATTCTACAAACACGTGCGTTTGGCCTTGGGCACGGGAACGCGCTTCCACAAGAGCAACGCTGGCAATATCTACGCCAACGTAAGATTCAATTTGTGACGCACTGGCTCGCCACTTGTTTAGATCGCCACCACGCCCGCAAGCCAAATCAAGAATGCTCATAGGGCGGCTCTGTTTAGCTTGAGAACGCTCTGCGCCACGGATAGCTTCCCGAATTGCTTTAAATGACATAGGTGGATGCTTCGAAGGTTTCAACTCACCCGGAATCGCAGGCAAAGTATCCACCTTGCTCTGACCCACATCAAGAGGCGTAAGTTTGCCCATGCAGCATTCATGAATAAGCACGGCCTTCGACCAGTTATTCAGCTTGCGCAAATTCTCGATACCGGCATCAAGTTGACCCTTACCCTTGCTGTTACGCTCAGTCTGGCGCTCATTGTAGTGAGCTGCGACAGCATCAGAGCCTTCCAGCATGCCTGAAGGATGTTGGTGCACAAGATCTTTGAGGCGTAAGATCAGACTATCTACGGATACATTTTCGGCCACAGACTCAAGAACAGTCCAGCCGGTACGAAGTGAGTTCGGCCGAACCTTATCTACACGAGCCCGCTGACCGCGCCAGCACCCAGACTGTGTATCAAATCTACACTCAACGATGCTGCTTGCCGGCCCGCGGCCACCACGACTCTTAGTATTTTTGCTGCATGCTTGTCTCAGGGTGTCGTCCATCTCTGCCTCAGCAAGCTCCACATCAGCCATGCCTGAGCGTCCATTCACGGTCACATGCTCCATGAGAAAAATGGGAACTCGGGGTTTGTTCAGGTCACGCGCAAAAACACGAAAATCTACGGTCAAGTCATGGACAGGTTTGTATTTCACAACCGTGTATTCATAATAATTCTTTCCTGCAGGGGTGAATACAAGGCCATCGCACTGGATTGCACCAATGTGGTCATACGTATATTCCTTGGCGGCGGAGCGCAAAGTTTGGACAGAGTCCACATCAACGAATTTCTTGTCAACGAGATAAAAGCTGCCAATCTGAGCCAGATCGCCACGAAATTCTTGCCATGCCGTCATTCGTTTACGCAAGTCTGGGACAGCACCAACATCTTCCTCCCCGATACGAACTGCATCAAAAACGAGATACCCGTTTTGCGCAACAACTTCGCCATCGAGAAGAAGCCAATCTTTATCCCCGAGATCCTCTTTTGGCAATGTTCCAACAAACTGGAAAGTCCACGAGCGATCCACGAGGAAACATTCGCGCCCAGGGCCCGGAAAGCCAATCAACATGTGTCGCACTCCATCAGACTTTTCGCACACAACCCAGCGTTTATGCTCACGCCCAATATCATTGAGCTTCGAGAGGCGGAAAGGCTCGGCGCGTGGGCCAGGAATGTCTCGGTGGTTCATATAAAACTTCACATTACGGTCGGGGCAGTTCCGCTTCATCACCTCACTTGAGGTGAAGAGAGTAGCCACACGGTCTCGTAAATACAGCTGCTGAATCGTGTCCAAACTTGGCAATCTCTCCATAGAGCCTCGGCGTGCTTGTCCAGCATACTGGTCGAGAGCGACGCAGAATGCGCCCTTGGGATCAAGAATGGAGTCACTGTTGTCATTCGTATCAAAATCCGGAACAAGAACACACGTGCTCATCGGGTTACGCTCAAACTTCTCAGCATGGTTATCCAAGAGGAGCGTGTTCGAGGCATCAAAGCGGTCCCCAAACTTTTCCCAAATGTTGCCCAAGTCTTTTAAAAACAAGGGTTTTTCCACGGACACTACAGAAGTACGAGGCCACTCGTTTGAGGAGTTCTCTTGGTCCCACTGGAACAGAACACGATCTGGGTACGCCTGAAAGAGCTCCATCTCCATGTTCTTGCGTTTGCCGCAGGACCATACGCCCACATGAAATCGCTCCATGCAAAAGTGAATAAATTCATCGCAGAAGGGCCGGCGAGCAAAGCTTGCACGGGGACCACCACGCCCGCGTTCTTTGAAGTTCGGGCGGTTCACAAGGACACCATTCAGGTCCAAGATGATAAGCGGTGCATCGGACTCTGGCTCTCGCGAAAGATTCCAGCGCAACACAGGAAGGCCATTTGGGAGAACCTTTGTCACAGTCACAGTTTTGAGCGATTGTACGGCTCCGGAACCTCTCCAGAGCTCAATGTTCTCCACAAGACCATAGGTGTTTGCTTTGATCTCCACAAGAGTACCCCCTTGGCCCACTTCCACAACCTTGACATTCGCGAACTCTTGGCCAACCTCAATGCCGGCTTGAGATTGCTGCTGAGCGAAATCTCTCTGCACAAAACTCACAAAACCAGCCTGTGAGGAAGCTGTCGATGAAGGAGATGCTCCACGACGCGAGTTGTTCCCGCGATCAAAGCGTGAGTTTCCACCACCACCACCATTGTTGTTGTTGCCATTGTTGTTATTGTTGCCGCCATTGTTGCCAACTGTCTGCCAGCTTCCATTGCCGCCAAAGTTGCCACGATCGAAGCGCGAATTGCCACGATTATTGCCAAAATTGCCATTGTTGTTGTTGCTGCTGCTGCTACTGCTGCTGTTGTTATTGTTGTTGTTGTTGTTGCTGCTGCTGCTATTATTGTTGTTATTGTTGCTGTTGCTGCCGCCGCTGTTGTTGTTGTTGTTATTGTTGTGGCGTCCACGGCTGCCTCCACCGCGTCCATTTCTGCCTCCACCGCGTCCGGCGCCGCCGGCGCCGCCGTCGTTGTCGCGTCTGCGCCAGTCCATGGCTGCGAGTCGCTTTGGGTCCCGCCGCGCCGCAAACGAGGCCGAGAGGAGCGGATCTCCCGCACCTGCACCAAGCTGATTGCGGTCTGCTGTCTCTTCTTTCGCTCGCTCCCTGTTACTGTCTCAGTGCCAAATCAATCAATTGATTCATTGATTTCTTTCGATTTCTTTTGATTTCTTTCTTTTTGTCCATGTCTTTGATTCATTGACTTCTTTGATTCTTTCTCTTTCCTCTTTTCAATGTTATCAAGAGATAACAATCGGCCGCGCTCTTACGATCTCGTCTCCACTCCAATTCCTTCAGTGCCATTGCGCTTTAGCCTACTTGTGAGGCAGAATACTCTACTGTATCTCAGTGAACTCCCATTCAGTGGGCTCACGGAAAGTGGGTTATAGCGCACCTGCATGGAACAGTGGAGGAATGGGATTAATCTTGTGCTAGACTCGCCGCGGGAGTGAGAATTTAGATGAGCCGCGATCTGTACGTCGTTGTTCATTGTACTAGGTACCCACCTACTCTCCTCATGCTCAAGCTTTCTGAGCCAGCATAGATGGTCATGAACCCAAGCAGTGAAGCGATTGCGTTGAAGAGAATTAGCGCAACTAAAAGCTGAATGAATGAGAAGATTTTGTAAATTGCACCTAATGAATATGGAACTTAAACGTTTGAGGGGATCTCTACTACAGCAACATTGCTGAGTCTTCGCTTGGGACGGCGACTAAGGACGGAGAAAGATGACGCACGTACGCAGGAATCAAGTGAAGTGGTAGGCACTTATGGCAAAGAGCATACATAGGTGATTGACCGCGTTGCAGAAAAGCAATGAGAGTGTCTGTGCTTCAGTGATTGTCATGTTTTACTCAAGGTCAACTAATTTGCCGCCATTTTTTGCCTACTAGATGCAATGAAGTGATCCATTTTCATCAAGGTTTTGTTTATCGCTAAAACTGAGCCGTACCGAGCCGTCCAGAATCATTAGCTGACCTTGTAAGCTAGCCTCCATCGAAGGTTGCTCTTTCCTGCGAGATATATAGAGAAATATTCTACTACCCAAGCCAACATGAAGTCGAAGTTGGTAAGTTTGCGTTTGCACGTCGGGAATGCTCACAAAAAGAACTTTTCAATCTGTGATGATCATCATAAATTACACTACCAATATACTTTTCATTATGATGTTGAAATAATTAGTTTACCGAGTTCTTACGTCGGCGATGGTCGTCGTCCTGGTCTCGGCGAAGAAAAACCTGCCAGAGAATATATTGCTCGTTAAGCGGACTTTGAATATCTTGGACTTTACAGAGAGCTCGCTTTCGATGTGAAAGCTTCATCTCTGGTGTGGGTTTATAAATAGCAAGAATAGCGCCCTCGCGCATCGTACGCACGTCAAGATCAGAACAACTTGCGGGTGTGGCGAAAACGAGATGCGCATCTGCAAAAGCTCGCATTGCTGAAGAAGGGGCCTGAAAGCGAATATCAGGAATTGTCTGCGTGGGAATATTTGCCACCTCTTCGTTGTTTTCATCATCTACGTCTTCAAAACTCGGAACGAAAAGATTTTCCATATCAGCCTCAAAACTTTCTACAGCTCGACCACCTTCTTGGCGAAGCTCTGCGTTTTCTTCATAGCCTATCGCACTTGCGAAGGACTGTGAAAGGCACGCAGCGAGAATTGCTTGACCTTTACCGGCTTGTAAGTCGCACAGGATCTTATCTGTGAAGGTCAACCGATGCATTAACTGCAAAGTACTTAGTAAAAGCTCTACATGCATAAATTTCTCGCAAACTATGCCCTCTGGTATGGGTTTTGCAGCAGGATTGGTTTCCCCAAATTCAGTCCAGCGAAACCCCCGCTGAGTTGACATAACCTCATAAAAACGCAACGTTCGCTTCCCACCCATCGCCCAAAGTTTTTCCCAAGTATTTTTTGGAAGCAAAGGCAGCAAGCGTCTCACAATGTGCATATGATCAACAGCAGCAGCTATTTGGACTGCTTTATGAAGAGTTTTTTCATCTGCAAAACCAAGCGTACTTTTCATCGTGGATAGTGCACCTCGTTTCGTAGCAATTAAAAAAGCTTCCCTTTTTACATCATTTGACAAAGAAGGAAGTAGCCTTCCTAAGAGACCCAACACGTCTTCCCGGTCACGCGATGCAACAAGCAGAAAGGCCTTTCGATGAACTTCGTGATTGACGAGCTCAGACAGCAGCTTGACAATACGACTGTCTGGGTGGCTCATACTGACTGCAAGCAGGATACCTTGAATGAGTTGCTTATCTGTACAGTGGGGAATCGCGCGGTAAAGCATAGCCAGATCGTAGTTTCTAATTGATGTACAAAGAGCTTCAAGCGTCTTCGGCGTCCCGATTTCTGTCTTTTGATCTGGCGTAGCAGCTTTCATACCCTTCGCTCGATTCTGTGGATCCCAGCCACTTGCACAAAGCTGTTCGTATCCAACTACAAAGGAACAGCCATGGACGTTGCAATAGTCAGCCAGGATTCTTGCTCGTGGGAAAGGATCATACAAGTAGCGATTTTCAGATAGCTTTTCCATGCACAATTCCATGTAAATATCAAGAAAATCTGCGATCCTGGTCTTCGAAATTGACTCGATAGGATCCATATGCACGTGTTCGTATGCATGTGTACGCATCATATCAAGGAATAATGGCCTCAAAATTTGCTGTGTAAACTTTTCTCGGCTAGGTCTCCATTGGGCACCAGAGAGCGCCCGGAATTTGTTTGCGGCACATTCAAGCATTGTTATTTGAGTTAGGACCTCATTGAGCTGGGTGCGTTGAGCAGCCCTACGCGTAGATTCCAAAGCATCAGTTGCATCCAGAACTCGGTCATCATTAATTTCCTCACTGGTCTCATCAGGATAGCCATCCATAAAATCGTCGTCATTATCATCCTCATCATCGGGGTTCTCAACATTGTATTTGTTCCCTGAAACGGAACCGCGATGTTGTTGGTCAGGATTTTCATCATCATTTTCATCATCTGTTTCGTTATTGTTGATTCTTTTGGGCTTCTCCTCCGCTTGCTGCTGGCTGCTGTCTTCATCTCCTTTCTGATGGTCGTCTCGGTCTACCTCCGCGTCATCTTGGCCAACCGTGGGTTTATCTTTGAAGTATGATTTGTGGTTTGCTGCATTGACGACATGATCTGACAATTCTGCCTGAGAGAACTCTGAAAAGGGATAGTGCTGATTAAGCTTTCTTGATGGACCTTTTGTTGCAGCCTTTGCTTGCCATGCTGGACACTTTGGCGCATCAGGGTCGCCCACTGAAAAGCGCCGATGAACTCGGTCATCGTTTTCAGTAATAGCTGAGCTTACAAACCGTTCTCGTCGCTTTTTGTTTATAAATTGATAAGCCCGAGCTGGTTCTGCCCGTCCTTCGTTGCGCTGCTGCTGCTGCTGCTGAAATTGGCGCCATGCCTGTTCAGCATCAAAGAGTGTCATAGCTACTGCAGAGGTTCTGTGTGAGAGATTACCTTTAAGTGGGGCGAATGGAACTACATATGACTGCCTTCGTGCGTCGTTAAGCATTGATCGCATGCGCATTTGTCCAGGGAAATGAACTGAATCGACCGTATTTTCCACTGATTCTATCAATCGCTGGCCATCTTCGGGTATTTGCAAGCCCTCCGCCGGTGCCTTGTGTTCCAGGTCATCAATCCCTTTCACAAAGGTTTCCTTTTGGTCCTCTTTAAAGTCCAAAAGCTGATGAGCTCTAACATGCGTATTTAGCGCTAATGTTTGAAGTTGCAGAGCAGCCTTATCTACTACTGGCGGTACAGATACATGATTAGCAACCGTGTTGACTACCGAGCTCGTAACCGAAGATGCTGCGCTGCCCATTGACCAGTCGTTAGCCAACCCCTTCTCCAGCGCTCGGCCCGCCCCGTCTGTCAATTGGAGCCACTACAGCCTTTCTATTTTTGGTATCACAACGAAGAATAAACGTTGCTGCCAGCCGCCCGCACCAGCACTAGTGGCTCTTACTGTAGCTCTCAATGTTGCATGTGTGGCTATTATTTCAATTGATAATTTCCTTTGTCCCCTGCGCCTAGACTTCACTTTGCACCCTGGCTCGGGGTACACTCCCCAAAGTTCACGGGACCTCGTGCATGTTCCCATTTGAGGTTTCGACTTGCGCGAGAACTTGCTTGTGGCTCGTGAACACTCTAAGTGAGAACGTGGGCACCGTCTAGAACCTTCCCAAGTGAGCCTCCAGGACCAGATCATATCTTCAGTCCCCCAAGAGGCTGCGGGAGTCGAACGCCTTTACACCAACTAGCAAACAACTAAAAGCAGGCTTCATTTCGCAAGTGCGTCTATTCGTTCCCGGACTTTTCCTGGTGCTCCCCGGGCGTCACCTTTTTTCCCACTTTTACTCCCACGCAGATCACTGTCACGCATGCTCCAGACACATCACTCCCGTCGTCACGATCACATCTCCACTTGCTAGTTTCGCGCTCCTGCTCCACGTAGGGATTTATGCAATCTCAACGGATCTCTGACCTGCCTATGAGAATTGGGACACGTGCGAGACAATATGAAAGACCCGGTGGGGGGGGGGGGTATCATGGGACTAAATGAGTATCAACGACAGCAACCCCATTGTATGTCCCGGGAGTTTGGAGCGGCCTCTTGAACACAGTGTCCAGAAGGCCCCCCAAGTAAGCCAATCTCGCCTCACGCCACAGAGCCTAGGCGTTCCTAGGGCGCTGGTAGCGAGACTACGGAGCACCACGTGTACTGGCGAAGCATTGACCTTCGCTGGGCCGCCGATGGTGGCTCGTTTTGGGGAATTTCAGGAGATAGCAGGCATTTGTGGAGGTTAAGAAGTGAAAAGAATGAGAGCGTGGTGTGGAGGCACGAGCAAGCACTTGGGCTCAGCGTAGTGTGCTTGCACGATTCTTTGTTTGATTGTTTGTTTGAGTGGTATTTGATGCATATATGCAGGCCTTCGGTAGCTCCTTGGATTCAGTGGAGCTGCGGAAGACCGAATCTCAGAAACTTGAAGTAGAGCAGATCCTCAACTTGGGTTGGTGCATTCAAAAGATGGACAAGTGGCTCTTTGGAACTATGTACGGCCAGCCGCTCGATGCTGGTGAAGATGTACTCTTCGACGCCGAGGAGAAACTTCAAGAAATTGAAGGTCCGGTAATGGAGATCAAAGTGAGAGGCTGCCGATCGGAACAGACAGAAAAGCTGCAAAGAAAAATGGAGGACATGAACGTAGGTTCTTCGTATAAATCGAAGCAGTCGTTGCACAATGCTAGAAAGGAGATGCAAAGCAGCAGTTCATATAGGCGAATACCAGGAAAGATGCCAGCTCAGGATCTCCAGGTTCATACCAATTGCTTGGAGCTTGAGGTTCTGCTTCGTAACGAACGTATTCGTGGTGCGTGTCTGGGGAAACTGGTTGACCAGGAGCGGCGACGCTTGAACGAACTTCATGAAGCCACCCGAGCAGTTCAGCAATTACTTCCACTGCAGTCGTCACCGAGGTCGCAAGCTTCTCCCCAGGTTTCTTGCAAGATGATTGTGGTTTCCATACACACCGACTCAGTAACCAAAATTATACAAGCAACGGACATGCAACAAAGAAGAACTTTAAAGGACACGGAATGCAGGAATCGGGTCACTTCTTAGACATAAACGATCTCGCACAGTGCCTTCAGGAAGAGGAAGCTTCTCATGATAGGCGCTTTGCGCACCTCTCAAACTTAAGTTATAGCTCTGAAGGATGCAAATGGAGCTCTCAATCAGAATGGTCACATAGTACGGGATCGTTTGGAGCTAACAACCGTCACAAAGCTTGCCGAGCAGCCTTAAACAAAGCTCTTGGTCGAATCAAAGCAGGGGATTTTGCAGGTGCAAAGGCTTTTTTGACTCAATCAACCTGGCTAAGCCGTCGCGAAGGTATTATTGTTGTTGAAGGCCGTGCATGTGCTAATCTTGCAGCTCTCATTGCTTTGGAAGGGGATTGCCAAGAAGCACACAGATTATCCCAACGCGCGCTACACATTTTTCGAAGCACCGGGGAGAGATCTCTTGAGTGCAAGACACTGACAAACAGTATCTTCTATTGTATAGCATTGAAACGATATGACGAGGCTATGGGTATGGCTCTCAGGAAGAGTATGATTTCAGAAGACGAGAATGAACGCAATTTAGGGAAGGCATGGATTCGTCGCTTGCAGGATTTTGTATGCTCTGCATTCGACTACGAACACATACCACAGCCTGTTGACCACGTTCGCCTAAAACATCTCACTCGCCACCAAAGCTCTCTTGCAGACGATGTGGTTCACCATCGCACCCCTTGTTTGGAAACTGTGCAACAGGATTATATGCTATTGTTTCCTGAATGGCACATCCAATACACTTCTCCTTCTCAACAGCAAGACACACGTCTGCTTCATTCTGAAGGCGCTGTAAATTCGTTTGCTGAGCTATCGAGCCGCTCTGCACCTCGAAGGAATCAACGCGCTCGTTCCCAAAGTGATAACCATTTGGACAAGCTATATCGGTCAGCACCTGGTCTTCTCCCAAATGGTACAAAGCGTAATTTTACAGAGAAGCTCATTGTTGTCTGAGCGTTTTCGATTATTTTTAATGAAACAATTGTATCAGCTTGGTCTGCTATAAATGTTCAATTAATGCAATTTCAGACTGCATGCGTAAACACATGAAGAAACAATGCAACGCATTTCCTTTTTCGAAATGATATTTCAGATAGTCTTCTTCATTTCTCTTTCCGGGCTTCTATCGAGTCCGCTTATTCTCATTTTGATTTCATTCATTACCAAATTCATGATAAATTGCCCACATTTTCCTCATCATACTTTGGAAAGCAAGAAATCCAAGCAGACGCGTGTCTGTTTGTTTTTCTCAAATTCCGTTCTCTTCTTGCTTTAGCCCCCCACTCTCACCAGGAGGTATTCACGCATCGATCTCCTGAAACCCATCAGCATTATAGTTCTCCAGCTAGGTAACTCTAAAGGTACATTATAGTATCCCCTTTCCTCTTCTCTTCCTTTTGCTGTTGTACTCCTATCCAAACCCGTATTAGGTCCTAGCAGCACCTTGTACAACGTTCTCGATCTTCTTATTCAAGCCAAATAAAACGTTATTTATCTCTATAGTAAGTGAAGATTTGAAGTGAGCTATTCACTGCATCTACAGTGAACAGTATAGTCTTCTAAATGAGTTAAACGCTCTGTAAGTGAAACAAATCTCCCAGTGCACATGAAGAAAATGTTGGAGGACATCTTCGTCCAAACCCGTATCGAGGCAGTCAGCTTCGCTGCTGTTCCAGCTCCGCTGATCTTTCCGCGCCACCTTCCGTTGTGCGCCTCCGTACCCTCCTTACGTCCAAGTCTTCCTCCGTGTTTCTTTGTCGTATTTTCTGATCGACAGTCGCCGTCAAGATGGCGCCTGCCATGAAGGTAACCTTGAAGTGGGAGGAGGGTTCCGACGAGGCCTCCCACTCTGTTATCAAGCTCACTCTCCCGCGCAAATGGAAGGAGGGCCCTACGCTTCAGCTTAAGGAGACCTTTGTCGACCAGTACAACAAAAAACACCCTGATTCTCCATTGGATCTCTCTCAGACGCATCTTCTCAACACCCGCGGCCAGGCGCTCTCTGACGCCGACATTGTCTTCCGCGTCCTCGAGCACGGCGAGCACGTTCGCGTCAAGCCCGGCCCGGCTCCTTCACGGCTTTTGGTGCCGAACGAGCCTAAGGCAGAATCATCCAAGACATCGAAGCCCTCACAAATCCCGTCAGACTCCGCTTCAGATTCACACTCTGCGGCACAGCGGGCGTCGCAGGTTCCTACACCTGTTGAGGCTAGTGGCTCTAACTTGGTAGGGAGCAAGGAAGCGCTTGACAAAGCGCGGAAGATTGACTTTGATTACTCCAAGTGGGACCGGCTGGATTTGAGTGATGACGATGGAGATGACTGTCACCCGAACATTGACAAGGAGAGCTGGAAGCGACTGATGGCGCAAAAGCGGGCGGATCGTAGAGCGAAGGAGGACGAGAAGATTTCTGCATTTCAGTCGAAGATCGATAAATACTCAAAGAAGGTAGCAGAAATTCAGGCCAAAATTGACAAGGCGCAGGCGGATGACGAAGATGTGGCGCAGTGGATTGTGGACCGCGACGATGCAAAGGACTCGCTGGAGAAGTACCAGGCGAAGCTCAACCACTTTCTTGGTACAAGAAAACTCACGGCAGACGACCTTTGCAACATCAAGGACGACCGCACGTCAGTAGCAAAACACGCAGAAATGACACCGCTGCAGACCGGACTTCCGGCACCGAAGCCGGCAGTTACGACATCTGCGGAGCCTAAACCCAACCATGCGCCCAGAGTCGCCTCCTGACGAGAGTGGGGAGTACGATGCTTATATTAAATTACATCGCGCCAAGGTCGATAAGTTTGCCGACCTCCGCTCAGATGAGGCCTCGGAGCACTTTCTCCTGGAGACACCTGAGATTTTGCACAAGCACGCAGAAGGCTACCTTCTCTTACGCACACTTGACACATGCATGCGCCACCTTGGTGAGGAGGAAGACCGCGGTGGCTTGCCGGAAAAATTGAAGAAGGCATATTCTGAGGAGGAGATTGCCATTGCGCGCCAACACATGATCATTCAGTTTGTCTTAGCCCTGGCCGAAGGCAAGAACCGCGATCCTCGTGACTTTGTTCGTGCATTTTTCGTCAAGGCAGGCAAGAACTCAACACAGCGTGTTGACGGGTTTGAGCAAGATCTTGAGGCGTTTGTCCAGCGTATTCGCAACCGTGCCAAGGAGAAGCGTGAGAAGGGCGAGGAATCTCCTTTGGCCTACCACAACCGAGACAATATTGTTGAGGTAGATGATGAGGAGTATGAGCTGGCACCTGTGGGACCTGGTGGCTTGGATCCCAACGAGGTTCTTGGTACCTTGCCTCGTGACATGCAGGAAGCCTTCATCTCACAGAATACTGATGCGCTCCGTGCTGCGCTGCAAAAACTATCCAATGAGGAAGCACAGTATCACATGCAGCGCTGTGTTGATTCTGGACTGTGGAACCCCGGTCCTGATGAGGTTGTGGATGAAGATGAAGAGGATGATGACGAAGCTGAGGAGGAGGAGGAGTCACAAGAGGCGGCCAAGTAAACTGTTTGCTAAGAGCTTTAGGCTCTATTCTTCTCCAAGAAGTCTTGGTCCTGTTTACGCAAGCACATTGTGCGATGCAAATATGCATCCTAGTGTGGCGAGCTTTGGGAAGCAGAGCCCCTCGTTAATGCATGTCACTTACTACAAACGGTCATTCTATACAATCCTATTTCAAATACAACTTTAAAAAAATATAAATGAAAGGTGTACACCATTTTCTTATAAAAAAACAACACACACAAAATTAAAAATCCTCACTGTGCATTTTTCTTATTTCTTTTATAAGTAAGAATCCCAGCCAAAAGCGCCTTGACATTTCCCCTTATTTTCTCTGAAAAAAATGACTCTGTTTTTGTTCTTCTCATCCGTTTCTTATAGAGCTGGTTTTTGAACCCAACTGTATGAGTAGGTTCGAGAAAATCAGTACCAGTCTACGACTCTCTGTAGGGATGATCATTACAATATTATATTCAGCATGTGTCTCTTTCAACAAATCAAAGTAAAAAAACAATACTTGAGCAGAGAAAGATTATAACATAGTTAAAGACTTTAATTGCGAGTACTTGGTCTCATGAGTAGGAAGTGGGTCTTAATTCTTAGGTCTCGGCAGGTTTGTGGAAAGGTAAGCGAGTGGCGGTAACATAGTCCCAGAAGGCCTTCACATTGCACTTTGGCATGACCAAAAAGATGCCCAAATCACCTTGGTTTGATCGCGGAAGCAAAATATTTAAGCCAGGCAGCTGCACAGGTGGAGGTACCATATAAGCTGAAGCGCCTTTATCTGCCGGGGCACCCATGTTGACCAGCCACTGGTAGCCTGCCCACGTGTTTAGAAATGTTTGCTTGCCTCGAGCACAATCTCCTACAATATGAAAGACGCCTGTCTCTTTCCGCATGCCGAGTGCACGAGCATGTTCAAGCCAGTTCTTTCGCTTTGCAAGATTTTCTCCATCCTGACTAAGCTCTGCACGGATTGCTCGGTGAAGGCTCAGCGCAGAAGATGCAAGTGAGGCCGGATCAATTTCTATTTGCAAGGGAACATCAAAGACCGCGTTGCCAACATAGTTCTTCGGATAGCGAGCAAGACGTCCACGTGTATTGATGGCTTGTACAACTGGACGTGTGTCTTTAGCCCAAGGACCAGCAATTGCTGCTCGTTGTGCGCATAGAATAGAGCTCATAGCAACCTCATAGGTAGATACCCACTCACCTTGAGGCAACATGGCACTGACCGAGTCCTTGAGTCTCTCAAGTCCTTGTTTGTCAATAAACACTTCCACCACCTCGCAAGTGTAGCTTGACCAGACCATGTTGAAAATGAGATTCCACCAAAACCAACGGGTTGCCAAAGGAGGCGTTCCACCAATTTCGTCACGCCATTTTTGCAAAAGTTCCTTACGGGTCTTTGGTGTCTCGTCGATGGGTTTGTTTACACGAGGTGGCAATACAAGGGGTTTGAGGGTTGAAGGATCAACTTCTGAGTTGCAAGCATCTGACCAGCGTTGCATGAACTCCACATAAGTCTGCGCGTCACCAAGGCAGTGATTGAGGATGATGCTCAAGTAAGAGACGTTACGGTCTTCAAATTGAATAAGCCGGGCTTTGAGAAGTGGTTCATTTGGTGAGGTGCAGCTCCCTTCGCGGGGAGGAAAATACCAGCTTGAGACCATGCTGTACTGGAGGAGTTTACATCAGGGAGCTTCACATGCGAGTCCTTCCACGTGCCACGAACAACTTCAAAATACACACCATTTGAATCTGCATTGTCGAGCCAAAGGCTATAACGTAGGCTGTCATACTCCTTGTCGAGTCTTGCTGCTACAAAAGGAAGTTCTGCGAGGACCCGTTCCAGTCCCTTGCGAACCTTGTCAGGATCTAGATTTGACTCCACACGAAACGCGAATCGAATCCAAGTGACCGTAGTCATCTCATCTACCTCGCTCAGGGTCCAGCGTTGGCCTGCATCTGTGGCATTCACAGATTTGACAAGGTACTGCTTGTCGACTTCCAGACTTACGAGGCGTCGCTTGGCTGCTTCTTCCGCGGCTGCAGCTTTTAGTTTCTTTTCCTTCGCTCGGCGAAGTATAAATGCTGCGCCAGCCAGCGCAACGAGTGTAGTGCCCGCTGCCACAGCGAGCTTATTATCCATTCTGAACATCATCATATGCAACGCAATGTCCCAAAATTTCTCAAGATCGTGTAACCGAACAAAGCGCAATTCAGGAACTGCTTTGTACAACAACAACCTGCAAGCACACTAGACTGTCAAGAGAGTTTTGCAGCGCTGCAGCCTTAAACTGTTACGAAGACAGCTAGAGCGAATTCTCGTTTAGGATCATGCAGCAGCTCCGAACGGTACGTTCTGGGCACGTGCGCGGCACTGGTGAAGTTTCTTCGCGTCTTCACGTTCGCTTCTTCCGGATCAGGTGATTGGCCCTTCGCCACACGGAGCGAGAGCTTGGATCTTTCGGGTCGGTCCGGCAGTTTTTGCGCCAGCTTCCGTGTTTTGGGTTTGCCTGTGAACGATTAGTTCTGAGCGGCGCATCCTGGACTTCCTCGACAGATCTACGGACTATTTCCATAGAGTTAAAGTCTCTTTAAATATAGCCACTGCCGCCAAATATGGACTTCACAAGAGCTGTGTAAAGCAGCGCTGTTAAGCGTACAATATGGAATACAGTGAGGTAAAAATGGTCCACAGTGGAGTATTCAAAGAGTCTGCGTCATAGAGAACTGTGATGCTGGATACCCTATGCACTAGTATGAACGTACTTCCACGACAGACTTTGCATAGCTGGATTGGGCTGCACAAGGCTCAGCTTTGCTACTCGGGCTTCCCCTGTGGAGCAGCGAAAGAACTTTGCAGCTCTGGTCGCACTGCTGGTCGCAGTCACGAAGCAGTGGTGCAGCAGAGTAGTAGACGATTCGAGGGTATAACAACTTTTCTTACACTACAGTACAATACGAGACAGCCATGTTGCAGGAACAACTCTTGCAAGAGGATAGCCGTCTTGAAGAGGAGGCGATTGAAGCCGAGATCTCACTGGAAGAGGCCCGGGAGGTTTCTTTGACTCAGCTGAACCCGCACGAATACATTCGGGTGACGGTAGAAACTGAGAACTTGAGCTATTTCGTGGGGAAAGGAAAGACGCGAAAGCAGATTCTCCACGATGTGAATGTTAAATTTCAGCCAGGCGAGCTCACGGCGATTCTAGGACCGAGCGGCAGTGGCAAAACCACAACAATATCAATATTGCTAGGTAATGCTGCTGGCCAAAAAACTGGAAAAGTGTTTGTAAATGGAATTGAAGGGCCACCTAAACACTTCAAAAGCGTGGCCAAGCTCGTGCCCCAAGAAGATGTTTTGCTCGCTTCTTTGACTGTTCGGGAAACTTTATACTACCAGAGTGAACTAGTCCTTCCAGAGGTATGGTCAAGGGCTATGAAAGATTTACGTGTTTTAGAGGTAGTTCGTGCGTTATCAATCGAAGACTGCTTGGATGTGCGCATTGGTACTGTAGATGAACGAGGCGTCTCGGGAGGCCAGCGGAAGCGGGTCTCCATTGCTATGGACCTGCTTTCGAACCCAGCTACACTTTTTGTTGACGAGCCAACGAGTGGGTTGGATAGTAAAACTGCGGAAGATGTTGTGCGTATCCTCAGTGGGCTTGCCAAGCCTCAGGATGGAGGACCGCAAAGGACGATTGTTTGTACAATTCATCAACCAAGTTATCGGATCTTTTCATTATTCGATCAGCTAGTTCTACTAGCCGCAGGCCGAGTGGCATACCGAGGCCCAATGTCACAAGTGGAACTGTTTTTTGAGGAAATGGGTCTTGCAACACCACCACGCGAAAACCCTGCCGACCATTACATGCGTGTGCTGCAAGATGAAGGCAACCAAGAGAAGCTAACAACTGAATTTGCAAAGCGTACGAATCTTTTACTGGAACATCAATCTGCAAATGAAAATAGGTGGACTGACTCAACAGCTTTGGAGGAAATACAACAATCTACCGATGATACCGAATCGTGGACTCGACTCGAGAAAATGAAGCAACGGCTTCATGCCGTAACACGACAATGCTGCACAGGGTCCTACCCAAGAGTTGGGGAGCATACTGATAGCTTGGCAGATATCCCACGCTATCCTACTTCTTTTCGCAAGCAGTTCTGGACACTTTTTAAGCGTGCTGCGTATGACTCTATCAAAGACAGGAATAAGTTTTTGCGTACTGTGACTTTAAAAACCTCTGTGGGTCTTCTGGTTGGCTGGGTTTGGTGGCAAGCTGGCAACCCAGCGCGCTTAGATAAAATATTTCCACTGGAGGGTGCCTGTCTTATGTTGGTACTGAACAGCACCGTTGACACCATTGCGTCTACAATCATTGTATTCCCTACGCAGCGCAGCCTGATGAACAGAGAGTACAAGAACGGCGTATACCGATTGATGCCCTTTTACCTGGGCATCATCTCCTCTATGGCAGTACTTTCCACTGTGCATGTGACAGTGATGACGTTCCCAATTTATTTCATGGTAGGCTTGCAGCCAAAGCTGGTGAACTTCTTCACCTTTTTGTGCATTATGCTTCTTATGACAATGATTGGTAATGTCCTGGGAGTCATTGTTGGTGCTATTAGTAAAGATTTGATTGAGGCACAGAATACGCTTGCACCAATGCTTGCCCCTATGATTATTTCTGCAGGTTATGTCATCCCATACAAACAGCTTAACGCACCTTTACGTTGCGTGTACCACATAAGTTTTTTTCAATTTGGTCTTTCTGCTTTGCAGCTGAATGAGTTCAAGGATTTACCAATTGAAATCAAAATCGAAGACTACGAAATTCCACTCACCGGCAACTTTATTTTGAAGAATTTTTTAAGTCTCGACCCTGCTACCCATCACGTTGAGGACTACCTGTTGCGCCTGGTCGCAGCTCTCGTCATCATCATCGTCATTGGGTATCTCGTCGTGCGCCGCCGTCTTCGTCAAAAAACCGGATAGAAGTTACGTCGTCACATCCAAAATTATTTTCTTGCCTTTCTTGCAGTACACAATGTTCAAGCAAGCAAGTATGCAATGCAAGTAATACAAGCAATCACAGCTCTTATCATCTTGTAGATTTTTCTTCGTATTTACACAGACCCAACATTGAAAGTTCCTTTAGCTCCTTCTTTTCCACACCATAGAATCAATCCATATGCACACAAAAAATACGTGCTTAGACAGTAGTAAACACAAACTTTTCTTCTTCGGACTCCACCTTAATTTCTCGTGGCTCTTTTTTGCTGACCTGTATCATATTCCATTTCAAAGAATATTGGATTCCATCCATCGCTCTGATATCCCCGAAGGGTCCCCGCACACACCTGCGTTGTGCAGTCTACTAGTTAAACATTCAAGAGAGAGTGAGTGGTTCTCTGGTCCTTGCAAAGGAAAGCAAGGCTGACGAAAGTGGACTATTGTTAAGTCGAGTATAGCAACATGCAAATGGGAAATAAATTGGATAAAGTAGAATATATTTGGTTCGAAGTAGAGCAAAAAGAGGCCAAGTAAGGTAAAGAGCAGAGCCTGCCAAGGCCTGCGAAAAGCCTCGAGCAAGGCCAATTAATGGCCACGGGAGAACTCGGTGCGAGTGCTGCCGAGGCACCCTTGGCACTGCGAAGGTCGTAGACGCCCAATCGCAAATAGCAATGGCATTCTCTTCCTCGCGAGGCCTGCTGCGGCCCTCTTTGCGGTCCGTGCGCCTCGGCGCCGTCCATTATGGCCAAGCCATCTCACCAGCATTTCCTGCTGCCACATCTTCCTCGCACCTCACGCTCCGCCAAACACTGGTCGGCCTCCGCGAGCTCAGTTCCAGCGTTGGTAAATCTACAACATCCTCTGCGTCTGGAGTCGGCGCCAAAGACCAGGACGCCAAAACGTCATTGAAGAATGCAAATGCAACTTCATCGACGTCTTCATTAATTCCTTCAGATTCTGGCAATTCTGGCACTTCGTATCTGTGGAGATTTCAGGGTGTGGAAAATATCTCTGTCAAGAGCGTGGATGTTCCTCGCGTTTCTGAGTCCAAGCTCGATGGCGTTCCAATGTTGCATGGCACTCGTAAGCGCGTCACCATCTTGGGTGGAGTCCATGGAAATGAGCTCATGGGCACCAAGATTGTCAACAGGCTTGTTGCAGAGCTACAGAGTGGCCGCTGGGCCATGCCAAAGGCAAACACGGAGCTTGTTTTGGCTTTGGGGAACCCTGAGGCGATCAAGAAAGGTACTCGGGCCACCACGGCTGACTCTGACTTGAACCGATCGTTTCCTCTTGAGCTCAGCAAGTCCCAGGAATCCTCTGCCGTTGAGAAGCAGCCCAAGTCTGTGGAGGAAGCTCGTGCGAAGGAGCTTGCCCCTTATTTGATGAAGACTGACATCCTTCTGGATATTCATGCCACCAACCTTCCATCAGAACCTTTTATTCGCGTCGCTGGACAGTGCACGGAGGACCACATGCGAGTGGCTAGTTGGTTTGCAAAACTTCCTGCACAGACTACCGAGCACATGAAGCTTCTTCTCGACCCTATGTACGAAATTGGCGGCTTTCCGTGCACAACTGATGAATTTGTCAACAGCTTCGGAGGCATTGGAGTCTGCCTAGAGACTGGCCTTTACGACGACCTGAGCATGGAGGACGAGGTGTACACTCGCGTTCTGGAAATGCTTAACTACGAAATTGGCCTTTACGATGTCAAGGGCGACTTCGCCTGGCCGAAGCAAAATGTGGATCCCGTCACCTTCCTGAGACCTTACGGTATCACGCGTGTGAGCATTCCTGACGAAAGTAATCCCAGTGAGAAGGCAGCTGCAATCATTGATATGAATGAGAAAGAGGAGCAGGCCTACCGCGAAGCACTCAGTAAGCCCAAGAAGCGCTCTCCTGAAGAGTCTTCTCGAGCTGAGAATGTTGAGAGGTCTCCATGGGAGCTCTCGCAACCTACCCAGAAGGTTAACATTTCCAAGCCTGTTAGCACTCAGGATACTGGCGAGAAAAAGGAGAATGACTTCTTGGATGAGGAAGGTGAGAACTCGACTAGCGAGCCGCTCGATAAGCACCGCGTCATGTCTCGCGCTGACGCTCTCCATGAGGATGACATCCAAATTGTTGAGCGCGATGTGTTTGCAAACCCGCCTAAGCGCAAGGTACACCCTATCCAGAATGTGTATTCGTACCTTTTCCGCCCGTTTCAAGTTGTTTCTTCCCACTTGCTCACTGAAAACGGCTTTGAGTTTGACAAGCAGTTTGGCTCTTTTAATTGGGAGTATGTCCGTCAGGGTCAGCATGTAGGCCGCTACCCACTGCCAGAGAAACCAAGTTCAGGCAAGAGATCTTCCAAGGAGCCTGAAACTTCTATTGATGAGCTCTACATGGCATTGAGTGATAGCTATATCCTCTTTCCGAAGCCTCCCCACCTGCGCCGGCTGTACCGTCCGTTATTTTGGCTTGCGTCTGAGGTCAGACTCCCAAGAACAGCTTCCACACCGATGAGCATTCTGCGCAAGACCGAAGATAAACTGTTTACTCGTCAACACTTTGCCAACCACATTGCACGAGTTGTTACAAAGAATCGTGAAAGCTTTATGGAGAACCTGCACTCTTCGCCAGCTTTGACACGTAAGGGTGCTAATGATCCCTACACTTTTGTCTCTCAAGAAAACCTTGTGCACTTCAATACTAACACAGGTGAGCTTGCTGGTAAGGTCTATACTCAACAGTTGCGCACGTCCACTCGCTCAGGCCGTAACTTCCGTTTGGGTGTTGTCTTGGAAACCTATAGCAACCTTGCTCCTGATGAATATGTGCGCAAGGATTTGAGGGACTCTATTGTATACTTTCCCTACGAGCTTTCTAGCGTTAAGAGCCAGGGTCTGGTTGTGTACCCGACCCCCCAAACTGTGCAAGGTGAGCACTTTCTAACGGGTGGCCCTCCTTACTCGTCTGCCCGTATCACTATTCCCTTCCCGCTTCATCGCTTCGATCAAGGTAACAAATTCTTCCTTGGCATTTCTCCTCCAGGAATTGATTACTCGCGTTCAGATGAGTTTGTCGAGGCTCAGCTGCATCGTCGTATGGCTCTTGCGCGCAAGACTGTTCCATGGGTGAAGCTCCAGGCACACAAAAACTACATCTTGAGCGAAATGTCTTGTGTTGGAGATGCCTACTTGTTTTGTGACTCGACTTTGTCTGAGCCGGAAATCGACACTGTGAGTGTTCGTGGATCCAGCTTTTCTAGCGTTGGTGCTACGTATTACAACTTGTGGCAGACCGTGTACGCATTTGGTCAGATGTGGCGTGAGCAGGAGAATGACTCTGCACCATACCTTGCGGAGATCCATCCCGCCTTTAGTCGTCGTGGTGATCTCGTGCAGGAGTTCGGTGCTTCTAACGAGCTCCCTGAGCCTATTCGCCCTGTCGAGCGTGACCCTTCACTGCCACCGCCCAAGTACCCTGTCAACCAAGGCCGATAAACGGTACAGATTTACAAGTCACCAACAATATTTGTCGTTCTGAGGAAAAAAAGTCTCTCTTGAGCGCGACGACAATATCCTCACACTGTCTGTGTCTCGTATCTATCACTGCATACCTTCGTATCGGTTTTTCTCGTTTCCTCCTACCTAGCTAGTTTCATGGGACTGTAATTGATTTTTTGATGCATGAAGTTTACCCATTTTGATTGATCGTTTCGTTTTAGGACATCAAATCGAGCTTATCTATGTACACCTGGTATTATATTTACTTAACATTAGGAGAATTCGTCATATGTAATCTTCAAGCAACCAGGAGGTCTTTTCTCTACAAAGCCAACAAAACCAAAAGTTTTTCATCAAAAATTAAAAGTTTGCAAAGACAAAACAATCGAATGCTTTCTTCTCTTCAAACAAAATGTTATAAAACACAACAAATCAAAATAGAAACTAGGAGCTTTTATACCAATAATTAAAAATGATATTCGCTCAAGGCGAAGTATGGATCTGATGTTCTCTATTATGTTGAACATATCCTGAGTTATTGAGAAATCTGAGAATGCTTGTGGTTTATTGATTTATAAGTTTACGAAATCCACCAATTTAATCACGAGTTCGTTGCATAACAGAATTTTCATTTTAACAATTTTAAAGCTTGGTTCAAGCCACCATAAGCCACGGCAAAATCCCGTGCAGGTTCTATAATATTGTTAGAAATGACTTGGAAAGAACCAACAGAATGGCTTTTAGCTCCCAAATACACGGAGTTTCACAATCTTGCCAAGTGCATCACCCATAGGATCTGTCTCAGGATCTCCGGGAATAATTTGAATTTGCTCGTCTGCCGGAGCTGCATGGGATAAATTTGAGAATCCACGATCCCCACCATCATATGTATTAATCATTTTGTTCCCGTCGACGTTACTGTTGTTACCAGATGAGTTTTCTAAAGGGTTTTGTCTGCAATTCAGCACATAGGTTCCATACCCTGCGCGAATGTCAGAACGCCACTTACCCTCAAACCGATTTCCTCGACCAGGATATTCGACACGACCTTCGCCATGTCTTTGCCCATGAACAAAGCTGCCAGTGAAAACGTGGCCGTTTGATTTAGTAAGAGTTCCTTGCCCATGCATAAGACCATTGGCCCAGTCTCCACGATAACTAGAGCCATCAGGAAAGTTGGCTAGGCCGCGCCCATGAAACCGGCCATTACAAAAGTCACCTTCATATATCATCCCATCACTATCTACAAAACGACCCTTTCCATGGCGTTGATTCTCATGCCAATTGCCATCATAAATCGATCCATCCTTGAAAGAAAGCTTCCCTCTTCCATGACGACGTCCGTCCTGGATTTCACCTTCGTAGACCTCCTGCAAGACAGTGCCAGGACTGGTTATGAATTTTCCAGTTCCGGTCATACGATCATGTCTGAAGTCCCCAACGTATATGCTTGTGTCATTAAAATGCATTGTACCTTGGCCGTGACGATGGTTGTCTTTCCATTCACCTTCATATCGATGTCCATGCTTCAAGTAGGCCATTGTTCCATGACCATTGATTTTGTTTTCGGCAAACGCACCTTGATAAATATTGCCGTTCACAAAGGTATACTTGCCGTTTCCGTTTCTTTTGCCATGAAAGAAACTACCATGATAGACAGAGCCATCTCTATACGTAAAAGTGCCAATTCCATGAAGTTGGCCCTTGAAAAAAGAACCAACATAGTGAGCACCAGATCCAAAATAGAGCTGGCCTGGACCATGTTTTCGGCTATTTTTCCAATTTCCTACATAGATACAACCAGACTGGCGATAAAGAAAAGTTCCTTGGCCTGATGCAGCTCCACCTGAGAAGCTGCCCTCAAAAATATCTCCATTTGCAAAGACCAGGGTTCCATGCCCCCCCATATGTCCTAGCTCCCAGGCACCATCATATATTTCACCCGTGACTGTATTTTCAAGACGGCCATGTCCATCATAGCGACCCATATTCCAGGTTCCTACGTATCGATATGCGCCACCAAAGGTGCAAGTACCATAGCCATGACGATTATCATCAACGAAATGCCCTCTGTAAACTTCTCCGTTTGCAAGTTTGAGAATTCCTGGCCCATTTGCTAGGCCTCGAGCAATTCTACCAATGAAACGATCTCCATTTGCTTTCGTGAAGGCTCCAATTCCGTGAAATCTCGTTTTGAGGAATTCCCCCTCATAGACATCTCCATTTGCGCTTGCAAGTCTCGCCTTTCCATTCAAAAGTCCTGCTGTCCAAAGTCCTTCAAGGGTGTCGCCTGTGGCAGATGTTTCCACACCAAAACCATGGCGAAGGTTGTTCTGCCAGCTGCCTTGGAAAACTGTACCATCACTTTTGCGCAATGTCCCCATTCCATGTCGTAGATTGTGTCGAAATTCTCCTTCGAAGGTTGTTCCATCTTCGTAGCGTAGTTTTCCATTCCCATGGGCCTGGCCCTGAACGAGTGCTCCAGAGTATTTCATAGTTCCGATACAAAGGCGTCCCTGCCCATTTTTGATTTTGTCTCCATATATGGTTTTGGGATCAATGTGGTCAGGTATCTGGTATGGCCCCGCACGTTTTTTCTTGATTCTCTTTGACTTGCGACTTTGCAAGCGATTTTTATTAGCAGCCTTGGGGTCTTGATTGCAATCCTTGTTACCAGCAAGACCTGAACTGGGAAGACCTACAGGTGCGGATTGTTTCGCTTGTTGCATACGTTGCAGTTCTTCTTTAAAGCGTTCAATATCAAGAAAATCTTCCTTACCACCAGTTCCATTTCCCTCATTTTTTAGTTCCATTTGTGCCCGAGCTTCGACGACTGAAAAGTGCGGCCAACGATCATCTGGGACAGGCTCAATGTTAAGACGGGGTCGCAACATTGCTGGGACTTCTGGCGGATCGTTTCGTGATCCTTGCGGTTGGTCACTAGTCAGTTCAGCAGAAAGTCGTTTTTGTTTTCGCTTTTTCTCACGAAGAGCAAATTTCCTCTCCCGCATAAGAACGTCATTTAATTTATGAATCATCTCCTGACGTGATGCAAAAATGCCAAGTTTTCGAGCTTGTAAATGCATCAAAAGTTCATCATTGGAGAGAGCTTCGGGCACAAGTTGGCCCATAATGTGGCCGTCTATGTCGAGTTGATTTGCACAATTGGCACAGTCAGGAAATACATCGCAATGATTAAGCTGCCAACACGCAGGGCATAACCAATTGTGCTGTCGTCGATGAACTTCAAGCGTTTCAAATGTTGTGGCATGGAAATCACAGTCACCCCAGTTACACGGAAAATCTCCATTATTCATTTCGAATGGAGCGTCCCATTGCGTTTCTGTGTTAGAGGTGTTGTAATAGAAGACGGCACCCGTTTCAGGATCTCGCATTTCTTTCCAGTTATCCACCTTGCGTATGAGGATACTCCGCATCAGCAATGCTCGAAGAGATATACCTTTAGGCACAACTCGTTTCCGCTCTAAAAGGAGTTCTTCGCGGCGTTTTCGACCAAAGCGGCCACGCACAATTGCTTGAATACGAATTGCAGATGCATGTTTCCCGCGTAATTCGAGGACAAGACGTTTGGCAAGCTGTCGTCTTCGAGCTGACTGGATCTTACAGGCACACCGTTCAAGTCTTTGAGCAGCTTCAATTTTAACCTGCTCTTGCCTTTCCTCTTCTTTCGCAAGCCATGCAAGCCTAATAGTGAGCCGAGCTTTGGCATCTCGTCTAACCTCCCGCCTTTGACGAAGGCCTTCCATCTTGATAATAAATAAGTAGTGATCGAATTTCTCTCTGACGTTAAAGAACAAGGACTTTGCGCCTTGCAAACAGCCCGACCCACGGCTGCTTGAACTTCATGCTCAGCGAGCTGAGCTCATGGATCTCGTGCCTACATGTCATCACTCTCAAGACCACTTGGTTCGTCTTCAAATGTGAACGGAATATTATACTCTTTATTCCTTTAGTAGTTCTACAGAGTACACACCCTCCAATCATGTCTGCCTGATGCTATTGTTTTGAATAGGTGACAGGCATTAGGAGGCACAAGCAGAATTTTCTTTTTCCTTACAAAAAAGAGGTTTTGCTTTAATTAAAAAAAAATGTATAGTTACTATGATATAGGTGTTACAAAAGGTTTCTGAGACCAAGAACTTGACTTTGAAGATTTGGAATCGACGCTTTCTTTTCTCACATGAGCAGCTAGCTACAAAGTAGGTTCTTATTTCTCGGTACTAGGTGCAAGTCGTCATGGATAAACTGCCATTCTCCTTTGTTGCCCGAAGAGTGATTGGTCATATTGCCATGACTTGAGTTTTGGCCCAAGTAGAACGATTGTGAGAATGCCCCATTTCCAAATCAGTTGTTGATATGTACTGGCCACAAGTTCTATAATTCGGAGCGTGGTTTTCATAGTGATAGACAAACCTTCAAAGGTTTGCAGAGGACACCTTGTGGAAATGAGGTATCTGCCGCTTTTGAGCCGAGTTACGCTTGGATATAGAAATAGCTATATGCCTGCTACTTCTTTGACATTGCAGAGCAAGAACATAGAACTAGGTGCCTACTGTCGAGGCTCAAACAACAATGCTTGCTTGCTCCAGCCTTGTAAAAAAGAGAAGAAGAGAGCAGGGCGTTAACATACTAGCACTAGTGAAGTATATCTATCTCAAAAGCCACCAACCGTTGGCAAGACCAAAATTCATTGTCAATCATTTACTCATTCGTCTGCAGTTGAGGCACCAGGCCTCTGATCGTTCCAACGCAGCACATGCGCAGTTCCCTCCAAATTGAAACAGACTACGTATGAGGAGTTAGCTGTACGAGTGAAACATCCTTCCTTCCGAAGTATATTTCCAGCTTTGATTTCGTTTGAGCTTTTATATATCGAAGTGCCTCTGGCTGTGATAGATGCTGTAGTATGCTGCACTTTGTTGCACTGCAATGCGCCATGTTTCTCAACGTGACGTTGACTGATTCTATACATTTCTCAAGAGGAATTGCGCTCCCACAATCTACTATGCCAGCTGCTCGCATATAAACCCAGCCAAGTCAGTGATTCCTCGGTTCGCGCAGGTAGCTAGCTGGCTTGAATGCTTCTAGGCAATCCATTTCGCAGTCCTCGTTGGCAAGCACATTTATTCTATGGACATGCAGCATCGTCCTCCCACCTGGCTCGCAACATCACGATTGGCTCGGAAGGGTTACACTGCTGCCCTGCCAAGATCTCTCGACTGACTTGCACAGCTTTTGAGCTCTACACCGGTGTAATTCACACTCGGGAGGTGCTCCTACGAGGTATGTATGCACGGTTGCTCCATCTGCGCTTTCGAGAGCCTTTTGGGATTCATTCGCCTTGGATTTTGCTTGCAGCCTTTGGGCTTTCGGCTCGGCTGCCTGGTTTTGTCTTCGCTGGCTGTTCTACAATTAAGCATTTAGTTCGGAAGGTCTCGCTTCACAGCTGGTAAAGCGCATTGGTCTTGAAGCTGCTGCACGGCAAGGTTGATTTTATGCTGCCAGCACATCGATGGGTAAATAAATCAATGGGTGAATAAGCCAATGAGCAAGTTCTTGAGTGAACGCATCAGTTAATGAAAGGCATTCATTCATTCATTCATTCATTCATTCATTCATTCATTCATTCATTCATTCATTCATTCATTCCATTCATTCATTCATTCATTCATTCATTCATTCATTCATTCATTCATTCATTCATTCATTCATTCATTCATTCATTCATTCATTCATTCATTCATACATTCATTCATTCATTTAGTTTTTTAATATTTATTTCAAGTTGTTTTTTTTTTTGTTTATTTGGGGGAGCGCCTGAATGCTGGCTATGCGAGCGATTGGTGGCCTCTGGCCCCCCTGTTTGCAGCGCTGGCCAGGCCCCGATAGACGACGTTGACACCTCTAGATAGGTCGGCCACAGTTCCTACGCAGCCTGTGTTTATGATCTCGGTTGTCCAAGTAGCCCATGGCTGGAATGCTGGTGCTGTGTTGCTCGAACATTGAGGTGTCGAACTTACAGCCACTGACGACCCCGCAATCTTTTGCAAACAACCTTGTGCGAACAGCACTGCTTTGACAGGGTTCGAAAGAGAGGACCTTCTATGCCTACTGATTCCAAACACAAGAACTAATGAATCAAAGAAATAGTTATCACGATAGCCTATGAAGAGCGTCTCTTACGTTTTCTGTTTCAAGTCAACAAAGGGCTTTTCGCATAGGGGTTTTCTGTATTTATTATGAGGTATAGAAAAAGGGAAAAGGAGAGAGAAGGTGAAAGAGAAGCAAATCAAGGCGCACACATTAAACCTGGAGTGCGCAAGTATCCGATGGTTAGTTAAGTATTCAATCTCCCCGCTCCAAATGCCTCTTCTCTGCGCATCTATCAAGTAAAATTTGGAACCAGAGTTAAAGACAAGTACTTGTACTTCAAGTTATTTTATTTAATTAATTAAATTAAAAAAAGTGAATAAATAATAATTTCTATACTTTCTGTAATTTATAAATTGAAAAAGCCCGTGAGGGCACCATCATGTCTGTTGTATGAAAAAACTAAACAATTGGGGTAGAAAGGAAACACTGCTTGCTCATGCCGGCTCCTAACTAAGGACCACCGCCAAGTCAACTTTAAGGTGAGCAATCCTATGTAGGATTTTGCTGTTGATTACCAACACTTGAACTGATATCTTGACTAAGAAAGAGAGTAAACGACAAGGCGACTTGGGTTCCTGCCTCCCCAAATGAGCAGGTACTACCTACGTACTTTTGAGCCATGCTCCGTGCGTTCAATATGCGCCCTTATCCATATTTGGGGCATTATACTACAGACTTGACTATGTTTTGATTATATTGAGTGCCGCGTTCGGACCCCGAATTGACCGGAGGCGGATACTTGGTTTCTTATCCAAAATTAACTGTGTTTCAGAATCCGTCGCTGTTGTTCTATCTAATCTTATAAATGTTCCATATTATTACCTCGGTGACCAGCTGGGATGTGATAAACCGACGCCCGTGGCTGCAAAACTTGTGTGAATAGCTTACAAAAAGGAGGCAACGAGAAACATACGTCAATGAGGACAAATGATGGAGTGGTATGCGCTCAACTGCTTTTGCCATCCATGGCGTTCGCTCGACCTCGTGGCAGGCACCCTTCTAAATTCCCTCTTTTGCAATTATTTTAATCCTTTAAGATATAAAACCAAATGGGGGAGCATATGCTGTCTTTAGAGCTCAAGAGAATTCTCCATCAGGATAGATATCAGCGTATTTAAAAGGTTCAGAAGAAGTAGCCAGCACAGGTTAAATTTGCTTGTTGCAATTTGTGCAGCGAGACAAAAATATGAAATCTGAATTTGGCATTATCCGGGTCCTTCGAAGAAGAGACTGGTTGCACGTTTTCCTTCAAGGTTGAGCTAGGTTTATCGCAGGTCCTAGTTAGTGTCTTTAGATGCAGGCTGACTATTTCAATTCGCGTCATGATGGATGATGCTCCGGTTTGTCTACCTACATTCGGGTTCGGTAGCCGATTAGAGAAATCTATTTTCGCAGGGACGTCCCCGCTGGAAGTTTCAAAATCACTGCCTTGGAATAACCCATCGGTTATTAACTTCTTCTTCCTCTTCTTCTTCTTCTTCTTCTTCTTCTTCTTCAACCTCGATGCGACGGAAATGACTGCAGCTTCGATCGATCAGTTGCCTCTTCATCAATAATAATAACAACAACAACAATAGTAATGAGAATATCAAAATTAATCATCTTCGGCTTTATGCGAACACCACGGAGAAGCTTTCCTGTTCGTAATCACGCCCATTTCACATGCAAGGCGCGTGCTGATCAGTTAACTGCCCTAGATTTGCTCAGCCAGATTGGTTTCATCCCACCTTCGCCCGTATCATCTCTAAATTCCTACATGTGGTAAGTACTAAATGTCCTGTCATTCGCCAGCAACTCATTCTAGCTGGCATGGCGTTTGCAAATTGAAGTAACATGTTAATAAGCCATGAAGCCCGATCGCTGGAGTGAATAAATGAGCCTGCGGTTGAATTATCAAGAAAGTGGCACACGACCTGCTTGTCGCCGCCTTCTCGCGCCCATTTTGTAACAGACATACATACATGTGCAGCTGATTTGTGAGTCTGCAGATTATGAGCCATCTCAGATCAGAGGAGGGTCAGCGCATTCGGTGGCTGCTTTAGTGTTCGCAAACTGTCCCCCATTCTGGTTTTAGATGTCTGTCTCGCAAGTTCGCTGGAATAGCCATTACCACCGCATACATAGGCAGGCTCTACTGGCCGTCTAAGAGCTCAGGCACAGCCGATGATTGCAAACTTTAAGTAAACAAATGAGCAAAATACCAAACAAAGACACACAGCACCACAAAGCGAGGGAAAGCTTTTCCCGCTTCAAGTGCTATGAATGAGATGCGAGAAAGAATCGGTGACGGTTGTTAGAAGATTAGGCTGCGTGGATGGAAAGGAATGGAATGGAAAGGCCTCAACCAAGTCGGGCGGACTCGCTGCTCGCTGGTATTCTCGACCTCGCTTGAAGACAGTCGGTGGACCTGTGCTTCCTCTGGGGCAGGAGCAGTGGCGTTTTAAAGGCTTGGGCACACCTCCACACTGCATTTAAGATGGATTTAGAAAGCCTTTGCTTTCTAAACCTGTGGTTTGCCCTGCTTCCTCATTCATTTATTGAAAAAAGGAAAGAAAGGAAAGTAAACCAGGTGAAGAAGAAGTGTATTAGAGAAATAAAGAGATTGATTGCGCAGAGACCTTCGTTTATTTCTATTCTAAATAATAAATAAATGAATGAATACAAATAAGTAAATCTTTTTATTGTTCTTTTTTTCTTCTTTCTAAAATAGATATAATAAAGATACGTAAGCTCACGAGGGAATTCAATTTAATCATTATTTTTTCATTACAATTTCTTATTCGTTTTCTTTTGATAATAAAATAAAACAAATTAAATTAAAAATAGAAAAGGCTGCAACAAAAAGCAAAAAAGCAAAACAACATTGAGATAAAAGAATAAAAACTACTCGTTCAATAATATCAGAAAATTCAAGATGAAAAAATTCACTCACCTAAACAAAAATTTCCAGAGGTCCAATCTTCTCAAAAATCCTCAAACAAAAAATAGCAAGGGACAGCCCATTCTCCATCCATCTTTGTTCTCGGCGTGAGGCCCTCTTTGTATCCTTTACATTGTCATTTCATAAGAGTGAAATTCTAAAAATGAAAGGAAAAGCGCCTTTTTTTTGCTGCACTGTTGCTGCCATTGCTTTTTACTTTACGAGCAGAAGTATGATAGTTTCTTTCTTTCTTTGAAGTTTGTTTATTTGATTGAAGTTGTTTGTTTGAAGTTGTTTGTTTGTTTGTTTGTTTGTTGAGGTTGTCTGTTTGTTTGAAGTTGTTGTTTGTTGTTTGTTATTTCTGCTTTCAATCAGCCGTTCGGTCCTCTCCGCCAAACAAGAACGTCCATCGCAGGAAGCTTCTTTTCTCCTCGCGGCCCCACGCTGCTTTCTGCTGTGGCGCGCCATAGCTTTTGGTACACCAGCTGCGGCTATCAGCATCGCGAATCCCAACAGAAAGCGGGCGGCCAAGAAGCAGGAGAAGCAAGCGCAAGAAGCAAAGAGAGGCTCTTGCAAGGCCTTTTCAAGAGCTGAGGATAAGTATTGATATTAATGACTGCTGGGCACACGTAAAGGAATTAAAAAAACAAGCTGCATTTACATGTCAAGAAGGAAAGAAAGAAAGAAAGAAAGAAAGAAAGAAAGAAAGAAAGAAAGAAAGAAAGAAAGAAAGAAAGAAAGACACACCTACACAGGAGAGAAAAGCTTTGGCGACTGCTGTTTGTTTGGCTTTGTTTTCTTGCCGCCCTGGCTCTCACGTTTGTCCGGAGGGTTTGGAAAGCACCTGTGTTTCTTGTTTATTTGCTGTCTCTGCGAGTAGACAGTTAACGACGGGTAAATGAAAAACTGATTGAAAGCGGGAACTTGATGACGACTAAGGAAGAGGTTAAAAATCCTCTGCTCGTTCGTCGATCTTGCCCCGCTGTAAACAAGCAGAAAGAGCTATAGCAGCTATATACAACGGAGCCATAGAAAGGGACCACGGTTGGTATGATTGTGAGATTTGTTATACATGCATGCACTTGTTAGGCAAGTAAGTAGAGGGGAGAGTGGGACCTAAGATAAGTAAGTACCTGTCTATCAATTGGAACACAAATAAACTAAAAAACCAACCGAACAAGGAACACCAATAATACTCATCACAATTATCTATCTCTATATATGGATATAGATATATATTGATATGTTTTAAATTAAAAAGGATATTTTGTGAAACAAAAACAAGAAACAATTAATACCGTGCAGACTATCTATGAAAAAGTAGAGTTTTCATTTCGACTAATCGAACCCAAAAGGTTATATAAGAGTAGCATACATTTTATTGAGTTTTAATAGGAGCTACTCACTATTTGAAAAAAAAAATAAAGAAAGAAATGAAATGAGCACAGAAACAAAAAAGACAAGAGCCGAAAAGAGCTCAACTCCATCTTGTAGAATAGAATGAATTGCTTCTCTTCTATTGCGAGGTACTGCCATAATTATAGAAAAATCAAATCAAATCTAATAAAAGACACAACTTACTGTCCTATTAGACATGACTACTTCTTCATCTGATTACGGCCCCTGTGAAATGTATGAATGAATGATAGCGATGCTGCTTTTCATTCATGCATGAACATACAGTATGTGTTCTCTAATCAAATCACAGACTGTTCACAACGGAAGGCTCACTAGGGTATCACTATTGGTTATCATAATAGTAACCTGACTCGTTGACTGGCTCGCAGAGACCGTGTTCTTCTTTCGTTCACTTTGATATGATATCACTTTCTTTCCCTCAAGTTCCCTTCCACTCAAAAGTTCGAGTTAAGGTTTTCCACTGTAAAACTTTGCACTGCTGCTGTCTGTCTCAATCAGTAACCTTTGTATGTAAGTAGGTACCTTTTAAAACGGGCTGTCTTCTTTGGTAGATTTTTTCATTCGAAAGAATTTCGAAGTTCCTGTGAGCACTTTTGATGACATTTAGGAAGAGATTCTGTCATCATTCAGGCACCGGTAGGACCTCTTAAGCCGCACGTAGAGGCAGCAGCCGTATTAGACTGAAAAGGAACTCCAGTTCTGAAGGTCTCTCATCCAAGTAAAGTCTTTATGTCGTGCCATGCCTCATATGTCGATTTTATAAACAGCACTCTATTCCTACAAATACGACTACGACTTCAATGCTTCTGCTGCACTCCAATGAGACCATGTTTAGCCTCTAGTCTGTAGTCTGGTCTGGCCGGGGATGGGGGTGGTATTTGCAATCATGACTCCAAAGGGCCGAGCAGCATTCTTTCTCGTACAGCGCGAATCTCGTACTTTCGAAATCTTGTGAATGATGATTGGATTGGTTTAACAATGCCTCATATTTGAGGGGTTGCTTCTGGCGGCTTCTAAATATTCTCTCTTACCAGACTTGTCTGGTAAACGTTTGCACCATCGCTATGCTCTGTTTTTTAAAATCGTCCCTTTATCACATCTCGTTGTCGATGATGATGTGCTTGGTTGCTTATATGTTTATAAAATTAATTAAAAGAGGAAGGAGACGATTTGATTCCACCTTTTTTTTAGTTAAATGCAGGCCTTGGTATTTCATTGCGCAATGCCAGGTTATGGATGGCACTATCGTGGCATATGCTAGTCCCACAAATAAATAGATAGAACTGTTGAGAACTTTCAGCTCTCGCTCTATACATCAGTAGCTTTGTTGCAGGGTCAGCTTTCTTTGGTTTAAAGCACGATCCCTCCATGAATCAAAGCTTTGCAAATGAAACAATCTTGGGGGTTTCAGCCAGCACATAAGCAGATACAGGCTTTGAACGAAGCTCTTTGACTGAGACCAGTCTTAATCAAACGCTGCAGCCTCTGCGAGCGTTGCTAGATTCACCAAACCGCAGCTAAGCCACTCTTACAAGCTTCTATCTAAAAAGCCCCAAACTCGTGGTTGGGTCCGTCCGTGTTGGCGTTGTGAACTGCTTACTTTCTGCACTATGAGCCGCAATCTATTCTTTATAAAAGATGTATGTCTAACTAACTTGAAATAAAGCCAAACAAAATCACGAACAACTTACTTACAAGCTGAAAGAAGTCTTGGGATCCGAGGAATCTCTAACTAAAGGAAAGCAACCGTCCTTCAAAGTTCTCTCCATCCCACCATTGGTTGGCTTCCAGTTTGCCGCCTCGGTAGAAAAGCCTCGAGTACGTTGCTTGATTTCTCATTTTCCGAGTGGTCTCCATCAGTTTTCAGATCTTTTGGAGGGAGCAAATTAAATTGACGGCGATTTTACTGCTCACAAATAAACAAGTCATCGCATCGTGGGTTTTAAGGCAGGCTCAGGCAGCCAGTCAGGCGCGCAGAGATACACACAAACACACAGACACACTCGTTAGATAATCTCGAGGATATCTCGTTTGCTTTCCGGCGTCCACGTTTCCTCTTTCGATTTGTAAACCAGGCAAGATCTCTGATCAAGCTCAGCTTTGCCTGGACATCGTCGATGTCGCAGTTGCTGTCGCTGTAGTTTTCTCCCGTGGTGGCCATGTCTTCGCGCGAGCTTGTGCGAGGCTTTCTTTCTTTCTTTCTTTCTTTCTTTCTTTCTTTCTTTCTTTCTTTCTTTCTTTCTTTCTTTCTTTCTTTCTTTCTTTCTTTCTTTCTTTCTTTCTTTCTTTCTTTCTTTCTTTCTTTCTTTCTTTCTTTCTTTCTTTCTTTCTTTCTTTCTTTCTTTCTTTCTTTCTTTCTTTCTTTCTTTCTTTCTTTCTTTCTTTCGGGCATGCCTTCGTGGGTAGGACAAGCAAAAGCAAGCGCCTCAAGCATGTAAAAACGTGTGTCAAGCTTCTCCATTATTGCCTTCTCCTCGTGCGTACCTTTCTAGCTCAGTGCATTCTGCACCAACATCGAAGCGTGCGTATGCATGTATTTATATCAAATGTATGCATGTATGCATGCATGTATAGGAATGAGTGCGATCTCCCGCAACTTTTTCGAGTCCATGCGGTCATTCGCTCATCAGCCATATTCATACATCAGCACTACATTAATTATAAGCCATCATAATTATAAATGTCGATGAATGAATGTCAATGAATGAGTTCAATGAATGAGTTCAATGAATGAAAGAATCAATCTATGTCAATGAATTATTGAATGAATGAATTATTGAATGAATGAATGAATGAATGAAGACTGTACTGAGGTTGCGCTGTTGCGGGCAGATCGATTGAGGGTGGACTACGACACCCCCGTTCAATCGGTCTCTGCGGTTGCCATCTTGTGTTGGCGCGGTGCCTGGCGGACGCTGCTCTGCTCCCTTTCGCTCCCTTTCTCATAATACTATGGAGTACCTCCCATCAGTTGGATGAGAGACCGACCTTCCTTTAAATCGGAAATGGAAATACTTAGTTTCCTGAGGTTTTCTGATATAAAATGAAGGAACTTCCTTCCTTCCTTCCTACTTTCCTTCCTTCCTGCCTTACTTACGTGTTCAACAACGATTAATTACCTGTTTCAGAACTAGAAAGCGGCAAAAGAAGAGATGAAAGAGAGCGCGACAGATAGATAGATAGATAGATAGAAAGAAAGAAAGTAGGAAAGTAAGCAAGCAAGAATAAATGAAAGAAAGAAGCAGCGAAGAAGAGAAGCAGCGAAGAAGAGAAGCAGCGAAGAAGAAGAGAAGCAACGAAGAAGAGAAGCAACGAAAACTAAGAGGGACCTTTTCTTTCGGTTTCGGCGATGGATATGATGCCAGTTATGAGGGAAATGATCTGTCTCCCTGCTGCCTGTCTTTCCTTCCTTTGTTTTATACAATTCCATTCATTTTTTCCCTCGCGCTAAAGAACTGAATATGTTATTTTAGTTTTTAAATAGGTAGAAATGACTACTCTTGGTAAGTTATAGTTTTTACATTGATTGAAAATAGTATTAAAAACAATTCATTTTCGACAATTTTCATCAGAATATTTAAAACAAAATAATTTATCTTCCTCCCAAAGAAAAGAATTTTAATGCAAGTATAATAAATAAACTCAAACATTATTTAGTTTAAAAAAAGTAAATCATAAATTGTTTATGTACTTTCGGGACAATGAAAAAAAAAGGAAGTTTAATGGAGCTGTGGTATATAGAGCTATAAATCACTGTACTAGTGAAATCTGAATTAGGTGGTGACCGTGAACAGTTGTCTCCAATTCCGGAGAACCGGTAGATATCCTGAGATTTTTTTAGAAATAGAAAAAACTTATTATAATATTATAAAAATGCCCTCAATAGGCAGTGAAAGGAATTACTAGACCTGGTGTATGTAGTTTTTTTCGTGTAATCGGGAGCGATGGAGGTCATGTTCCTGGATAGCAAAGAACACAATGTTTGCGAATGAAATAAAGTTATCCAGATTATATACTGCAGAAAAATTTAAGGGCCAATTTGAGCGAATCGTGTGTATTCTGCCACGTCAGCTTTTTCGGGTTGAAGGCGTTACCCATGTTCAAACTTGTTTTCTGAGAGTTCCATTGCACGGGTGGAGGGTGATTTTAAATGAAGGAGGGATTAGCGAATCCATGTGCGAGAAAGTCGAATTGTGAATTTTCATTCAGACGTTTGCAATATTATCAGCTCCCGCAAATAGTCTTAAACTACAGAAGAGTAATATAATTAATAGTAAGAAAAGATCAGCATCGCAAGTGTATTAGAAGAAGAAGAAAGAAAATATCGAAGCAGATCTGCCTGCCTGTCTTGTGCGAAAGGTGGCGATTGCAAAGGACTTCGAACAAGTTTAATTTAAGAAAAAGAAAGTCTTGCAAGATAAAGAAAGACACAAGTAAGAACACCTTCGATTCTAAACATTTGATGTCACTTTTTATTTCTGAAGCGTGAAATCTCCAGCTTCAGAAAACCAAAGAAGCGACGCTATTTTTTTTTGGCTAAGGAATAGATGCACAAAAAAAGGACGCCGCTAAAATTACCAGATCTGTCCTTGGAGATTACCCCTATTGGCTACGGACACTTAATGAACCTTAAGAATCAGCAACGTCCAGGGAACATAAAAGCATGAGTACGTTTAAAAAGGGGGAGAGAGAGAAGGAAAGAAAAGAAAAGAAATAAATATCAATACATGGCTTTCTTTCGAATTCATCTGTGGCAATAATATATGTGACTGAATTTTGGTTATCTTTCATTTGTTTTTCAGAGTTGAAGTCTTTAGAAGCTACGATTCTAAAATCAGAATAGATCAATCAAACAAAATTTATCTATTCCATCCTAGGTAGTCACAGAAAAGACATAATTTCAAGACAAGGCTGGCGACGGATGTCTTTACTTTCTCTGCTTGAGTACACTACTTTCCCTAAGTATTTCAAAGCAGGAGGTACGCCAACATTCCGAATGAAAGCTATCTTTCAGAGACTTGTACAAGTAACACTACAATCCGACAAGTAGGCTCTATCTAGCGAGTTCTATTTGCTTCCATGGAAAGGTAACAAGTATTGCAATCAATTGCCCTCAAAGAAAGGCGATGTGCTTCACCCTCCAAAATAATATGCCATCTATGTCGACGTGAAGCAATTGTGTAAAGACAAATGAAGTTACAAACCAACCAACAAACGATCTATCTTCGTTACATAGCCGCACTTACCCGGAACTTAGACTCAGGGAATGTACCTACAACAACGCCGTCACATGGTCTCCCTATGCCCAAATTAGTCCTCTGTAAAAAGTGGACAAGAAGGTGTGAGTCGCTCTCTTTCCAGAGACCCTAATTAACAAACAAGAGGAAAGACGCATTGGCTTACAAGGAAGGCCCAAAGGTGAACTCTTCTTCTTTACTGAGTTGAGAGATAAATGCCTTACGCAGCTGCCTAAATCTTCGAGGACTCTTCAGATCAAAGCTCATCAGTGCTCAAAGGCAAAACGTAGCATACTCAATCAACGTTGGAAGCAGAGGAGAGATGCATTAGTAATTGCTGCGCTGAGCAAAGACCGATGGTCTTATCTGCGTTTGCGGCGACCGCCGTTGCAGGGTGAGTGTATTTTGCTTCATGCTCCTACCTGGTTAATTGTAGCACGAAAGTGGCAGCTTTATCTAAAGCGAAGCGGGCACCCAGTAACGTCTTGAAGCAGCGAGCTGAGTTGATTGCCTTCTGACATTTTCGAAGTGGGCTCCAAGCAAGCAAGCCTGGTTAAAATGCATCTGCGCAAACTCTCGATAACATTCATTGGACAGGCAAACATGCAGACTGCAGGCAAGCATTCATAAACACACTCCGCATTCGCTCTCGATGAGGCTGCACATCATCGGCAGTTGTCAAGCAAATTTATACTGAAAAGGCTCCAATTGAAAATAATTAAATTGCCAGCCGCCACAATTCGATCTGCAGTATTCGAGAGCTCGTGTTGGCCTTTTCCTGGTTACCATTTCGTTTGGACAGCAGCCACAATCTCAGGCCTTGAAAATTCCTCACGTGGCGTTGGTGGACACCAGCGAATTAGCCTGTCTCGTATGAGATCTGCCCGAAGCATGGCCGACATCACATGGCGCATCGGGGTTGGGACTTCGACCGTTACCACCCAAGAAAGGTGGACAGTAGCAATAGTGGTTTAAAGAAATCCGTCCAAACCCTCTTTTTGATGTTAGAGTTCTTGTCATTCCTCTTCTCTTCTATTCTATTCTCTCTCTTTTTTCCTTTTTTTTTCTTTCTTTCATTAGATTTGAGTATGAAGGAATGAATGAATGAACTGCGTCACATCCTGACTAAGGTAGGTTAGTTATGTGCTATCCAAGCAGGGAATTCGTAATTTCCGCTTCATTTCATTTGTTCATTCATTCATTCATTCATTCATTTATTCATTCATCAATCAATCAATGTTCCCCCGTCAACAGTCGCGGCTCAGACATCTTGACACCCGAAATTCAGTCGTCAAGAGCAAACAAGAATGCAAACGAATGAGGTCCGGAGCTAATTCAGAACAGGTTGGTCATATAATACGCCATAGCATTTGCGCACAAGCAGAGATTAAGAGGTATGCAAGCACACCGAAGGAACATCAACTCGAACTGAGCCTAAGAGCCCATCAAAAACCGCCATTCCAGCCCTCAATTAATTAATTAATTCATTCATTAATTCCCTGATTCTGCATTTCTATTCAGCGACCATGATTTTATCGCGGGCCACTTACAAGTCATTCATGGTACTACTTACGATAAGCTGTTGGCTGTCTCGAACTGCCTCCACTTCAAGTCCCTTTCTTTGGTTTTTGTGCGCCAACCCAACTTAACTTGCACAGTTCACGGTGGCGCAGCTCCAAAACTACTTCAAGCTCGCTTGAGCTCTTCCGGCTTCCTAGGTCTCAGGTTCCTGGTTCTCGCATCCAGAAAGACTATCAAAAAGTCTGTCTGGCGATCTTGAATTTTTTCTTAAGGGCTCTGCTCAAAACCCACTCGATCAAGGCCGCGCAACGACGCACGGACCACACGAGTTAGGAGGTGCTCTTTGCTGGCTCCGCGCTCCGCCTAACTATTCCTTCTCATAGACAAACAAATTACCTGCTCCAGCCTTACATCTTCGAATAGATCAATAGATAAATGGCGTACTAAGAAGACACACCCTTTCCATTCAAGCTGCTATCTGCCTATTGTAAATGTGGTCCGTCTGTCTGTGCGATAACCCGAGCCGCTCTGAGTAGATGGGTTTTATTAGAGTTTGATCTTTCAAGGAGGACAACCTCATGGAGAGATTGAAGAGTGATCTATTTTGGTTGGATTGACATAGACTTTGCTGTTCCACGCTTTGTCTAAATGCGAAGGCCATCTAAATGATAGAATACAAACAACAACAATTATAAAATGAGACGCGCATGCGAGATGAACTGTGGTAGGGCAGTTGACCTCTTCTATTGGCACAGCAAAAGAAAGGCTCACCTCAAGTCAGAAAACTGCTCATGAACCTAGTTAGATACACCTTAACCATGATCTCTTGCACCTGAAAGCTATAGTTTCAATCTCGAAGTCAGCCTCAGAAGAGCCCAAATCGACCAAACTAAAGAGCATACGCTATATCTTAAGGTAGCAAGCTTCCACGGTTTGGTTTTCGAACTTTTAGATGGCGTTATCAGAAAAGATAGTCTTCCACGTCGATCTATCATGTTGCTCATAAATTTCAAGGTAGGAAAGGAGACGAAACTGGGAGTAGCTAATTCTTTTGTAATTTATTAAGAAGAATAACATCATAACATAGAAGATGCGTACTCTCCGTTACTACCGTCGGCCAAGTCCCCTATTTATCGGAGTGTAGTCCTCGGGCACAGGTACTAGTCGGTACATAGAAAATACGTCACGTCTTTTCTCTGTCTCCAATAATCTTAAAACAAAACAAAAATAAAAACTGCATCGATAGGCAGTAACATCGAATGAGTTCTTGACATAACTCTTTCCTCCCACCATGATCAACTTTGGAGACCTTCTCTCTTCAAAGTCTCGCTCCCTTTTCAACCTTTTCAATCAATCAATTTTTCTTTTTTGTCACTACATACTGATTCAACGCTTCAGAGAAGGTTAAAAAAAGAAGAACTTGAACCCATTTCATAGGTTAAAGGAAAAAATAAATAAAAACAAACAAACGGGAAAATAATCAGAAGAAGAGTGCTCTTTCGAAGCGATGATTCGACGGTGATCTGCTCCAGACAGTTTGTTCCCGAGCACTCGCGACGGGATTTTGCTGCACATTCTGGAGCGCTTCGGGAAAACAAGTCTGGTCCCTGCCACCTTTCGGTTGCTTTTAATTCCTTGCCAGCTTCCACTCTTCTCTGGAACTGCTCTTTCTTTCACTGATCTTCAGTGACAAAGCAATGTGGTAGGTAGGATTGCTTGCTAGTAGGTAGGTCTACCACTACTTTTTGTTAACGCAAATAAAAACTTTCTGTCTAACAGGAAATAAAATAAAAACGAAACGCTACTTGAAGAACCCGAACCAAGCTCCAGACAGAAGAAATCCCTCTACCCATCGACGGTGTTTTATAGATTAATCTTTTAGTGAAAAGACCTTGAGCGCAATCCAGCTTCAACTCGGAATGCAGCAGGTCCGGCCCAAAATTATTATTACCTGTTCTGCCCAAATCTGGACAACTTTCGGAAATCGAGCTTTCTAAATTAATAACTTTTGTTTCTAAAAAAGAAAAAAAGAAAAAAAATAGGTTTATACGTAACATTAAAATAGAAAATAAAGACAAAGCAAACCAACCATTTTGACATTGGAGCTGGAACCACGCGATTTACAAATCGTACGAACACCCCTCAGTCAACGCTGCGACCGCATGCTGGCGTTTATCCGATCTCTAGGGGCAACCTTTTCATGCATTTCTTCTTAGCTTTCTTCCCTGATACCATCAACGCCCGTGACAATAATTGAATGTCTCTGAGGTGTGTACCTACCCGACTAGCACCGATACTGCCAGATAGTTTATAATACATGGACTTTAGAGAAGAACTCACTCACTCACGCACCTTGAGAGTTGTGGATCGGTGCTTCTAGATTACAAAGGAAGTTGATCATGCGGTCACTGCATGTATCCAATCTTTTTGCTTGCATGCGCTTACCGCCCGGCATCAAAATCCAGATTGAAATTAAGAGGCCTATTGCTAAATGGGGCTATTCTACAGCGCGACCAAGTTGCGGCACGCACTGTGCACGCGACGGCACCTTAAGCTGACTAATTTGTCGATCCAGTTCGTTCTTCAAGGGGAATTGTCTTATTTCGCATAATAAATTACCTCATTATTAGAAGAAGCCGCACTGCACGAGCTTTGGGCGGTGTTAACTTTGAGATCAGAAAAGTACTCTTTTTTGGATGTCTTATTAGGAAGAAATTCTTGATATGTTTTAGTTTACTTTACGAGCTGTTAGGAAAGAGGAGAGGCAAATAATGCCAAGCATTGTGATATTATGTGCAGCTCTCCTTGGCGACACATTTTGACTACAAAAACTTGAGCAAGAAATAGGATCGATTGATAGGCGCCTAATCAGGTCGCGAGAATGGCAAGTAGATAGGTAGCATATTTAGTTCCATTCAGAATTCAGGGCTCATCAAAAGTTTAACTTCGTATCATGTAGGTAACTACCAACGTAATGCAGCGAACAAAATTGGATTATTGCATTGATTTTCAAGATCGACCCATTAAAGGGCCCACAGCAAGGCTGGTTGAAATATTCAGGATACTCGTAGCAACATGCGCTCTATGCGTTGGTACCTTCTGCTGCGCGTTCCACTGCATTAACAACCAATAAATGCCTGGGTCAATTGTCTTCGGAATTCAGCTCCAGACCCCACTAGAACGATACTCAATTCGTGACTTCATATGTGACTTTTTGGCTGATTCGGCGGTGCTCATGTCGTCGTCGTCGCTGTCGCTGGTGCAGCAGTCTGAGTTGGTATCTACGTGAAGACTGTAGGTCAAACTAGGGAATTTCCCAGTTCACGTTATTGTTGTCTATGTCCGATGGAGCTTCTAAAGTCGATCAGATTGCGGATGTACAACGTTTTGTGTTAGTGTTAAGCACACCCAATATTTGTCCTGTCCTAGTAAGATGGTGCCGACGCTGAAGACGTTCGCCACGACAATCCCTTGGAGCATTGCAAGTAGACCGTTGTACAAGCAAAATGAATGTTTGAGGATCAGCTTTACGAAATGATCATGAGTCATTTTTTCCAGTTCTCAAGTTAATAACTGTTGTCTCACAGAAACCTTTGACTTGGCCTTTTTTCTGTTGGGCCTTTTCCTTAAGGGTAGCTCTAATGTGCAATGCGAGGTCCCGAAACTATCAGATGACACGTTTGTATCTTTTCATTGCATGCCAACCACGGAAAGGAGTTGTAGCTTGACCAAGAGATGCAGCGATTCCCCAATTGGACATAGACATTGCCTGAGACGGAGATGCTGTTTATGTGCAATTTTTATTTGCCAACAGTGAAAACTGATATAGCGTTATCATTATCATCAAAATGAAGCTTGAGTAAAATCTATGAAAAACCGATTTGAAGAAATGTCATATCGGCATTTCTTGGTGATCATGCAGGAACAAATTGGCTATTACCGAGTCCAATGTCTGGATTGCTCTTGTCGATCCATTAGTTGAAAGTAATTCAAAATCCTCGACTATACTTATCTCGAAGCTATTATGGTGTCTTATTTCACTATGCAAACCGCGTTGGTTTCCATGAAGAAATGAGAATCTGAACTTAGACGAGTGTCTGGGACAGCATCGTCGTAGTAGAATGACTACCAGGACTGTGTTCACTCTTTTTCAGTGTTTGCATGGCAAATAACAGCAGATTGACAGTAACCCTTTCGTAAGGCAATTCTTTATAGCTCAGCATGTCTGTAACGAACATAAGCTTGTTGGAAAGTTCTTGGACAAATTTGTAACGTATATCAAGTCTCTAGTCAAAAGCACTTCGCACAATTTTATAAGCGCATTATGCGCAAATCAAAAGCGCATGTACAACGTTTGACAAGAGAGCGAGGTATACAGTGTGTGTGGCCCAGCAAATCATCAAGGCGGATGTAACATAAGCAGATGGACCAATGAGCGGAGACGTAAAGAAGCTCGTTAAACGCAACATGAGCTACGTGCACGCGAAATTCACGCAGACTAGCAATAAATAAAGATTCAAATAGGAGCCACTCTCAATTTGCAAAAGGGGTTCCTCATTTTCGATGAGAAGGCCTGGATGCTTGAACCAGTTCTTCAAAATTTCCAGCCTAATAAACTTGAGGTAGTAACATTCTCATGCATTCAACAAGTTCCTAAAGAGGCATTGCCCAGGAGACAGACTACCTGAGTAATGAATCAATGCCAAGGATGCACTCGCATGATGGGTCAGAGACATTGGTATGAAGCAACCGTTTTTCTTGATTGAGTAAAGAAGACTTAGATTCCAAATATATGTTTGCCTGATTGATGCACCAATGGCTCATGCTTTGAGAAGCCGTGGAATACTGGTACCTAGTCTGAGCATTTATATAATTATAAAATAAATATTAAATATTCATAAATTAGCCTCAAAGGAAAACATCAATTGGTAGACATAGGAGTGGGCAGAGAAGGGTCAAGGACGGTTGTGTCAAATGTAGCGAATAAGGAGAAGGTAGTTCTAGCGTTGTGATAATTGCAGCCGATGGCGAGTTTGATTCACTCAAGAATTAGGTTTCTGGTAAGTTGATGAACTCTTGGATCTTGGAAACAACACATTCTGCCTAACTACTATCTATCCATCTCATAATACCAAAAGGAGCGCCATCTTGAGATTGCAAAGGGCCAGTCAAAATAGGTAAAACTGTTTGCTTGCCAACGTTGGTTGACATTAATAAGTCCTTTCGGCAACTCTTCGTTCAATAGGCGAAGGGAGGTTTCGCGAGCCAGTTGCTCGAGTTCATTACGCGACGCAGCGATCAACACTTTGATTTCATTAAAAATTGTTTTATTAATTGTTTTATTCTGTAAAGAGAAAGGAAAGAACAGAGGAATATAGATAGGTTCGGCAAAGAAAAGTCTTTTTTCACTGTACTAGTAGTAATACTACTAGTATTAGTGGTATTAATAATAGTATTAACAGGGTACTAGGTCCTGTTTGTTAAAGTTTGCAATGCTCGAAAGCAAAGACCATATATAGCTTTACGTGGGCATATAAGTTTATCAAGCCAAATTATTTTACGTTGTCTGAATGAGTCAGTTAATTCTGTCTTCGAGAACCTGGCACGTTTGCAATTTCTTAATTACCAAACCGGAAACGAGTCAATCGCGATAGTTCAAAGTACTCGTTTGGTATCTACTTTGGCTTGATGAATATCAAACCAGAGTGAATAAGTTTTCGTGCCAAAATAAAGATAGAATTACTTCTAATATGAGAGTATATGGAATATAGATCTAAATTGATTAATCAAGATTTGGGGACGTCAATCTTTGAAACTCAGCAACGCAAGTTGTTCTGAACTCGTTTTCAGAGCTATCGCTGGTTGAGTAAAATACACTTTTATATAGCGCCTCTGCTTTGCTCTTTAGCAGCCGAGAAGCATCATTGATTCCGTGTAGCAAGCTGTGCCATCATCACGTTTTCGATATTTTACGTCTTTGGCCGTTCAACGAAAGTCCTCACAATCTTGAATGGTGAGAGATCAATACGTACTGTGTCACGACATAACCCTAACTTCGACTTTCCTTCAATAAATGCCAGGTCGGAATCGAACATGCCATCATGCCAAACCAATTCAATGCCCTGTATAAACCCTGAAAGGCCACGATAGTTCTCTGCGGAAAAGTCAAAGTAACGATAGTTGCTGATGTGCACAATGTTCACTGGGACGCTCGGAATGGCCTATCAGGAAGAGAGGCTTCTGATAGCATTCCCAATACTTTCCCTTGAAATCCTTGAAAATAAACGGCAAGAGATGGGGAGTGTTTATGTATATAAGAAAACTATAGTCGTACGGTAGGTTACAATGATACATTGATTTCATGCCATGCTCTTCTTCGACAAGCTCTGTGTCCTTAGATGCTCTGTGTTCTAGGTAGTAATCGCGATCTGTTGGTTTATAAAATCAGCGAACTGAAAGACATTGGGCCTGCCGAAATTCATGCGAGGTTGTTATTGAAGCACCTTCAATCAGATAATTGAATTGATGGAAGTTGAATATCTAAAGTAAGCCTTCATACAGTAGGTAGGTAAAATAATATATATATATTTTTGTTTTAGGACGGCAAGGTTTAGTTCTTGACTCAGAATCAGAGTTTATTTAAAAGGAAAAAAGAAAGAGAAAAGAATAAATAGAATTGGTCTTTCTCGAACTCAAGCAATGGAGCCGAACCGAGACCTCTGACTTAGACATTTAGGATAGTGCGCACTAAACGTTTAGATGATCATGTAATTAAGGCGATACTACCACGATAAAGTTGTATTTGGGTGTTCAGAAATGAAGAAAGCAAGAACGCTACTACCCAAGACTTTTCATTTTTAATGAGCTGGGAAGCTTTGTTTATTATGGTTGCTGACTTTTTTCATCTTTAAAATTAGTACAGAAACAAAAACTGAAGCAGATTGTTTTGGCCGGGATCACACATGTCCCTAATTGGCCTGGTAAAAAGTATCTTCGGTTTATATTGTCTGTTGCGACGAACTGGTATTGCGCGTTCAACTCGTATATTATGAGTTAATCTGAGTACTACTGGGCAAGTGTGTTCATTTTGAAGTCGAATGAATGAATAAATGAATTAATCAGTGATTTTCTTTTTAAAATATGGATTTCCCCATCTTAAATTTATAAAATAAAATAAAATAAAGTGAACAATATAATCAGAAAGACTGGCCGAATTGATTAGTTGAGTCTGGAAGAGTGAAAATAAACCTCATTTATATTACCGCAATATATGCTGAGGTTCAGCTATACTTCTCCCTATGATATACTATAAAGAAACAGAGTCAGTATGCTACTCGTGAGATAATGCAAAAAAATTAAGTACAATCGTGATATATATAATTACTCTTTCACGTTAGGCCATGGTTTCATAGGTATGATTATATTGACATAGTACCAGTTGATGAGATTGAGAACCACTGGATCAAGAAGGTTTCTACTGTCTTAAAAAAGAGATGATTTACATTATTCAACATCATTGAAAAGTATAAAGGAGGAAATAATAAATAAAGAAAAAGTAGTAACAGGTGGGCTTTCTTTTAAATACAAAAAAGGGAAATTGGCTGGTAAACGTTCATCTTCAGCCCCTACCTGATCAATTTATGACTAAGTAGTACTACAATGGCTGTTTAAGCATTTTGCGAGCCAGGCGTCCTCCTCGGCCTGTCAAGTGGTATAGACAAACATACAAAAGGGCTTTTAAAAAATTACAAAAAAAATACACAAAACAACCAGGCCTATGAAACCAACAAGTCTTTCTAACTATCAATCAGAGAGAAAGAAACCTGCAAAGCATTGGTGGCCCTGGGATAATCGATATTAGGTATGTACCTGCCTACTTGCCTAGTGAATGCGTAGTTCTGCGGTCGCAATTCCCGTGGCCAGTCGCCTATGGATTAGGGCAGCTCGTAGCAAAGCAACCAAGCGCTGACCTGCATCTCAAAAGACCTGAAGTTCTTGTATCGATCTCTTCTCTAACAGCTAAATAGCTTAGTTTGCCCAAACAATTTGCACAAAGCCCTTCTTCTGTGTTCCTCGGTCCTAAACTATATCTTGTACTTTCATTTATTCCTTCATTCAGTCATCCAATCACAGCTTCTGGTTCAAGAAGTTTAGCCAGCTAGGTACTTCGACTTGTGCGTATTCTCATCGCTCTGGTGATCAATATTAGTTCAATGGCCTCGCTTTCACAGCTAGGTTGTTTTGCAACTTTCCTTTTCAACCTGCATGCACCGGGTGGTCTCTCTAAAATTCGAACTTGGCTTTTACTCTTTATTTGCTTGCCACTTCAGGCTTTGACCGAGGTACAATTCTGCAAAACTTCTGTGGATGACCACTACTACTACTACTTTCTGTCAGCCACTCAATAACTGGGCAGGCCATCAGCTCATAGGTACTTAGGTATTCAAAGGTTGGTTGGTCGGTGCAGTAAACTTGGCAAAAGCGAAGTTCAAGGTCCAATCGTCCCTTAAACACGAACGATGCCACTCTTAGGTTTGTGTGGCGTGTATAAGGTGGGTGGGGATTATTTCTTTGGGTTTTTGGACAAGGGACTTGAAGATGACCCATAATGGCAGCCATTCTCACTGCGTTTACATATGTCGTCATGAACAATGAAAAAACAAGAATTGTGCGCATGGTACCTATTGTTCTGAAGGAAGTTGCTCATCTTGCGTTTCCCAGGGTTGTAGTAGTATATACCTAGTTACTACCTCCGATTCTTCAAGGTTTCTAAAGCATTCACGGTTTGTGCGGGAACGCGCTTTTCCTCGCCTTTCCTTACTCTACCTATTACCTACTTCCTGCCGTCCCAACAAAGAGGAATGAGAGCACAGCCTAAATGATAGGTATGTAGTAGTAGTAGTAGTAGTATAGGTGGGGTCCTTTCTTTCACGGCAATGGCTGAAGAGACAACTCCTCCGCTCATTTGTTGCTCTTCAATAAAGGTGACTTTGAGAAGCAGAGAGAGACAGAAAAAGACATGAATGGGGATAGGTTGTTTCACAACGAAAGACTGGATTGATTGAGCAGGCAATAGTAAACCAGTTGAGACAGATTAGGGCAAGACGAGAACGCAGAGGAGACTAATGAACCTCAAGGACCGCCGTCTTCTCGTCTTTCACTGGACTTTCTAATGCTGGAAGCACTATTCTTAAAGAGCCATACTATATTCATATAATATGATAAGAAAATAAAATCGAAATTAAATAGATTGGTATAAAAGTACTATAGGGTACCAAACGCTTCTGTTTGGAAGTGCCAGGAAACACCGAAATATGTTAGTAGAGAGGTTAGTACTGAGGCACGTAGGTATTTGCGCAAGTAGTTTTTCCCAAAGTTGTGAATTTAGTGGAGAATCTCGCATTATAGCTTCGGAATGCTGCAAATGTCCCCTCTCGAAATTGAAGTTTCGTTGGGTGATGGTACTGCCCAGGTGCATCAATATATTTCGCTAATAAAAATGTTACTCTATACAAAGAATGAAAATGTTAAGCTATAAGTAGGACTGTGAGTAAGTTCAAAGTGGCCCCAGGATTCAGGCTGGGTAGCATTCGTCGATGGAGTTTACTTGTTATAAAAACCACTAGAATCAAACATTTGCAATAGAAAGTTAATGTTAGTGCTGCAGAGAAAATTCGGACAAGGTTCCAAATATTCAGTTGCACATTATATAACTATGAAGTTCAAGCGTATTGCTGTGTCAAGTTGTTCACTCTTAAACCACCCGGGAAACGCGCTGGTGTCATCCTACGACACACATCGTCACCAACACTACCCTGTCGTATTCATTTGATTTAGTTTTAACTAGCGTTTTAATGTTTTCTCTTTGAATACTTATTCGAATTCTAAAGGAAAGGTTTCTCGCTGCCAAGTGAGTTGGCTGTCTGTGTGGAAGAGACGGTTGAAGTGTATTAATGGAGGGCGTTGGGCCAAGGTTAACACTGTTCCATTCTAAGGCTTATCAAATCCACTTAAACGCTCTAAATCCTAAACTCAGATAGAATATGCTCAGGTCGTGAACATTTGCCCCTATTTTTGCGCCTCATCATGGCCCAATGCAATTGCCGAACTCTTATGTTAAGTTTCTCCACAGCAGCAATCGAATGTTAAGCTTCGCTGATTTAGTTCTTCGCTTGAATTGCCCACTTTTCGAACTACTAGTTCTACACCGCCAGAGCTTCACCGCACATGCAGGCAGGCAGGCAGACAGGCAGGCAAGCAGGCACAACGAAAATGCAAAACAGCACCTAGACTCGGGTTGACAAAGCTGGCTCGGAAACTAGCCAACTAGCAAGCTATCCAACCCGCAAGCACGCACGTAAGCAGGCAAGAAAGCAAGCAACTGGAGCTAACGTCTAATCTCTCCAGGGACCTTGCTCTTTCAGCCGGGTCGTTCTGTGCACGATCTGTATCGCTCTTGCTTAGAGTCCGTCACATTGGTGTAATTCACCGCAGAAGACGACTTCCGAAGGACCGCGGACTCTCTCCCAGCCACTCATCTCCTGGGCGTTTTATTCTGCTTCTTAAGAACTCTTGGTCGGTCTCTCTTTGGCAACAAGGCCAGCCTGTCATTGATCGCCTTACTAAGCAGACTGCCAGCCAGGTTCTGCGCTGTTGCAATCGATCCGCCGCCTGGCATGTTAGTTGGTTTACGTGTACCTGCATTTCAAGTTATGTATTTATTTAAATAAAATAAATTTACAGAGTACTAGTTAGTCATTCACCTCCGTGTTTACTGCGTGAGGTGAATGCTTGAAGAGGACTGATGATGCGATTTAGACTGTACTGGCTGCTCTGTCTCTTTTATGCCGGGTAATGGCAGGTGGCTTAGCGGAGGGAGGGAGTGACTGCGAGCAGTGCCTCGTTGAGCTTCCATCGCCATCATTTCGCCTCACTTTCCGTCCACGTCCGCTGGGACTTAGAAATGCAGTTTGGGGGGAAAATGTTAAAAATCAAAATGTCATACCTTTGCGCCTATTTTGGATGAGGCTTTGTCAAAGGAAAGAAACATGAAGTAATTCTATATAAAGAGGAGGAGTTCATGTTTTCCTTTACTCACCTACGTTGGTCTGTGTTGCATGCTGAGCTGACGTAGTGGTATGGTATCATCAAAAACATTGAATCAATCAATCAATAATTAAAGCAGGTCCTGCTTTATCGAAGTAAAACAGAACCACTATCATCGAGTGTTTACAACTATTGCACCGTGGGCCTCTGGAGCTTCTGTGGTAATTAAAATTTCGAAAGTAACTTTGGTTTTCTTTAATCATGGTGTCGATACTTTACTATTCTTTATTATACATATAGTTTGAAATTACTTACAATTAAAAAAAAAAATCGATATATTTATTTTCATGGGGCTTCTTAGTTCGATTTAATAGAACGAAAGTAAATAGTTTATCCCTGCTTAAACAAAAAAACTAAATAAACATTTTAATACGTAATTATGTTATCGTCGTGGTTAGAAATTTACTCATAGTAGGAAAGAGAAATAATGAAGTATGAACATAAAAATGAAAAAAAAATCTATTTCATTTTTTATATAAGGAATACCTAGCCCTGAAGTAAACACTAGGGTGATATCTTTTAGAATATTAAGCAATGCATTAAGCACCCACTCAATACGTAAGCCTTTTGCAGGAGGCTACTCCCGGTGGTGATCGAATCTACTAAGCGTGCTCGGTTTCAAAGATCACAGGTTTATTGGCGAGATGCTCGCACTCTTTTGCATTTGCAAGTGCTTGGTTATCAGGATAAAGATGTCTCGTAAGCTGTTTCAGTCTTGAAGTTAGAGATTGATCCTATTTCATGTACCATGGATGAACCTCAAGCGTGATTACTACATGGAAACTTTCAAGCTCAGGGAAGTTGAGCTGTTCTCGCATGACCATGCCGTTTATATGGCAGGGCCTACTGGTGGACACCAAAGTTATCCGCATAGGAGATGATTGCCTGTTCCAGATGTCCATGTTAATAATCTCAGCCACCACAACTTAAGAAAGTCCTAATACCAATACTGTCTTTTACAAAATGTCACTTAATTGGATGATAGCGAGACTGGTTCTAGCACCATCTTAACAAGAGTTTAGATGTATGTATAGATTACCTTGTCAGCCATTTGATGATATGAATAGGTGAACTAGCTTCTCACAGCAATCACTCACGGGATGAAGCCAGGCGGACCATTTCCCCGGGGCAAATCAAACAGTGTGTTATTTCGCTATCCTTATATTAAGAAATGAAAATTTCATCTAAAAACTCCAAAGACCTAAACTACACAGCCAGCATACCCACCATTTAAGAATTATTATCACAACACCAAAACATCCTTTCTTAGAGCAATATAGTGGCTCTGAAATGAAAGAACTACAAAAAAGATATAAGAAAAGGAGCCTGGAGTTCGTGAAGCTGTTCTTAGAGAGCAAGCAAAAGCAGAGACGCTTTTATGTTGTTCGCGTGTTAAGCTGGCGTGACTTTAATACGAGCTCTTCTACTCGCGCTAGGCATAGTCACTTTTCTTGGTGAAGAATCATATGATATTAGGTCTCCGACAACTTGCGTGCACCTGTCAGGCTGGGTCAATACTCAAATAAGGATTTGGGTCCAACAATAAAGAGGACTTCAATTTTAGTTGGAGACACTGATCATGGAAACAACGACCATATCATTCATACTGTAGATGAAAGCCATATACGGAAGTCGACCCGAACGAGTCGGAGGTTTCTTGAGCGTGTCCCCGCTCTGCAAGTTGGGTCGGCTCACTGCAATGTATCAATCAAAAATTTCCTTTAAAAATTGGGTATGTGTATCACTCATTTAGATCTAAAGTGCAACCAACCATAGTAAAAGGTGCATTTAAAACTTTACCAACTTGCATCCTCTTGAAATAGTTTTTTTGTTTTCGTTTTTTTGGTGAGGAGGGGGAGGGAGTATAGATAAGCTATTGATATGGAATATCCCTAACATTTGCTGAAGTCAAGCTCCAGGGAAAGCATATGAATTGCTTACAGACTCTTATCCAAATGCCCGAATGTAAAAACGAATGATATAAATGACAACTCCATACATGCTTAGTCTACACAGTTTAGCTTGCGATAACATTCCGTTCCACAGAACTTGAATGAATTCAATGTTCTTGTCTCACAAACAATATATAAATATATATAAAGATAGTAATGTAGCATTCTAAAAAAATAGATACCGGTGTATTCTGGAACTCTGCTACGCTGTCTGAAAGCGAGCCAGGCAGTTACAGAACGAAAATTCTATCAATAACATTGGAACATGATTTAATTCTTTACACAATTGTTGATCAATTGGATTACCTTATCCCTACATCATGATCCATCTTAGCAGATTTACTTAAACTTGATTAGCGTATCATGGTAGAGTAGACAAATGACGAAATACCCCCCTCGATGATATATTAAAACATAGATAGATCATCAGATAATAGTTCACAGAGGCCTAATTTTAGTACACTGAAGGTGATTTTGAAAAAGAACGAATATTAAAGCACACAACGGATGAGTTTTGGATTTATGTTTACTAGAATGTCGTATATTTGTTTAAGCCGGTACTCCCAAGTGAATATTTTTCATACGTTTATTTATTTTACTAGAACATAGAACGGATACACTAAATCAAAGATTGCCTGGCTTGTATGGAACATTTTTTGTCATTTTGATCCGGCCCTATGCTCACAATAAATCCTACGGTATATCAAAATCGCTTTCGGATCACTTCTTTCATAAGTATTGTAACCTCTCGTTGATATGCTAATGTTGTTATTCTAAAATATCTGAATCTTTGTAAAGTATATTGGGGAAGGCCTTTGGACACGAATACTGTACTGTATATGGCTATGCAGCAGTCCGTCTGTACGCAAAGACGAAGAATCAGTTTGTAGAACTGGGGAAAAAATTCATGTTCTGGAATCCGGAAATAGTAAAGTAAACAAGCTTCTTTTTGAACATGGTACTGAATAAGACCAAAAGAAGGACCGCGAAGTGCGTTGCTTGTGTAACCTATTTCCCAGAGTATTTGCTTCACCATGTATTCCAGAAATGCATTTTGGTATTTTCTGTTCATGAGTACAATCATCTTGGTCTTACTTACTCTTGATACATGGACGCATAATTTAAACTACTGCGCAAAGAATAACAACAGAAAAGGTTTGGACATGGCGCACTTTTGATTGGTCTACCTCGATTAGCAAACGAGATATAGTTTAATCAGGCCAAATTAAATAGTAATTACTAGAAAATCAGATATATATAAACCATTAAAAAAAATAATTAAAATAATTAAATATGTTTTAGTATTCTTGTTGTAGAACGCTTCCTTCGACCTTCATGTCGATTATTTTTGTTAATTAAAATTAAACTTTTAGGTGATTGGAAAGACCTCTTCAGGAACTTATAGATTTTCCGTACAATTGAACTATAGTTTCCCTTTTCAAATATTCATAAATAACTTTAAAACTATATTTAATTGAATTGGAAAAGTTTTTTTTTTTTTAGTTTTTTTAAACACATGTTTTTAGAAAGAAAAAAGCTCTTTCTAAAAAGTTAAAGAGTGACAGAAGTAGCAGCATCCCGTGCAAGGTGGAAAGAGATCAGTAAAAGTGTGTTTAAAGACGAAATAACAGGCTGTAAAGATGGTCGTACGCCATGTTTTGGAGTAGAGGTGTCCACGGCTGGAGCACATATCGATCGTGTCAAGTCAAGTGCAGGGGACGAAAGCTTTGGAATAGCAACGAACGCTGGACGGTCACGCTTTATTAGGAAATCCACCTGGTGTTGTGCTTCGAAAAGAAAATTATATTGAAGAAATCCTGCGTGCTAATAGTTCCCAATATATACATTTGTTATTCTAAAGTTAAAAGAAGGAAACGTTTTGAAGAAGGGGACTCTGAAGGGGTAATTAGGCTATGTATGATCTCTCGATGGTAGATTTCATGTTGAAGAGATGTTTAGACAAAAAATTCGCAACCCTCACTTCAAAGTCATTCTCAAATTGAAGCTGCTGCCTAGAATTAGAAGAATATTTCTTATTGAAGAATACCAATGCAATAAACTGCCTGCAAAGAAGTCAATGCTTCGGAAAGCCAACATGGGTTTGGCCACAAACTCTGGAATGCTAGGAACAAGTTTTCAAATATTTAGTGTTTAATTAGAAGAGAGAGAGAAAAGAATAAGTATATACATAGATTGCTCAATAGGGCATACCCTTTTTACTTATAACAAATAAAAACTAAAGGCATATGTTTAGAATATTCGAAAGTTTAAAGCTCTATATATTCTTGTGCGACTGTCCACTTCTTGGAAGACAGTTTTGCTAAAACCTTATTTGAACTTAGAGAAGGCTGCTCGGTGCAGGGAGAATAAAAACTCTATTCATGGAAACCAAGGTGTCAACTAAATGTAGCTACGCAGCATCCGGAATTATTGTAAATTGGTGTTGCGCATTGCTCATGGCACGGTTCATAAATTTTTGAAGATTGCACTTAAGTGTTTTTATGCATTACCTGATAAGAGACTACTTTTTATTGTAGGTCCGCTAAAAATAATCGAATGATAATAATTTTTAGTATGTTCCTAGCCCTTCATAATAGCACATTAACCACAGCCTGTACCTGGGAACGCGCGTGTACACTTAAACAATTCCATATTGTTTGATAATATCATTGAAACTTGAATTTGAAAAGATAAGAAAATGAATAATATAGTATGTCTTGATAATGAGAAAATAGCAAATCATTTTTTCAAGATTGATTTGAAGTGAATTATATTGAGAGTAGAAGAGTGGGTTAACTTCGGGGGCTTTTCAACACACATGCGCGCAGATGCTATGGTGAGTTTGCCATATATAATTTGACTTGATTGAGACTAGACCTAAAAAAACAATAAGCACTATCACACGAACTCATCTCTGTTTGGTTTCCTGCACCTGAAAACTGTGAATATGCTATTCCAGGATACCAATAATGACGTTTTCCTGCTTTGCGCCTGATATTCCATTCATATGAGCATTTTCACGCTCTTACTCGCCCAGTATAAGTTTATATAGTAAGTAACATTTAAACCGATTCCAGAAACCAACCTTCATTTGATAAGAGCTCTTATTTATGATTTTCTTTTTGATTTTTTATGCTCTCTTTCTCGACAGAAGGTATCTATTCTTAAACGGTTAATACAGTCTCGTTTGAAGATGCTGATTATTTTAATCTCTGGATAAATCTTGTTCTTGAGGCGTTCTTCACTCACAGCAGCTCTGTCTTAATGACAGAGCGTTTAATAGAATGCTTACGATTACTTACGTTTCGCCGCAGCAACTGTCAATTGAGAAGCAGGGATGTTGTTTTTCACGTAGTGGTGTGAATTTCTCAAAAACTCCAGGCTTCATTTATGCTTTCATTGAGGATAATCACTAATCCTATAGTAATAATTGCAGACTACCACCTGAATATAACAGTAAAATATATATTAGATGAAGCCAAGCAGAGAGACCGAAAGGGTTGAATTGGACTGAGTCATTGACTGTGAGGCCGATATAACAGGCAGGAAAAGGAAAGCTAGAACTATTCCGGACTCACATGATTTGACTAGCATGTTATTTTTGATATGCTGGTATATTTTATTATTTATTTTAATAATTAAATTGTGGAGAGCTTGTTCATAAAGAAGAGGCGTCAATTCCTTCCATTTAGCACAGAGCGCCTCCCCGCTTGTTGTCTTCATTCGCGTCTTCCCTCTTTCGATTAGCGTCCCACCTTTTCTTTTCTTCCTTCTTTTCACTGCCGCAGAGTTTCTATAAAGAAATATAATATTTCTTTATATCTTCTTAGGAAAAAATGTTATTTCGATTTATCAATAACAATATGTGATATTGTGAATTCTTAAATTTTAGAGAAGGAAAATAGCCAGATCATAAAGTAAATTTTAAAAAATTAAAGAAAGGAAGGAAAAAGCAAAACAATTCGTGGTAGAATATTTTATTTAATGACTTCCTTTTAGGAAGCAGATTAGAAAAAGGTTAGAAAAAAAAAGTCTAACTTTGATACTATGGTAGTGTCCCCTCTTCCTTTTCTGCTCTTGAATATTTTAAATTGTTTTTAATTTTTGTAAGGAGGTTTTATTTTTATTTTGAATTAACTGCGAAGTCAGGCTTTGTGATTACTTGTTGTAGAAACTGATTTCCTATCAAAGACTGAAAACCCAATGAAAGTTGGCTTTTCATGACAGAGATATAGTCCTTTACTGGAAAGACCGGGATAGAGATATAAAACAGGTTTTCTATTCCATCCAGAATGCTACATCTTCTGGGTACGTCTGTGAAAGACGCATGCAGATGAAATTAACATTGTGTCGATGCCCGACAAAATTAATCGAAATGAAATATAATATTCATACAAATAAGTTTCGAATGCTGCTATAACTGTCTCGAAGACTTAGGGTTTCTACGCAGATTGAATTACATGGCTGCGAATTATCTAATGTATCAGGTAGAACTAAAGAGATCATCTACCTCTCTATATTTCTCTTAACAAAATATAAACTTCTTCGTAGCAAAGGTGGCTTATTCATGAATTGATAGCTTACCCTAATACATGTTGTTTGTCCGGTTTCAGCGGCTCAAAAAATTTAAGCCAATCTGTTCAGCCTGATACCGGCTAACGCAACTTGAAAAGTCTACACCAGTCTTGATTATAAAAGCTTCTGTTTACATTGTGACGTATTCTGGATATGGTATCCTTTATAGTCCTTTTATATAAGACACTGGTCAGGAGAGGAGAATTATGGAGTTGCCTAAATCCACTTAACAAATCAAGTGGACCCAGGAGACTAGAATCAAAAGAGTGGACCCGTACGTGTTGGAAACGGTTAATAATGGGCAAAAACCTTTAATCATAAAATTGATGACCTCTCTCATTGTGTTATGCATTAGCATATGAATTATAATATAAAGTGAATCATTTATATTGTAGTGCTACGATCAGAAGTCCTCACCTTTCTCGATTATCATCCTAAATTTGCACCATAGTTTTAATTTCTGTTTTTGTAGTCAAGAGGGGGTTGCTCAAGGTTTAGACAGAGTGACCAATTGACGTTACAACCACTCTCTAAATCCTCAATTTTCCAAGCTGAGAATATATACCGTCTCGAGTCGTGGGTTATCTCTAGATAGTCTTCCTGGCATTCTGAGGGTATGTCCTTGATAAAGATAACACTAGCAAAGCATCTATTATTTACTTATTATTTTCCGCCTAGCCTGTCGTTAGGATAAACCACAACTGTCGTAACATCAAACAAAAATTGTTGAGTGTGAGTGAGTGGCGTTGATTACCTCCAGGAATGGAAATCATAACTAGAAGTCTAGAGCAAATTTGCTACTGCCAAGATGTAAACTATGGGCTCATTTCTTTGTAAATTTTAAGAGCAAGTTTGAAAGGGATATGTAATCGCTGGCTCTGCATGGTTTGTTTCGCAGTGGCAGAAACACATAGCACTCTCTCGTGTTGCTCTGGCTCTGCTTAAGTATTTATCAGTCCGTCAACAAGTTCATCATCGAGAGAACAATTTTTTAATGAATTAAATTAAATTAATATATATAATGTAAGATTGAATCTTTTTCAAATTTTGGAAAAGAAAGAGAAAAAAAAATGTTTTTCACTGAAGAAACTGGTAAAGTATATCTTCATACGAAAATATTCCATCGACTGAACTAGAAGAGATATGGAAGAGAAGGCTCCACTGTAACTTTATCAAAAGAAGCAGAAAGTGAGCAGTTGTTGTTATTTCCCCAAGCTAGCTTCTTTCCGAAAGCACTGCGGAAGTGTGAAAGTGTACGTTTTTGTGTTGACCATCACACAGGCATTCCACGTCCTCGCACTGCCACGAGCTGTCTTTCTTCGTTCCTTTCGCCTATCCTTCAAAGGCTTGCGACTCTCTGCGTATGTAGAGAGGACTTTGTAAACTTTCAATGAGTGGATGGAATCGCTTGCGATTAGACCCGCCCCTCCCACTTCAGTGGGTCAGTGATAGGCCGTCTCTCACAATTTGTGTGGAGGCTGAATGGCACGAAGACAATGAGTTTTGTTGCGAAAGAGAGATTCCGATTCGTAAGGTGTACTCCTACCTGCCTACCTACGAAAAAGCCTATGCGGTAAAAGTAGCAGTGGTAACTAGCTGGCTAGTACTTGTTGAAGGGGCCCAAAGCTCTCCTCGAGACCAGGCTCCCCTGCCCGTATGCCCTCGCGAGGGCCACTCGTCTGCATTTGGACACGCGGTTTATACTTTCATGGTCTCCGTTATGGGTTGTGTGATCCCTGTTAACCAATCCTCTCCAGGCATCGCACGGCACGAGTTCAAGCTTGACTCAAACTTAGACTTTCTTTTATCGGGACCACACTGTCTTCTGGTCATCATCCAGTTAGGCCTTCCTTTTACTTCATTCGCTTTCTGTTGTATAGGCGGTGATTGCATAGAGAGCGCTTCAGCTTTAAATAAAAAGTCGAAAAAGGCAGCGTGCCCTTTTACTTTGAAGTTGGCAGAGATTTCATAGACATGGCATGAAATGGCATGAAATGGAATGCTTGCGTGTCCCGTGTGTCTCCACCGTTGTTGTTGCTGTTTGCCATGTGTTTGTTTCTTGGTACTCTCTGGCCGTTGGCACTCACCGTGGCTGGAAAACGGCGCTGTGATTTGGTGGTCACAGAGGTACGTGGTACCTGCTTCGTTTTAAGCTTGAGTTCAAGGGGGGAAACTTTGCGAAACTCACCCTGCTCGCCTTCGCTTCGCGGGTATTGGTAGGACCCATCGGTTTCCCAAATGTGTTGCACGCTTCGCGTTGTCTTTTATCGTGAAGTGAATCCAGCCTCGATTCCGGGGAACGAACTCACGAGGGAACAAGAGCACTGGAATCTAGTTGCATCGTAACACAGAGCAGCGTGCATGAGCCACTCTATTGCCCTCCTATATAAATGTAGGTGTGTTTGAGTGAAAACGCCAACAAGCGCGAGCTCGCACTCGATACTCCTCAGGTGGGTACACGGAGCTTTTGATCTGAATTTCTGAGCACCAGTGAAGAAGATCAAGAACAAGACGCTGCGGATGACTCGTTTATGCACCGACAGAAAAGCAGCGCCCGCTTATAAGCGTCGTCGTTGATTTATAAACATGACTGATCGAAGAAACAGCAGAAGAAGATTTCTGCTCTGCAAATGATGATTGATATAAAGCGAAATATACGATCTGCGATGGTAGAATTAAAGATGTTCCGCAAACTGGCTGAGGACGTGCGCTCGTTCTTGCAAACGGCGTGATTCCGGAGAGCAAAGCAAAGTAAAGCAAAGCAAAGCAAAGCAAAGCAAAGCAAAGCAAAGCAAAGCAAAGCAAAACTTCGTCGATCTGGGGACACTTGTGGAGCTCATCATATCTTTTGCATTTAGTTGGTATTTAGTTATTCGTTTGTTTATATTTATTTATTCGTAGTATTTAGAATGCAGGCTCGGGGCTGTTCTGTCGCAATTCTTACGAAAAGAAGGAAGTGGGCAGGGGCGACCTAAGTTGGTAGGTGGCCAGTGCCCACTTCGATAATTCGATAATTGACATTCAGAGCACATCATCAAGCTTTGCAAGAGTCTGCGCCTACGCAAAAGCAGCAGCAAAAGGGGCGATGCGAGGCGTGGGCATGGCTATCGCCTTTGAGGAAAGCTTGGAGAAACGAGGCTTGGGGCTTGAATAATTAATTATACAATCAATTGCTTATTTTCTTCCTTCCTTTCTTTTTGATCTTCTTTCTTTTCTGTTCTTCTTGTCGCCAAGAATCATGCGTACATACATATACATACATGGATTAATAAATAAATAAACAAATAAATAATTAATTAATTATTTACATCAATAAATCAATAATTAAATCAATCAATAAATGCAAGCTCGCAAACAACAAAGAAACAGTTTTCTTTCGAATATACAAAGAAACGTGGAATGGTGAGGACTGAAGTAAAGGCAGTATCGGCCTGTCGTATCCAGATCTGCACCTGACTGAGCGCACGTCCAGCTGAAAGAACTGGAAGAAACGTCGATCTCCTAAGGAGGAAGAAGCTGTCGCTCCATTCTTCGGGCTAAACCAAAACCACGAAGGTATTACAATTTGATCATTCCATTACTCTGCCGCACTATACTCCTAGCTATACTTTTCTCTAGGGTTACAAGTCCTTTTTTATTGCTTCATTACCAGTGAGTAGGCCAAGAGAAATAAGTCCTCACATAAATGAAGAGAAATGACTTTCCTTTCCAAGTTAGCGTGTCCGATATCGGCAAAGCTTCCGCGAAGAGATCCAGATCCAGCTTGTATATTTGTCTGTAGGTCTCAAGTCATGCGATCGATTGCGGTCGAAGTATCGCTAAACAGGAATACTGCAAATAAACAAAGAAACTAACTTACTAATTAACTTACTAACTAACTAACTAACTAACTTACAAACTTACTTACTAAGAATTTTAGTAATGTGACTACGCCAATACAATGAAAGAAAACAATTAATCCGAAAGAAGATGCTGGGAACTGCTTTCTTGTGCCGTCTTAGCCCCCCTCTACCCACTGCTATCTCGCTGACTCAAGAAGTTTACAAACCTTCCAAGGCTTACAGACTCTCGCAAGCAAGTTTGCAAAATGTTTGCAAACAAACCCAAGTAAAGCTTTTCTTCTTCTCTTTCTTTCTATGTCTCTTTCTTTCTGCTACTTGCATGGCCGCTGATTCTCTATTTGGTTTTCCAAACATAGAAGAGTGCCGTACGAAGTGGGACCTCCCTTTCCATACTTTCCGGCTGGCTTCTTGTTCTTGTTCTCTTCGTTGCTGTCGTTCTTCTTCTTCTTCTTCTTCTAGTTCTAGTTCTTCCACGAGGTTCTCCTTTGCTTCGAAGGGAAGGAAGGCTCTTCTCGTACGCGGTCTCCGCCAGGTCCCGCGGTCGCTTGCCTCGCGTTTAGTGGGAAGCTTCTTCGACGCTGGACACCCTTTGGGGTAATAGATTCGTCGCAGACGGAAGTTTGCAAGCAGAGACTAGAACGAGAATGTGGAAATGTATGAGATGCTGGCATGCCAGAAGAGAGAGAGAAATTCGCGCAATGGACGAATTCGAGGAGGAGATCAAACTTGGTCGGCCAAGGTACTACAAAGTCAGGTTGCTTCAAATGCCTCGCGAATTGCATTCTTTGTTATCGATTAATTAATTGATTGATTTATCGGTTGGTTGCCTACCTGGGCGAGCCTAGATTGTTTTATACGCATGCGAAGCTGTGAAATCGTGAGTGAATTCAGGAACTGAGGAGCCGAGGAATGAATTGAGGAACTTGGGCGAAGGCCGATGAAAAGCACGTCGACGAAGGGGAAAGCGTAACGGAACACACCAAGAGGCGCTTCTGCGGGTAACGCAGTGACGGTGGCAAAAGGCGAAAGCCACGCGCAGCCCTTCAAGAAGCCAGGATCTTAATCGTCTGCAGATGGTTTCGCCTTTAGTGGTTTGGTTAACCTGGTTTCTTTCTTTCGTTTCGTTCCTCGCTGGCTGAGATGTGCATTGCAGGCGTTTTGTTTGGAGTCCGCGTTGTTCAAGTTATTTGTTGGATCCATGGCTTCAAGTATATGCCGCATCACGCGGCATTTCGACCTCCCACGCATGTGCTGATCTCGTTCGTTCTGAAGGAGATAAGCTCTGCCTGGCCTTGTTCTTTGAGGGTTCCTGCTCTTCGTCTCTGCCCTTTCGTGTGTTGCGCTGCTAAGATGTCCTCAAAGATCTTGTGCAACAGAGAGCCTTCGCGCAAGTGCCTCCTGCAGCTTCTACTACATCCGTCGGCATCTCATGCGCCGCTTACAGACAGCTGCTGCGGTTCGCGACTCTCCAGCGCGTTTGAGAAAGAAAGCATCGGTGCGACGCAGAAAAGGCGGCCCTCGCCAGCCAGCCAGCCCGAGGGTTGAGGCAGTAGTGCCTGCGCGACACCCTGGGTCAGGCGGAGGCTGGACTCAAGAGAGGTCTTTCCAGCCTCAGATCGTAGTCACTGAGCGCTCTCTCGTATTCTCGCCTTCCTCTCACAATTATTATCTCCTTTCTGTTACGTAGTACTGGTTGGTACCTGTAATATACATATATAGACCAGTGCAATCAATCGGCCAATCGGCAATTAATTATAAACGTTTTGTGTAAATCAATCATCATTCTTCGGTTCTTCAGCTAAAAGTTAGTTGTTTAGAAGAGGAAGCGAAGTGCTTTATGAAAATACGAATGAGCGCAGAAAGAATTATAAAAACTGCGTGGGAGGTAGTGCTAGCTAGGCAGCGAGCTGTAGAGAGAGAGAGATATACTACTACGTAAAGGCAGTCAATGTAGGTAGGTGGGATTTATGCTTTTTTACAAAAGGAGGATGTCAGGTGGAAGCTCCGGGATTCTATCCTTTCTTTTATTATTTTGTAATCAGCAAGCGGCGATTTACAATTAGATATTCCCCGTTCCCTGAGGCGACAGGTGCCCAGAGCAGACCATGCACGATGCAATGCATTAGGCGATCTTCGGTTTCACAATCTCCACGATACAAATCGCACTGGTTTTCCCAGGGCTCTTGTTCAGACAAAGGCCTACGGGTCGGGGCCAAAGCATCGGTGTAAGTGGAGATGATTAGGAGAGGTCGTGCTTTTCTTTTCTTTCAAAGAAGGCAAGACGAGAACAGAAACCTTGGACGCAGCCTGAAAGCGGAAAGAGCTACGTCCGGGATTTCATCGCGAGCTAGCTCAAAACGCCATCCTGTCACGACAGCAGCCTGTGAGTAAGTGGTGGTTTCAATTAGAGCAATAGTAACACGAGCTTGCAAGTACAACATAGAAACCGCCGCCGCAATTTACAGATCACCAAATCACTCCTCCTGCCTGGTGAACCAGGTATCTTGAACCCTCAACTCAATACCGACTCCGTAACCTAGCAGACTCTGTAGTTTTCTATTACTTTTACTCTGTTCGTCACGCTAAGCTGACAGGATTGCTCCGAATGCTCATTGACAACAATTAAACCTTCACCACAAGTGCATTTGCCTGCTTGCTTGGCATGTGTTTCAGGATGGGAGTTGCTGTAAAATGTTGATCGCTGGGGCTAAGAAAACCCGCATCGGAAGCAGCATCGACTGCCTTATGCACATACATAGGCTAGCTGAGCAGCTGAGCAGCTGATGAGCTCGTGCTCTGCTTCTTTCGTGAATATACTTACTTTCGCAGTCGACAGGCTCGATTGAGGGCCAGATCGTAATGCCAGACTGCAAGGTAACCCAGGGACTGCAGCGGGTGCGGAGATTGACGACCCAACAGGCATCGCGACTTCTTCGGCCTTACAGGGGTTGACTCAGTCATTTGGCAACAACATCATCGATGATCGATTAGTTGACTAACTGAGTGACTAACTGAGTGAGTGAATGAGTGGGTGGGTGGTAAATTGACTGTTGCCCTATGTATCGGATGCGATGCGATGGGAGGGGAAGTGCCAAAGCTTTCAAGATCGAGTGGTGTGTGTCATCTTTGTTATGGCACTGAAGTTTGGCTCTGCACGGGTGAATAATTTAACGCCAGCATTTGCTGTACCTCACGCACTGCCGTCTTTCTCTAAGTTTCTTGAGGAGGGCATCTTTCCTGCTTAATGCAATATTTGTAGAAGAAGAGAGTTGATTTGAAAGGTTTGCTTTTCCTTCTTTTTAGCCTTTCATTGTCACGTACCTGAAAAGACAGATAAGGCGCTTGTTGACATCGTAGGCATGGAAATGGGACCTTGAAGAGATAAATGGCGGTCGGAAGTTTGGAGCACTCGCTTCGCCACCTTCTTCTCCCTTGTTGTCTTTACATGTTCTATGCTCAGGCCAAGGTCGCGCTTTCCGGCAAAGTCTTCGAAATTAATTGGTTTCTTTTAATGTATGGTTCGTACCTGTAACAGTGATATGATTTTCTTTTATTTACGTTTCTTATAGGCCTATCTGATACAAGTAGTATAAAACTTACTTTGAATGATTTTGGAAAGATTTTTTATTTTTATTTTTTATTTTTTAAATTAAAAAAGCTATGTTTAACAGCTGCAAGTAGAGGCAAGTACCTCCGGTTCTTTCTCAATCTTCTCCAAATTGGGCATGCATAATTAGCACTGCCTGTGTGATACAGATGATACAACGTGCACGTCACTCCGAGGAGTCGCAAACAAAGCCCCCTGCAAAGTTATTCTTTCAACGTCCATGCATGCCAGCGATCTTTGCAGTGTGTGTCCTCACCAAGTGTCTAACCAAGTGACCTCAAACACACTCATAAAGCAGAGAGCTATACTTACTTACTTACATTCTTTGCAGAGACGAAGAAGAAGCAGAATAAGAAGGAGGAGAAGAAGTGCTTTGAAAGCTGTTTGGCAATCCGTGTCTGTCTGTTTAGTGACAACCAGAGGCGGCAGCGTTTTTTTGGGCTCTTTTTGAACTGATCTCGATTTGTGATTCGCCAGCTTCGGATTTCCGAGTCTCCTGTGCGTGAGAGGGAGTGAGAGCTCTGCTTCTACACACGGTCACTAAAGAACAAGAACAAAAGAAGAGAAGAAGTCCTCAGAAAGAGCCATGATGGGGACAGCCTGAGCCAGGCACGAGAACTGGAAAACGTGCACTCCTCGAAGGACGCTTGCTACCTCGTGGCCCACCTACGCTTGATGGAGAGAGAGGCTGGATGAAGCAGGGCACAGCACAGGAGAGCGAGGATATTATTAAACACAACTGGAACCAAGATGATAGATTGGAGCTCCTATGGGTACCTAATGGCCCAAACAGTGTTTATCTCCAAGAGGAAGAATCATCGCAGGCACGGCTGCTTTTTGTGTCGGCCAATCGTTGGAAACTTCATGACATATACATTAACAGAGATGAAGACTTTCCATGCTCGTGTAAACATGTTCATTCATTCATTCATTCATTCATTCATGCATTCATTCATTCATTCATTCATTCATTCATTCATATGCATTCATTCCATCGCTAGGAGAATCGATGTGTATGATCCACCAAGGTTTATCCATTCCTTTAGGCCGTGGGTCATTGCAGATATGAATGCTTTCCGTCTAGAGCCACATTTGTAGCCACTGGTGTCTTCCGCTGGCCTGCAAAGCCTCTGGGCTTGCTGGCTGGCTTGGCGATCATCGAATGATTGATTGATTGGATGGTTGGTTGATTTATTTATTTATTGCTAGAACTGACTGACTGACTGACTGAATGAATGAATGAATGAATGACTGCCTAAGTGACTAACTGAGTGCCTGAGTGCCTGACTCGCCGCTTCCCAGGACCTGCCCTCGCGCCAGTCGTAGGAACAGCAGTTATGCATTCATGAATTAATTTAATGGATAACCTGGCGATTTCAAGGCTGTCCATCAGCCAGTCAGTCAGTCAGTCAGTCAGTCAGTCTGTCTGTCTGTCAGTCAGTCGGTGAGTCAGTCAGACAGTCAGGCTCCCAGCCAGTCAGCCATTCGAGCAGGCAGGCAAGCAGGCAGGCAAGCCAGCAGCCAACGATCGCAAATGATATCAGCTAGTCGCGCAAGAAGCCTCGAGCATGACTCGTCGCGACTGGCTAGAGTCAGGCTGGCAGAAGACGAGCTTGTCTTGTCGAGATTGAAGACCTATCGAGATTGTGAAATGAGCTCGAGTACTCGTTCGCCTCCGCTGGCGTTACGAAGTGAAAGTAAACGAATGAAGGCATACCTAAGTACAAAGAACAGCACTCGTTCATTCATTCTGATCAATTCATTCCTTCGTTCATTCATTCCCACGTTTCACAATCGCAGATGAGCGACCGTGAATTTTTGATGATCATCGAAGCGAGGAACATTTCAAAAGGAAAGAATAGTGTCATTTCCGTTGACGGCCTCTTCGACGGCAAAATGAACTCGAAACGGAGAAGTAGTAGCAGCGGTTGTTGCTGTCTTGAGTCGAATTCAGGAGCAAGTGCTCCAAATTCGCTCACGATGCCAACCCTGTACCACTTCTAGACGAGGTACACTTTCCCTGAGCATGCATCCTGCCTTGTTCCTGGGTGGGTTTGTTTTCAGTCCCACTCTGTCGAGTTGAAACGAATTGCTTGCTCACACCAAAGAAACAAACCTCACGAAACCATACAATTGGCAGAGGTGAGCTGTAGGTACCTAAGGTACCTGGTTGAATGAGTTTGAGTTACCATAGTTGGGTGGGTACCCTTTGCTCAAATGCAGTCAGATACTGTTGCGGAGTCCATTCAGCGGGGCTGAGTTAGCGATAGAAACGATCTTGATCGACAGCATGATCAATCGGTTCTTAGTTTCATTTTACATTTGTATTTTATTTTTAAACAAAATAATTAAATAACTAAAAAGAAAACATGTTACCCTTCTACTTTCTTACCTTTGAATTTCTTGCACACAGAGATTTTTCACGCATTGATCTATTTCAGCCCATTCACTCCTTCTCAAGGACGATAGAGAGCTCTTACATTGGCTAGGTGTTACTAGGTATATGATGTCGTGATTGCTTTGCTGAGTTGCTCTTTTCTGTTGCAATTTATTTCTATTTCATTTTTATTAGATGAAGAGATCGATGCCCTCAGTATTCCTCTGTTATTCTAGCTAGTAGAGTTTGCATGGGTCGGAGCTCCGAGCAGGCTGCCACGCTTTCTTTCTCTTCTTTTTCCTTCTTTCACTCGGTTGAAGCTTCTTACTATAAAATAAAATATTTCTTCATCTTAAATCTAGGCCTATATGCGAAATTACAACTTTCTTTAATGTTAAACATTAAACATTATTTAGAGAATAATAATAATAATAATAATAATAATAATATATTATTATTATAGTTTATTATTAAAATAGCTTATCCCACTAGTTTTACATTATACTTTAATCAAAACATTCTTAACACAAAAATACTAAAATACCTTTCGATTCGGGAGAGTGGTTGTGGGTACTTAGATTAAAATCATTCGACGATCAGCCCTTTTCTTTAAAACTTTTAAGACTTAATTCAAGGCAACCGACCAACGAAGAAGAACGAGAAACAACAGAAACAACAGAAACAACAGAAACAACAGAAACAACAGCCTAGAGAACAGAGCGACCCAGATTTCAACGATGCTTCCCTATCCCCAAATGCAATCATCGCCAAATAAGCAAACACCCGTCGTCCTCTGGCAACCCACCCTCTCAGCTTTCACCAAAACCTCTCGAATATAGGTGACGTATGTCTCTGTAAGTCTGTCAGTCTGTCTCTCACAGTCTGAGCGAGTGCCACTTTCTTCTTCATTCTTAGTATGTATGTATCTGACGACCTTCTCTTCTTCCATAGAACGTGAATGAGAGGAAGAAGGCGAGGACTCAGGGCAGAAGTCCCTACAGCGGCCTAGGAGTTCCGCTATGCCTTATGGTAGTGAGGAGGTAGCCTGAGCTAGTCGCCGCAATGCGAGGCTGGAGAGGCGGCGCGTGGCCGATGTCGGCGAATACGCCATAAGTTTACATTCCTTGGCAGCTCAGCTACCCAGTTCTGGGGAGGCAAACCAAGGTGCAACCCTCGGCCTTGTCTTGCATTGTGAAGACCAGCCTTGAAGGAGCCACGGTACCGCTTTTTGCACAGCAGGCTGGCTTCGTAATGCCTGGTTTGCTGGTGCACTTGTGCGCTAGTTTATGACCATTTCATTCACCTCCTTGATGGCGAATTGAGTTAGACTGACTGACTGATGCATGCATTGATGTGTTCTTTAAAGCAGGCGCCAGCGACTCCGTGAACTTGGATATCTAGAAGTTGTTTAGCTAGAAGCGAGACACCTATTTTAGAGAGGGAAGCAGGTTTAAGTTGCCTGGATTGGAGGATGTTTCGGTGCGAGGGTGCGCTTTCGATCGGGTTGATCTCTTTCCTTCTACTCAATTAGGTTAACAAAGAGTGGATCCGTCTGCTCGATCGTATGTATCACCGTCGTGACACTTTGATGTCTTGGCGATGGCTGGTTCTATGCTGTGTTTGACCTTGCATTTATGGCGTAGTGCAAGCCAATAAGCTTGAACGAAGACTACGGTTCCCCTCTCGACTCGATGCAGTAGTCGAAATAAATTGAAGTACATTTCAGGCTCGCTCGAGAGGGTTTCATAAGCCCAACAAGCAAGCAAGCAAGCGAAGCTTTCTTCCTTCAGTTCCCTGTATTTTAATCATTGCCTGCCTATCAAGAAATGCAAATAGAAACCATCCGATTTTAATTCGTTTCTATCAATCATAAGGAGACCCCCACAGAGGATAAATGCCAAATGATTTGGGTAGGTAGGTTCCTAGGATCTAGGCAGCTGTTGACAACAGAGAAGAATGTTTTTCATGGAGACGAAAGAGAAACAATGAAGAGTCCACGCTTCCTTTCCTCCCACTTTTATCGCTGCCAAAGTCATTCAAAAGGGTTTCTCCAGAAAGCTAAGGTCCTCACCTGATCGTAAGTACTACCTACTTCGCGGCAGCAACATGTTTACAAACCAACTGTCCGCTGAATTTTAGAAATTACCCTCACCCGGTTATTTAATGGAATAATACGAATAGCGTGTATATTTAGTGGGTCTAGGCTGCTATTCTCACCATGTTTCTCTTTCTCGGCTTATTTCGCAAACCCGGCGTTGGTTTTGGTTGGAAACGACAGCACAACTCTCTTCAAATGGTAGCTAGTGTACCTATTCTGTTTCAATCTGACATCTTTATAATCTCACAAAAGCACAATCATCTGTTCACGTCTTTATCGTAGTCTAGCAGGGGCTGAACGTGACGTCCTTTTCTTTTATGAAATGCGTGTGTTTTCTAATCTAGTATTTATGTTGCAAACGTACAGTGGGAGGGTGTTCTCTCGCGGAGTGCAAATTGTCGTATACATTTGAATGCAGCAGACAAGACATTGGGATCGCATTGACGGCCCAACCATACAAATGTCGACCCTTGAACCTTTCAAAGGTTGAACCTGGAAATTACTATAGAATGTGACCGCAAGATGTTTCAACTCTTCGCAGATGTACATACCTATCTAGCACTGGTTCATTCATTGCCCAGCATGCTATTCGCTCCCCATGACCTTCCTGCCCTTAGCCAATATTTAATCAAGCTTAAAGCTCTAAAACTATTAGAACTCCAAAACCCTCGCAAAGATCGAACAAGCAACTATCTGAAGTGCCCCCTCGTTAAATTGAACCCGTTAAATTCATTTGCAACATAATTCGTCACTTGGGACACTTGTTGTCGTCCTCGTCCGATCCATTTATAGCGCCTGCACTAACATAGCGCAGGAATCGAAGCAAACCAAACTAAAGCAGTTCAGGTCTTATCAGGTTTTCCCATTCTAACCAAATCTTAATAAAGCAAGCCACACATTAGACTAATTGAAATCAAATCAATCGAAATCAAACAACATTTGCCATTTTTTGCCGAGAGAGTACGCTCCTGATGACCCATGTCTTCATCTCTCTCTGTCAATCGATATTCTGAGAAGACTCATTGCACGAGCCGTCCCCATTTTTGGATAATGCCATGCAGTGCAATGCAATACAGTGCAATGCGGTGCAAAGCAATCAGTGCAATGACCGCACTGCTCGCTCGTTGGTCTAGCTAACCAGGTGCGTTGAAATGGTCATAGAGATCGACTGCGAGCGTGAGTCTACGCGACTTGCTCGCTCGCATGAAAGAATACAAAAGCCTTGCGCACGCCCGAAAGCTGCAGTGCATGACAACGCCCACCAGTGCGATACGTGCAAATGGGCTCATGCATGCACTGCTAGACACCTGCTATAGTGTATCTATATATAGAGAGAGAGATAACAAGTCTGTTATAGTTATTTATTTATTTATTTATTTGTAACTCAATGTTTTAGTTGTCTACTTCTAAACTTACCTCTATTTCTCTTTTTCCTTTTGACTTTGAAGAATGTTGTATTTCCTCTTACTTAAAACCTCTTTCTTCTTCTTTTTCTCTCATATATAAAGCTATATATGAGTCACTGTGCCCGTGCGGGACCTCATGTATTTCTTTCTTTCTGTTTCCGTTTTCCTTTAAAAACAAAGAAAAAGGAAGAGATAAAATAAAATACTAGTATAAATATCTCAAGTGATTCAGATTTGTAATGTATGTTTATATTATTTAAAAAAAATATTATCTCTTTGTTACTCTTGCGCCCTCACACAACAACAGAGAGGTTATTCCTTTAATCCTTTGAATGTAAAAAGTTTCAGGGTGGATTGAATCTCATTGTGATCGATGCTCCCTGAGTTTAGAAGGTTATTGCCTCGAGTGAGAAGTGCCATGGAAACCAGGTATAAAGTATACTTGTGGGGTTTCTTTCATTCTTCAGACTCGCTTTCGCGGCAAAGGTATGAAGGAAAGCAATTCTGAAGAAACCTCATTTGGGTTTTTTGCTTTCTGGTCTCCCTAGGAGGTGAAACTGTTGTCAATTAAAATGCAGGGCTCTCGACAAATGGCATTCGTCTATCCATCCAATTAATTTCAAGTGTAGGCAGGTACCAGTTTTGTTTCTGCACAGATACAAATGCCATCAGGAAAGTGAGCGACAACATAGAGGAGGGTTTCGCTTTAAATTCTGCAGGTACCAATATATTGTATTTGAGTGGCGGCTGTTTCTCTTCGTTGTCTCCTTAAGGCTTGATTTATTTAACCCTTCTCTGGACTTGCCCAGGCGCTCGACCACGATGTCCATAGAGTGGTTGGTAGAAAAGAAGAGAAACAACAAGAAGAAGACGGAGTCTCTTGCAGTGGAATGAAGCAGGCACTGCACAGAGCAAAAGGTTTACAATCTTTCTACTTCGAGTCTTTCTTGTTATTCACTAGCTAGAAACACCTCTTTATAATTAAGTCTATACACAGCAAGTTCAGTTGAACTGAAAATGATAAAGAAACTCAGCAAGCTATTTTAAAGTAATCAATAGTTTATTTATTTTATTTTATTTTTACTGTCTTTCCATCCAATGTGCATTTCTTGCAATAGTTCCTGTGTGTTATATGCCCATTAATAGCATGAATAATAAGAGCCCTTTTCTTGGTCACTTTTTTCCCTTTCGAAGCTACGAAGTGATACCGCCCAAATGAAAAGGTCATCATATCAGTAGGCAGGCAGGCACTAGCAGTAGCTTCCATCCTGTCTTTTACCCACAGCATCTCACTTACCCCCTCTCTTCCTTCCTTTTCATTCATCACATGTGATGGTTACATAGATGCCAAGAGAATGATGACCTGCGATAGATAGTGTATGTTATGTTCTGTTATGTTATGATTCGGTAGGGAAGAGCAATAGAGTCAGAGAAGCGGAAAGACTGGAACAATAGCTCCTGCTCCGACGTCGAGAAAGCGTCGGTACGAGGTACCTGCGAGAGTTATGCACAGCAAATCCAAGCCTTCGGCTGCCAGAGCCGCATCCGATGCAAGCTTTCAGCGCCGACCTCCCCTCGCAACGTGCATGCAGGAGCTTGGCTTTCTAGTTGGAGGAATGGTGAAGATTTTTTAAGATTTGCGCTGGCAAACTAATTGACGATACCAGTACCAGAGGTACCAGATAGCAATTTGTTGCTGGTGATGAGCATAATGAGATCCTCATCTGCAAAAACCTTCGAAAGAGAGTGGGGCGGCATGTGAACCATCGAACAACTACTAGCAAGCATCGATTTGCTTCGTGTGACACAAGTTTTCCATCCCGAAGGGATGCAAATGCTTTGGTATGTAATCTGAAACTTTACGCTGTAGCATACTCTTTGAGTTTATTGTACAGTGTGTCATGAAGATAAATGCAGGAGATGATCGATGTTGACGTTCATTACGTATCAAGAGCGAGGGCAAGACCGGTAACTAGCGACATGGCCCCCGACTAGCTGGTTGACTTATTGCATGTATTCCAGATGAAGCCCAGATTGAAAACTACGTTCAACGTTTCTTTCCGAATGAAAAAATCCATAAAAAGTCATGGCAACATCAAAAATTCTCTAAGAGCGACCTCGGACTGTAATTTACTACAAAACTTATTTGATTAATTGAAGAGAAACTTTGTAGAAACCTTGCCGTGCGTTGAAAAGTGATTCTAAATCTCTGGCCAGAAGCCTGGAAGTGTCTTTTCTGGATGCATTCGTGCTGCGCTCTGATTTCGATAAGCGGTTTCTCCCTTTCAGAAGCTCTTGATCGAAACTGTCGCACTTTGTTTTGAAAAGCTTTTTAGTCGCACCTTCGAGTCTCCTTCCCTTCTACCATCCAGGAGAAAACTCCAGTCAAGCACCAACAGACAGTCATAGCAACGAATAAATTGTCAGTCGGAGGCGCTTTCAACAACCCTCAATGATAGCGCATGAGGACGTTTTTTCTTTTCTTCTTAAACAGCTATTATAATTACTGATGAGGATATGTACTGGCAGAATCACATGCAAAATCTTTGCAGTGTGAGAGGCCTGGAATCAGTATCAACTGGTCTTGGAGATCTTCATGAAGAGCTGCTTTGAAGCAACAGCTTCAGAGGGAAGCACGTATATATGTTTGACGAGACGACAAGAAAATGGACGCTTCCAATAGAAGCACGACTCGCTGACTCGAATTAGATGAACGAAATTGCAAATCTTTTACCGATCTCCTCTTTGTGTGGATGTGGTAAATAAATAAGGAGATCACTTCTGAATATTTGTACTATTTTATTTTCAAATTTGAGGATTGATTGGTTGAGATGTTATCCGATCCCGCCAACAGAAAGAGTCTCCTGAGGAAACGAATAATTGTGCTGATGTATGCAATAAAATGGTGAAGAGCGATGGCATTTTCATAACTATAAATGTCAGGCAGCTGAGCATTGTTCACGGACAATTAAAAGCATTGCAATGTAGAGAGCTTGCCCTTTTAAATGTGCTGACACTTCTGTGAAACATGATTATGTATGAAAATTTACTACAACACCTCAACTGGAGTTTGCGATATATTATATAATTATATGTATTTATTTAGTGAATTACATTTTTAAAAATAATAATAATAAAACTATTCTCAAAAGTAGTAGGTACTAATAAGACTCGATTGTTGGAAGGCAAACAAGTTTTCTGTAAACTTTAAATTTTCAAAAGCAAACTACAAAAATAGAAGAATAATCGAGGAAGGAGGAAAGAACTTTAAACCTTAAAACAACAGCATAGAAATTGGAAGAAGGGAAAACAAAGAAGAATCGCAGAATCGACCTTTTCATTTACTTTTAGACCAATCGATACATCACATCATAAAAGAACCGCAACAGCAGCAACAACAACAATATGTATCTAGCTAGAGTCTGCACGATCCGATTCTTGCCATGAGCCACGCGGCTCGCCACGCACCGCTGTCGCAGAGCACAGCAAGAAGCACGAGGGGCACTCCCCCGCCTCTGCTCTGAGCGCAGCTGCAGCCCAACTACTAGCTCGAAGCGTTGTTTCTTCCGTGGTTTTGCCAGTCCTTCACTTCACTGTTTCATTCAATGAGTCGCTTGCTCTGCTCCCAACGCTCAGAGGGAGCAAGCAAGAGACAGAGTGAGCGATAAAGTTGACAAGTACGCCAGGAGCACAAGCGGGCACCAGGGCGCGTCTGGCGACAAACAAGCGAGTCCAAGTCAAGACGGCAAGCAACCCGCGTGGTCCTTGGCAAAGAAAGGGCTTGCGCGCTTCAGTTGCTGTCAGCACTCTTCTTCTTTCTATCTATCCTTTTCTTCTTTCTTTCTTTCTTTCTTTCTTTCTTTCTTTCTTTCTTTCTTTCTTTCTTTCTTTCTTTCTTTCTTTCTTTCTTTCTTCTTTTCCCGCTAATAATAATGCAGTAATAATGCAGTAATAAATAAGTAATAAATAAGCAATTAGTAAGTAAACAATAAACTCAGCACCCATAACAGATCTAAGGAATCAATCATACACATATCTCATCATTTACCCACCTCTGTAAAGATCAGAGCAAAGGAGGGCAAAAAAGAAAGAACGAAAGACCGACAGACAGACAGTAGACAGAGTCAGAGACAGAAGAGAGTGAGAGTGAGAGTGAGAGTGAGGGAGGCAAAACTAGGGATGTAGGGATGTATAGGACGTACGTACCTAACAAGGGCAAGAAGAATGCAGAAAGTAAAAAAAAAAAAAAAAAAAAACATTCAACCTGCCTGAAAAGGAAAAGAGGGAGAGAGTTCTGTTCCTGTTTCTGCACTGCTTTCAAAGTTATTTCACTTTTCTTTCTTTCTTTCTTTTCTTTTTCTTTTCTTTTTCTTTTCTTTTTCGGTCTCCCTTGAGAGCTGGAGCCAAGCGCCCCGCACCAAGCGAACCGGCGCAGGAAAGAAGACCAGGAAGCAGCAGCTTTGCTTGCTTGCTTGCTTGTGCTTGTTGCCACTTCGACTGAGTGGCGCATGAAAGAAGAAGGAAAACTGGTCTAGGAGAAATTAAAAAAGGGACGCCCAGACCGGAGAGGAGGCTTCCAGGGCTCAGCGGTTTCTTCTTTGTTTGTGCGTTTACTTTACAATCGACCCCAAAAGAAAGAAGAATGAGAGTACACGCGCGAAGATAGCAATATGCAGAAAGAATGTTTCTTTCTTTTCTTCCTTCCTCGACATGTATTGAGAACATTTTCATGTTTTTTCAATTTAAAAGCTCTTTCTATGTTCTTTTAAACGCACCCCGGGTCTGGTATTTGCGCCCCTTCTGCTTCTGCTTCTGCTTCAGCTTCTGCCGGTTCGCACTTTTTTTAAGATAGTTTTTATAATAACATAAGTGCTTATTTTAAGATTGTTTTTTAATCCTCTGCTTTTGCTGCTTCTTCACTTTTCCTCTTCGTCTTTCGAAGAGACTATTAAAAAAATTGTTATTCACTACTTATCCTTTCATTCTTTCGCAAGTGTGGACCTGCTTGCCTTTCTCCATTCTCTATCCTCTATTGTGCCTTCGCAGAGTCTGACCGGAGCAGAGGCGGGCAGTGGCGTTGCTCTCGCCGGATGAATTCTGCGTCAACGAAGAGACAACGAAGGCATACATACCCCTCGAGGGCGGGCTGGTCGGCCCTTCAGGCAAAGGCTTGCTTTTCCATCGACGATGCCATCCATATTCTTTTCTTTTCTTTTCTTTTCTTTTCTTTTCTTTTCTTTTCTGCTCCGTTTCCCATTTGGCAGTTTCTGCAGATCTGTTCTTGCGAAGAGTAAAAAGAAGGCATCAAACAGACCCACAGAGAGGCAGATAAAACATTTTTCAACTGCAAAATCATCTGTGTATCTATCTATCACTTGTTCACTTCACTTCTTCACTTCACTTCACTTCACTTCACTTCACTTCACTTCACTTCACTTCAATTCACCTCACTTTCGTGGAGAGAGAGCAAGCGAGGCGGAGCAAAGGCAAAGAAAGCCCGTCGAAAGGAACGAGTTTTTAGCCAAACGGAATGAGCGTGCGAAAGAAAAGAATGGGAAAGAAGATGAGTGAATGAAACATGAGAGGGGAAAATAAATAAGTTCGAAAGGTCTCCTTTCTCTTTGTTTTCCTCTGTTTGAACGCGAGAAAAGATTTCTCTCTTTCTCTCTTTCTTTCTTTCTTTCTTTCTTTCTTTCTTTCTTTCTTTCCTTCCTTCCTTCATTCCAAAATAAAAACAAAATCAAAAATAGTCATTTTATTCATCGAAATAATAATCACAGAAAGTATTCTTAAACTGAAAAAGAGGAAGGAAGAGCGAATCCCCACTCTTTCAGCCCTCTAAGCCGGGCCGTCAGAGAGACCCACCCACCCTGTCCTATGGCGCCTGGAGAAGTAGCGGAGGGGAAAAAAATAAAATATATATATAATTTTTATTTAAAAAAAAAAAATAAAGAAAAGTGAGGGCGCAGAAAGAGAGAAAGAGAGAGGGAGAGAAAGAAAGGAAGATACATAGGAAGAAAGAGAAGTAAGGAATTGTAAGTAAGTAAGTAAAGGAAAGGAAAGGAAAGGAAAGTAAAAGAACAACCACATCCACAGCAGTAGAGATCGGCAAATACCAAAAGCGCAGCAAACAAACAAAAAGAAAAGAGAGAAAGAGAGAGAGAAAGAAAGAAGAATCGAGGAGAAGAAGAACCAAAAAGACGGAGTAAACGCGAAACATCTGTGGCGACCGCGAGAGCAAAAGAGGTTCAAGAAGAGGAGCGAAAGCAGCGAGCAAAAGCCAAAGGCAAAGCAAGCCAAAGAAAGGCAAAGGCGGCGGCGGCAGCAGGCGAGGACCTGACGGCAAGGAGGTCGCCAGCGGAGCGCAGGCAGCAGCAGCAGCAGCAGCAGGCAGGCTTGCCGCTGCGGAGGAGCTGAGCGGTCGGCAAGGCGCGAGGAGACGCCAAGTGGCTGGCTGCCTGACCGACTGACTGACGGAGCGAGCTAGACTTGGTGTTACCTAGTTTGGTAGCTAGGTAGCGCTGGTTGCTTGCCGCTGCGAAGCTAGCTTGCTGCATCGTGGCATTGGTGCTTGAGGAGTGCCTGGGTAGTCACGACGGCGAGGGGTGAAAAGCCTGACAGACTCGTCTTCTTCGGGGAGGTGTAGTTGAACCTGGGTTTTGGGGGTTACTCGCGTCTTGTTCTTTTTGCAAGGCACGGACTGCTCTGTGCAACAGGGTTTTCGTTCTCTCTTCGCTTTTTTGAGGTGGTACACAACAAACCCACTCTCAAGGGTTGCGCTAACTTGCTTGCTGGTTAGCTTCTGGACGAACGGAGATAGTTGAGCAGCAGAAACTTGTCTCTCTGGTTGATATCTCTCTTCGAGTCTGCCCTCTGTGCGACTGGCTATAGAACTCTTTTCTCTTCTTCTGTGATTAAACGCCTTTATATCACAAATTGACTTTTTGGACAGGAGATCTTAGATTTCTTTCAAGCAGGACGCCAGAATACACCCTGAGAACGTGTTTTCAGCCTTTAGCTGATATTGCGGTTTGCCTTGTTTTTTTCTTCTTCTGCTACTTCGTGGAATTGTAGGAGACTCTTGTTGTTGTAATTCTCATCGTGAGGAAAAGAAAAACTTGAGCTTTTACAAAATCATCGGTATTGTTCATACGACCCCGCTCCTTCATCGTTAGAATTTTGGTTGCAGTCGCAGCTTGCAAACGTTGCTTGCTAGCTTGTTTGAGGAGCCTTCCAGCTACATATTCTTGTTCGAGGGCGCTAGGCTCACGAATCAGACAAAGAGTTTATATTAGGACTTTCAATCCGTCGCACAAGTACAATAACACAAGCTATAACGCTGCCTTGCTTCTCTGTTCACGAATTGGTCTTCTTTGCAATTCTCTTTGAGTTGTCATTTCAGTGACGGCAAGTGCAGAAACACATACGCATTCACCTCTTAGTTTTCCCAAACTTTCTGAGTCAGAAAACAAACACCAGGACATTAAATCACCTGATCTCAAAAGGAAAAGAACTCTACAAGCGAACTGTGTGCAGATCATTGTCCATAGTTGTTGTTTTCTCCCAGCAAGCGACTGAGTATATCGCCCACCCTCTTTATTAAGTCCGACTTGGCCCTTTGGACCGTGTACGCTGCTCGAATTCTTTGGCTCTAGCCCCGCTCCGCTCGCACTTTCGCGCGGCTGCGGACCCGTGGCTGTTTGTCAAGGACGACACATCTCGTGCCAGATCGTGCGTCTGCGTAAGCCCACGAATAAAGGCAAATCTCCAAACGCGGTGCTCATGAATAAATGATCATCGCCAGAACATCGGAACAGGAAACAAGCGTCGATACAGGCGCAAAAGCAGTCCATGTCAGGACACGATGATAGAAAAGACTCACAACCGCCAAGGTTCACACAAGCGGAATTAACAAACTTTTTGGGCTCCACCGGCCAATTTGGGCATCACAATTCTCCAGCTCTTGGAAACTTTGTTGCACCCTCCAATATTGAAGCCTTTGCAAAAGCACTTCAAGAACAACAACAACACAATGCTTTTGCGTATTCCTCGTCACAGCAGACCTCATCATATCCTCATCACTCAGCGCAGGATCACATGCAATCGTCAGGTGCCGCAGCTGCTGCAGCAGCCGCAGCTGCACATGCAGCATTACGTCCTGGGGAGTTCCAACACTCATCATCTTCAGCAGCACGAAACTCTATCTCTTCCTTGCAAACCTCAAGATACCCGCAATACTTTTACTCAGAGCCGCGCATTGAGGACCAAGCAGTAGCAGGGGCTTACCCCCCGCCTAATTATGTAGGGGCGGGTGGTCCCGGAGATAGTCGCAGCAGTAGTACAGGGGCATCCGGACAGTCCTCTCTTCACAACCCTTACGCCCATACGCAAGCACCTCATCATCATCACCAGCAGCAGCGTCACACACAATCCCAAACCCCTACTCACCTGCAAAATCACACCTCGTCCCATCAACAACAAAATGCTCACCCATCTCACCATCAATCCACGCTCAACATTGCTCAGTATCAAATGGGCCACGTACCTTTCGGTGGCTATTCCACTGGGAATCCTCCCGGCGGCCCAGCCCCCCCTGCTGGAGTTACATCGCATTCCCAAACATCCCGCCATATCAATAACTCAAATCCTATGCAGCATGTTTTTGATAACAATTTGGCGCCATCCCTGCTGGGCAAGCGCAAGGGCAGGGATGATTTTGCAGAAGGTTCTCTCCCTGGTCATACAGCAGAAATCAGCCCTCTGATTAGCACAAGCTCCGCTGGAGACCCGGCCTCCTCCTTGGACAGTGGCAGCGGAGAGGGAGACCCACCCGATGCACCCCCTGCTCATGAACGCATTCGTGGCCGAAATTATATGGTCAAAGGATGTGTCAAACGCTGGGATGGTAAACGTTTCGCGCGCTGCTGTGATGCTCCCAATTGCAACAAGTTGGCCCAGGGAACGACCAATTATTGCAAGAATCATGGCGGTGGCTCTCGGTGCAAGGTGCAAGGGTGCACCCGTGCCGCTCGTGGTGGGTCTGATAAATGTGCTGCACATGGTGGCGGAAAGCGCTGCGAGCATCCAGGATGTGAGCATGCTGCAATCGGTCGCAATTTGTGTCGCCGTCATGGTGGTGGTAAGGTCTGTAATGTTTCAGGATGTCAAAACAATGCTCGTGGCAAATCACATTATTGTGCTATGCACAAGAGCAGGGCGAAGATGGCACTATCCAACTCAGCCACACAAGCTGTACCCCATGGTGCAACTGAAACACGGACAGTCCCTCCGCTTCTTAGTGTTTCTTTGTCACCGTCATTGCAGTCACAAGGTCCCTCATCCCAGTTTGCTGGCCCTATGCCCCCTTTCCATTCTTTCGAAGGACGAAACATTCCTCAATCACAACAAAATGTCATCCATGGGCTTGCCGCTGCCGCTGCCGCAACCTCTTCCTCGTCTGCATCAGCTGGAGGACATCACCCTTCTTTCGTTGGTCAACAACACCACTTTCAACATCAGTCTCTCTACGGATCGCACGGTCTGCATCTTCCGCGATCCTCTTCTGCTTTTATTCAGCAAAACCCGGGTCCGCAACGATCTTCATCGTCCGGGTCGAGCTCCCCATATACGTGAACCACATCATCAATCAACCAAACAGTCAATTTCTTAACACCGCAAATCTACTTTCTCAGAAACGGTTTATCCGGTAGATATACATACACTAGCAAGAATCAGATTATTCGACACAATACAAGTATCAAGTACTCACAAACAACATTCTAAATGACACGCAAACCTGAAACGTACTCTTTTACTGCATATGTTCTTATTTTGTTTTCTCTACTTGCCCTTCTGTCCAGTCTCTAGTCCCAGCATGAAATGACTCCAAGAATCGACAAACTCTTTCTTACAGAACTAATAATTTATGGATATGGCTTAAACGAATCAGCTATCGATATTTTTCCTTCTTCTTTGAGGGACAACAATGTAAATGGGTGCGTTTTAAAATCAAACCCCGTTTGATTTTTCATTGGATGTTTATATTATTCTGAGCGCATCTTGTTCATAAACTGCCAATACATAATATGATACTCAAATCGAACTGAGATTTGCTTTTTAAATCTGTGAAGATATTTCTTTTAACTCGTAATAATGCTAGGGCTACTTTGGTCTTGTTTTTAATTCTACTTCTGAAATTGAGTTTTCTGCCTGACAGATTGTTCAGAAGCAATCGTAGAACCAGCAACTTCCTTTCTGCACCTACAACGTTCATTAGAACAGATCCTATCAAATAATTGAAGTTCCGTCTACACCTAGTGTCCACAGTACCAGCCTTTCATTACCTCTACTAACGTTACTAGCGCCAGAGTCTTTTCTAGGTCAGCAATTATCGATCACCATACAATCAAAGTTGGTCATCCTAGTCCAAACCCACAAGTGATGTAAATTCGCTTTTATTTTGTGATTGTCCTTCTCTGCATGATTTTCTTAGCACATAGTATGTACAGGCTGACGTCGAGTCTTGTTATCTTGCATCAAGGTCTGTCTACATGTTAAAAAGCCCTTATGAACGGACTCTTGGATATACAAATCTCAAAATAGATATCATGCACCTTTGTTTGATGACCTTACATTTTTTTTTCACAACATCGTCCCTGCGCGTTCCATACGTTTGTACTATAGCTCTGCTGTGATTTCTGTGATTTCATTGACTTAAAACGTAATGTTGATCCAGACCCGTCTCTTTGTGGCTCTATCTACTTTGGTTTGATTTCAACGACATGTTAGATCTGGCTAGCGCAGGCAGTTTAGAATTTGATGGCAATCCATGTGACTTGCTTGGCAACATCTATAGATGTCTGAAACCTCTCGATTTATCCATTAATATCTCATTTCCATTTATCAATCAAACAAAAACATCACTGTCTTAGATTTAATTATTTGTTTTGATTGCTATAATCCACGAAAAACTAGGCACAGTATTTGCATGTGATTGTTGAAGAAGCATGTCAAAGTCGCTGTTGGTACGTTTTTACAAAATCCATATCCTCAAGTTAAATCTTTAGCTTCATATAGCACTAAGTCATAATATGTCAAATATAACTTCAAAATGAAAGATTCATTAGGATTAATCAGAGGAGTCATTTGTTCTCTTCAACTACTACTTACTACATCATCCTAAATACCTGCAATTAAAGACGAAAATTTTAGTCTCTGATAAAACGCAAGCGAATATCCCTGCTGTAGACCGTCCAGTTTCCAAGAACTGAGTATGAACCCACCTTATTCGCCAATGAGCAATGAAGCAAGCACCATATCGGAAACACATGATCGAATGTGCATGTCAGTTGAAAATCAGGTCAGCAGGCCAGTACAGACTACTGAAGGTGTCTCAGAGGCAATAACCGATGCTTTAGAATTGCTGAAAGATGGTTTTGGTCAGCTTGAGGTTGACTGTAAAGATTAAGGCAAGGGTTTTGATGAAGGCTTTAAGAAGGTTGATCTAAGAGTTCGCAAACTGCTGTCCTAGAGTTCATTCTCCAGGACAGATGGACTCATGCAGTAATTTAGGAGGATAAGACATTCTCAAAAGGTGTTGGAGATGATCGATCGATTCAAATTACACCTTACTTGGATGTAGTAGCTAATGTGTAGTCACACTTCTAATTCTTGGCTCTGGCAGCCACATGAACCTGGCTGACTACCCTTGCTTTATTGTAAGCCCTATGTCTGTGAGGGCTTCACAAAGGGGCGCCAATAACTCTAGCAATGTCTTGTTCACTAGTTCCTTCGATTAGAGATCTCAGCAAGAATAATGAGCACAATCATTTTTAAAAAGCCATTGCTAGAGATATTTTTTGCTTATGACAATTTTGTATTCACGATGAGCTAGGTATGGAAGAACAGTTTCAAGATCCACGCATATGCAACGCGATATTTGCAGCAGAGTCTCAACACCTTCATTCTACATCAACAAAGGACCTACCTCCCCTAGATGAATATCTCCCCATGTTAAACCATATTTCATTCGACATTCTAAATAGTATCATCGTGCAGATTTTTTAGAACCAGTTTCTAGAGTCGTGTGAGCTAGCGAAAGCTGTCTCAGACGTGGGCCCAAAGGCGACCCAGGCAAATACTGGTTTGGCTGCAAAAGTATATTTTCGTTGACAAGGTCTAAGGCTGAACAACTTTGTACTAGAAAAATCAGGAATGTTAATGCTAAATCAGATTTGCTTCGAAAGAGTAGCATAGTAGATTATCAATAGTCAGAAGTGCTATGGCAATACCTTCGAGTAAAAACGATCAATACACCTGGATTTCTTGCCTATATGAAGTGAATTTACAACATTCATTTCGCCTGAGAGACAAATTACATCAGGAAGTAAGACCGCTGCACTACGTTGTTGACTTTGCTTCTAGCATTCTAAAAAAGAAAGTTATCAGATCGTTTACTACGGAAATATGCTCTAGAGGCAGTAAGTAGCAGTGACAAAGGCGGCGGGCTCCACTCTCACTGGTCAGGTGGCTACTTGTTCTATGAGTCCTTCTGCTTAGGTGAAACCGCTAGGCATCCTCTTCGGTACACTTTGAACCATCATAACCACTGTACTCACGCAAGCCAAGTGAATCAGTCATCCACAAAGTTATCCCGATAGCGAATTCTGTTTGCCAACCATGTAAGCCAGCTCTGTCATGTCGTGACCTTTAGAAATTATAAGTAGCAAGCACTAAGATTACTGACACTTTTATTAAGCCAATCATATGTATCCGAGATGGAAAAAGCAAGCGCACGCCAGTTTACTGCTCCAGCGATTTTCCCGTGTGGCTGCGTTAGTCTGTCGTGAGACGCACCTTTTCGTTTGGCCACTGAAATGGTTCTTTTCCTCTTTGCACGTCGTCCTTTCTAAATCCTTGAGTAATGCCTAGTAGTGTTACCTTCTTAGAGTAGTACTTGTTATTTATTTTTTAAAATATTATTAAAAAAATAAAAAATAAAAAAACTTCGCATTTATGTGGTACACTCTTAACTTTATGCAATCTGCCCGGCATGAAGCTGGTAACTTCTGCCGAGAACGAAGTGGATTGAGAGTTAACCACCCTTAAAGTGAAATAAATGAAGATGTTGGGTTGAAAACCAATACAACTATTGAGGTGAACTTGCAGCAACCAATGCTACTTTGGTGTGACTACTACTGAGTTCTGTATTGAAAGATTCGTGTTGAGCACTTGCATTTCAACATGACACTTATTTGTCTTGCTCCGTGGGTACAAGCAGAATGTTTAAGCTAAAGTTTCTATGACAGTCATGCTTTCTCTCAATAGCAGGTTGGGGCATAAGAAGATGCCCAAACAGCTTGTGATTCGGGTTTGGGGTTCTCTACATACATCATAGCGTCATAATTAATAGTTTCGCTTGCATGCTAAGGTCCACATTATCACACCAAAGTAGTTGACACATTTTGAGGAGAATTGCTCAGTGATCATACTTGATCATTCCCGTCTTGAATTTCTTCTTAAGCTAAGTTCATGTGATTCAAGATACATTTGCTAGAATCAAGAAAATAATTATACATGCAATTTTATTTCCAAGCAAAACTCGTTTCGTTCCAGAAGTTCTGATAAGTACCAATGTTTGATTACACTGTGCGACTGTGAATGACTTTCCTGCTCTATGCCATATGACAAGAAACCCTTAATAAATACTCTCTGTACCATGCACTTTCTCTAACTAAATATGCAAAAACCAAAACTTGGTCCTCCTCTGCACTCATCCATCCATCCATTCATTATCCATCCAACCATTCATACATATGATCACCATACATTCTCGTATTCGTCAAAAGACTTTAAATACCGTGGTCTTGTCATTATGTTCAAGTTCTTGCCATTAGCCATTCACACTTGCATGAACGTGATTCTTTGCAGAAGAACTGAGAGGAAGTAAGAAGTAACTCACTTTCCCAACTAAATTCTAACTAAATCCTACCTTCCTAACTCTCGAGCTAGCTAACCAATGCCTTTATGGAGGCAGCTCTTGGTACTGAAGACAACCAACTCGAGCTTACGCCGTGACGGCCAACTCCGCGTTGCAAGCAGGCGACTTTGCCGACCCATCGGGTAGTTGCCACGTGCAGCTGACAACAAGTCCGAGTTTCACCTCCGTTTCTATTGCTTTTTCATAAACGTCAAATCGAAAATCAATCAGCACGGCAAAAAGCTATACATGAAACTAGAATGAAATACTTGAAAGGAGGGAAAAGAGTAAAACCACATTAGCTCATGGAGTGCGGATGGGAAGAAACACTCATATGCTCAGAAAGAAAGTTTCGTTTCTTTTGTTTTTCTTTTTGTTTTATTTGTTCTTAGCTACTAAGTACTAATGTATAACTGCACGTGCAACACGCGCTGCGCAGGAAGCCTCCGGCGCTAGCTCCAGCCCTGCTGCAGGTGCTGGATGTGATTGGCGCGTGAGCGAGTTGGGGCTAGGTGCCGAAGTGAAGCAGCAGAAGCATCGGCAGAAGCAACGATAACAGATGTTCGACCTGCTCTTCCTACTGCATGTGCAGCCCGAGATCTTTAGTCGTGCACAAGTTCAACATTGTATGAACAAGATGCATCTATGATCGCTGCACATTCAATATCGATGCAACATCCGTCCAACCAAACCCACATTCATTCAGTTGTTGAATGTATGTCTGTCTCGCTTTTTAATTAAAACAAGATGGCCATGACGGACAGTACAGAAAGGCTTCAAGCTTGAGAAGACAACTCAGCGAGAGTGGGGATCGCAATCAATCTCAGTTCGCCTTCCTTGAAGTTATTCGTGGAGGACTCCTCCTTGGCAGGCAGCAGTTTTTGCGGACCTCAACTTAACCTCGAATCAGCTCTCGGCTTCGTTGCAGAGCGATGATGGCTGCTTGCATGTCGTTCGTCTCGGCCCCGCTCCCGGACCTCGGAGATATCGACGCAAGACAGAAACCATCGCGATGCGAATCTATGGTCCACAAGGTTCGTGATTGATGAATCGAACGATTCCTTGATCGAGTGCTCCATCAAGCAACCGTGGGGCTTTGGGAATCACAACGAAGAAATGGCGCCCTTGTTTCGTACAACTTACCTAGCGATACATAGACCTTTTAGAATTAAATCTCAACGACGAACGTCCTCGACACGCCCACACCTATGCGGGTGCCCTTACAATGAAGTGTGGGAATCATAAGGGATGAAAAGCAGGGAGAACGGTACACACCTAAGTACCCAGGGAACCCGCACCCCGCGCTGCAACGACGCGCGCTACGTAGAGTTACTTAGTTCTTTACTTAGTAATGAGGGATCCACATCGACTACAGGCGCATGACTGGAAACCAGAAGCGCCGGAAGAGGACTTTTAGCCAAACTTTCGAGTTGAAGGGAAACTTGAACAAGCTTGAGAGACAAACGAGGAAGGCGTGTAGGTAGAGTACAAAGAAGCAGCATATTTTCATGCGCTGCGAACAACTGTTTTTGTTTGTTTCTTTGTTTGGTTGATTGTTTGTTTGTTTCTTCTTTTTGTTTAAAAGGTGTCGGGGGTCCAAGATGGTTGCTTTCTTACGCCAGCTTTTTAAAGTAGGCCGTCGGTCTGCAGGTCAGCCAGCCTATGCATTCCGAGCCCAGGGATTCTGGCAAGAAGGACTGCCGGCAATCAACTCGAGCCTATGCGATCTAGTGCAATGGCAAATGGCAGGCTGCCAGCTAGGCGCTGTACCTGATAATCACGCTGTGCTTTTCAGTGCACCTGTTTCTTGAGCTGGTCTTCTTGTTTTATCTCATTTTTTAAGGGAGGTTTCTTACTAATTTATGGGTTTTTTAACGTGCACGCGCTGCCGAAAATTATATAGCTATACTAGGACCTCTATAGGACTCGGAGCAAGGCCAACGGGACTTCCTCCGCTTTTCCCTCCCTTTCCCACAGGTTTCACATTACCGGACTATATATTAAGTAATATATCTAAGATATTAAACTCACTGTTGGGCGGTAATATAAGCGCCCCAGGACGTGCCGGCTTGGCTTTCTCCACTTTGCGGAGTTTGTTTTACTTTTCATTCAATGTTTCTTTGATTTGTGGACTGCTTAGGTTTTGCAAGATCGACGGTGGGGTCTCTCTCCTGCGCAGAGATGCCGATGGCGTGGGCTTTAACTCTAAGTATCTGCAGCGCTTGACGGCATGAGCATTGACTCTCTGTTTGTCTGTCTGCCCGTCTGTCTGCCTTTCTGTCTGTCTGTCTGTCTGTCTGTCTGTCTGTCTGTCTGTCAAGTGGAAGTGTCTGTCTCTTCAATTTCTTTTCCTTTGAATATGATGATTATGTACGATAATGCTGAATAAATAGATGAATGAAATTCTCTTTTCTTTCACTTGACTGGAATAAATGGAATCACGAACTGGAATAAATTGGAATGAAGTGCAATGTATGGAATAAAATCAACATTTTTTCACCTTCGTTGATTCTCAAGTATTCGTGGGCTTGACTCATTCCATGCACGCACCAGCATGATGCAAACCTGAAAGGCGACGCTGGCGAGGCGCGCTTGCCTTCGCGACCCGCTTCACGACCCGGAGCGGGACACACTTAGCAGCGATAGGGCTGGTCCACTCTTTCGCTTTGCTCTCCTTGTGAACTGGGTCCTCTCGTCCATTGCGCTGGTCGTGTGTGGACACCTACTCTACTTCTCGCCCAAAGGTAAACGATAGAACCAAACAAGCAAACAAACACATAAACCCGTAGCAAGCAATCGCACTGCTGCCTCTGCTGTTGTTGTTGTTGTTGTAGTTGTTGTAGCTCACGTTCGTGTTGTGAGAGCAATTGACAATTATAAACTCCTGAGAGACCTGGCTTGACAAACGTGGGGACGTACTATTCCCAAACTCGCAGCAAAGAAACAATTTTCAGATCTGGGGACCTTGAACAGCTGGCTGCGCCAGATTAGCGCGGTGATCAACGACTCGTTACAATGACGACCTCAAACTCGACGTGTAGTGGCTCTGCGTTCGTATGGGTCGAGGCAAACCAGCTTGCGCCAACATCACTGGACTGGAGTCTCAATGGTAAATACTCGCCAGCATTTAAGCGCGATGTGCTTAACCTTGTTATTCCTGCAATGACCTTGAGCGGACTCTCCCCTCGTATGTGCAGTGATGCGGCTGTGCTTGCCATTGTTACTCTCGAGAATGGAACCCAAGTCGAGTACTCCGGTGAATGGTCAGACAGAGAACGCGGTTATATTGTAGCTGCTTTGCCGGGCTCGCCACTTGGTACTGTGGATCTCTACATCGACGACCGCTTCATTACGTCGCTCGACTACAACCCAATTGACTCAACACTAAAATTCCACATTATTTACACAATAATCGGTGTGCTTGCCTTAGCGCTTTTCTGGGTGCTCATGTTTATGGCAATTGACGTAATACGTAGATGGTGTAAGCGTCGTCACCAGCGTAAAGCAGAAGGCTCCTCGCGTATCCGTGCAGCTAAATCTCTCCACGGAGGAGACGAGGAGGAAGAAGAAGCCGACTCCGTCTCTATCGAACCTGATAGTTCACAACAAGTAGATATGACAAACACAAACTTATTGCGTCAGGGAACTACCAAGCGCACGCCAGAAATGCAGCAGAAAGCAATCAAGGAAATCCGTGCGGCTGCACTTGTGAAATTCCGTCAATTCCTACCTGAAGACCCTATGGCCGTAGCTGTTTGGCTCGAAACTAGTGTCTGTCATCTTGAAGATTTCGAAGAGTGTTATGGCATTACGCTTTACGACATCGCGCGACAGACCCACCGCTACCTCCTGGAGAAGTTGCGGCCGGGCGGCACCAAGAGTATGAGCTGGGATCAGCCGGACTGGAGTAACATGTCTCTCTTACAGGATGGTTACTTCTTCGTCATTGTGGTGATGGCCGAGCTTGTTCTTCAAGGTTTCACAGGTTCTGGTATTTTTACCAGTGAACAAATGAATCAGGGAGTCAAAAACGTCATGACAATTGGTCTTGCCGTGGGACTCATTTTTGCACTACCATTTATGATGTCGATGAGTCGCAATGCATCCCCGTACCTTTACCAGCTTGTGCTGCCTAGTGTCCCTACAGTTCTATGCCGCGACCTGACAGGTGGAATCATTTGTTCATGCACGGGTGGTCTTCTTTCTTTCCTTATCTCGCTTTTTATGAAGCGATGGTTCGCTCTTGAAGCTTTTCTCGTAGCGCTGTTCTCGATTGGGTTCAGTCTTTTCATGCTCGTTGCAACAATGCTTTATCTGTTTCGAGTTCCTGACCCACATGTACAACTTCCAGGTGGACGAAACCCTTTCTTTATGTTCTTTGTAGTAGGGATTTTGATGGTTCCGTTCATTCTCAACCAATTGATTGTGGTTTACTCACAATATTTTTGGATTGGAATGCATGTAGCAGCGATGTTTGCTGCGGTCTTTGCAATGTGTGTACGCATCAAAATGCTGTCACGGGCATGGAACCTGTGGCTTCCTCGCCTACTAAGATTAGCGTCAGAGATGAAGGGCGGGAATATTTCTGAAAAGGTTGCAAAACGTTCTCGCGCAGATCGCGAAGAGGCACTGTGGATCGTAAACCGCAAAGAACCTGACCGGGATGAGTGGAAGCGGTACCCTGAGACAGAGAGTGGAGGGTTCTGGGAATACTTTGGAATGGCCATGGAAGATGTGCGCAAATACAATATTGGAACCCCTGAAAGACGCTCTGGCGAGCTTTTCGACGCGAATGTGAATGAAATTATCCATGGTGTTATGTACTTTGTAATCCTTGCTTTCTCGGCCGTACCGCTCTACTTTGCGCAAGGAACCTCAAGCATTGTTTCTCGCGGTGTGATGTATGCTATGATTGCTTTCCTCCTTTCCGCTGGTACTATTGAGCTCTTTGTTGTCCGGATTGCAAATGCAAAACAGAAAGAGAATCACGAGCTGTTGATCCCAGCAAGTAAGCGAATCGTTCGATCAGTGGAGCAGAAGATGCATCACGCCCGTCTACAGGCATACGGAGAGGTCATCTGCGACTTCCAGCTGGTGGTACTTCGGTGGTTCGTTCTTGCGACGACATGTATCTACCTTGTTGAACCATCCGCATTGTTTATCGCGTTGCCATTCTCTACAGGTTACAATCTGGTTCTCTTTGCAATGATTTCGCGCATGTTTCTAAGTGGTTATGCAGACCGTGCTCATGTAGCTGTTGTTGTGGGTATTGCTGTGGGGCTAGTTGTTTTTGGGCTCTTTTCTCTTGTCATTTCTTTCTCTACGCAGATTGCTCCACTTGTCGTGGCCACATGCCTTGCTGTTCGTGTTTTACGTTACATGGCTTTAACTTATGCGACACTGGACAGCTCTTCATCCTCCCTCATTTCCAATATGCTTATGGATATTTCTCGCGCGACATTTGTGCACCTCATTCTTACCATATCGACGGCAATTCTTTGCTTCTGGGGTGGCGAAGCAGCCATGCTTCAGATCAACCAGTCTTTTTTCTCGGAGGCAACTACGAAGTCATCTGTGTTGGTGTTTGTAGTAGCTCTTGTGGCAACGTTTCTGGCGAACTTTGTAGTGTATGGCTTCTATCCATTCATGCGCTTGTTTTGTCTCCGCAGTCTGGTTGAGTGGGAAGAGCTTGTTGAGTACCGTGTAACATGTTTTCTCGGCTTTCTTGCAGGATTTGTATACCTCTATCTCTCTGCGCTTGCTCTAGGTGCTTTGCTCGGCTTTGTTTCTGCCACTATTATTTATGCGCATACTGTGCGCCACTTGGTCATGCAACCACGTAATACCTGGCACAACACGATTGACCCGAACGATATTCCCATGACAAGTGGTAAGCGAATTCTTGATGGTGGTGGCTTGACCCAGGTTAAGCCTGAGATCCGGGAGCAGCAGCTTGCTGAGAAATTAAAAAAGGGTACCATCAATGCTGTACCACTCCTGTTTGAGAATGGTGGTCTCGGTGATCAGGTTCTTGACTTCATTGATCGCAAGCGCCACCTCTTCACGCGCAGCTCACTTTGCGCAATTAATCCAAACGCTGGAGCTACAACGAATGATGTCAACTATGATTACCGGGCAACTGCGGAGGATGAGGAGAGAACTTTTCTTCAGGGTATTATTTTCAATCTTTTGGAAACCCTCATCTCAGAATGCCGGACTGGCAATACATTTGTCTATCTATGTGACGCCAATGTTCTCTACCGTGAGGGCTTTGTTGCTATGGGTATTCGCCGCAAGCAAGTAAACAGTCGTCTAACTGGTGGAGCAGTAAGCAGCTTGTCTAACCCTAAAACCCAGCAAGCTGCACAAGCAGCTACGGAATCTACAGGTCAGCGTGGGTTAATGGTGACCAAGAATGGCACCACATGGCGAGCTTCTCCACTGTGGCGTGAACAAGCGACTAATCGCTTGAATATTTACATTGGTGTTGATCCGTCTCTGCTACGGATGCGTGATCAAACTCTGCCTGACCAAGAAGAAAGTACTGACATGGCACTAGGTCGCATTGCTGAGTGCATGTTGCACGAATTTGTCGAAGATAATACACGCAGTCACTCGCTTGCTGTTGTGTCTGAGCTTGCGATGTTAGAGGCACGCCGAGATGGTTTCTTGCCGCGTACAACTCGCTGGCAGCTGGAGCGCATGGCGCACACCCGTCAAGATCGTCTGAAGCACATCTTCGAACAAACTGAGTCTGAGGTAGAACGTCGAAATGCTAATGCGAAGCGATTACCCGTTGGCTGGCGTTTTGATAAAACTTCCTGGGTTGAAACATGCTCTGTCGAGAAGGAACTTGCTTTAGAAATTGGTGACTACTGCGAGACCTTAATACGCACATCGTCAAGAGCGTCCTTTTTCAGATTGTGTCATCTCGACTTCTACCGCTGGGCTCATGCGTGGACTGCCTCTTCATTTCGTCTTTGGTACATTGGTTTGCGTGGAGACATGCAAGTGCATCGTGAGGTTTGCGCCGACCTTAAACACAGAGGTATTACTCCTGGAGTATTAAGTTCTTTCTACTTGCTCCTGTTGGTGAACAGATACCTAGCACATCCTTTATTTGAGGCAAATATTAAAACCTTTGCATGGTCTTGCACACCTCTTTATTTGCAAATGAAACATCGTAGTGCTCGTGGAGCACTCAAACCAGCCCACCCTTCTCTCAAACTGGACGATCCAGCAGTTTGCAAAGCGCTTCTTAAATTGAGGCCTGAGGCTCGGCCAACCTTGTTTGAAGTTCATGAGGTCAAAGATGACGGGCAGACTATGGTACCAGGAATGTTGACGAGTATCATTGATGAAATGATCCTTATTCGTCACCCGGAGATCAAGCCATACTGGAAGGAACGCTGGCAAATGTGTCGTGGTAAATTGCCTTTTCTCAAGTTTTCTCGAAACACTGAGCGACTTGTGGTCAAAATTTTGCACCCACCCTCCAAAACTATGGAAAAAACAACGCTTGCCCATACCCCGCAAGACCTTCTCATCATGGGTGGTGCAAATTCTAGCCACAATACGATCTACCCAGCTCGTCCCGATAAGGTAGACGTCGTAATCGATGCTTCTGCTACGCTCTTCTATGTGTCTGGTGGTGTGACAACTTGTCTCATGCAGCTCATTAACCATAAGGGTGTCAACCAGGACTTCAATTTGCATGTTCTCGCAGAGGTTGCCTCGAATGCCATTCCTCGCATCGCTGCTCCTACACCCTGCGTTGCCTCAATCCACCCTATTCCTCTCCATGATGTAACAAGCTCCCCAGAGTCTTCTATTCACTCGAACAGGCCCTACTATGATCTGGCGCTTCGCAAAGAGCGCACAACTACGTGGGTATTGCGTGCTCGCTTTCACCCCTTGCTTCGCGAGCTTATTCGTGGCTGCTGTGAACTGCAAGGTGTAGATGATCGATCATCGCAAGGTCAATGAATACTTTTCTGAGGTGGTTGTTGCTCTTTATGAGTTCTTTGAGCAGTATGATTGGAATACGGCCTGGACCGACGGTCTGACTTGGCGCGTATGGGTACAGACTTGGCTCACTATATTGGAAGAAAAGCCTAAGTCTGTGCAACGCCTGTGGTTACCATCTCTGCCAGGCCTGCAAGAGTCCCTGATCTTCTTTTCGCAGACGCTGCGGTCTCTATGCTGCGAACTTCCACGCGCTGATCTATACCACTCATCCCACCACGGTATTGGTGCGCTAAAGGCAATCGTGCATAAGCAGCGATTCAAATCTCGCGTCATTGTATGGGATCATGGAATTTTACTTCGCGAGCGTTTGGATGCTTTGTGTGCAGATGATTGTTTGCTAAACCCCTTCACGCGTAACGCAATTATTGGTCTAACTCGCCTTTCGGCCCGTTTGGTCTACAACACGGCAGACTTAATTTGCCCTTGTACAGATACCAACATGTACAGATCATGGATTTGTCTCATTGCTGGTCGCCCATCCCACGGCCAGTTTGCCAAGCGTATTAAGCCAATTTCGAACGGTACAGAACCTCTCGATGGTCAGCTGCAGTACAAGCCAATCGAGGGTTTCTTTGAGAGTCCTGCGCTTAACGAGGCTACAGGACCGGTGCATGACCCGGACCATGTGCATGCTGTTGCCTTGTCCCATGTCCTGAGAATCAAGGACATTGTCAATGCCATCAAAGCTGCCCATCACATTGTCCACGTACGTGGAATGACTGTGTATCGCCTTCACATTTTTGGTGGTCTTGACAAGGATCCCAAGTATACATCCGAGTGTAAACAAGCTATCCATGATCTAAAGTTAGAGGAGTATGTTGTGTTGCACGGTCTGGGTGCAAAGCTCGTTGTACTCGGCAAAGCGGATATCTTTATCAACTCCTCCTACAGTGAGGGTCTTCCGATGGCTGTTCTTGAGGCCGAAATGGCTCACCTTCCCGTTTGCTGTACCGATGTTGGTGGATCCCGTCAGGCAGTCCCAGACGGTCGCTCCCGAGCACCTCCTCGTGATCCAGTCAGTCTGGGTAATGCTCAAATTCTCACTTTGTGTGGCTACATTAATGAGACAGATGACAGCAAGTTGAATGATCTTGTCTTGAGTGACAAAGCTCGCCGTGGCCGTGAGCGCATTGGTGAGGATAACTATACCCTAGTGATGCGGAACCATCAAGAGGATGATACCTATGATAAGCATCACGATGTGATGTTGCAGTATGCTACAGCACTTGAGGACCCCACAGGCGTAAAATTCAACCCACCCCCGTACAGTGTGAAGGTCTTTAGTCCAATTAATGTGCAGGTACCCACTACAGGCCCTTCAAGCGAGGTCAGGCGGCAACGGCAAAAGGCCAAGCAGGCGGCAAAGAAGAAAAAGAAGACAAAGAGTGAGAAGCAACGGGTCAGTGGTCATCAGAGCATAGCATCTTCGCAATTCTCCTTGCCTAAGTCTATTACAAGTAGCTTGTTCCGCCGTCAAGACTCCTCGCATAGCCACATGACCGATGATGACGATGATGATGTGGAGGACGATGAGGACATCGAGCGTGGTGCTGGCGACCGTGACAATGGTACGCCTTTGGATGACCTCACGCCTCGTGTTGTGCAGCGCAGCGCAATGGCTCTGGATATGGATTACCTTCATAATGTCAGGAATGGCTCACACCACCCTGATGTAGAACTTTCAGCAAGCGATGCTGAGGCCATGTACGGCCGTGCTCAGCGACTTTCCTCGACCACTGCTTCTTCTGCAAACGTATCATTGCGCAGGCCGGTCTCCACGATGTTCGCTGTGTTCCGTACATCTGCAGATGCCTCAAGCATGCCGAGTCGAAAGGATGATATTCGGCCGGTGACTTCAAATGCTTCTGCACCATCTCGATCCAATGACGTTCCACCTTCACAACAATCGACACTGCAGCGTGCTGCTGAGCTGCTTGATATTGATGACGACGATGCATCACACGCAACAAGAGGTTCCGCTTCACGCATCAGCGCAGGCCTTCTTTCACTATTTCGCACATCAACTACATCCCATCATAAGGAAGACAAGCAGCGTAAGCAGGAGCAACCATCTGCCCACGTTGGCCCTGATCAGCCTACAACGCAAATGACCATCCGCACTCGCCGAAACTCTGAAGAGTCTGTCGATTTAGAGCGAGGAATCTACACATCTTCGCACCATGGTGGCAAAGGAGAAGATGACTATGATGACTCTTCTTCTGATGACGGCCACTAAATTATTTGTCTTAGTGAAGTCTTTATAATACCAATTTTGTGTTTGTGTTATTCAATCACGCTGCATGATACTGCGCCTTTGCTTATTCTGCTTTGTAGCCGGAACAATCACACATGACACCCTCAATCCCTAAGTATGTGCGAACAGATGCCTTCTTATTTACTGTTGACCCACTCATCAACTCAATGTGTGTGTATAATAAGTTGTGATTTAAGACAAACTCCATGGCAGGGGAGCTCAAGTTGAAGTCGTTTTTATTGCTCATCAAGGTCATTCCTTAAAAGAGAAATGGATGATGAGACTCGGGAATCGCATCAATATTCATTTTAAAAGAGACACACATATTTAATTGATTTTTTAAAAAAATTGAAGAAACCTTGGAGGCAGAAATGCACTACACAGACGCTTGCGTCTATCCCTACTTTGTCTACATACCAGACGAGAAGTCTAGACGGAAGTACACAGAACATATCAGGATTGAGTAGTAGGCATAAAACAACGCCTCAGTTTGGCATCTTCTTTCGCCCATTTAAAAAATAAAGGGAAAGAAAACAAGGTAAGAACAGATGAATTTGAGAGCGCCGTTGTGCCACTTAAGTCATCATTCGATGACTTCAGTCGCCTAATAGGACCTGAAGACTTCACACGGGCTTAGTAGGTGTCGACCTTGGTGGTAAGGGCCTCTTCGGTAGCGGAAGGACGAGCTAAGCACGACGCAACGAGCACAACGATGCCGCCAATGACGGAAAGTGCAATGCCAACAAGAGCCTCGATCTGGCCAGTGTAAGCTGCGTAGTATGTCTCGTAGTCCACCTTGGTGCCACCAACCTCCTGGTACACAGGGGCACTGCGCACAACGAGAAGAGCCGCGAGAAGAAGCACTCCTCCAAGGATAGAGAATGCACCTCCAACTACAGCGACAATAGTCTTGTTGAGAAATGCAGCAGCGACACTAACAATGACTCCGACAAACATCATTGCAATCGAGGCGGCTAGAATCTTTTGGGCCTGGGAGAACTTCTCACGATCAGTGTTGTCATCATTGCAATCTGCGATGGTCTCATTGCGAGTAGACCCAGTGCCAGGGAGCGCAGTCTCCACCTCGGAGATGAGTGAAGATGTTAACGAATCAAGTGTCGGATAGTTCAAGGCAGCAGCCATGGCAAGCACACATCCAGAGCGAGTGGAGACGGCAGCACATACGGAGTTTATGATCACGTTAGCCACGTACAGCCCCTCCGTAGTGGAGGAGCTTGGGTCAGAAGCAGCAGAGTTGAAGTAAGTGGCGTTGATAAAACTGCGAAATGTCATGGTGCTGTCACACTCATATGGGTAGCCGGACACCTCGATACCGCCGCAAAGAGCATAGCCAGCGCTATCGAGATCCTCAGGAACGACACCCTGCTCACCACCACTCGGGTTAAGGAGGTAGTTCTTGAGCTCAGTGGTGGTCATCTGCAATTGAGAACCAGTTTCAAGGATGACCTGGAACGCAGGCAGAGCAGCATAAATGGTGCTCAGAAAAGATTCATCAAGATTGTAGCTGGCGAGAAGGGTGGCACCAAGCTGGCTGAGAACATCCTCTGTGGCCACGGCCTTCAAAAGGTCAAGGTAGGTGCAGTCCACGGGAGCAGCACCTGCAATTGAAGTACTCTCAAAGAGATCAGAACCCGAGGCAGCCTCGCAAAGAGGGTAAGGATCCGTATCGTTGAGCCGAGGGAAAGGAGTGAGGTCGATGGTTCCACAGTCATCCAGGACACCGGAGTCACAAACATAGTACAGCACACCAACGGCCGGGACTAGGGAGTAGTCACTGGCACTATTGCTCACAGTATTCACAGTGGCAATAAAGCTGGTCAAGTTAAAGGATGTGCTGGTGAAGCCATTAGCATACTGGGTTAAAACACCTCCATAAATTTGGCTCCCGATGTAAGTGTAGTTGTCAGCGGAAAGAGCTTCTGCCGACAGAGCACCGTAGTAAAGAGACGCAATGGTTGTCATAACTGCGGTTACCAGCAGTTGCGCCAGAAACTTTAACGGTAGTGTTTGTGATGGAATCGTAGAGGTTAAAACCGCTCGAAAAGTTAGAAGCTTCTCCAGAGTAAACCGCATAGATAGAGAATAGAAAGTCTTCACTCAGGTAGTTACCGGCAGATCCTGCGATACTGGATGTAAAGATATTTCCAGCGTTTACGCCGCTTGCTAGACCATTGCTAGCAAGGTATACCTCAGCGCCAGAAGAACAAGCAGCAGTCGAAGTACAGCTCAGCTTGTCAGAACAACTTGCACCACAATACGCATTCTGGATACTGGAGATCGTCGAAGCGACGCCATGCGCAAGATATGCTGCACCACCAATTTGTGATTCCACACTAAGAACATTGCTATTAAAATCATCGTTGATGTAGGAGGAGAGAGCTGTGGGCACGCCATCAAGAGCAATGGTCAGAAGAGAGGCATATTCTTCGTAGCTAGATGTAAGACTTGTGTCAAGGGAAGAAAACACGGTCTCAGTAGCATATTCTACAGCTGCGACATCAAAGACGCCGCCATCTGCGTAGAACTCTTCACACGTAGTAAAATTTTCCTTAGTAAGACCAACTGAAGAAAGAGCACCACCAAAACCTTCTTGGGCCGGGAAAAGTGGCCAGAATTCTGTGACAGGAGTCGTCACCTTTTCAAACACAGAATAGCTTGATTCAGCAGCAGAGCCAACTGTACATGCCGGGTCGAATGTGGCGGTGAAGAGTCCGAGAGTGCCTAAGAATTCCTCAGAGCACTTATCGATTGGGGGAAGCTCAACAACCACGAAATTTTCGCTGACGGCCACAACAATGACAATAATTGCTGCCACGAGACTTAGCGTGGAGCCTGCAAGGCCCACGATTTTCTGCACCATCTTTTTCCTTACTCCTTCGTATAAATTAACAATAAGAATAACCACTACACAAAACAATTAGCAGTGGCTTATTGTCTCACTCGCTAGGATTTTGTTTTTCCTCGATTGGGTGTTTCGAGTTTGCTGGGACCCTCGTGCTGCCGAGCTGCACAAGAGTTTTTATCACATTTACTTTTTTTAAAAGCATCTCTAATAAATAAATAAAAATAAAGATAAAAATTCTCCACGGTATGGCTCTTCAATAGAATCCCAAGCATCCAAAAAATGCACACGGGAATAGAAAAGAAAAGGTTTGGCAATTTTAATTTAAAATAGAAATTAAAAAAAATAAAGTGTAGCAACTCTGATACCAATGCTTCACCAAACAGTCAAAAATTGACTTTGTCAAGGAGAAGATGCATTGACTCTGAGCGCATTTGCAAGATGAAGGAAGGAAATGAATATGGAGGATCATTTGTGTTATGTTACACAGACTGAAATTCCTCAGCATAAAAGGTGCTCACTTAAGCTCCTGCTTATTTTATTTTGACCCCTAATGTATTTTTAAAATATAAAACAACAATTTTTGCCAACCACACTATCCATATTTTTTAATTTTTTTTTATTTTTTCATTTAAAAAAAAAAAAAAAAAAACTTGTAGAAAGGTTGTAGCAATACCTAGAAGTAGTATTCAGAGAATCGTTTATAGTACTTCCCCAAATGAGAGATGAATCCCCATTGGGCCAAGCTCTCAGCCAGTGAGTTGCCTCTGAATGATGTGCAAAGCTATGGCTATTTACTATCCTCTTCCAATCCATCGTGAGTTGCTTCTAGCTAGATATTCGAAAGGACAACTAAATCTGAGCCACTATCTGGCGCATGGAATGAATACTTCACAGCCCGAGGGCCACTTGCTTGTTTGCACATGGGTAGACAAGAAGAAGTACTCTCTATCGCCACTTCCTCTGGACAAATCGAGGAGCTTTCAAGGCAGTAGTACTAGTTTTGCCCTATTTGCATATCGTGCGATAACTCTTCAGCCAGAACCATATTCGGCCAGGCGCGGCGCGTGCACGATAAAGTGGAAGATCATCGTGTTTTGGATCTTCTCCTTCCTCCTTCAAAGTTTCAACTATTGTATTTAGAAGTACCTATGTCGGCACCTAAGACTCAGATTGGGCTGAGGCTGCTCTTAAGTTTTGTGGGTAGGTATATAGATAGCTAGGTAGTTGCAATGGCTTTCTAATAAGTTATATTCTTTTCCTTTTCATAGTAGAAAGCGAGTGAGAAAGCAATGAAGAGTAGCTATCTATGCACAGTACCTACCTGTGTATGTGTCAAAACCTTCCTCACGTTTCCTGTCAGTCTACAGACCATGTCTGCGTTTTCGCGGGAAGTACAATGGCTTTCAAAGGAGCAAGTCATATTTCTTTTTTCTTACTATTGCAATTATAGTAACTATGTTTTAAAATATTAAATTAAAATGTTTTAAAGAAGTTTTTACAAAAAGAAATTAGATGTTGCAATGTGAATGTTAATCCACTTCAGAAATATGAAGAAACGTGAATAGCGATCCTTGCACATCGCCGTCTAAGACGAATACCAAGCTGCACACCTGCAAATGTGACAATATCGCTTACTCACCCTCCACGTCCACGCCTGCTGCCGAAGCTCCGGAATTGGTGCTCTGTTTGTACTACCTAATTTTCTTGGGTATTTATATCTGCCTCTTATAAAGGCACAGGAAATTGTTTAACCGGGGTATTTACACGTAGGCCTGTGAGCGCTGGCTCATCGTACGTAGAGATTGTTGTGGCTTCAGTCTGCTTCTCTTCAGACTCTGTCTGTCTACTTTTTTATGCTAGTCACCTCTTCTCCACTCACTAGCGTACGAGAGTACTTCCCGATCCCCCTGCCTTGAGCTCCGTGCCGCACTGCACTTTTTGCAGTTCTAGTACTAGATGGAGTATATCTCGCGATTAATTCTATAAAGCTCATCTTTTAATCTATCCCATCTCTTGCAAAACGCGACTCTTGCTCGTCAAAACATGTCCTGATCGATTTATGATGATGTGCAAGCATCGCATGAATGTGTTGAGCAGTGGCAAGTGCTGCTGCCTCTCTCTTTCTACATCGGCAGCAATGGATTCAATTTTTAATAGACTAATTTAAAATTAAAATTAAAATTAAAGGTAAAGGTGAATAACTTTGATAATGAGGAATAATAATAGTAACAAGAAGCCTTTTCTTTTTCCTTTTTTAAAATAAAATTAATCAAAGCCGCTTCTGCAGCCCCATTTACTACTATCCCATAGAATCTCTTTGCAAAAGGTATAAAAGGAAAAGCAACTAAGATAAGAACTTGGACTTTTACCAAGTTTTCCAATTCTTTCCTCGTCTCGTGATGTGGGCGAGCTGTAGCAATCAAATAGAGGACGCTAAGAGCATCAGATTAGAATCAGATTTGCTGGAGCAAGGTTCAAAGCAAGGGAAGTACCCGGCTCTACTTTTACTTCGGCTCTACTTGTACTTCATATCACAGGCTGAAGGTATGAGTATTGCTAATGGCAGCAGATGTGTTTACAGCTAGTAGTGCCTTATTGCAGAGCAAAAATACCCACTTTCAACAACTTTCTTTGAGCCATTGACATTACACTTCAGACTTTCTCTAAAATTAATGAATCTTTTAGTATTTTTAGTGTAGAAATACACCGCTGTGACCAGAAATTAATTGGCTGTCGTGTAGCACCCTTTTACAGCCAAGAAGTTGGCGCGGTGTACTAGTACATTCGGAGCGAGATGAAGTAATAGATCAACATCCAAGTGATTGAGGTGGAGTTGCTTTCTCAGGACTGTCTCCATAAGAGTGAGTAAAATAGAGCGCAAGCTTAAAGTAGTGCTTCGCGACGATTCCTCAGTAGTAATAGGCGTCGACAGGGAACCCGTCTTCGAAACTCTACTACATGGTAATTAATACTATCTAGCGTTCGCTTGGACGCTCGATCGGAGTCACAGTCGGAAGACCGCGTGCACAACTCAATCCGAGCTTGTACTTCCGCAAAGATGGATCATGACATGATGCGAGTAACCTAACCAAGGCCCGGTTCCGTGCAGAGTTGCACCTTCTGCTCTAGCTACCTAGGACCAAGAGCTACCATCAGGAGATGATGGAAGGGTAAGTAGAGATTACAGTCTCCTCAAAATAGCATATTTACCCGCCTATGCTGTGCCTGTGCACCATATTCAAGATGGCCGAAGGTGACTCTTGATGCGAAGCGCATCAGTTTGAAAGTATTTGAAGCTACATGACATCTCTACGAGTATCTCAACAGCCACGCTCTGACGATTGTCACCCGGCCGAACATCGTGCACGTGCCCATACCTAATCGTATTTGCTGCTACCTCATACTACCTGCTGAGTTATCTTGAAAATAAAAACATAAAAATCCCATAGGATTGGCAGCTTTAAAAAATAGACTCGAGTGAAATCAGGTTTTACTTTGTTGTTTTATGATAGCATTCAGGCCGGAGTTTCGAGGTACTGCATCTTTGTTTAGAAAAACATTAAACCAAAAAATAATACCAGGAGGTAGCAAAAACATGAAAGGATGTTTGAATAAAAGAAATAGAAAAAATATCGTAAGACTAAAAAATAGGTACTACAAGCGAGTATTTCAAACAATCCGCACGTACTAGTATTTGTCTACAATGCAAGTACCCTGGCCTCAATAGAGTCATCTGAAAAGGGTTGCATCGAATAGCATGGTTGCAATCAGATCAAACGCGCTGCCCTTGCAAACTCAAGCTGTCCAAGATTTTTTTCAATGTGCACTGAATCAAGGTCTGGAAAAACGTTTTGATCTAAGACCAAGATGCGGCATGGTGACTGAAGCCAATAATATTTTTCTTAACTATACCTCTGTATCTGCATCTTTATAGAGTCACCCTTCGAATAGTCTTGAGTGCCCCCAGGTTAAGAAACGTTGTGATGAAGAAAGATCGTCATGACCACCTTGTTTATTTAGCGCATCTTTGCAGTCTCGCGATGGCCAGACTGCACCTTGTTGAATTGGGTCTAACTAATTTATTCCTTTCTCCCTGAAATTGAAGGATGATATCGAATTGAAGATGAATGCACACATTTGCTTCAGGTGTTATATTCCTCTTCTCAAGACGACAACTAGCTAAGATTGTTGATTATATATAGCAGCAAAGGGACATGTTGCGCTTCTTTCAGTTGTATTCGCACATCTTGCAACCCATTAGAAATGAGAAAATGTTGCGGTAGATGTTGTTCGCCGTTTACAAATTAACGTATGAATGTGCAAAATTGCATTAACAGATACGTGCACACGGAAACAGGGTAATCTGGCTATTGACAATTATTATGGAGCACCACTCAGGTGGTTTGCGCCTTGTGCTACCTCTGCTAGACTAAGAACTGCAAGTTTTGTAACGAAATCTATGTATACGCTTCGCTTTATCAAATTTTCTCTGCGTGAGGGTTTACTCTCTACAACTTCGTAAAATTGACAACAACTGGGTCAACCCACTCTGAGTTGCGCGCTTTCGAAAGAATGAAGCGTTTACCTCAACAACCACGATCTATGAAAGCTATAATTGGAATTAAAAAGCCGGTTTTTTCCCAGGCTTTTACTTTCTCTCAGGCCAGTACCTTCTGTCGCGCCATGCACAAACCTGAATGTCCTGGACTACTAGTCGTTGTACCTTTACAAAATTGTGATGTTTTTCTCTTTTTGTAAACTTTAATGGAAAGGAATAACAAATTTGCACAACTTTCTGTATAGGTCTGATGCGCAACAAATTTTGTTCATTAAAACAAATCTTAGAGTGTTTCTATCATGATGATCCTGAAATAGTAGAATTGTGGTTATTCTAAAGCCGTGCTTTCGAAAACAACGCTAAACTTAAACTGCGAGGGTTCTGTCACACCTTAAAGTCAGATCAGCAACGGGTCCGCAGAGCTCGCTTGTACATCAGTGACTGCTGTGTTTGCTGTCAGCTATTTTTGATGTAACGGGGTATAAATTGTTTTTTCGAAATAACAAAAGGATATAAAAGGGCGCACGCCAATTTCTGTTCATAACATATGCTCACACATGAAGGTAACTACTATTCATGTCGTGAAACCAGCTCATCTGAGTAACGAATTGATTCCAAGAAGTTCCTAGGAGCAGCTTGTTCACTCCTACTCCGAATTAAAATCAGCGTTGTGCAAAGACTTCGATTATCTGGTTTGTATGTGCACAAGGTTTTGCCGATCCTTTACTATTAATAGCACATAGCAACTCTTAGATGTTTGGTAAATACCGTATTTATCTCTAATAGAATCATAATGCTTAATTCCCCCTCTTTTCTTCTTCTTTATTTGATAAAATAATGACTTGTGTTTTGGATGAAGCTTCTATGCGAGGTATTACAAATAATGGTGCTCACAGCATTCTTTGAGCTTGTATTCTGCGACAAAATCCCTAAATAATAATCTTCGTTTACAATCCAGCTTGCGATAGAGAAAAAGATATATGCAAAGCAAAGAGGTGGTGCACTATATATCATGCCTATGGAGGGAAGTGAAGGCTCAAGGGTTCAAAGACTCATTTCATTGGTCCTCGAAATGCAACGTCCCTGCTTAGGCGAAACCATTTGCTTATCTTCTGTGATTCTATAGACGACAACTAGCTCTCGTGTGTGAAGTACCCTAGAGTGTTCGGATTTGCCAGAATATGCACTAGTAGTAGTACACTCAGCGGTCGAGAAGTTGACTTGGCAGCAGCCTGTGCAGCGGCTTTTCGCATCGCCTCAAGAGTATTAAACCTAACTTTTTGACTCAAAGCAAAAAATGACAACTCAAACTCCAAAGGGTGGTGGCAAAGTATACGGGGTTCTCTGGGGCGAAGCGTAAGTTGATTGGAAACACGATGAAATACCAGTTCACGAGAACCATGATGATCATCATTTAAATGTTGTCTCTTCAGAAAGATAATCGATTGATCGATTTTCAGAGCGTGCAGACTTCAAAAGAAACTAGTTGGCAGATCTAAATGTAGGCGTGAATTGAGCTGAGGCAAAAGACTTTTCGCTTGCTGCACGTGCTGTGCAGCAAAACTTGACTTACACGATTACACGTGCTCTTCACAGCCGCCGATAGGTGGAAACTTTCACATCAGTGTCCCAGCTACCGAACGTGTTTTCTTGAGATCTTGTATCTTGCACATTTCTGTGGAGCAGCCTCGAGATTTAGTCCCTTTCCTGATTTCGCAATTCTTACTTTAAACCAGAAATCAGACTATTCATTGTGTCTTGGATAAATAAACACTAGACAGCCTGCATGCTCGGAGTTGGCCGCAGTCATAAGATTTCGATCTCACAAAATCAAAACCGGTCTGAAAGCTCTCAAGAACTAGAGTTAAGTACAGTACGTTAGTTAAAGTACTTCACTTTGGCTCAGTCACGGACCTAGTGGATGCTGGTAGGAAAATACCTAAGCCGAGTCGTATTGGATACTGTTGAGGTATTAGGACTAGCATTAGCAACAAACAATGAAGATTGTCACAAAGGAACTCGAGTACACACCCTTGGCTGGGAATGCTCCGGTCTGTAAAAATGGACTCCGCTCCCGCGGTTCGCAATGATCCAGCTTGGGTCACGGTGTAGACAAAAGCAAGTTCAACTGATGTTCAGGTGTATAGTTGGGCTTTGCGAGTAACAGCGCCACTAAAAGGGCTGACGACTAGGCCAGAAAGCAAGGAGGGCTGTCTTGACGGGAAAACAACAAGGGCCGTGGAACCTGGTGACCTGAGTCGAGACTCGTGTAAGCCCTTACAAGGACAGAAGCATGTGGAATGATGGTACTCTTGCTATCGTGGACTGCACGCGGAAGCAGCTGCTTCAGCTCGCGCAACAGGAATCTGAAGACTTGCTAGATGGTGCGGCACGTCAGGGTCAGCTTACGCTTGATCGCGAGAACGATGACCAAGCTATTGAAGCTGATGATGAAAAAAGCCCAACAAAAACAAGACCTAATAGACCTAGTTTTGCAGACTCCGCCAAAACGACAAGCAAAGCACAGCTTATGGAGCTTTTTACACAAGCAGAGGGTAAGTGTAATTGGATCCCTATTGAGGCCGCCCACAAGACATCAAGCCGCTACATGGAATTTTTCTTGCCAAACAATGTCCAGGAGTCAAACATTACTCAACTACCTCGCAAGCGTCAACCAAAACACAAGCCAGAAAAGAAACATCCGTGCGCATTATGTGAGGTAGCTTTTCCAGTGAGCTCATTACCTGCAACTGTATCAAGACAATCAGTGTATCGCTTGCGCAGTAAATGGGCGAAACAATTTGGCAGCACTGGTTGTGAGCATGTCCAGAAAAAATATCGATTTCGTCTTTATGATGAGCTTCGAGTTTGCTTATTTTGCTCTCAACTTTTTAATGACTTCAGCTTGGCAGACTCAGGCGACTCATGTCTTTCTACAAAAACGAACAGCAACCCTCAAGATAGACAAAAAAAGTCGCACTCTCCCAAAACATCCAACACCGTAAAAACCGTGACAGAGCCTATTATTGTGACAGTTGTAGGCAAGGACCGCCTTGAGGAAATATTTTTTGAAAAATTGGCCACGGGGGAAAAGATTCGAAAGTCCAGTTTCAAAATTGTGCGGGCTACAATTCCAACACCTCTAAAAGACAATTTAAGTCTCTACGGAAATCGACTTTCCACAGGTCAGCCATCTTCTACTGCTTACTCCCAAAACTCGTGGGGTACATTTTCCTCTGCGCATCAGCCGACGCCACCCTCGGTGCCCAAATCTATCCGCACACCATCTCCATCACATTCTCGTTCAAAGGCCCACCCTTTATTATCACCTCCATCGTGAGAAAGTAAGCTGACTTGTGCTGTAATATTTGATTATTTTCTGTTCTAAAACCATATAATCCAAAAATGTTAATCTTGAGATAGCTTGCTATTTGTTTCCTTTTCTCTGTAATTCCTCTTCGGTAACGTTTCATTTGCTTTGATCATCTCCGTGAGGTATGTGCTCACTTATACTGAAATATTCTCACAATATATGTCAGGAAATCACAACGAGCTTAGTGAATGCTCTATGGTTCATGCAACTAATTAAAATATTCTCGACCAAAACCTGAAGATAGATCTCACCTCTTCAAAATTTTGAAAGAGACGTTCCATTTAGAACAAAAAATTCATTATAATATACAAGCAAAAAATTTGCTCAATGTAATTGCAACGATTTAGTATTCTTGTATCAAATAATATTACATAAAAAATACTAAGTAGCGACAGTGTCATAGTTACAGGCCCCTGCTTAACTATTCAGGGCTGCAATGTAAGTCGTCATAAAATTGTAAAGACCGGTGCAATGGTTTTTTTGCAAATGTCGTAAGAAATCAATAGTTTCCAGTTCTTTGACGCTGTCTAATCCAGTTCTTTCTGCAAGATCTGCAGCCAAACCTGAGAAAGCAGCCCCAGAAGTCATTCCCAATGCATACCCAACATCCCCACGACTCATCCCTACCCGAGTGAAAGCATTCAGAAGACCTCGTTCTTGCGCGTTTCGAAACAAGAGCGACGAGACAGCATCAGCTTCGTCCTCGGATTGTTTTGGCAATGGTGTATTAAACCACAAAACCTGGCAGTAGTCCCAGATGTATGCATTGAAAAGGTCAATTTTATTAGTTCCATTGTTGAAGCCTTGTTTTGAGGCATGCCTTGCACCCGCAGCCTCATTTCCATACTTTGCTTGAATATCCTCCCGAAGTCTGCTAAAGCCTTGAAGAAAATCTACAAGAACTTGCCCCATTGCTGAAACGCCGACGCAAGAAGGACTCAACAACATTCGATACACAATGCCGGGTGAAGGCGGTACAATGAATGGCAAGCCATGATCTGAGTGAAGTCGCGCCATTGTACTGAAAACATCCGCAGCGATGACCTGAATATAAGCATGATCATCTTCCAGAACTAATCCCATTACCAAAAGCTGGTCAAGAAATCCAATCAATTCAAATAGCACTTTGAAATAATTCACACCTCCAGGCAATGGAACAAAGCGGTGTTGTAATTGTTTCGATCCATTCGTAGTACTTGTCGAATCGTCTTGCTCTCTTGCACGATCCATATGTGATTCCCAGTCAATCTCTGCCCAGTTTCGGATCAACTCGTGCAGGCAATTCAGAATATGAGCCTTTGCTTCAATATCTGCAGTTTGGAATACGCGGTGAAGAGGCATTAAGATATCTCGTCGCAGGTCCTCATAGCTTCGTGGCTGCAGACGAGCAATCAGCCGCAGCAGTGGTAGTGTATGATGAACCCCATTCCAAGTTTCCAAATAGCGGATGACAAAGTTTTCAAATTCAGGCAGGGTCTGCTGCATAAAATCTGCAAACTCTGCCATTGCAATCATTAAGGTTTCTTGCGAGCTCAGTAGGGCTGAGCGAGCTCGTTCATCATTATCTTTGCTATGTCTGGAAAGAGGTCTGCTTGCAGAACCAATGGCACCGCGCCGCAACGAAAAGAAATCTTCTTCGATAAGATATGGAAGTGTTTGACGAAGACGCATCACCTGGTCATCGCGAGGCTCGACGCACAAAAGGTATTGAAACATGGTGTCACGTAAGATAGCAGAACATCGATCAGGGAAAACAAGTTTTCCTTTAGCGAGGGCATTTGCTAATTCCCGTGTCGATCGTACTTCACCAACATTGACTTCATCATCGCGAGTTCTTGACGACAACGCTTCAGGGAGGCCTTCAACACCTTTAGCATTCAATTCAGCAGCCGTGGGGCGGCCCCGGCGACGTTGGCCTTTGGACCGATCTGGATGGCGTTCCTTCACCGTAGTCCGGGCCAGGTCTTCTAACTTTTCATTGTTCTGTCTGTCGTAGCTCGCTTCGCGAACACTCTCGCGCGCTCTTGAACGTTCTCGGCGGCTTACAGCTTCAATTGCAGCACCCCAAGCCTCATCTGGAGAGCGGAAAAAGCCAAGGCGAGGCCGCGTGAATTTTGCTGGCGCCACACCTAAAAGGTCCGGTGCATATTGAGCATACAGGTCATTCAAGAGCAGCAACGGCCCAGCATCTTGACCAGTTTCGATTTGATTGCCAATAAGAGAACCTAAGCGTTCGGCTCGAAAGACCGATACATCCTTTCGCCGTGTAAGCATATATAACAAACGACACAAAATCGCACGAGTACTTTCATAATCAATGTAATGAAATAGCACACCATAACATTTGTGCAAGGCCTCCGTACCGGGCCTCGATAGTTTACGATTCACAAGGACTAGCCATTTTAGGGCCAGAGACTTGCATTTCAAGGACATTGATGGGAAAAGCCCAAGAAGCTCTACAATGACAGCCTCGTCTACAGGTTCGCGTGGCAAAAGAGATCGTACAAGAACAGCAACTTCAGACTTTTTACAACGTCTGTGTCCTGCGAGCTTAAGGACGCGTACAAGGTTTTGATTAGAAAGTCCTTGTCCTTGGCTGATGCCCAGTAAGTCATCAAGAAGATTTTCCACATTGACTTCTTCGAAGGCATGTCCTTGTGCCTGCCGGCCCTCGAGAGCAGTTTCGAGAGTCCCAAGGACGGTGTTGACGGCTTCTTCTGCCTCGGCCTCCTCCAGAGCTAGCTCCTCTTGGCGGCGTGACATCTGTGGTTGTGCTGCTGTTGCTGACCTCTCCTTGCGGACGGTTTCATCAAAGCGTACTGCACTGCGGGGGGCTGTTTGGCGAGGGGAAGAGAGTAGACCACCCTGAGTATTTTCATTTTCGAGGTACCTTGCCTCGCCAGTTTCCTCGTCAAGGAGGCCGAGCGACCAGCGGCTCCTCGTTGATTTCCCTGATGTTTGTCTTCCGCGTGATTGACGAGGAACGTCAGATCCTGCTGGAGTGTAAGCGTTCTCCTGCTCGTCTAATTTATCATTGTCTCTTCTACTGTTGTCACTTCCCTCTCCTTCACTGCCGCTGTCACCACTGTTAGCTTGCGGGTTCAAGTTTGTGTCAGCATCCTCCTCGTAGCTCTCTTCTGCATAATTATCTCCTTCATCGCTGCCATATACTTCTTCATTATCAATATCCGCCTCGGCATCGTTTTCTCCTGCACTGCCTCCGCTACTGCCAGGGCTGAGTTGATTTTGGTCTTGGTCCTCCTGGTCCTGCTCCTCTTCGTCATCATCATCTTCTTCAAGTCCAGCCTGTAGAGTCCTCCGTCGTCGCCGCTTCGCTCCTCGAGCACCACGAGTAGCAGTTCTGGTGCGCTTCGCAGTGCTTTTCCTCTGATTTCTCCTTGGCCTCTCTTCGGACGCTAGGGCGTCCAACTGAGACTCAAATCTCGACACTGTGCGGGGAGCTTGTGGCGTTTCGCCTTCCTCATTTTCCATTATGGTTTGATTTTGCCACGCCTTATGTATACAACCAATACGCACCAAAAGCAGAGGGCGATATCAATTCTCCAAAGCCAAATCACGCAGATCTGGCACGCAACCACACGTATGTCTGTCAAACGCAAGCTCCTCTTCTGGTTTCTGTGGTCTTCTCTTTGCAGTTCGTGCGTGGAATTTCACTTGCCAACTGTCGCTTCAAGTGCCTGCAAAGGAACTCTTCGTAGAAACCTGATTGTTAGCTGCCTGTACGCCACGGCTGCCGACCCCCCTTGGGGCCTTCTCTCCGTGGCCTCGAAGGCCCTTGCGCTTACGCAACTCGCGCGATTGCTTCCCGATGCGGTTTTGTTTGCTTTTGAATTTTTGCCCAACACCATTCCGTAGTTAAGATAACTTTTCTCTTCCGTAACTAATAGGTAACCTACTACTACTGGTGTCTACTATTACATCAATATAAATAATAAATATGATGTCGCTGTATAGACCTCCGGATAAACCTCTCTCTTTCGGTAATTCTTAATGACCTACTTTTGGAGTTACGGCATAACCATAATTTTTAAAATCCCCTCCCGGATGAACTTACTCCTCAAATTTACATATAGTGCCTTGTTGACGGCAAAAATTATATTCACCCATTTGCCCGATGTACACGTTAACCTTATGAGAAATATGGGGTATATTGCAACTTTGCTTGGCGCCCAGACGAGCGGTGGCAGACGATAAGCAGAGCAGCTGCAGTGCTTTAGCAGCAGCGACAGGCATCGCCAGCGGCATCGCCCTCGCCCTCCGTGGGACCTCCTTTCGTCGGCGCGCTTGTATTTTCGTCTGGCCTGCATCATGTTTTTCTCCTCTTCTCTCCGCCCCTCCTCTCTGCGCGCTTCGCTCCGCGTCGCGTCTTCGTCTTCATCCCGCGCAGCATCCTCCTCTTCTTCTGCTGCCGGCCCCGCACCCTCCGGTCCTCGCGCGCGCACCTCTGGTGGACCTCGCCGTCCGCAGTCGCCTCGCCGTCCGCAGCCTGGCCGCCCCCGCCCTCTCGTGCACCCCCAACTTGGCCTGCGCCCGGACAACTGGCTCAATGTGCAAGTTGGACCTCGCCCCAACGCAGGTCTGGTGCCTTTGGACATGCGCGAGGAGCTCTACCGTCTGCACAAGTCGGACCCTAACGGCAAGGGTGACTTGAACCGTATCTCGGCTCTTACAGGACTTCCTATCCCCAAGATCCAGGGCATTATTAAGCTGCGCCAGTTTGAGAAGGACTACGAGCGCGATGTCCTCGGAGGTGCTCCTCTTGACCAGACGCAGGACCAGGAATTCCGCAACTTGTTTGGCGAGAAGCGTTCGTGGAAGGACGATGACGCAGCTGCCGGTGGTAAGGGAGCTGACATGGGTATCGAGTATGAGTTCTACCGTGAAGGAGAGGTTCCTCCTGAAAACAGTGTTGCGCAGAACGCTCAGGGGTCTGCCAAACCGGAACCGTGGCGGGTTGTGGACCACGAGGAAATCCTTGGCAAAGAGGTCAAGAAGACCAACAAGTTCAGGTTCAGAAAGGTGGAGTCCAAGCCCGCACACTTGAGGGGATCTCGCAGCCTCAAGAAGAAGGGACCCATCAGAGCGCCGGCAATTCACTAAATGGATGGCCGCTTGGAGATTGGCAACCGCGAGGTTGGCAAATTGGAGATCTACTATATCATCTGCGTTGGTGATCAATCTGATGATCCATATCCTCTATATTACTGATTTGGCAGCTGATTTCTGGGTTGGTCCAGAGTAGAAGTCTGGAGATCTATGCCATTTTTCAATTTGGCGATTTGGTGACCCTCCTTAGCGCACTGATATAGTGAGATCCATATTCTCTATGTTTCTGATCTAGTGAATGACCTCTACGTTGGCCTGAATTGGCGGTCAAGTGGACTATTTTCTTTGCATTGATGATTAAGACCACTTAGTGATCTCAACTCGATTGATGACGGTCCACTTTACACATCGTGATATTATGCACATCCACACTCGATATGTTCAGTGACAACAAAGGAGAAACCCCACTCACTACTATTTCTACGAACAACACCGACAACAATTATGGCAACTAAACTACCCTCTCCATCATGGCTCTCGCTCGAATTCCTTAGTTTATGCCCTGCTCCCTCACAACGGCCTGCATTCATTTGTTAGGTCTCCCTGACTGATGGGGAAGGTAGATGGATGGAGGATGCTGACCAACCTCCTTTTCACCTCTCACCCACACAAGCAAAACAGAAAATCTATAAAAAAACAAAACCAGATAAAAGATAGTAACTTGTTGAAGTATCAACATACTTAACTTAGACATCACAACTACAAAAAGGCATAATTGAGTAAATGACCGGCTTGCTTCCTCGAATATCAATATGCAGCATCCAATCCATACGCTGCTGTTCCGGAGGTTTCAACATCTTGCTTTAAAACATAAATAACCTACTATGACTCACAAATGAGTTCAAAAACCAAACGACATCATACTCTTGCTTGACATAGTTTTCGACACAAAAAGCTCGTTGAACTTATTCACCCAAAACTAAAAAATACAAATCGAAACTAAATCAACATCTTGCTCTTGACAAATTGCTCGCAAATGGTCTGCACATGAGGCCGCATCTGTGCCCAAAGAACGCTAGCTTCCTTTCTCTTAGCTCGAATCTCATCACTAGCGCGCTGGCTTGCAGCTCCTTCTCTTGCAGCGGATACGTCCTTTCGTATATGCGCATAGTCTGTAGCACTCATCCGACGACGTCCATTGATCGAGCTGTGCAGAAACCACATCGCTGAGCGTAAACTATCCTCATTTGCACCAGGAACCAAAATGCTGAGCTTTTCCATTAACCAAGGACTGACGTGAAAATCAATACCTGCAATAGGAATCGAAGGGGCTTTTAGCAGTTTAAATTCATGAGTGCCCATGCCATGAAGACTCTCCAAGGCTTGCATCCACGTTACGGGTGCGGAATTGTTGGTAGAACACTCGAACGATCGATATGAAAACCGATTCAGCCAAAGAGCCGACGCACGACGCAGCATCAGCGTGTCTCCTTTCATGCCTCCAAAAGATGCTCGGCAAAGCATCGCACGAATCACCGTAGCTTCACGAGCATCTCCCAGTCTATCCGCACGCTCTAGTAGTGCCTCAATGCTTGGTGGAATTGACTTATTTCCAAAGTCATCCTCATCACCCCATGAGATCGTATCTTGAAGAGGACTACTGCATACTTGCTGGACGATACGTAAAGACTGCTCGTAATCTTCCGTTCGAGGAGTATAACCGACAGTCAACGCAAGCATGAACCAGACAAGTTCATTTAAACCCGGGTGTAGAATACTGTCTTCGATGATTACCACAGGCATGCGTCTATAAAATGCTTCTTGGTCCACCATAAGTAGCTCTGTAGCGCAAAATATAGCTGCGCTCGAAAGTCGTCTTCGAACAGCTTTTTGCATCAGAGATTTCAGAATACCAGGACTAAACTGAGAGCACCGTCTCCCTTGCTGCCACAATTGTTGAAGTTTATGAGCGTCCGGACTGAATAATTTACATCCCGCACGCCCGACACGCTTGCATATGTCCTCGGCGTTATTATCTAGTTTCGAGAAATTCGCACTTCCGTGTAGCTCGAGTTCAACTCGACAACCACGGAAATCGCCCTTGCCAACACTAGTCTTCTTGTATAGAACAGTGTTTTCTTTCCATGAGATGCAGTCAGGACGATGCTCAGCAGGTTTGATGTACCATTTACTTTGACCCTTTGCATCGAATTGGAAAACCTCTGGCCGTGGCCGCAACGAGGCAGAGTGCATCATAATTGCCATTGCATTGCGTCCGGTTTGCGGCTTCAAGGGCTTCTTAGTATGTGTTGCGGTAAAAGAGCCACCTGTAACAGCACTGCTTGTAGCAGCATTGGCAACCACAGTTGGGCTTTGTGTGGCCGATACGCGAGCAACTTTGGGTCGTGATGGCAAAGCACCTTGGTTCGATGAATCATCAACGTTGACAACATTATCGCCTGCAAGACCATCTTCGTCATCATCACCTATGCTATCTTTAGTAAAGTCAAAAGTTGCACTTTGAGACTTCAAAGTAGATCCAGCTTGAGTTTTGACCTTCAAAGGGAAATGCGGAGATGAGAGAGATGCTCGTTTCGCTTGCTCCTCACCGCAACGTTCAACATGTAGCTGCACTACAGATGCGAGCAGATCTTTATTGCAAAAAGGACAAGTGACGACCTCACTTGGTTGCTTGCTTTCATCGCGCACGCGCTTCCGTGTTGGTGTCGTGCTGTTTGCCTTTCTAGCGCCGGCCAAAGGTGAAGAAGACAGAGACCTTGACAGTTTCGTAGGAGCGCTACCCGGTTTCTTGATCAGAAACCGGTCCATCTCCGCCACGCCTTTGCAAAACACCCGACTGATGTTTCCAATGTTCGCACGCAGCACTAAGTTAACTTCCTCCTGCACTCGCCACCGAATGGTCTGATTCTGCTTTGGCCAGGGTCTCCTTATCTTACGAGTCCGTCTTCGTCTTCGTCTCCATCTTCTTTATTGTCAAGAGCTTTCTTACGCCGTAGTTGAGTAGCTCCGATACACATACTCTCTGTCTTGTTAAATGTCTCTGCGCACCACCTCTCCTCTATGTCATCAAGACGGCCAATATCTCTGAGTCTTGTACGTACAATTGCGATGTCTTATGTCTCCAAGTTCTTAGTTGTTCTCCTCCGAGTCCGACTTGGAGTCCGAGCCCAAAGAACTCCACGTCCACCAAGCTCAAGATTTGTCCTGCTCGACATTCGCTCTCATGTCATCCAACAAGCACCTCGCCTTGATTTTCAACAAGAGCCGCCTTTACGTACGGACCTACTTTGCTTAAGAACTTATGTTCAAAGCACTCCAAGTGACAACAAAGAAGAGTCTTTCGATTCCCCAAAAGCACCGCAGCAATAGCTTTCTAAATGCAGCGCCTACTGTGGACGGGGTACTACTAAACGAGTCCTACGGATTTAGGTTGAGAGGCACAGGACCTGCGGGTTGGTTGTTGCGGGGATCCTGACACGGCAGAAGCTGCTTAGGACTCGCTATGGGCCGGATAGCAATCGCTTCTCGTGGGAACTGGGTTGAGTATTATATTTAGCTCTAGTTCAAGAATGTCTTCGCAACCTGGCATGCGATGATGATGTGGAGGTGATGGCGGAGGAGGAGATTGGAGGAGAAAAGCGAGGGATGGTGGAGTGAGCGAGATTGGGGCTGGACGTGGTGGCTTCAAGGGACTAGGAGGCGAATTTGGATAAGGTTTGGTTTTTTACTGACTAGAATTTGCAGAACTTCGTAGCACATCTGGACAGCGTAGTGTCTAGACATGGAAAAGCTTGTGGAAGACAACCATCGATGATCGACTTTTAAGACAGGAGGTGAAGAATATGAAACCTAGAGTTCTATTTGCATCGCGGATAGAATGTTGAGTGCTGGGGAGATCTTTCCAAGGGTGCATTTGGATGCATTCAACAATACAGAATATGTGCAATCTTGTAAATGAAACTCTCGATGTTGAGTTGGACTATGAGTCGGACTGCGACTTCCCTTGCTATTATGACTATCATGGCCTTCTTGAAGTTGCCCGAAGAAGCCGTGAAGGAGGTGTTTGAAGAAGAGAGTGAATATCATACTGAAGAGGGAAGAGCCAACGAACATCACTTTGCTGCAGTATCGTTTTTCCGTGTTACCTACCTCTCCACAAAACCAAAATTATTATCAGGACCATGTATACCTTGCTGGCGTTCATTCCCTTGAAGTACAAAACGCAAATATATCAATACATCATTGATATCGATACGCATGTGTGCTACTGATAGGTCCCTAGCGACCCCTATGTATCAACTAGATATTACTACTACAAATCATCTTGCTTTTCAACGGCTTACCATCCCTCAAACTTGAAAGTCCATCAATACAGTTCGGGTTTCCGTTCGCTACGAACCATTTGTTGAACATTCTGAGCTGGGAGAGTACATGCGATAGTGTCATTGTCGGCTGCGATCAACTTTATTTACGAGACAAAGGAGTCTTGAAGTAAAGCTTGATCGGCTGTCAACGGCAGCTGATCGACTGATTTTCTCGTCGTGCTCGGCAAAGTTGGGATCGACATATCAGAGGAGGCTCGCCGCAATTATTTTAAGGAAATAGCGAGACAAATTTAGAGGCTTTTAAAGCGTGAAGGCGGAACTTGAGAGGCTCAGTTGACTCGTGGTCGTGTCCTGAAAGAAATTGATATGAAACGCACAATGGAAGGTCTTCAAGGCATGCGTCAAAGCATGCGTGAAGAGGTTGCAAAAAAGAATCCTGTGCGCGTGGCAGTACGCTGTAGACCGTTGAATGATCGTGAACGTCGCGAAGGTCGACCAGCAGTTATCGATGTTGTTGGGCGTACTGTGCATATGCTAGGCACAAATAGTAATACTGGTGCTTCTGAGAGCTTTGATTTTGACTTTGGCTACGGGCCACAATCTTCGCAAGATCAGGTCAACACCGACATTGGCAACGAGGTAGTCACTAATGCGTGCGGTGGATACAATAGTGTTGTTTTTGCTTATGGAAAGACTGGCTCTGGAAAAACGTACACAATGACCAATCTCATTGAGTATGTCCTGTCTGAGCTTTTGGACAAGGTCCAGCAACAAAAAGATGCATCGGAAAAGAGCGGATCTGTACGTCCCCCGTCGATTCGCCTGAGTGCGTACTACTTTGAAATATACAACGAAGAGATTTATGACCTGTGGGCGCCTTCCGGAAGACGCAAAATGACCCGCCCGATGTTTGTAAATCGAAAAACTGGATACATTGATTTACAAAGTCTTGGACTCACACGAGAAGCCGTGTCAAATTTGCAAGATATGCAATCTTTGTTAGATCGTGGCCGTGCTTCACGTGCAACGTCTGCAACGAAGCTAAACGCTCATTCAAGCCGAAGTCACGCAATTTTACGGATTGAGTGCATCCAAACAGAATACATCTACGGTGAAAACGAAAATTGTTACCGCGCGGTAGACACCCTGTCCTGTCATGATCTTGTCGATTTGGCAGGCTCAGAGAACACCCGCGCCAGCGGTGCTACTGGTCTCAACCACAAGGAGGCGGGTAAGATCAATCAGTCTTTGGTCACCCTACAACGTGTGATAGAGGCGCTCTTCCGAATGTCAAAGCTTGAAGCCTCCAAAAACCTAGATACGTCCTCCTCTGCTTCAGCAAATCAGCAGCAGGCTTCGCAAATTTTTATTCCTTATCGTGACTCCAAGCTAACCCATTTGTTAAGACCTTCGCTAGGTGGTAATGCCAAAGCTTTTATGATTGCCACTGTCAGCCCGGTAGACCATCAGGCCAGCACTTCAACGTTAGACTACGCACGGAAGTGTGGGCAAGTTGTGAACCATCCAAAGATTAATAAAAATGATAATGAAAAGGCACTCAATGAATGGAAGGCTGAAGTGGACTTGCTCTCACGAAAGCTGCAGCTTACACAAGCAAAACTTGAGGAACGTGCAGAGATTGATGAAGCCTCCTGGAAACGTCAATTGGTTAGCAAAGATGCACGTATTGCTGAACTCGAAGCAACTCTTGCTCAGCTTCGTGCCCAGGATGCATTGAAATCAAAGGAGCTCCAAGAGATGCAGAAGCGCACTGATAGCATCATGAAATCCAGCCAAGAGCTACGTGCGGCATTGGATCGAGAAGCAGAACGTTCTAGTCGAGCTCAACAGAAGGCCCAAGATCATGAAGAAAGTATGAAGCACTACCGCACTGTGAATGAAGCTTTATGTACTGCAATCGACAAGCTTCAAGCCGTTGGTTTGGATTCAAACTACTCCCCCCATAAATCCATGTTGATGATTGGGACGCCCACAGAAAATAGTAATCCCAATGCTCTATCAAAGGTGAAAAATATCAGCCTCGAAAAGTGCTTCTAGAATGATGCGAGACTTTTCCGATACCTTAGAAACATTGACTAGGGAACGTGATTTTGTACGTCAAGTTGCTGCAGTTCACATCCACAACATCGAGAAACAACTCGAGTCTGCTGTATCAACAAGAGATGAGGTCTACCACATTACTGTAGATCACGTAAGTTCAGCGATGGACCATGTTCAAAGGCTTGAACAGTCTGTATTCTCTGCCAAGGATCGTTTAAGTGAGGCATTTGAACAGAACGATCAGGGTGAACTTTCCTCAGACGACTTGCAGGAGGTATTGGCAACCAGCCTGACTGTAATGTTCATCGTTGCAGAACGTTTGTGCGGCTCCATGAGTGAGGACCTTGATGCGCTGCGTCTGCGTCTCGAGAAAGCATATACTCCTCCTGTAGCTGCGCCCACCGCCATCAAAGTAGACGCTAGACCTATGCGTCGTCCTTCGTCTCCAGTTGCTCTTGACCTTAATACTACAGATTTCTTTGATCCAATCAACGAAAGTGACCTCGACAGTGATGTTGACGATGACGGTGACGATGACGACGACGACGACGACGACGATGATGACGATAATGAGCAGGATGTAGAAAGTAGGGCGTCTACTTTTATTGATGGCTTTGATGTGATTGATGAGGAAGACGATTATTATGATGACAAGGAAGAAGCTACTTCTCATAACTCACAGACAAATAATCTGGAATGCCGTGGAAATTTTCTCATCAGTGTCAACAATGATCTCCATCCTGAGGATGTTGGCAATAGTAGTCGCAAATCTAAAAATAGCCCTGCGGGGTCCATTGCAAGCCCTCTGACTGCTCTTAGCCCTTCAATAGGGCATTGTACCAAATTGAGTCCTAGTCAAACCCGGCAGTTGCAGGCTTCACCTGGCGTGAACGCGTTTCTTCAAAGCATAAGCGCGATGGCTGAGGAAGACTTCGCGGAGCTTGGCATTACACTTGTGGACGACCAGGAGGAGCAAGAACAAAGCTTTTTTGGACGTGGAAAGCCAAGCTTGCTTGACTTGACGCTTGATGATGGTGATATCGACGATGGATTTGTCACACCTGTAGGAACTCCACGATAGCTTGCGTGCTTTAGTCCGTACCCGAAGCTTTTAGAACAAGATTGTGTCATAAAGACTAGCAAATAGGCATAAAAGAGAGAATCGGCTTTAAAGCAAAATAAATTGTACTTATCTCTATTCGCTATCCACATACTCTCCTTGTGTAGAAATATCGTTCGAGGGAGTCTTTTGACAGGTGGCCTGATTTGTCAAGTTCTACTTCTCGCGTTTATTTAGAAGGTGCTGAAACAACATCTGAGTTCTTATCAGCGGCCTTGCCTCTAGAATTCATGATTTTACGTAGAGTGCCAGGAAAATGTGCCTTGAGCCATAATGCGAAGAGAGCTTTGCCTTGAGCAATGATGATATACTCTTTCCCTCGCTTAATTTCATCGAGTGCACGATGTGCAAGGTAACTAGGCTCGTAGCCACTTGCTGTAGTGGCATCAGTTTGCGCATATTCGTTTGTGGCGCTTGTTGTAAGTGCCTTGTTGGACAGGTTTGTTTTTACATAGCCAGGACAAATAATATTGACATGGACGTTGCGATGTGCAACCTCAGCACGAAGTGATTCAAAATAGCCATGAATTGCATGTTTTGAAGCGGAATAAGGCGCCCTTTGTGGAAGGCCCATGAAGCCTTGCACACTACTGACTACCACGAAGCGACCGCCTCCGTTCTCAAAGAAATGGGGCAACATAGCTTTAGTGATGGCGATAGTGCCAAAAAAGTTGACTTGAAAAAGTCGCTGCTCCACGCTGATGTCAGTCTCTGCGACTGACCCTCGGTTGCTAATACCTGCGCTAAGCACAACAATGTCAATCTTGCCGAAAGCCGCAATCGCAGCTTGGGCAAATTCAGGGGCCTTCTCCAGGTCAGCACTATCCATAGGTACAGCAGAAATATCTGCACCAGACGCCGCCGGCGAGCTTTTCAGACGTTGTACAAGAGACTCGAGGACCTCAGCTCTACGAGCAGAGACGACCACCTTAGCGCCCCTGCGGTAGTATTCCTCCGCGAGGGCCTCGCCAATTCCAGAGCTAGCACCAATCACCCACACAGTCTTGCCAGAAAATTCATTCGCAGAAACTCCAGAACTGAAGAAACTACCCATGGTTGAGACTGCAGAAGAACAATATGCTTCTGTCGACTCAGACGCGTAAATCTGCAGAAACGAGCTAGCTCGCTGTTTACTATTTCTTCAAAGGAGGGATCTGTACTTCACGAACTCGAAATCGAACTCTGTCCTTGACGACAAAGATCTATTTTATCATAAACCCACTGTCCGTCGAGAAGCTCCTGAGAAGTTTTGCCTAGCCCGTGTTGGACTCTTTGTTCCTGCAATCTATGAGCTCGGAGAACGCCAAGGACGCCTTGAGTTGCAGGATTGCCAAAAGTTTGGTGACTATCTATATGATGGATCGATAGATCATACTAGGCCCTACTACTCTGATTATTAGGCCTAGTGTGAATATGCGATTTTTAATAAAAACAATTAGTCAGAACGCCTACGAAGGCCACCTTAGAAATTGCTCCTGTTAGAGAGGCACAAACAATATCTAAATTTGCTTCTCACCATTTCATTTAAAAAAAAACTATTATGTAAGGAGAGGGCCAGAAAAAGCAGGAATTTTATCCAAGAAGAGTACAAGAAGGCGATGTTTGAACAAATGTGAAAGAATTTTGAAGATCTTAGAAGTTTACTACATTATAGGTATGGGTTTGTGTGTGTGCCTGAATAACCTTGTGGAGAAAAGCAGTGTAGCGAAGTTTTTCTCATAGTAGCACCTGGCAACATGCGTTTTCCATATGCTGTACAATGACCAGAATTGAGGTCGAATATGTTATCTAACAAAGCAGAAGTGTTTTCCCTTCAAGAGTTTTTGGACAATTTCGAGTTGTTTAAATCACACACAAGTGAAATGAGGCCCAACAGGCTTATCGCCGTAGGGCCCTCGCCGAGGCAAGTGATTCTCTAGAGGCCACCGATCGTGGACAAAATAGAGAAATGAATCCAATTTGGTTCTCAAAGCAATTTAGTTCTCAACCTTTTCACCGACAACCTCAACCTCAATGTCAAGGCCAGAGCCATCAGCGGCCGGTGAGATGGTAATGTGGGAAGCATCGAGAATGTCGCCCTTGAGAAGCTTCGTAGCAAGCGGGGAAAGGAGCTTGCGCTGGATCACACGACGTAAGGGACGCGCACCGTACGCTGGGTCGTAAGAAGCCTCAGCGAGCCAGTCCACAGCACCAGGGGCAACCTCGAGCTCGATGTTCCGGTCATCCTTGAGACGCTTCTTAATCTCGTCAAGCTGGATCTCCACAATACGGTCCATATCCTCACGACGCAAACGGTTGAAGATGGAGATCTCATCCACACGGTTGAGCAACTCCGGAGAGAAGAAGGCACGCACGCGTTCCATCACGAGCTCACGAACGGCCTCATCCTGTGCAGTAGCAGTGTTCGAGGCAAGGACATCGCTACCAAGATTTGAGGTCATGATGACAATAGTGTTACGGAAATCAACGGTGCGACCGTGGGAGTCGGTAAGGCGTCCTTCATCAAAAAGCTGGAGGAGAATGTTGGAGACATCGCGGTGAGCCTTCTCAAACTCGTCAAGAAGAATGATCTGGTACGGCTTACGACGAACTGCCTCAGTCAAAGTGCCACCTTCCTCGTAGCCAACATAGCCGGGGGGAGCACCAATGAGACGCGAGACGGAGTGCTTTTCCATGTACTCGGACATGTCGATACGGCAAATTGCGGACTCGTCATCAAAGAGAGATTGAGCGAGAGCCTTCACAGACTCGGTCTTACCGACACCAGTGGGTCCCAAGAAGAGAAAGACTCCCTGAGGTCTGCTGTGACCATGAAGACCAGCACGGCTCTGGCGAATGCAGTCTGCAACAGCATCGATAGCCTCGTCTTGACCTACAATACGCTTGCGGAGGGTCTCGTCAAGGTGCAAGAGCTTTTCGCGCTCACCGTGCATCAAGGAAGCAATGGGAATGCCAGTAGCGTGGGCCACAACCTGAGTAATAAGGTCGCGTGTGACCGAATCCTCGAGCATGTTAGAGGACGAGGCAGCATTTTCAACCTCGGCAGAGTCCTCACGCGCAGCCTTGGCCTCGAGGTCTGGGATAATGCTGAAGCGGAGCTCACCTGCACGCTCAAAGTTGCCCTGCTTCTGGGCACGCTGGAGCTCGAGTTTGGCCTCTTCAAGACGAGACTTGGCGCCCTTGACTTCCTCGAGGCGGTTCTTCTCGCTCTGCCACTCATCACTGAGTTTCTTAAGCTCCTCTTCCATCTTGTCAACGTCAACCTGAATCTTCTTGCGGCGATCGACTGAACCTGGGTCGGTCTCCTTCTTGAGAGCCTCGAGCTCAATACGCTTAGTGACAATGTCGCGCTCGAGCTTCCAGATGGGCTCAGGCTTAGACTCTTGCTGCATTCGCAAGCGACTGGCAGCCTCGTCGACAAGATCAATAGCCTTGTCAGGCATCTTGCGATCAGTCAAGTACCGATCGGCGAGAGTTGCTGCAGCCACGAGGGCCTCATCCTTAATGGTAACACCATGATGGATTTCGTACTTCTCCTTGAGGCCTCGAAGAATGGAAATAGTATCCTCCACGTTGGGCTCATCGACCAGCACAGGTTGGAAGCGGCGAGCAAGAGCAGCATCCTTCTCCACATACTGGCGGTACTCATCAAGGGTGGTGGCTCCAATGCATCGGAGCTCGCCACGGGCAAGAGCAGGCTTGAGGATATTTGCAGCACTGACGGAGCCGTCTCCACCACCTGCACCCATGAGCATGTGGAGCTCATCAATGAAGAGGATGACCTTACCATCGCTCTCCTCGACGTCCTTCAGCACAGACTTGAGACGCTCCTCGAACTCACCTCTAAACTTAGCACCTGCCACGAGTGCCGCAAGGTCAAGAGAGACCACACGTTTGTCTTTAAGAGATTCAGGAACCTCTCCAGAGTAAATACGTTGAGCCACAAGTTCTGCTACAGCTGTTTTACCCGTACCAGGGTTACCAATAAGCACAGGGTTGTTCTTGGTGCGCCTTGAGATGACTTGGATTACACGACGCAATTCGGCCTCACGACCAATCACCGGGTCCAGCTTGCCCTCCTTGGCACGTTCCGTAAGATCCACACCGTACTTTTTCAAGTTCTCTCCTTTGGGGGCAGCTCCAGGAGCCACCCATGGCTGCGATGGCGGTCCTCCGTGTTGCCAACGCCTCTGTTGGAGATGCGAAGAGTTTTTAGAGTTCGTCAACGCCGAGTTAAGCGAGCCTCCAAGTTGCTGTGTCATTGCTGCCATTGCAAATCTCGAGCGGGAGATCTGCGCAGGTGAGTTGTTCGCGAGCACCGATAGGTCACGACGCGTTGCCATGCGAGCCATCCGCGCAGGCCCTTCCGCACGACGAGCGGCGAATCTGAACATGATTCCCCACGAAGATATCTATGTACTTTGCTAACCTAGAGGTAAATTATTACCGAAAAGCCTGCAGCCACTGCAGACAAAAACAACCGACCGGTCAGTCGATCGACGACAATCAACGTTTCCTAAGCGTGTCCGCGATGCAGTCGCAGACGAGGCCTCTCTCGCAATTGCTCGCGCTTTGCGGAGCGTTCTATTCGGGTTTTGCTGCTGCCGCTGCTGTCCTTGCGATTCCTCTTCTCTGGTCCTTCTACTGCCTCTTGGTAATTCCTACTAATGCCCTCCAAAGTTCAACTTCAAGGACTTCTACCTGGGTCTTAGGCGGTCCTAGGCTTTTCCTGATTTTATTTCTTCTTCAAAGTTGTCTCTTGAAAACTTAAATTTGCGCGAACTATTCATAATGATAATATGACTTTTGAAGGGAAAGTTTTTTTTTAGTTTTTTTTTCCTCGGCCTTTTCTGGATCTTCTGGATTGTTCCCTGTGTGGATCTCAGTGGATACAGTGTCATACTCTGACACACGAGACAAGAACATTCCAGAAATACTGGTTATCTGAAGGGTGTACGCGGGTCCGGTATTACGGCCCTGGTTCAAAGGCTTGCCATGATTCACGGCGATGACGGATTTGCAGAACTTGAAGGCGAGTGGGTTATTTGAGAGAACCAGCACAGCGGACGTCGTTCTGGAATTCGGCGAGGTCAGCCTTGCTCTCTAAGCATATGCATGCCACCAGCAGCATTGTTGCGGCTCGCAGCCGAGACCGTACTTGCTCTGCCAGAGATCTCAAAGATGACTTGTTTTGAGGGGATCTCAGATCTTCAAGTCGATGAACTTTTTTCTTTTTCAGTAAGATAATTAATTTATTTCTTTCTTTCTTTCTTTCTTTTTCTGTCTGCTTAGTCAGAATTAAAGAGAGAGATCGATATTTTGTTACTTATCTTCTCAGTCTTCTCTCGAGTACTTCTGTGGGACGCGCAAAGGACGCTCGACAGCGCATTCTTTGGACTCAATGCCGTTTCTGCAGGTTCCTCTTGTTCTGGACGAAGCGCCGCCGACTCGGCCTCAGCCTGCTAACTTGACTTGGCGGGCTTGCCAGCTTGAAGTTTGCGAGGTCTTAATTCTGCTCTTCTTCGCGCGGTCGCGGGTGACCTTCGGAGGAGACCAAAGGATGACGCAGGAATAGGAATTGTCGAGAACTGCAGTGCTCGCTCGCTTTCACGCGAGGTGAGGCCTGATTTACAGGCTAGAGATAATGACAAAGAAATGACGTCTATCGCGTGGCTGCTTGCTCTGCTCAGTGAGCGGTGGTGCCTGCTCGCCTCCAGCTTGTGGCGAAGCTAGACGTTGTGCTGGTGGTGACAGGAACTTTGCTGCTTGCTGAGGGGGATTCTGATGCTCGCTCGTACAGGAACTCTGAAGGGTCCAAAGCTGACGTTGTGCTCTTGAGCTTCCGTCGAAGAACCGTGTGGGACGCGCTCAGCTTCTACGCCGACCAGCAGCTGTAGTGAAGAATGGCTCCAGAAGGACGGCGCCGGGACGATTTCTCCGGAGCTCGCGAAGATCCACAGCGCAGCGTTGACCTTCGTGACAACGTGACAGACAAGCGAGCTTTCTAGCTATCGAGCCTCCGACTTGGAGCAGGATCTCTTCTTGCTGCACGCCCCTGGCATTCGCAGGACCGTGAGCTGTGCGCTACTGAGTACGGTTGATCAAGACTGCCTGGGAGGTGTTTATATCATTTTAGGTACCTCGTTTTATTGTGCTTGGCCAAGCTATTTGTGTTATCATTTATGTTTATAGTAAATGGAGACCCATATCGTGCTTAATAAAGACCCAAGGGAAAATTAATTCCAATGTTGCATAACGATGATCAACTGCATTTGAAGGGCCATTTTTTCTCTTGCTATCATAAGCGGGGTGGCTTTATCGGGAGCGAGGGGAAAGGGGGATGCCTCAATGCTTTGAATATCCTTGCACGACGTGAGCCAGTTCTGCATCCATACAATATCTGTAATTGCTACTGTTACTTGAGGACAAAGGCCTTCGCTCGCCTAGGACATGAGGTACATATTACGAATTTTGTTAACAGCCTCCTTTATTCTTGACTAGTGTTGTTCTTTATTTCAAGAGTCTGGCAAATCTATGCGATAGCAAAATAGCAAGTGCATCACAAATGGCCGATGAGCTCATTTAACGTGATCAGATGAAAATTGTGTGCTGAGAACAATAAACCCCACGTTCTACAATTTTAATTCACTCTTCCCAACGCATCAAGTTCAAACTCCAACCAACGATGGTCTATCCAAAACGGTGTTAACGTCGCCATTCGAGACAACAGCTATGCAGGTAGATATAGCATAGTCATTGGGTTTCTCTCTTAAACCGTCAGAGGTCATTAATGACGCTTAGATAGCTTTCAACAAAGTCTCGGCAACAAAATACGAAAACTTCCATCACGACAAGAAAGCCAACAAGTTACGAAGATAAACTTAATTTGCAAAATTATGATCAGCTGAGAATTCTTTTTTAGCACTTTCTTTCCCTTTTCTCCAAAAGAGCAGAACATGTTAACTCTGACATTTGAACCGAATTGTAAAAAAGGATTCTTCGTGCCGAGTGGCCAAACAAGGACACTAAAAAAGCTATGCAAATACATACTTGAAGTTAAGTAAGACTATATTCCGCGAGCATCACTTCACTGCGGCCTAATATAGAACAACGTAGAAGAGTACATGGACGAAATCAAAGGTTATTTTAAATCTATAATTCACATATTATATTTGTCAACATTTTGTCAGAATACTTTTATAGGTAGGCGTATACTACTTCGCTTACAAAGTCCATATCTATGTTTCATGGCAGATAGTACTAACTATGCATATTTCAACGACGACGCCTTAGAATAGCCTCGACGCGGCGTTTGTCCTCGCCAGAGCCACCGCAGCCGTCGAGGTGGATCGCCTGCAAGCTCGCATACTGTGCAAAGTCAGCAAGCTTAGAAATACCAGATGCTGTAATGCCTCGGTTACGGCTGAGATCCAGCTCCTTCAATGTGTTGTTGTTTTCTAGAGCGCTAATCAAAGACAACACACCTGAGTTACCGATAGCATTCTTGCACATTCTCAGTTCCTTGAGCCCCGATGAAGTATTATCTCCAAGGCTTTCGACGAGTGTTTCGAGATGCTCATCGCTAATGTGGTTGAATGAAATGTCCAAAGACTCAACGTGCGATTGCGATGCCAAAAGGTTCGCTACGGCAGCTACTTTCCCATGGTCATCGCCGAGTTTGATGCCTTCAAAGCAAACCTGACGCACTGACGGAGTCTGGCAAATGACTTTGCATAGCACAGAGAGTTCTTCTGCACTCACGATGCAAGAGTCGCACAGATCAATGCGTTCACACCCAGCCTCTACTGAGCGAATAGCATCATCTAGAAGGGAGGTACTTGTCGGCTCTACATATTTCATGTGTGAGGCTGAAGAAGAGCTCGATTGGGAAAGCGATGCAGATGCACCTGAGCTGCGACGCAGGCGTGAAAAGGCGGGCATCGAAAGTCTCTTGAGAGACCTGTGCTTTACCTCTGATTTGTGTTGCTCTTGGCATTCTCCGCCGTGCAGAGGGAACTGCTCACCATGCGCCGAAACTCCAGGGATAAGACCTGCATCCTCCATCTCTTGCAAGCTCAAGACAGAAGCTCCGGAGGACGATTCTGCCTTTGAGCAAGCTGTTCCTCGCCTTTGTGGTGCATCGCTATCTGAGGGAGATTTGATAGACTTACGGCGCAGGCTAAACCTCTGTGACAAGGACTTGCGAGAGGAGGTGCGCGCATAATGCTCGCCATGAGCAGGTACACCCGGAACGAGGCCACTGTCTTGCATTTCTTGCCAGCTCATTTCCCCGCTGGAGTGTGCTGTGCTCGTTCTACGACGACGAGGGACATCTTCGTCACGATCTTCTTCATCGTCTGCATCAACATCCTTTTCGACGACGAACACGGGATCTTGCACCTTCTCGCGGCCTTCTTCAGAGTCTACGGCAGGAGTGGGAAGTCTGCTTAGTCTCGCACTCCGACGCTTCGATCGAGAAACTCGACGTGAATCTGTGATGCGACTCGGCTGGCGGCTGGTGAGACTGCTGTTCAAGCACAACTCTGTCTCAGAGTCTGACTGGTGATGGTTATCGTAGAGCCCGCTGTACAATGAGTGACTGTGAGAGTGCTTGGATGTGATGCTTTCAAGATCGTCATCCATAATGTTTTGTCTTGCACCGCGAGACCCGCGAGAAGTTACGGAACCGTCGCTTTCATATGCACCACTGTCATATCCAAAACCTCTGGCTTCATTGTTTTGGCGAATTGTACCATGTGAACGCGAAATTCGGAGAGCACGGGAGCGGTTTGCGGTCTGTACAGGACTGAGGGCAGCCTTAAGATCTGCTTCAATATCAGAGAAGTCTTCTCGGTCACTCAAATCGCTGCCGAATTCCTCAGCAGCAGGGTCACGAAGACGCTTGACAAGGTCTCTGTGAGAGTGAGAGATGTGACTCGGTTGTCCATTGTGAACAGAGTTTTCTTCGCCACGGTGGCGCCGTTGGGTTGTTCGGACAGGCATCTTAGTGAATGATGTGTGTATAATGTGTAATAGAGCAATTATGTGGACCTCCAATGTTATCTTGGTGTACACAACGAACTGCCTTTGCTGGAATAGACTTTGTTGCTAGTTCGAGCGCTGCTATGAGTTGAGGTTTTGCTTTGCCCAGCTCAACTGAGATTGCTCTTGCTTTACCCTGACCCTGTTAAATCCCTACTAATACCGCTTCTGGTTTAAGTTTCTTGGTTTTGGGGTTTATGATCTCTTCCAACTTTAAACATAAAAGAAAAGTTCATCTGAACTTTGCTAGTATACTAGTAGTAGTCTCAACATATTTCTACAGCTCAAGGAGAAAGAATTTAATTTTTTGTAAGAATAAAAAACAATTTATTTTAAAAAAAACGTGCCGTGCTTGAGTTTAATTAAGTTCTATTATACCCCCTATTTCTGAAACTACTATAATTAACTGCTACCCCTTTTCTCACCTTCGAATGGCTTAGAGTAAGTTTTGAGCAGGTTATCTGTGACCTCTTTTGGGCCTCCCTTCCCATTGAATGACCCTTTATTCTGCAACCAAGCCCTATTATATATGTTTGAGATTTTATAGCGCCTTCTGCAATTTTCTTGGTTAAGCTTTTCTAAAATTTTGAGTATCCTAAACATCAAATGAAGTAGTTTCACGTTTAGCGAGCAGGCCATCAATCTATAAATATTGGGCTCTTGCCTGTTGTTGCAGTTTGCCAATGGTTGGTTGCTTTAAACCGTAAGAACCCATATCTTACAAAAATCTGGTGGCAAATAGTAGAAACAAGGAAGCACCACGATGATGGGTGGTAGCACCTCGTCTGGTCAGTTATCTTGGCGAGAAACTGCGATGCGGACGCCTTTCGAGTGTACTTTGGCGACAAGGCGCTGCTGTGCTGCTCGAAGCTTCTCCAAGCTTTCTACAGTTGCTCGATTGTGGCAGCTCACACCAGCTTTTGATGTGAAACTCCAAAGTGCTTCCCATTCTCGCTAGATACATCTTGAGATCCCTCGCGTCCCAAGCAAGCAAGTCTAGACCTAGTCGTTGTGACGCACTAGCTTGGACATTTTATTCCCACTCCATTGCAGTGCCGTGAGTGTCCTTCATTAGTTCTTCCTCGGACAGAAGCACTACCTACAGCGTTAGGTAGGGTACTAGGGAACCAGTAAACAATAGATAATAGTGCTTAGCATCATATAATAGTACTACTCGACCAAGGTAATTTCTTTTCTGCGCAGAAATTAAAAAGGGAGGCGAACCCAACACTGACGGGACCTTTCGCTCCGTTCATTCAGAGAGTGTTGTTACCGTCACCGCTATCATCGCTGCCATCACACCACTGCCAAGTCGTTATCACCAAGCTTTTATAGGGACTTTGTATTGTCTATAGTCAGCGAGAGATTAAAGTGTAGTGTACTTCAAGTGCAACTCGTTTTCTCACATCTTGTCTCACTTTCCCTTCTATTTCCTACTTTCGTACTTGGAATGTCTCTATTTTGACTTTGAATAAGTGCGCAAGTTTCAGAGGGCACAACGGCACACAGCATCGGAACGGAGCACTCATTTTCGATTGTTCTTTCTACGATAACACCGATACTGATTGCGAACCTGTGAAAAGAAAAAATGGTCCAGAGAGGTAAAGCAGCACACCGTTCTGAGTAGAAAAAGCTAAAGTTAATAATAAGAACTATGGGAGTACTGGAAAGCTTATAGTACGATCGGAAACTATGAGAAGAGTCTACTAGTATAGACAAGAGTTCGACACTTAAAAAAGTTACCATTGAGCAGTATGAGAGTCGCAAATATATAAGAAAGGCGTCGCTCAAAAAAATGCGTATCAATGGGCTGGAAAGGAGGTACACTATCTAAAATGAAAATAAACTCTAGCGTCACAATGAGGAGGCATGGCGTTGCGAAATCCTTGCAGGATCTTATTGATGAACAATCAGAACTATATTTGAAATGAGTGGTTTGTCGATGTCTTGTTGTTCACTTCATGGAATCGTTTCATAGAATTAAATAAATAAAATGAAATGTGGAATATCGAAACGAGAAATCTAGATAAGAATTAAGTCAAGCCGTCCGCCGTAATTACAATTCAAGCAAACCCGCATGGATGGACGCTGTCTTTAAAATGCACTCGAAATACTCAACCTGGACGCGCAATTGAAGCTGCAATCATGATGACTTTTCCTCGGAACATCACGGGAAACGTAAATTACGGTAAGATATACTCAAAATACAACTTGCTTCTGTTCGAAGGAAACTCAATAGTTATCCGTACAATTTTCCGACTAGAAAACTCGCCTTCTGTAACAAATAAAGTCTTGTTCAATCACCCAAGTTCATCTTAAGATATGAGACTACTAGTAATCTTGAACTGGCCGCTCTAGGAAGCCAATTCTCTCATAGCCATAGGTACCTATCAGTTAGATAATATATAAATTTATAAAGAAAAAAGTAATAGTACACACAAGGGACGCCTCGCCAGGCAACGGAAGAAGTTTGATAGTTTTGTCCAAGGAACCTTTCACGAGATCCAATTGAATGGTTACGATGCTGCAACTTACATCTAAATCTCAACTGAAGATCGTGCGGGTATGCAGTAGTTGCTTTTAGGTATTCCTGCGTCCTCACGCAAACTTGGCTGATTTCAAAAGGGACAAACGATAAATAAATAAATAGATATCGTGCTCACCCAATTTATATGGGTGGCACATGATAGAGGTAGTTTATTATACTGCTTTGTAGCCTGCAGCTGATGCATTGATACAGTGTTAGCGCAATTCAACTGGGCAATCACTTACTTCAGATGTACTATATCGGAATCGGAGTCCTTTGATACTTTCGTATCGCGTGCAGCTTCCAATTGACTCGCACTTTTTTTCTCTCTGTTTTCCTCTCCTTTCTTTGATCATCATAGCGTTTGAGCATCGTCACTGTGCAAAGTTTCTGACGGACTCAGCTTCTGGTTGGGTCAATTGTAGACGCAACGACAGGTCGCTTCTGTGGCATGGTTGATCGCGGTTTTTCATCGGTGATGTCGTCAATATCATGATGCAAAGCTACAAGTTTGTTGTCTCGATGAAACGCAATACTGGAGCGTCATAGTTAATTCTAGCGAACATGACACGGTAGCGGAAGCGGACTCTTTGAAGTCAAGCACTAGACTTTTATTTGGAGGCCAACCATCATCAGATATGTAATGTTCTTTAGCAAGCATCAGAGCAAGAGACCTGAGCAGACTGAGCAGAGCTCTTCATTGTTCGTGGTTCCGTTCCTTTCAGACTGAACAGTTTTGGCTTGCATCCTTGGCGTGAGATTCGTGTGAAGTATAAGTGAAAGTATGATAGAGGCAAGCTCGGAGGTGCACTACTCACTGTCTCGCAGCGACCATACTGCATATAATTCGGCAAGAAGTGGAAAGCAGGTGGGTGAAAATCAAAAGTGGATTGAAACCGGTTCTAATCTCTAAGCTAAACCTCATCGAAATCGAATCGAAAAGCAATCTCACGAAGATGTCATCCAAAACAACCAAAGCATTTCTGGCCAAAATGTGGTGCAAGAAAATTGCGTCACCTGAGGCTATACATCGCAGAGTCCTTATAAATCCCTGCGGTTTCCTACTACTCCTCCTTCTACTACTAGTACTAGATAGAGCCTCTTAGCCTATTGCACATTACTTGTTTCTTCGTAGGAGTGTCTTCCCTAGATCATTTATTTTAGATTAAAAGATTATGTTACCTTAGTACCGCAGGAACTTCTCATTAGGTTGTCTTTCACTTAGCTTTTATACCAATTAGCTACTCCTATTGTGAATGATGAATGATGAATGAACAGCCCCCCTTCACTTTCAATGATAACTAATTGTTTTAGCTTAAGCCCAAGTCAAATGGTCGATAGGAGTTGAGAGTAGGTACTTTAACTTCTTTCAGCTGTCCATAATAATCCCACGTTCAACGCGACTTTTCTCCTACCTAGCAGCGCTCGTAGCGATCGAGTCTCACAAGCCTTTTACATAGATAAACATGGTAAGGACTATCGAAACTGAATTGGCGGCGAGTCCTCCAACGTACGAGGGATTCTTTTGTATGACCTCACAACAGCTCAATCTCTCCAAGCAAGTTGTGTGATTTATGTTGTAGAACTAAGCCATGAGTGCTAGTAGGCCTAGTTGAATTAGTATCTGATTGCACTCATTGCGTTGCTCTGGTGATAAATGAGACGGTCGGGACGTTTCCATCTAACAACTCGAAGCCTCCTTTGGTAGTCCAGAACTCCGACCTTATTGAAAAATGCAATGATATATTATTCTTTATTGTGTCAAGTTAGAGGTCAAGCTGGGAATATAATATATCTCTAGGACTCTACTACGATAAGCTAGCCACAGTACTGGGCTTTAATTGCGGTCTAAAGCGATGTTGGACGCATCGATAGTTATCCGCCCAACAGTGAGTTCCACTTCCAGCTCGATGAAGGTTGAAGTTTTGAGAGCGAGGAGCCAAGTACTTGCCGAGAACAACCTTTGAAAATATGAAAAGGCTCATTTAAACCTTTGTGATTGCATACACCGTCGTTGAACATGTTGTACTATCCTAGAATTCAACTTTTATCAGATCATAGTCACGGAATATTTCCTCTATACCACAAAGCTACATATACAAATTTCCATATATATAAGAGAAGCAGAGAAGTGCAGGACAAATGAACGTCCCTTCTTGTGCGTTTCGTAATCTCAGGTTGAAAATGGAACAATTCTTGCAACTTTTTGGAAAGTAAAAGACTAAAAAATCAGAAAAATCTACGGCAGCTTCCTTTATCAAGCAATTTTCAAGAAAGAATGTGGCGTCCCGATACAAAAACATAATCAAGTCAAAGATAGATTGTACTACCAATGTAGTGGTTTATGGACGATACTTATAGGTTCGGCAGGACCTTACATAATTAGGTGTTCATGAAGTAAGGATTTTTTCTACAGTTTTGGAGGCTTTTCGTTTTCATTCTTGAAAGTGCTATCAATTACGTCCCTGGTAAATTTAGAAATTCATTTCCTCTAAAGGTTATAACCCTCAGCAAATACCAGCGTTATATTGAAGAAGAGTACGCGTCAATCAGACGTCCGTGCTCTGCGTAATTTTGCAATTTGCCTCGAAAACTGCGATCACACTCTTGCGAAACAAAAAGATCTCAGACGAGTCCTGGGAACAATCCCTCTGCGCTTAAAAATTTAAGAATAAACTTTATTCCAAGGGCTAACATGCAACTGGGACACGTAATCAAGTCATTAGAGTTATGTTATTATGGGAATACTCCGGTCTTCATGTAGCATGCGACGCATTGCACCATAAACAGGAGCCCGTGCAAAACTGTTAGTTATCTTTTCACATAAAGTTCAATTCAATCTCCTCTACAAGATTCCTGCGCTGAAATATAAGCAAGTTCAAGCGAGTCCCAAGTCTCATCTCAAAGAGTGCTTTTGCGCAGGTCTACAGTGCTACTTATAATATGAGCAGGTATAGTTTTATTACATTGTCGTTAAAGCAATTTGAAAAAGAAAAGAATTGTAGCAATGCAAGACAAATACAAAATTTGGACAATGAGGAAGAGTTTGGTAAAATGTATAGAAAAGCAAACATGCTTGCTGAAATGAATTAGATCATGTTAGAGATTAAGTTAAATTCTGACATGACCGCACGGCATGCATTAGACTTGGACAATGCTTTAAAGCTTCGGCTTGAAAGCGGGGAGTTTGATGCCACCCGGTACAGCAAATGTGGCACCGAGCTCAGACAAACGGCGGTGAGCATCCGCATAATCGTTGAAAAAGGCACCCTGAGACTTGGCGTAAATGTCAAAGTAAGGCTTGAAAGAAGGGTCTTTAGAGATAATGTCATCAGTCTCAAGCATCATAAGCTCTTTGTCACCAGTGCGCTGGAAGTAACTGTTGTCAAAGCTCAACCACTTCTTCGTCCAGCTCTGGCCGCCCATCATGCCCAGGCCTTCGCCGCCATCAGCACGAGCATGGTTTTCTTCGTTCGACGTGTAACTAGTACCCTTTGAGCCATAGCCGTAAGTGCTGGTACCACTGCGCTCCTTAAAGGCACGGCCAACTGTGTGAGCACCAGAGAGGGCTACAATGTCGCGGTCCGAAAAACCCATGCGGTGAAACACATCGCGCAAGTGTTGCTTTGAGTTTACGTCGCGAGGGAAGGGCGCGTTACCAGCAGGCAAGTTACCCTCGGCAGGACACTCGTCAGCATCAAGGCGGCCATAACGCATGTCGATGGCAGGTCCACCCATGAGTGCGATTGCCTCTGCACTGGCCATTTGGAGAATATCAGCCACAGAGAGAATCGGGTACTTGTCTTTAAACTTTTGGGCATAGCCCATAGCCTTGTCAAGACCAGCGTTGGCAGCGTGCCCAATCTCGTTCGAGAGACGGATACTGCCGTTAGCACCACCGATGCCAGGCTTGTTCACATCGTAAGTGCCAGAGTCATGCCAAGCGGCACGAATCATGATAGGACCACAGTTAATTTTATCAATGAACACACGGAGATCCTCCCGGCAGTCCAGGAGGGCTTTAGTGTAAGCCTATAGATATGGTATCATATCGTTGCAAGCATGTACATGTTCATTCATTGCACGCAGGCCCCAATGTGTCCATCATACACATTCACACGAGAAAGCAATATCACGATACATTAATTCCCAGGATCACCACAGCATCAGAATGAGTAAACAGGCCAAGCCCGATGCACCAATCATAAACGTAGAAGCAAGTAGAAATCACCATCATTAAGCAGCAACGTAGTTGTGATGTATTTCCATATAAGGCGGGATTCATGTTAATGATATCCCATCATAGGATGATTACACATTAGGGGTCGTCAGACATTGTCGGTCCGTCAGCATGTTTTTCACAATCATACGTCAGTCTTCTCTTGGCTATTAAGATTGTCTCAAGCTAGAGAACCCCAGCCTGCATCGCTCAAGCTCGCTCTTGTCAGCAATATTCATGATGCTTGTGTTCTTTGAGGCTCGAAAACCAGGAGTCTACTGCAACATCCGCCCTTTCGTATAGGCCTCCTGGGAGCTCATGCCGCCCATTCAGAGCCAAGATCTTCTATGGCACATGGGACCCGCGAAGAAAAGGGAGACAACGCCTTCCGTGCCTACGCTATGGCATGCGCGAAGGAATCGTGCGACGCGACTTACCTGCTCGTCAAAGCCCATGGTGCTCAATCCACGAAGTAGAAGTTTTCGCGAGGACAGAAATGCGCAATTCGGGTCTGCCTCTTTCGAACGATAATTGATTCTTCTTTCTTTCTTCTTCTCTGTTTATTACAAATACTATACTAGATACTATCATTAATACCTTCTAAGAGTAACCTTTGTAAGAGTGATTTTAGAACGCTCAACAATAATCTAGCAGATGCCACCAACTTGGAGAAAGCAATTGGTCCTACGATGTATTGCAATCTACTGCCAAGCTATTGGCCATTGGCAAGAAAATAAAGTCTTAGCAATGTCTTGCAATAAGCTGCTTTGTAACCAGAGCATTCGGATTATTATAAGAGAGGAGGATACTTTTTAATGTTTGCTACTTTCAAAGCGAGGCTGGCGCTAGGGGTAAATAGAGGCGCGACTAGTGGGTGCCGGGGTGCGGGATTTCTTTTCTTACATGAAAAAACTCATTAAAATCTTGGGTAAAAACTAAGCCCAAGACAGTCATTCGATATGCATGATAATCGCACAAAGTACCTGAGTACCTAGGTACTACCACATTACTTTCGATTGGTCAGAGGTTATTCATCTCAAACACTCCGTTCACCTGCTTCAGTATCACTCGTAGGTTTAACTTGCTGCAATTTTTGCTTGAATGTAAGTCAGTTCATAAGTCCTGCTAGTTTTACAGTCCAGGGTTGCTACTTGAGCACCATGATCAACGAAGCTTTTGCATGGGTATACCGAGATTGTAAAGCGACAGTTGTCTAGAAGGCGGGGTGAAGCATGCTTTGCCGTGGGGTGAATTGGTTTCTTGTATTTCGCTATCTTGAAATCCCTCCATGTTCTTATGTTGCACAGAGCCTAGAGCAAGGTATCGCAATGCGACATTGGCATGTAGAACACCTGGACATTGCAGTGCGGAAAGTGCTTCTTATATTGCTTTGCTTGCTTCATCACTCTTGGGTTGAAGGAACTTCTCTAACCGAGGAAGTTCTACCAATTATAGTGCGACCGTGAACCTTGTCGTTGTTTACCAGAAATGCGTCTGCCGAGGAATAGCAAAGCAAGACAGAGTTTTGCCTTATCTAAAAAGATAAGATTCATTAACTTTGTTGTCTTCTATCGACTATCTCGACCTCCCCGAGCCTTCACAAAGACGGTCCTGGTGATATATTTTTGACTGAATGCCAAGAGATTCAAACTACGCAATTTTTTTACGATCTGATAAGGTAGCTGCATGCGAATGCTTCCTTCTTTCTTTGGAGGTAAAAGACCAATAAGGCTAATGCCTAGCTCCTTGAGACTCCATAGAGGCTCGTTTTATCAGTTTGGTTCTCACAAAATTCTAAATGAAGTTCGCAGTCTTGTCAGCAACTGACTTTGTTAGGTCCTACATCGTGCTTCCCCTGATGCACCTCAGTCCACCCGAATCTTTTTCGCGAAGTTGATAATATCTGCCGGAATTCCACGTATGCGCGGCCTCCGCATGGGCAACCCATGGGAAAACATCCCATTTGTAGGACTCCCGAGACAACCTCTTATAAATGCGATCATGACCTTGTTGGTGCTCATTGAGTCTTGCCTCGCACTCTGAGCCCCGTCGAAATCAAAGATAATTTACAGTATACCCTAGCTCTTGTCCTTTCACAAGTGGTTTCTGTCAATGTGAGAGGTGAGGATTCAAGTGCATAAAGTACCATCTAACCAAACTATTGTTGAAATGTTTGATTGCCTTGTAGCCTGTAGAACTCATCGATAACGGCTGCAAAGGGTTTCTGGTCTGCAACTCCCACTCGCCTCAGTTGTCATTTATAGTCACTTGCTTCCCCTTTCTCTACTTGCAAAACCTGATGGATCAGACAATTTTGACAAAGCTTGCAAAGATAGAGGCCACTTCTTCGTTGTCTGTTGCACTTTGCATCACCAAGGAAAGCTATCTGTGACCGAAATAACAATTGCGAGTATCAAATTAGGAAACTCTTCTACATGCCCATCCAGACCTATGGATGGCTTCCAGTCCTTCCTGAGAAACTCAGCGTTCCCTTTATACTGCTTCTTACACCAGTTCTTTTATATGAGCTTGAAACAAGAACTTGAATATTAGGTTGATGAGTAAATTTGACTCAACGAGTGGGCTTGGATTTCATCTTTAAAAGTGGTTCAGAAGTAAAGTCCGAAGTGGTCACACCATCAGTATTTGAGTAGAGATCTATGAAGTGTGTTGATGATTGATAATCACCGAACGCAAAGCATCACGATCTAAAGAATCCCACTCGATCTCATCCCTATACCAGAGGCACATACAAAAAATTTAACATCTCCACCATACCATCTGAATCTCGGCAATATCCTTACTCTTCTACAGTATTGCAAATCATCATCAAGTACCACTAATTTCTCTTCGATCTTCTCTTCACGTAGTTAATAATCTTTGTTTTCATAGCATTTTCACGGGCAAGCAAATGATGTTCAACAATCATCATGTTTGTGGCTTCATCCTAAAATGCACAGCCGTTTTCTCATCTCCTACCCACATAGGCGAATGTCTTACCGCAATCTTATTATCTCTTGAAGTCGGCTAATTGCATAGTTCCGGAATTCCGGGATTAATTTATGACCCTTGTAAGGGTCAGCAAACTTCGGAGCCTTTCTCTCATCGAGTGGACGAGACTGCGAAGAAAGTAAGACTACATAGGTTCTTCTCGCGAAGGCGGAGGCGCCAGCGACGAGAGAGACCCCTCTACCGCGAGCACGGTTGCTCTGCAGTGTGTCTCCCCTTAGTTCCACAGTTACAGGGTTACTTTTGGCTGTCTGAGCCGTGCGATCACTCGGATCAAGTGGAGATCAATCTTTTCGGAGCCACTTGGTTGCTCAGTCCAGCGCTGCAAAGTCACGCACCCCTCATTTCTGCATTCAACAATACGCTTGACATAAGGCTGAGCAGATATAGACTTCAAAGTCTTGATTTTTCTTCTGGGGTTTTCTTCAAAGTTTTGGGCAGCCGGCGGTTTCGTGACTTGCAATAGTTTGTGCTTCAATATGACAGAAATCCTGGCTGAGGTTTCGCATGCTTTGCGCACTAAAGTTGACAGAAGCCCAACTTCCTCTCAGTCTGCATATGACTCTCTCATGGAAGAGCTGAGGACTGGCGAGGACCCTCAACGTTTCTGCGCTCTGTTCCGAGCTCTTGGTCAAAATGCAGCACTTATCGCTAAGAACCACGCAAGTTTTGAGGACCTATTGGCTTTGACGTTTGTCTTTAACTGGACATTCGAGGACTCTGTATGTGAATCATTTGAGCTCTTCTTACGTAACTTAGTCTCCGCTCATGCAGGTTTCCTACAGCCTGTACTGGAGCTTCTCATCAAGAACTTTTTCCCTCCAGGAGCAAGCTTAGAGGCAACTGCAGGTCGACTTGGAGAAGATGATTTTGACGATGACGACGATGAGGACGAGGAAACCGGAGGACTCAATGGTGAGCAACTTGCTCACAGAGCAGAGCGAGTTCACAACACCATCAGGTCCATTTTGCGGATCTTGCCTCTTGGGTGCACGACGCTGCTGTCTGTGCTTTTGGCAACCTTTCCCAAGCACCGACACTCTACTTCGCTACAAAAGGCTTACTTTGAGCAGGTGCTGCGAGTTTGCGACTATGTCCCTATTTTGCGAGACCGCATCCTTGCAGCTGCTGTGGAAAAGCTGCTTCATCTTGACGCACTCGTGCGCATCGACGAGCTAGAACAGCAGCAGGAAGCCATGGCTGAGGCAAATGCTATCAGTGGCGGTAGCAACGCAGTCTTCTCCATGGAGGAGGACGACGAGCTCAACAACAATAATATCGAAGGAGATGTTGATGCCTCCATGGCTGGAACAGGGTCAGATTCTCAGGCAGCAGAAAATGTTCCGCTTGCTTCACAGGACCCAGCTGTGGCAGCAGATCTTGCCCTGATTCGCGAGTACGCCGATAAACTAGATGTACTGCTAGATCTTTTCTTTCAGTACGCAGACTTGCAAATCGATGCACGTGGGAGAACAGCGGACATTTTTGTAAATCTAATGCTCAATATCTTTGACCGTATGATCTTGCCCCGTCGCAACGTAAGTAGCACCCAGTACATCATCTTTTACGTTTGCCGTAAGCGTCCAGAGTGGGTTGATCGCTTTCTGCAGCGCCTAGCTGAACGTGCCTTGAATCTGGCCAATAACACCCCAGCGCCGGTGCGCTTTAACGCTGCTAGCTACCTGGCTAGCTTCCTCGCCAGAGCCCTATATGTAAGCAAGGAAGCTTGCGAGAACGCAGTTAGTCTCATGTTCCGTTTTCTAATGGATTATGACCAGAGGTTTGTCACTAACAATGCTGGAGCCATTGCAAAAGGAGGTTTTGTCATTAACCCTGCGGAGCATATCCAATTTTTAGCTGTGGCTCAGGCTGTTGTGTACATTCTTACCTTTAAAGGAAACGACTTCTCGCCTGAAACCCTGCACAAGTATGATCTTGGGAAGTTGGTTAACTCTCCCTTGAGTCCACAAGCATATATTTCAGAGGATATTGTTGCCGAGTTTGCTCGCTTTGCTTCTGCGCAGCAGATGCTTTCACAGGCTGATCTCGATATGCTCATGAGTGGTGTTCAGGCTTCGCGGAAAGTGGATGCGAATGGCCACACCCGCTTGCAGCATGGCGCAGAACGTCGCGAGGTTTTGCACGCCTTGTCTACACACTACCCATTTGATCCGTGTGTTTTGAAAAGGACTGCTACACGTGTGGCACCACTGTACCAGTACTGGTTCAGTAGTGAAGGTGGACTCCATGCTGATGAGTACGAAACAGCTCAAGCAGACATTGATACCTCTATGGCCACAGAGGAAGCCTCAGAAGCAGAATCGGATGTCGATGCCCCTGCACTTGGTGATGATGAGATTAGGGATGCTCAGAGACGTCTTCCCCCTGCTATTCAAATTCCTGGTCTTTCAGAACGTGCTGCCCGCATTCTAAGCCAACTTGGTGCCTTGAACCATTCTCCAAAATCTTCCGGTGGAAGGTACAATGGCTCAGATTTGATCGGTAACAATTTCTGGGCCTTGGATAATGTCGTGTCGACATCTCTTGCATCATCTCATGATGATGCGATGTCTTTCACGAGTAGCAGCTACCCACGTGGGGCATCCCCGTCAGGAAGCTCGATGGCAGCTGTTGCGGCATCAAACTTTGGTGGCGAGCCTGGTTCCATGCGCTCTGAGCAATCTGTCCCTTCCTCCTTAGGCTCTCAGATTTCTTCCACGCCCCCTCTTTTGGCACCTAAGACTCTGCCAATTTCTGTCCCTGAGAACAAACATATGAAAGATGAAGATGAAGATGACAACAGTGACAACGAGCTTGCGGGCTCGTGGTAAATTCTTAGTAAAATGTACCTTTGTGAATATATCAAACAATCCGTACACCAACGATGACTCAAAATGCAATAATGAAGAAAGCGAGCGGCGGAGACCTTTGCTCCAAAGAAGTCCGCTTCTGTTTTTGACGCCACGATTAAGTTGGCTGATTTCTCTGGATGCGTTCTTAAATATTGTAGAGTACCTTTTGTCACGAATTTTCTGTTTCCTGTTTCCTTCTGCATACTGATGTCGCTAAATGCCTTGCAGAATAATTTCGCGCATGTTTAGCTTGACCTCTGCATCTGTGCGTTCATGTCTACATCTCCGCGTAGTCTCTTCTGTGTACATTGATTATCATGAGATCCGTACCAAGCCCAAACGACCTGGCCTTTTCTTTCAATGCTTGATTCCCATTAACAGTTGTCTTTCAAACCATGCACTTGTCAATTGCACCACGTTTGATGGACTAACCCTCCCTGTATGTTTTGCAGTGGTTGTAAACAATATGTATCAAAATGAGCAGCTCATGTTATATACCCCGCAGAGTGTTTCTGTACAGAGAAATTACTAATATGAATAAGAAGATAAAGAACTCAACCACCTACGAGTTGTTTCCATGACAAGATTATTATTTTTTACCATTCTTAGAGCTAACCTAAAGAAGGGCACGACGTTAACAATCAGTTGATTTAAAAAGTCTCATTCTCAATAAGACGGCGAATCATTTCGAAAGCCTGTTCCGGGGCAGTTTCAGGCACTTCATGACGCCCTCCCTTCACAGTTGTCACCACGAAACGGTTGCCCTTTTCGGGGGTCTTGTAGTCAATCGCATAGCCAGCTACCTGAGGACCAAGGCCATCCTTTGGCGTGTACGTCCAAGGGTGCCAAGCCTTGGTGCGCTCAAAGCCAAGCTTTTTTGTCCACCCGAAGGCATCGGTCCAGGGTACACAAGCATCCCAGTCACCGTTGTAGATAATAATACGGTCAAGGTACTCTACCAGAGCAGGGTACAAGTCACGCGGGAGATTCTCACGGTTGCTCGTGTAATTCTTCAGTTGGTTCGAGCAAGTGCCCCAAACAAAGGGTTGCTTCTTGACATGGAACGCATGCATGACCTCAGGGATCGTAAGATAGTTGGTCGCAGCACGAGAATCAATGCAGGCCACAGGGCCATCCCACGCACCTAGCTCGCGAGCCATGCGCGGTGTCATGGACGGTTCCTTAAGCAAAGTATGGTGACGAGATCCAATGGGCGCCTTGAAGCCGACAGTCGTGCCATTGTAGCATTCACCATAAACGTTGTACAAGTTAACATTACCTACCTCAGAGTGCATTTTGGCAAGCGACTCGGCGCACGCTCCCTTTGCATTGGGAAATTGCCCAGTAAAGTCGCCGCACGTAGCGCGGAGCTCAGCCTTGATATCCTCAGAGATAAGAGCAGTCTGGCTTAAGAATGGTGCAACGTACTGCTCACGTTGAGTTCCATCTGCACAAGCGCCCACTTGGTTCCCAGAGCATCCATTGCCAACGGCCATACCAATGAGTTTGGCACCATCGTACTTCCCAGCCTTATCTGCTTTCATGATAGCCTCTGCAAGTGTCGGCACGTAAACTCCTGCATAAGACTCACCGGAGAGGAAGAAGGGGGAGCTCTTGAGCTCTGGGTACAGGGAGAAGAACTTCTGGATGGCTGCAAGATTATCATTGGCGGTCTTGTCATCGTTTGTGTAATAGTCAGCTGCAGGATCATCAGAGTAACTGAAGCCAACACCTACGGGCGCCTCAAGGTACAGCATGTGCGCCATTTTCGTCCATGCGAACTCGAAGGGCGTAAGCTTGCCGGGCTCCTCGACGGTCACGCGGAATGGGCCATTCTCGTAGAGAAGGCCGTCAAGAGAAGAACATCCAGGGCCACCGTTAAACCAAGCAACGAGAGGAAGAGTCTCATCAGTTGAACTAGCCTTTTCGCTTTCAATGTAGACGTAGTGGATGTGCTTTCGCCCATTGGCGATATCTAGATAGCCTGAGTACATCTTCAGAGGGGGGCCATCGTATCCCGGGATTTCGTGAACACGATCTTTCTCCACGGCAGACTCCGCGCCCATGATCAAGGCAAGGTAGGCGACTACGAGGAGCACAAGGGCGGAAAATTGCGTCATGGTTGCTTTGCAAAGGTTCTGCTCTGCAAGTCTATATATCTTCTAGTCTTAAACTATCACAGATCTCGTTTAGAAGCAGCGATCAAACACCCAGACTTCGTAGTGAAGAGGAGATCTCTACAGACCCCCTTGAGGTTTTATTAAAACGAGATCCTTTCGCTTCGGCTCTACAAGAAGAGCAGACAAGCGAAGCGGTAGTACTTTGGCAACAAGCGATCCCAAAAATATCAAGATTCGAACCAAAGATAGAGCGCTCCGATATCCTCCAGCAAAATTACAACTAGGGTTGTTGTTTAAAGGCTCTACCAGTCAGCGAGCTCTAGCTAGTTCTGTTCTACCTCGAAAGTAGCGGCACGGCCCACGAGATCGGTCTTGATCCCGCACAACCAATCCGGGTCTACTGCGATCCTTCCCCGTGTATCTAACTGATTTATTATTTTTTTTATTTTTATTTTTTTTATAAATCCCCTTTAGTTTATTTTCTTGTTATTCTTCTTCAATAGAAACAGCCTAAATCAAACTCTGTTTCCTAAACTAGGCCGAATTGGTCCTTCTTCAGAACAAGAAACCAATACATCTTATGTTTTGTTATCTAATGCAGTGGTAACAGAAATCCACAATGCAAAGAACTTGGATCGCGTTGGTGAGGCACACTTCTGAGAGATCAAATCAAAACATCACAGCATCACTTGTAAAATATTATGTCCTGAAAGCTTGTGTATCTCAACGATCAAAGGGAAGGGAAAGTTTGAGACAAATCATTCAGACCTCTGGCTATTTAATGTAAAATATTCTCACAGTTTTGGTTCATTGTTCTGCTGTTGCAATCTGAAACCCAAGATGACCATGGTCACTTTGGCTTTACCAGTGGCACGCGGCGATTTCATACCAACGTATTTGATTATTTGATTCTAAAGGTTCTGTAATTTAATCGATCCAGAAGTATACAATTAAACACTGGCGAATCCTGTCGTCGCGCAACTGGACAAAGTGGGATCAATTTAGTGGGGAAATTCTGTACTATCGTGCTACATAGTTTCTTTGCTCTTTATATCTCACCAATCTGATATTTTGTCCTGAGCGAGGTCACTCTTATCCTGCCCACTCAAGCAAAATGACTCTTTTAATCACCTGTTTACTTCAGTGCAAGGTCAAGCTAAAGCATATGCATGCAGCGGTGCATTCCTGAGCTCAAATCTGTACACCAAATTTTCCACTTGCCAACTCTCCCTTAAGTCGGCTATTTTCATACTCGGAAGCTTTTTGTATTGTAAGCGAATCTGTCTAAATAGAGAATAAAAACTCATAAAGAGGAAATGAAAATGATAGAAAATGATAGAAAACAGAGAAACCAACAAATCATACTCGAGACCAAAACCCGAGACCGATCCCGCGGCCTCCGGAGGTGGCGTCTGGAGCGCGAGGGGCGAGGACCTCGCGGTACCCGACGTTCCTTTGATCCTCCTCGCCTTTGAGACAGTTTTGACTTTGGCCCGTGGCGGCCTACGTGATGGCGGAAACGTCGACGACCACCATGGCGGCCTTGGCAGAGGCCTTCTCAAGCCAACTCCGAGGCGGCAGTGAATATACCCAGAGTCGAAGACTCGAAGGTGAAGGAGAGCAAGTCTTTTTACATGGAAGGAGTCTCGCTACAGATATGAGTGCTAGCTCCATCGTCGCTATTGTCCTTGGAATTCTACTTGGTCTCGCTATTGGCGTTATCGTGTTATTGTGGTTTAAAGCACGTGCAAGAAGCTCTCGGAATCAATGGAAATACGCATCAAGTACCGAAGAAGATTTTTCCAAGAACCGCAAGTTTACGCAGGGCCCTGATGGAGATGATGTGAACTACGAAGCTGATGCAGAAGGCGATACAGGTCTACGCTCCGAGAGCAAAACCCGAAAGCAGAAACCAGTGTGTGCGAGGTCCAAGACACCGCAAATGTCACCTCAAAATGAAGATGTGGATATGGATGATCCTAACCAAACATTTAATGCAGATGGAGCCCTTATAAATGCCCAGGGTAGCACTCAGACAGACTCTAGAAATTTGAGGAGGCGTGGTCGCAAAACCCCCAATGCGAAGTCTAACCCTGAGGATGAGTTTTATGGGCGCATTAACGGCTTGAGCGCAGCCTCTGTCTTTGGTATTGATCTCACAAAGCTTAAAATTGGACCTACTATTGGAATGGGCGCTAATGGACGTGTTTTCCGTGCTACCTACCTTGGATCTGCAGTGGCGGTCAAGGAGATCATGTCATTTGCGCCAACAGATGACGTCGAGCAGCACTTCATGACCGAGCTTGAGGCTTTACGCCGACTTCGCCATCCGCATGTCGTGGAACTCTACGGTGCTGCAGTGAGCCGAAGCCTTGAGTCTGCGCAGCAAATGCGATATCTTCTAGTTACAGAGCTGGCACCATGTAGTTTGCGGGATCTACTGGACTCTGATGAGGTTATCACCTTCAAGCAAGCACTACGTCTGGCTACAGAACTCAGCAAAGGCTGTGCCTACATTCATGCAATGAAGGTAGTCCATTTTGACATTAAGCCTGCAAATGTCTTATTGTCTGATTCAGGAAAAGTCAAGATTTGTGATCTGGGCGTCTCGCGCCTCGGAAGTAACGCAGTACAGCAAAAAGGCGGCGAGACAGGAATACGTGGAACACCAACTTATGTAGCCCCAGAGATTATGCGTGGAAAAACTACAATGCTTTCGTATGGTGTAGATGTATACAGCTTTAGCATCTTGTTTTGGGAACTCTTGCACCGCCGCAACCCATTTCCCAAATCGTGGACCTTGGCTGTACTTTTCAATCGTGTTTTAGATGGATACCGCCCCACAATAGGTCCTCTAGTTCCTGCTCGTCTACGCCGCCTCATTATGCAATGCTGGGACCCGATTTCTATTCGTCGACCCGAGTTTGAGCAGATTCTTGTTGAGCTTGCGTGGGCAGACAATGAGTTAAGACATCCCGAGCATGCCTTCCTATCCACACACCTAGTCGAGGTTTGGTTTGAAAACCAGTTTCGTAAGGGCCGCATCAGTCGCAACGTTGGTATGGGTAACTATGAAGTGGTTCTACACGGAGAAATTGAAGAGCGCACATTTCCTGCAAGTGAGATTGTGCTTACGGATGGTGGTGGTGGTGTTTCCACAACCAAAGCTGTTGCTGCCCAAGTGGAGGGGAGAGACGAAGTAGCAGAAGACGGAATTGTTTTCCATGTAGTGAATGATGAAGGCCCCCATACTCGTAGTGGGGGTAGGCGACAGCAACGTAATTCCCGCCAAGCACGCAGCCCTCGTGTACAACCTGATCCTGGTGGTGAGCATCGAGGCAGCGGTGGTAACAACAGTGACGCTGGGGGGAGCGATAGCCTTATTTCAAGTACTGGATCGCGGACCAAAGACATTGCCCGCCGGCTAGCAGGGAAGCGAGGTTGGCGCAAGGGCGACACGGAGAGCAGCGAGGGTTGGCAAACCACGAGTACAGGATTCACAACAACATCAAACACACCAACACCAACTTCTAAAATTAGTGGCTCATCTGGTACAGATGATCTCTTAAGTGACGAAGCAAGTTGGACGAAGGATAATTACTCGGTCGATATTGAAGGCATTCGTATTGGCGAATACGGTATAATGACTCCAACAGGGCAGGACGAAGATGATAACATAGGCGGAGGAGGTTTATCTAATACCCACCGTGGTAATTTTCGTGTTGATCTAGTCATGCTCAACGAGATCGGCCGTGGAGCCTCTGGTGTGGTTCATCGAGCTTTGCAACTACAAAGCTTCCAGCTTGTAGCGCTAAAGTCGATCCGTGTAAAGGATAGCTTGAGCCGTTATCAAATTGCCAAGGAAATTCGAGCACTTGACGCTGTGGTGAAGACATCCACAGCAAATGAGGCAACCTCTACTCTAACACAAATGTTTGGTGCCTATTGGGAGCCCGAAGATGCATCTGTTCGCATTGTCCTTGAGTACATGGATGGTGGAAGTTGTGATGATATGCTTATCAATTGGCGGCCACCTTCTGAACACATGCTGGCTGCTATAGCAATTGGTACTCTCAAGGGTATGCAACAATTGCATTCTTCATTTCGTCTGCATCGCGATATCAAACCCGCCAATATTCTAATTGACAAAAGCAAGGGAGCTAAACTCTCTGATCTAGGTCTTGCTCGTGATCTGATGGCACAGGAAGGTGCAAAAGATAACATTAACGATGCGCTAGCCGAGACTTTTGTAGGTACAATATCTTATATGAGCCCAGAGCGCCTCGAGGGTAAATCTTACAGTTATGCAGCTGATGTCTGGGCTCTGGGTATCACATTAACAGCGCTTGGCCTAGGCCGTAATCCGTTTCGGAACTACAGCTTTTTCCAGCTACTTGAACACTTCCAAGAGTCTACTGTACCAGAGATTCCCGCCCTGTACAGCGACTTACTTCACGACTTTATTGCGCAATGTACCCAGAAGGCACCGCAAGACCGTCCAACTACAGAACAACTCCTCAATCACCCCTGGGTCACCCAGTACGAGCGTGGCGAGAAACCTGATCCACTTGGGTTTTTGCGACAGTACATTACGGAGGCCTCAGAAGGTTCTCGCTATAAACGCAATGATCTTAATTATATTGCTGCCCGTGTCAACGAACACCTCCGTCAATATGTCGGTAGCCAGAACAATGACTCGCCTACGCAAGTTGTTGTACCTTTATCGAAAGTACGCAGGCTTGCAACACAGCTTGACTTGCCGACACGGCACGTCATCAAAGGATTTAAAACCCGCAAGTAATATACTATCTAACCTGATAACCCATTTTTTATTTCATGTGCTAACGTTAATCTTTTGAATTCTTTTTTCGATACCCGAAATTATTCGTGAAAAACAGCTGAACTGTAATTTGTATTTCAGATTTTATTCGCAACTTAGGTCTATCATCCGTGATCGCTACTATGAGAGATATTTGGTAGAACGTATGCAACAAAAGAATGGTGCTATATAAGTATTACGATTTTTTCAAATTAGATTGAATAACGCAGAACCTACTCAGAATGCACTCTAAAGCCCTTTTGCAGAAGCATAGAAAAAGGGGGGGAGGGGGGGGAGGAAGAAACATTAAGGATAGTGGTAGTGGTTTCCATGGGGAAGTTTCTTATTGCAAAAGCGGAGAAAAAGTTAGACTTTAGAGTAAACCTATCTATGAAGTTGAATAAAAGCCTTGCAGAATTATACTAAGTTTGTTATGGCTTTGGGGTTTTGCACATAGTGTATATACATAGATATCTATATATCTATATACATAGATATATAGATAGATATTAACCATAAACACCATCCGGCAAAGCAGCGCCAACCAGGACTTGCTTTTGCAAATAAGTGCGCTGGAGACGATCAGCCGTCGCCTTGTCTAAGGAGGTCCCGCGGATATTCAACGATTGTAGAGACTCCAGCTTAAGAACATTCTTGATACCTGTAATGCTGATCTGTTTACATCCATAAAGATTAAGGTTCTCGAGTTTCGGACACGAACGCACGACCTTATCAAGAAACTCATCCGTCACTTGTGTTGTAGCAACATTTAAATGTGTAAGATGGACAAGAATGTCGATACGCACAAATGCTTCATCCGTTAAACGTCGACAACCTCCCAGAGCAAGTTTTCGAAGAAATTTGCACTTCATGATTTGCTGGGCCACTTCTTCATCTAGCAAATCATCCAAGTTACGAAGAGTTAAGCTTGTGAGATGTCTGCAACGCAGCATAAAGTCAAGCAAGTGGCGTCGCTCTTCCAAAGTCGAGACAGCAGCATACTCGCCGTTAACGCGAATGCCAAAAACATGTTGCTCCGCAGCACGACACCAATCTTTCGATACAAGTCGCGCAGTACGCACCCATCGACCCTTATACTGAAGGATTTTGTATACCAGATCATGTGGAAGCCTTTGCAAAAGGCGAAGCCATTCTGCATCTTCTTTGCTGATTTTTTTGGGCGCATCAAGCTGAGTGAGACGCTCTGGTGGCTGAGCATTTCCACTTAGTCGAACCAAATGCTTCAGTTGAGGAGGTGCTACAACAAAGAGCCCTTCTTCAATAGAACTTAGCTGGAGGTGCGCGTGCCCTGGCTTAGCTACAAGAAAACAACCAGGCCGACTACAGCTTTCTAACGTTACGATATCCCCAAAGCACAATGTACGATCATTCAACTCAGACGTCATGCTAAGTAACAGATTGTCTGCATCACTTAGTTGAACTTCTTCTGTCGATGAGCGCTCTGAGGGTGCAGTTTGCGATCTAGCAGAATAATGTTGGTGTTGGGACAGAAGCTGAAATTCTAAATTAGGACGCGCCGTTAATTGACGCGCGTCGTTTGATCCTGATCCTCCTTGAGGCGGAGTTCTGGAACGTGATCCTGCATGCAAATCGCTTTGGGAATGACGACGCATTGTAGATGCCCCACGTTCCCCCCCACCTGTCGCAGGTGAAAGTCCAGGCCCATATCGCTGCATAGATGTTTCATCAAGTGAAGGGCGTCGTAACCCAAAGGTTTGCAAGACCTTGAGCTTACGCCGAAAGTAGCTTGGTGATCGCTGAGCTCGCTGTAACCTTTGTTCGTCAGCATCTGCATTTTGCCCTGCAGAGTATCGCCGCACTTGCCATTCATATAGACGAGGTTCTTTGGCCATGTGCTGGGCGTTTGATCTCCAGTGCAAGCGGCGCGTGGATTGAGCACCAGGACAAAGATATTTCCCGGAACCAATATTTGCGTATATTGTGACAACATGGCCATCTTCTACGTTGATAAGATCTTTATCACCACGAAAATTGATTTGTTCAGCACCCTGTGAATGGAAAGTGATGAGGCTTGTAGCATCGACAATTTTGGTCTGGCCTACGGTCTGGCCATCGGAAGAATACAAGTAGAATGTAGACTCCAACCCTCGCAGGAAAAACGTAGATGCATAAGCCACAGGGCTTCCAAAGCCGCGTGCTTCATCAATGTTTAAATTGTTCAGTTCCTGCGAGCGTGCATCTGGATCGCTATTGTTTCCTCGATACACTCCTGCTGCATACAGATCATGCTCGTTGTCATCGTCACCATCATCAAAGTCAAAACCATAATCATTGTGAGTTTGCGGGAGAAATGTGGGCTCTGGCCCACATTCTACAGTACCTCCAACAAAGGAGGGCAGCGGAAGCAAGCTTAGCCGGTTACCCATCCTTGCTCTACCAGCTCAAACTTGGAAATTGAAGTTAAAAATCTCCGCTGCAGTTCTGAAATGAGGAGAAACTTGAGTCGCTGGTTTGGAAGGGTAGTTTACCAACGCCCTGTAAGTAATCCTTAAAGCAAATTGATCCGTCTAGGCAAATGTTAAGTATGGTTGGTCTACAACTTCGAAGGAAAGGTTTCAACTGAGTATGCGAACCTTGCTTTAAGCTGACAAGGTACCCATGAAAATAACAGAAACAATACCTTTGCAGTATTCTTGCAGAATAAAGCAGCGGTGAAGTGGTGTAGCCAACTTTCTGCAGTATGGAGAGAACCTTCGCTGCCAAAAGTTAATAATGCGTAGACACGATCAGGTTGGGGTACTAGCAAAGTTGTACTCCCCAAATGGGACTTGAAGACTGGGGAGGGATGGGTTAGCAATATGCAGCTAGCACAACGGGCCAAGCCTCTTTCTTATCGATGAGTCGTTGAACCGAGACTCCCTGGTAGCGCAGACACACAGGGGGGTTGTCAAGTTCGCAAAATCGCCCACCAGATTCCGTCCTCACAGTCCACCCAAGCTCCGCAAGGTTCGCTTCGCAAGCTCCCGCCCAAAGTTCGTCTTGGCTTGGCAGTTCTCGCTTTGCTTTTACTTTTATTACAGAATACTACTTCTATGTTAGAAACAATACTCAATTATTCATTGACTCGTCCTCAAAATGACAACTTGGTTTCGACTCACCACGAGTAAGCTAAATAAGGAAGTGGTGGCATTTCATTGCAGATACAGAGCGTAGCGACCTCCGAGCTTATTTTGTCTTCACAGTAGGAATCAAATTGATCTTTTTGTGGGTTACCTTCGTTTTCAGCTGTGCCGTTCTCGCAAGTTCGGATCAGGCAGGTATGCAATTTCCCTAGGTATTTTATTAAGGGATACCCTAGGCCACTTGTAAGAAATTCTTTTCTTTTCTTTCTTTTCTTTCAAGTTCTCTAGATGAAATAAAATAAGATTGGCGGCCTTCGGGACAGACTTTCTAACCCGGTACATAACGTGGACCCCGATAGTCACTTGCGCACGGAGAAGAGTGTAGGACTCGCCTCAGACACTATATAAAATGCCAGGGCTTTGTGGCATGCCACTTCTAATGGCCCCTCTTACAAAAGATCACGGTGGAGAGCCGCTCATTCTAGTTACCGGTTGATTCTAGTAAATGTCAATGTCATTTGATAGCTAGGAGTACTCACGTTGGTTTCGTCCACGATGCATGTGAGAGAAACCTATGAACACACATTGTTTCAACCGTGAATAAACTAGTATTCTTATGTTCTTTTATCAAAACACTCGGCTGCTCATGCCAATCTCAAACAAATGAAGATCCCTTCCATTTTGTAAAGTGTGTTTTGAGAATTAAGTTACCCGATAAATTGTAAATGACCGGAATAGTTGGTTCCCAATAACAACAACTAGGTAGGCAGTTTCTCGAGGGTACGTAAGAATTGCCAAGCGAATGACAAATGTGAAGGCTCGCATTAGTGAGCACAAGACAGACAAAACAGGGTCTGTGGGGTGAAAGGTGGTCAGTATCGCAAGTAGCAGTTCGGGGAAGCCAAATTATACTAGGCGCGGAACACGATGGTTTTGCAGGAGCCTGTCCTGTGCAAGTAGTCTGAGTTTCAGGTGCAGCCTCGCTTAGCCTAACTGGCGTCTTGATCCGAATCGAAAATTGCTTTGCGAGTAACAGTTGCTGCCAGTGAGAGAGAGAGGCATTCTAGTTACTCACAAGATAAAAAGTATGATCTGGCAATCAAATAGCTAGGTTGTACAACATTTCAAAGCGAATCTTTTCGACAATGGCACGTGCGTTCCCAGTTCCTGACTTGGTACATAGGAAAAGAGTTGGAGTAATCAAGGCATCTGGCGTTTTTGCTATTTTGGAGATTTTTCAGAAGGAGATGATGCACACGATAGGATAGGAGAAGAAATTCAAGCTAAGAGAAATCAGATAGAAGGAATAAAAGTTCAATCAGTAGGATATATGGGCAACGACCGCGAAGTGGGCCGCATGCTCCACAGCCAAGATGTAAATCTTGAGAGTAGATTTGCGCGCTGACAAGCGGCGATATGTCAACGCAACACTCGGGAGCATATAAACTTCGCGAATAATCTAGTGCATCAGGTCGGGATGCTTCCTGAGTTGCCATGCTCGGACTGTAAATCGTCCGAACTAAGGCTTGAATGAGAGAATGAATACGATATGTGCGCCTCATTAAAGAGAGAAGTTGATGTAGATAGCTTTCCCTACGCCTCGAAGTCTCTGACGATATAGGCATTTTCATGAGAATCAGAAGGCAATTTCCCCTTGTAGAGGGTCCGTCTCCAACCCTACAGCAGGGACTTTGACTGAGATTCATTCTTGAGGTACTATCGTAGATTGTACAAAGCGTCCTTGCCAATCCGACTATCGAGGGTGATAGATTTGTTTTGTTGCTCGAAATCCAGGGAAATACACTGGGACGCACATCTCTGAACATTACCAAAGGCTGTTTGACTGCTTTGATTTCTTTCAGAGAAAGATAGTAAACGAGCTGATGAAATAAACGGATACCTTGCATGGACGATGATAAGATGAGTGAACGGAAAGAGGAAGCAGAGGTTCAGCAAACACCAAATGTACTAAAGTCGGCAGATAAAGCATTGAAGAAAGAGTAGGGATCGGGAAACGAATTAGAGAGAGACAGGTGAATCATTCAGTACAGTAACAACGAGCCAGCAGGGCAAGTCATTTTTGTATGTAGAATTTGCATCAAAAGAGAGGTGAGCAATAGAATGCAGGACAACGTGTTTGCTATTGGGTCGTAGAACTGCGGATCAATATACTGTTGCGAGGGATCGGTCATAAGGAGGCCCGGGGGGCCTCGTTCAGGCGGGAGTACACGTGCTTCTCGAGAAAGGTCCGTGCCACTGGTACAATTTCGTCTTGGCAAAGAAGGAAGCCGTCATGTCCGTGATCGGAGTCAATGATGAAGAGCTCAGAGTTGGGGAGGTTATCATGAATAAAGAACTGCTCTTCAGGAGGGTACAGCGCATCACTGCTAATTGAGACGACAAGCGCAGGCTGGGTCATGCGCTGGAGAACGCCCTCGACACCGCCTTCGCGACCGCGTCCAAGGTCATGGGTATCCATCATACGAGTGAGCTTGATGTAACTCAGTGCGTCGAAACGTGAGACGAATTTGGTGCCTTGGTGGCGCAGGTAGGACTCGACCTCAAAGAAGCGCTCTTGGTCATTTCCTGCAGAGCGAGAGTGCACCTGGCGGCGCCCGAACTTACGTCCGTAGCCAGCGTGAGTGCGGTATGAGATCATAGCCATGGCACGCGCTACGCTGAGGCCCCGTGCAGGGAAGGTATTGTGTAACATGTAATCCCCGTCACACCAGTCGGAATCTGCATAAATTGCCTGTCGCTGTGCCTCCGAGATAGCGATCTGCCATGGGTGGTGTTGAGCACCGCAGCTCATGGGCATGATGGCCTTTACATAATCGCCACCACACGCTGCCCACTCGAGGGTCTGCATACCTCCAAGTGAACCACCAATGACACATGCGATGCTGCTAGCTTGAAGGTGCTCGCGGACAAGCTTGAGGTGAAGGTTGACACTGTCACGAACAGTGACATCTGGAAAGCTGCGCCCGTACGGCTGTCCTGTCTTGGGGTTGATGGAGGTCGGACTCGTGGTTCCATAACATGATCCAAGCACGTTCATGCACACGATGAACATCTTGGAGTCATCAAACAGCTTGCCAGGGCCCAACATGGAACCCCACCACTCATCGAGAGCAGCATTCCCGGTCAGCGCGTGGCATACCACAAGCACATTAGATCTGTCCTCATTCATACGTCCATACGTGCGGTAGCGACAAGTGACATCTTGAAGCAAAGCTCCGCTCTCCAGCTGGTACTCAGCAAGCTCGAAAGTGTCACCGCTGGCATCAACATTCTTGTACTCATCCTCCTCGTCGTCAGAGAGTCCGTCACTGCCATTTTCGGCATAAATCGGTTGAGGTTTAGCAGCTGAAGCCTCGCTAGACGTGACGGTGGCCACGCAGCGTCTTTGGTCACGGTTCGAAGAGGACATCTTTGAACTGGTTGGAATCAATGCCTCGTGGCGGGTTGAAGCTCCTCGACCTGAGTGTAGAAACCTATCCAGGCGATGAAGGTGTTGCTGCTGGCTTCGGCTGAAAGGCTTTGAGGCCACTTCGGCAGAGTCCACGTTGACGGCCACAGCAGCGATGCCCCGACCGTCGATGGCAATGGCGGAGAGGTGGTCTTGCAGCGAAGACGCAGCACGAGGAGCGGCAGCAGGGCGTAGGCTCGAGTTCCGAAGCCCGCCGAGGGGGGCTGCGCGAGCAGCGGCGGCAGACAGCGCACGCATCAGGAGGGATCGGGATTGCCGCCGCCACCACGAATGGAAACAGAATCAGCGAATTAATTAAAAATTTGTTGGTCTTTCTGACGATGAATTATGCTAATTAAAAAATGATGATGAAGAAAAAAAAAAGTGACAATCAAACAAACAAACAAGCAAACAAACAAATGTTTATTACTTATCATAACATGAACTCAAGACCTCCTTCGAAACTCGCCAAATGACCTGAGGGTACAGGGTATCAAGCAACAAGAAACGTATATCTAGGCATGCCAAAATCCCAACTCAGCGTAGAGACGCCGCGCATCAATGAGTAAAGAGGTTATTTTATTTCCCTGAGTGCAATTATTACCCATAAAATGGCGCGGCACTCCACCGATATTTTTATTTTATTAAAGATTAAAAAGAGTGCTAAAAGGATGAAAGAATGAAAGAATGAGCGAATGAAAGAATGAATAGGCCAATATTGCTCACCTCTACGCAGAGTCTCTGTCGCAAAGCTCTGCCCACGCAGCGATGCTGACACACATACGAGATTCGGAATAAGGGTTTCACGAACCAACTGAGGAACGTAGTACTGAGGTCCTGATCGGTTTCCCAGGTATTACGAATGCAACGTGCAACTGCTTTCTCGTGCCTACCATAATGATTGTAGGTATTGAGAGTGCTTTGCGCCAATAATTCTGAGACTCGAAAGTTCTTTCTATTACATAATAATGTTAAAATACATAGAAACATATGTTTTAATTCTTTTTCTTTCTTTTCTTTTTTAATGTAATTAATTTCTAAATGAACTACAAATAGTTTGTGGATGGTTGGCCATTCCCTAATGTTAACCGTAGTTGAGCCAATAGCGCAACTTGTCAATCGATGCATACTGACCTGGCTGGTTCGTCTATTTCTTGGCTGCCTGTGGACTGATGCTATGAATACCAAGAATTGGCAACTGCGCAAGGACTAGCAGCACTTGGAGAGGTTTCCAAGCTCTTGGACGGAGATAATAATCGCGACTTTACAGTTATTGCCAGCTTCGAGAAGGATTCTCAAGCTTGAGACTGAGCAATCCTGAGACTTCTTGGCAAGGGAGGAAAGAGGCCCACTTATAGTAGAACTAGTAGTAACTGCTTAGGTATCCCTAGCAAATTACTATAATTATTGTAATTATTGTTAATGTTATTATTACTATTATCATGCCTAGTAATCAATTAATTAATATACTGTTTGGTACGTCTTGGGCATTCCTAATGAGAGAAAAAGGGAAAGGAAACATTTGTTATGATTTGCCTATTGCTCGACGAAGTGTTTTTTATTTTTAATTTTATTTCATTTTTAAATAATACAGTAAAAGGAGACCAAACGTCTATAGATATCTATTGTTCGTAGGTATTTAATTTTATGACAACATAGTACGTAAACTCTTTCTCTTTGCATTCTATGAACAAACTCAAAAGCTTTCCTGTTTTAAAGATTGTTTTTATTTTTATTTATTTTTTAACTTTGGGGAAAGGTAAAAAGGAAGAGGAAGGCGCGGAGGGCCATAGGCCCATATAGTCTTTCATTAGGGGTCAGGGTCGCCCAAAGGAAAAGTCAAAGTGAGATATGCGTAGGCGACCTTATCTGACTGTTACTGGTTGACAATGGAGAAAAGAAAGAAAGAAAGAAAGAAAGAAAGAACAGAGAGAAAAGCCATCGACTTTCGTCACGAAAGCCATCTACCCTAAAAACTAGGCTTACATAAGCCTCTACCACTCGCTACAGGTTCGTTAATGGAGGTGGGGAAAGAGTTCACAGCGCTCGTCTCCGATCTCTTCACCCTCCCTCGCTGCTGCAAAAGCTCTCAATGAGCGAATGGTTCTAGACAAAATCACCCTCAATAACCTGCAAGCGACCTTCCAAAGCGAGGCCACCATGCGGCCTGACGCCACAGCCTGAGGGCGTGGGAAATGCCAACCTCCAGAGTTGCTTTTACTCTAGGAAGAAAGGCACCTGCCTATATGAATGTGTATATGCATCTATGTATATGCATACATATACATCATACAACTTTAATTAAAAACGAATAAACAACTAAGAGAGAAAGAAAGAAAGAAAGAAAGAAAGAAAGAAACTAAGAAAGTGAAGAAGAAAGAGAGAAGGAAAGAAGGAAATTAAGAAAGTAAATAGAACAAAATCTTTGATGAAAGATCACCTCTGTCATTCCTAATTGTGCTTAGTAGGAAGAGGAGGAAAGCAGCGAAAGTGGAAATGAAAGAAAGGCTCGCAGAGAACGGGACCCAAAAGACCCAATGCTCGATGACAATGACCGACGCCGACGCCGACGCCTGCGAGAGCAGAGGGCGAGTGAAGAAAATGGTAAGCCAGGCAACCAGGGAAAAGCGGAGCTGCGGCAGGTATCTTTCTTTGCCAAGGCTGCGGCGGCGAGTTTGCAGGGTTGACTGGGTATCTGAACGAACACCCACCGTCGATCAGCTTGCCAGAGAAAGACCTTGGTACGGACTGGCTGAGCGTGCCTCAGCTCCTAGCATGTTTCGAGCAAAAGCCAAGCAAAAGCGGGCTTTGCATTGCTTGACCTCCTAGGGTCGAGCAGACTCAGGGCGAGGCATAAGCTCGCTCTGGTGCAGCAATTGGGCGGTTTTATGCTCGAAGTCTGCATGTGATCATGATAGATCGCTTCGCACACTTGGAGGCTATATACAAATGGAATGCACAAAAAAAGCATGAATTGGATGTTGTAGTAGGTACTACACGTCTCAGGCACAAGTCGAAGATCGACTGCTGCCAAGTTAACTACACGTGTACGTACCTAGGTACCCTCTGCCAAATTGCGAGCAAACTATCCCAGCTTGAAGACAGGGGTAGAGCGATCCCCGCAATTTGATGTCTGCATCTGCAAATCGGAGGGGCAGTAGTTACCTACGTGCGTATTCACAATTCTAGCTATTGTGGAAACTCGAAGAGATCAATGGTCTCACTCACTCACTCTACTCTACGGGGGATTGCAAACGTACTCTCTCTGACGACGGCTCTGGGTTTCAAGAAATCGGGTTGAACCTAATCCACCATTCAGGTCCGATTCTACTGTATCTGGTACGACGATGGTCGTGAGTTCGAGAAAGCTCTCGAAGATTAGCAAGTTTCACGCACCCTCAGCGTTCCATTGCCGAAGTTCTCGTTCTCGGGCACATTGAGCGTCACCGACAGCAAAGAAGACCTTGAAGTGAGTTTCGGATGCACGCTCTGCGATTTTGCCATGTATCCTTCTCTCCAACTCCGAGTCACACGGAGATTATGGCCTTGAATGTCCTTGTAGAAAAAATCTTATAGAGAATAAATAACTTGCTACAAGGCCATGCCTAGCTCGCAGGTGCTACAAACTCCTGGTTTCGTTTTTGCATATGCTCTGACTTGCGTTTTATCCAAGTGGCTTGATGGAAAGCTGAGGGTGGGTAATCACTATCGACTTGTACAACTTGAAGAAGCTAGCTAGCTACATTCATCTGCTTCTCTAGACTAGAAGAGAGAGAGAGAGTCCTAACTAAGAGCAATGGGCGCCTTCACTTGCTTGAAGATGGTAGAAGCTCGAGCAAAGAACATCATTTACTCTTGGGTGCTACAGGCTGGAGTCGATTTTAGTTGTCACTGACTACCAAATAGACATAGGTAGTCAGAGGACCGCCATCATCGTCATCATCACTACATCCACTGACACACTCGCTCCTTAGAAACCAATCTATCTATTTATCTATCTATCTCTCTTGCCATGGTGCTGGAGGCTTTGCAAGCTTTACTTGGTCTCAAAAGCTCAGCTCCGGGCCTTTGACAACTCATAGGTGTGCCTAATTTGATGGCTTCATCGATTGCAGAATGTAAATCTTCTTAGCGCAGCTAGAGAGCTAGAGGCACTTACTATGAAGTTATATGGAACATGGTTCGTACTAGTTAGTCTGTAATAGTGTTTGACACTTACTAAGTTCGATAGACGTAAGTAATTATGCATTACATTATTTGGCTTATTCCTTGACTGATACGACGACAACTTTTGCCATTGTTATCACTTAGGATTTTGACTCCGACTTGCTTGCACGTGGCGGTGGAGCCACTGGGTAGAGTTCGAACTGCGAAGCTGTGATAATCATGATGATGACGATGATTACCGACTAGCGCCGCCAAGATGGTTAACTAGCAACAGGAAGTATTATTAAGCATTGCTCAAAGCAAGTGAAGTCCATCTTAGTTTATAAAATAAAGTTTGAAGTTGTGTGAAAAAACTTACTTGCAAATATCCAAAGAGTCGCTTCGTGCCAGGTCCAGACGAGCCAAGAGAGCGAAAATCTCCATAAAGTTGCTCTGTGTTGGACTTTAAGCAAATTTCATTGAACATCAACAATAGAAGAAGCAAGTTAATCTATGGAGAAAAATATGAATAAATCACGAGAAGGTCTATCAATGAATCAAATCTTAGATTAAAGTACAGTAAATCTGTTTATATAATAGAGAAAACCTGAGGATACAATAGAGAAAAAAACTCAATCATAGTTCACTCAACCTTGCAGAGGTTGGCACTTTGACTAGTTGGGCAATCAATATTCATGCGCGTACCTATACAAACTTTCGCCTGAGAGATCGAGGAGGCCGAGGACTGCAGCAAATAGCACGTAGTCCTGGTTGTGAAGTGGAAAAGGACCTTGGTTGGACTGATCAAATCTAACAGCAGATACGCAGCATGACGACAATCTTGTACGCCATCGTGGCACACGGCTCGCTGGTCCTGGCAGAGTTTAGCGCGGCAACGGGCGGAAACTATACGCAAGTGGCACAAGAGCTCCTTGAAAAGATCTCGATCGAAAAAGATGCCCGTATGAGCTACGTTGCAGAAGGTAAATATACTTTCAATTACATCGTTCGGAAGGAGCTCGTGTACCTTTGCCTGGCTGAGCTGTCCGCAGGCAAATCTGTGCCCTTTGCTTTTCTTGATAAGGTTGCCCGGCTTTTTGAGGAGCGCCATGGTCATGAAGCACGTCAAGGAAGTTCATCGTTTGCTTATAATGCTGACTTTGCACCAGTGTTGCGCGCTCAAATGGAGTTCTTCTCGTCCAAGGGCAGTACCAAGCTTCAAGAGGTACAGGACAGTTTGGCAAATGTCAAGAGTGTGATGCAGGAAAACATCAGCCTTGTGTTGGAGCGCGGAGATAAAATTGATGACCTGGTGGTTCAGAGCGAAGGCCTCATGGACACCTCAGCCAGCTTTCGCACCGGCGCCTCGCGTCTTCAACAAAAGCTCTGGTGGCAAGACTTTAAAACCAAGATTATCATTGCTGTCATTATTTTGATTGTTCTCGTCCTCATCCTGGCTAACTACTGTGGAGGTACTGCCTTTCCTGAGTGTAGTACCGGCTTGTAGGAACACAATTTAAGACAGGCGAAATTGCATTATACTTTTTGTAAACAATAATTAGCACCATCTAGTGTCGCGAGTTTGCTTGTTGCAGAATACTTTCTATCTTCAAAACCTCTGCAATGGTAAGGCCTATGAAGCCTTATCCTGTTTACTGTTAAAACCTCCTTGAACGAAAATGCCAATCAGCAATTGGAGTTTGTCTTCTCAGACCAGCTGATTTAGGTGCATCCTTTAGAAAGTCCATCTCACAAGAACTGACACATTATTTTCTCAAGTCGTTTTGTACAATCCTGCAAACTGTTTTTTGTGGAGCAGCAAACTGTACATTTGAGCGGTTGCTGTAGAATATTGGATGGCCAAGTCTAAGATTCAGCCATCGAGCATGTATTAAAGTCGGCAAGAAGTTTGAGTAAAAGAGACAGCAAGAGACAGCTGCAATAAATGTGTACACTAATATTGTTCAATGACATTTTAAGTTCATATTTTTTCTTTCTATAAAACCGACTTCGCAAAGCCAGTGAGCATGGTTGATAGATGATGCTGAAGGGAGGCTCGTTTTCAAAAGATAGCACCTTATTTTGATTTTCTTTCTTTTAATACCCATATTCTTTCCCTGTTGCTTAGTCATATGAAACATATTAAGACCAAGTGATCTGTTACCTGAGGATCTTGCCTAGTTGCGTAACCTTTCAAAGCTTGGGATCAGTTATATGTAGAATAATTGTAAGAGTAGTATGCTGGAAAGTTAACGAATCGAGGCCATGCAACATCAAATTATATCATGGTATTTAAACTCTCTATCTTAAGTGCAAGTGGTTTCAAGTGGCTAAACTTGCGGAATTCTCATTATTTTGTTCGTATGCTTCCCACTGTGGGAGGTTTTGCTGCGAAGTTTCAGGTTAATCTTTCCCATTCACATTATTCTTGGGTTCGCTGCATCTTGCAACTCAGTTCTTACAGCTTCTGCGTAACGACTCGCTCTAGCCAGCGAGCTTCGTCGCTGAGTAACTCGCTGAGTAACTCGTCAGTCTCAGATACTTCTTCCGCACCCCAGGCTCTGGAGGTTAGATAGCCGTCGCCAGGCGTCTCTGTCGATAGTAAATATGCACCTCTCCGCTTCCACCTTGCGCACTCGGTAACTTATACATACATGGATCATCATTATAGTCATGATGCTTCACATTATTTGTTCCAATCAGAACAGTGGACTTCCACACCGTTTTCGCGGCCAGCCAGCTAGTAGGCAATAAGTACTACAAGCATCAAGAAGTACCTACCTAGGTTTCTGGTAGTGTCCATGGCAAACGAGCACAGAACCGCGGCAGAAACTCGCCGTAATATGGTTTTCAGCCTAAGAAGCCAAACCGAAGCCCATTTTGCAAGCGTGTCTGTAGAAAACGGCTGGGTTAGCACCTTTATGAGGAGGGGTTTGTCTAGGCACCTAGCGTATCAATTTCATTCGCGCTCTAGAATTACAATCTTACAACCTGTGCTACACTGTGTCTTTTAGTTTTTGCCACCCCTCGAGCCGGACACGGCAATTTCTTCGATGATGATGATAATGAAGAAACAGAATTGCAGCAGAACTTGAACTTAAACACGGAGGCGCATCGAGGGTTAGATTGAGCTGGCGTGCCTTGAGATAGCGGCTACAGGGTGCTAGAATGAAGAGAGCCTCGCTGACGGCAAGATTTCGCTCGTTGCGAACGAGCTCGAAGTCAGACGCTGGCGATGAGACAGCAAGGTCTATCACAGACAGTCCAAGATCAAGCAAAAGGAGATCCTCTTCGGGTGCAACAACAGGATCCCGGGGCCATCAAATGGCATTCTCTGTAGCATCGCTACGAGCCGTACGGGATGCTCTTGTAAATGGGAAGATTGCTGGGAACGTTCAGCTTGCAGTTGCCATGGAGGATGTGAATTCTGACGTCATGAAGAATGAAACACTGATCCTAGTTGACGCTTCATCATTTCCAAATTTCAAATGCGCCCGCAAGATCAAGCCTAAACGTCGATTCAATGTACAAGCCAGTATCTTAAGGACTAAAAGTAAACATGAATGGACAGTAGAGGACGTCGCTGATTTTGCAATGCAGGAAAAAGAGTGGGCGGAAATTGCCAAACCAATCCCATTCGAGGAGATTCCCACCGAAGAAGCTAGTGAGGACATCATCTGCATCTTAGTAGGCCCTACTTGCTCGTTTGACATGTTAGTAAAAGCTCTTGAAGATCTTGCGGACACTCGCGGTGTTCCTTACACAGGTCTGAAGACCTACGTGAATCTATTACCAGGAGCTGGAATAAATATTGGCACAGTGTGGTCCCAAGATGTGCCCAAATGGTTTGCTGAGCCAACCCCAATATTTAGTGAAGTTGCTCTTGTTGTTGATCGTTTTGCCTCCCCTGCCACAAGTATCACGATGGCTAACATGTGGGCGATCTATTATGCTACCAAAGATGACCGCCCTATTCACGTCATTGTGCCCGCTGATGTTCGAACATTGATGCGTCAACAGCTTCCAGAGCAAGCACAAAATGTATTTGCATGGATAAACTCCATTCGAATCGAGCACTGCAAACTTCCGTCATTCTGCAGTGCTGATTCTGAAGAATCGAAATGCGAAATGAATTTATCTGTGGAGCAAGATATTCTTGCTCGAGCCCGACAAACTGGATTGGGCCCTGTCACTAAAGCAACCAAAGATGCACTTCTTGAATGGGCTCTGCAAAATACCCGTGTAGTTCTTGATCGACTCAGTATTCGTTTGGTGCAAGAGAAAAATGGAAATTATAAACCAGAGGCTAGGGCGTATGCCATGCGCGCATTAATACTTGCAGAAACAGCTGCCTTAACGCTGCTCTCGGCAGCGCGCCCAGAAGAATCCTTGAGGTATCTTTCGGAAGCCCTACGTTTTCAGACGATTGCGGACCCGCATCCTTCAGCTCTGGCTACTAGCCAGCTTCTATGCCATCGTGCAAGGTGCTCCATGGAGTTGAAGCAATATCAGAATGGTTTAGTTGATGTAGAACGAGTTGACGGTATGCTTTCTGACCTAACCGAACCACACGGCCCCAGCATTGGGCTTTGTCACATCGATGCATTACAAATCCTTGCTGACCTGAAACGCCGTTGTGGTGCACGAGAGGAAGCGGTCGAAGCACTCTCCAGACTTCTGGCTCTCAAGACTAAAATCTATGGTGAAGAGCATGTTGAGGTATTAGCGACTATGGAAGTTCTCGTAGAACTACAACTGGAGTTGCGACACGGCAGCTTTGCTATTCTTACTGCTGTCAAAGCATTGCAGCTCTCCAAGCATCTCAACGGCGAAAAACATCCTCATACTGCCCGTTGCTATAATCTTATGGGTCGTGCGATGGCAATGCAAACCCGTAAAAATGAAGCTTTACAAATGTTGAGTAAAGCTATTGAGATTCATTTATCAATCTTTGGAGAAAACGATCCTCGCCTTGCAGAGTTTCGACATGACTTAGCGAAGGTGAAATAAATTCTACTTCGTCCAAGCATCACAAGATCCATGTAAATCAAGCTGAATTACTGTTTTCTCATGCAAATAATCAGAGAATATGGCCGTCTTTCTTACGTTTTCTTTTTTCTTTGTTTTTTTAACAATGTAACATTCAACTTGTAAAGTTTGAAGATTTTTTTTATTTCTAGTGGGTCTTGGGTGCGTTGATTAGCAAGGAGATCTACACGAGTGGAGAGAAAATTGCACAGGTATATTTGGGTTGAATTTAACATGAAAAGAAAGCCTCTAGGTGAGCGCTTTAGTCGCACAGATCCAAATTAGGTTAGACACAATCTTCGCGTCTGTATGCACATGCACTTTCGCGAGGCAAGGGTAGTGAAATCATCATCATCGTTGACACTGGAGTTTCCACCGCTCATCTGAGATGCGCTGGAGCTCGACATGGAAGAACCTATTGATGCGGGATAAGAGATCATACTGCGAAGAATGCCATCTGGTTCAGAATCAAGCATAGAAACTGCTTTGCGTGCCGCATCAACTGGCACTACATTTTCAAGGCTCGGTAAATCGAATTGTACAAGCGGGGTCAGGCGCAAAGTTTGTACCATCTCACCTTGCTTATCGTGTTGCTCGAGTTGCCATGAGCGCGCAGTGGGTAAACTGGCATCCCCCTTTACCCACGGAAGCTGCGAACGTAAAGGTACCAAAAACGTCTTGGCGTTTTCGTGACAAAGGCAAGCCTGCGCTAATTGCTTCGCTTCAATAAGTGGACATTGCACAGCAAGTGCTGTGGCAACCGTTTGAAGAGCATTGCGAAGCCGCACGAGATCAGGTATCGCATCAGCACCTTCTTGTGTGGCATCAGTTGAAAGAGATGGCATTTCCATGCCAATTTCAGAAAACCACCCCTCAAAGTCACGTTTAAGCTTGAAGGTTCCTAAGCGGATTAAGTGCTTAACCACAACCGCTTGCATGGTGGGTTGAATTTGATGCTGTGCAAAAATATTTGAAAAACTTGCAAAGGTCTGCGCACCATTGCTCACACTATCCACACTATTGGCTCCAGTGTTGGCTTGTCGCTGAACGACGTGACGACAGATGACACCTAACATGCTCATGTTTGACTTGTGAATGTAGGGTAGTAATCGTCCCTGGTCAAGTAAAGTCACAAGTTCGCGTAGGGCATACATAATATCCTCAAGCTTATTCGCACGCGCAATGATCATAGTCCATAAATGTTCTGTGAAGTCAAGATTTGTACGGGGTTTCAGCATACGGTGGTCTGCGTCAAACACCCCTCCAAGATCAGAATCGTTAAGATCGATCTCATCTTGGTCTTGGAAAATATCCATGTCCCCATCGTCACCTCCGTTAGCCGCCTTGGAATTTGCATTCCGTACGCTACGCACACGTGAAAATAATGTGCCCGATACAGCCGAACGAAAGAACTCTTGCACCCTTCGCGCCCAAGTTGCGTCTGGCTCATAGACGTCAAGGTTAATAGCAGTTTCAGGCGTAAAATGGTGCAGTTGATTCAACACAATAAGACTCGAATCAGGTAAAAAGCTTGCACTAGCGCGATCAGAGGGAACGTTTTCACCGTCTAAATTCGTTCCTCTCACTAGTAAAAATGCTTGAGAAGGAATCAATGCAGGCGGACTTAGCAGTCGACATGGGGATGCGCGCGAACCAGCCCATTTCGCTAGCAAAGTTACACAGCCACTTGTATCAGCCACATTACCAAGGAGTTCATATGTAGCGGTTGCCTCCATCTTGAAGACATCCTTACCATCATCTTGAAAGGTTGATGCCAGCAACTGTGTGGTGAGTTGTCCATCGGCGCGCATGGACGTAGGGAGGTCAGAAGAGATCAGCGTGCATGCATCTTCGTCTGCACAGTCGTCACTCCAGGCTCCTAAAAGGGCTCCACGATCAGCTACGACAACGATAGGATCTTCCAGGTCAGGGGCAAGCTCAGCAAGTCTAGCTACAAGCTCTCGAGCAGTGGCCTCGTTGCCAACGGGTCTGGCGTTTCTCAGGATCACCCTGTGCGAAGCCAGAACCTCACGCAGGATGTCCAAGTCCTCACGACGCAGTGCCTCGGCTCGCGAAATAGCTTGGTGATCATGCGCAGAGCCAACAACAACAATTTGGGCATCCTCTGGAAGCAAATCTGTGGGCTCAACAAGGCCAATAGCACATAGTTGTGCTAGTACAAATGGGTTTCCTGCATCTTCACAAGCCTGTGTCAGACCCGGATCTAGTCCAAAGCAAAGCCAGAAGCCTCCTTCACGAGTACTCTCGTTATCCTTTGAAAAGGGATTCTGCGAGCTAATTTTGTTGCCATTGTCAACGTTTTCACTTTGTGTAGTAGCGCTTTGAAGGCCCTCATTGTCCTGTGGTTTCTTAGACTTGGATTGTCGCAATGTCACAGCTGCTCTCAAAGCTGATGCAGCTGGGTGAAAAGTGGCTGGCCCAACCCTCAGAAATCCTACTCCACGATCATCATCCACGTGAACACAGCCATCTCCTAGTGCCAACAACTCGCTCGAGAGGCCCTCCGCTCGTGCGTCAACATCACGTCCCATGGCGGCGGTTGCGAATTTGCTGTATACTTATTTAGTCCAGATTAGTAATTTATAATAGATAACCTACTACGCCTAGTTATCAAATCTCTCTATTTTCATGAAGGTTATTATTATGTATACTACCATGACCTAAGTCGGTAATCGAAATTTTGGGAGGTTTATCACTAGCTTCTTTCAATCGTCTCGAAGAGCAGTTTTTGAGACTTGTCGTTGACTATAGCATCAGCATCACTTAATCTATTGAGGAAATGAGGAAATGCAAACTAGAGCTAGATTATTCTGGTTTTGTCCATACTATGAGAATTCTTGTTGTTGCCCAATTGTGACTTGTAGAAGAGAATAACCGCAACTTAAAGCGATGCCGAAGGGTAACAACAAGCTTGAGGGAGATCTCATAGCGGCTGAGGAATAGTCTAAGGCTACCAAAACATCCTTACGGCATTATCAAACTAATTGCAACTTGAACGATTCGAGTGAATTTATTTCTTGTTGAAAAATAGAAAAACGCATCTCCGTCATCATTGGTTTCGTCAAACTTCTCCGCGGATCTTACCTGTCGTCATGCTTTGCATATTCTTTCAATTAATCTTTCAGAGGTGTGAATAGATTCATGTGTTGCGTTCAACAGAAGAGCACTTCATAACTTGTATGAACTTATAGACCTTTACTTGTGATATATATGATACTTAATAACTTATTCTCCTCACCCTTTTTGTTATAGACCTCTACCTGATCGCATAGTAAAAGCTTTGTTTCCATTTGTTCCATTCGTTCATTGATTGGCGACTGGATAGAAAATCATTCCATAACAATCAATTCTCCATAAATTCCTAATCAGCCGAGTGCTGGACGCGAGCCGGGGTCGCTCCGGTTGCTTCCACGGCGATAGGATTCGCAGACGATGTTGGGATCGTCTCTCCTGCGCGGCAAAGGCAAGCGACTTCCCGCTCGGCTGCTGCAGTCACCTCCACAGCCACTTCAACGCCAACATCAACCTCGGCATCCCTCGACCTGGTTTCACTCGCTTTCCCGTCGGCCTCAGTCACATTCCAAAGCTAGCTTGAAGCTCAATACTTGGTATGCGTCTTCTTCGCAATTTCTTCGTCAAGTTATCTTGCCATGGCAGCTCATTGAACGCAGAGCATTTTCCGCTAAGGACCTTGCTTCTCAATACGAACGCAAGACTCCAGAAGAACATGTTCTGTTACGACCTGGTATGTACGTTGGCAGCGTGGACGCCGTCGAGGAAGACCTCTTCCTTTTCAACAAACGTTCCAAACGCATGGAACTTGAGAGAGTCTCATACTCTCCTGGTCTAGTCAAACTCTTCGACGAAATCCTCGTCAACGCCGCAGATAATGTTGAGCGCTCCAAGAAAATGACTGCAATTCATATTGACGTGGACAAGAAACTTAACAAACTCACCGTGCGTAATGATGGTGCGGGAATTCCTGTGGTGATGCATGAGAAGGAGAAAGTGTATATTCCTGAGCTAGTGCTGGGCAACTTGCTGACTGGATCAAATTTTGATGACACAGTGGAAAGGTTCACGGGTGGAAGACATGGTTATGGTGCGAAACTTGCGAATATTTTGTCAAATTATTTTCGTGTTGAGACCCTTGATGCAGAGCGCGGCCTGCTTTTTGAGATGGAGTGGGAGAACCACATGAAACCTGTTGGCTCTGGTGCCAAAATTACAGAACTCTCCAAAGCTGAGGTTGAAGCTCGTGGAGGAGGATACACCGAGGTTTCATTTATACCAGATCTGTCGGTCTTCAATATGAAAAAACTTGATCAAGGTACGCTCAAAGTTATTGACCGTCGAGCTCGTGACGTGGCCGGTCTGCTCTCACCCTCCATCCAGGTCTTTCTGGATGGAAAAGCAATCCCCGTAAATTCTTTTGAGGAATTCGCAGCCCTTTTCTTTCCTGAGACCAAATCGCAAGTCTTGAAGAATATGGCTACCTACACAGATGATAAGTGGCGTGTTCTGGTGCTCCGCTCGCCCTTGGAGGGTGATGCGCTTCAGCAAAGCTTTGTTAACCGCATGGCTACTTCTCGCGGTGGACAACACGTGAATCACATTATGTCACAGATTGAGCCAGCTATCTTGGATGCGGTCACCAAGAAGATCCCCAAATCGTCTGAGGCTAAAATTACTCGCAAATCCATTCGCCAAAAAGTTGCCGTTTTTGTGGACTGCCGCATTCCCAACCCGTCATTTGACACGCAGGTCAAGGATAAATTAACATCCACAATCAACGCCAAAAGTGGGTGTACGCTGAGCAAGGATTTTATGACATCCCTCGTAAAGAAAACCAAGATTGTCGACGGAATTGTTGCAGAAATCCTGGAAAAGGAAGAAAACGTTTTAGCACGTGCCCCTCGCAAGACTTCACGAAAGGCTATCTTGGGCATTCCTAAGCTTGAGGATGCAAACTGGGCTGGTACAAACCAATCAAAAGAAGCCACTTTGATTCTTACGGAGGGCGACTCTGCCAAAGCCCTTGCTGTGGCGGGTTTGCCTGTAGTTGGCCGTGACCGTTATGGTGTCTTTCCTTTGCGAGGCAAACTTTTAAACGTTCGTGATGCTACCAAACGCGCCATTCTCAAGAACGAAGAGGTTAACAATCTCTGCGCAATCCTCGGTCTTGACTTTAAAAAGAAGTACACAACAGAGAAGGAGATCTCTACATTGCGCTACGGTCGCGTTATGCTTATGACCGATCAAGACTATGATGGCTCTCACATTAAAGGTCTTCTCATCAATCTCTTTCACTTCTTCTGGCCCGAGCTTATCAAGCGACCTGGATTCCTTTGCGAATTTGTGACTCCTCTGGTGAAAATTTCCCCAGGTCGCAAGTCGGAGGGTCGACTTAGTTTTTTTACCATGCAAGACTATGAAAAGTGGCTCATGTCAAATCCTAATAAACGAGGAAGCAACCTCAATGTCAAGTACTATAAGGGTCTTGGTACAAGTACATCGGCAGAAGCCCGCGAATACTTTGGCAACCTTCCAAAACATGTCTTAGATTTTGCGTGGCCCTCTACGGAGGACACTAAGCAAAGCGCAAAGGCCAGGGCTGCGGATGCAGAAGCTGACCAACGTGATAGTGCCGTACTCACCGCCGAAAATGCTGGTGAGCTCATTGATCTTGCCTTTAATAAGAAACGTGCACAGGATCGTCGTGACTGGATTTCTTTGGCAATGAGACAGCAGGCGCTTGGAAACTTCCATTATGTGGATCACAGCGAGAGTCTTTTGCGTTTTGATGACTTCATCAACCAAGAGTTAGTCTTGTTCTCTCAACATGACGTTGCGAGAAGTTTACCATCTTCTATTGACGGACTCAAGCCGTCGCAGCGCAAGGTTCTCTTTGCCAGCTTTAAACGGAACCTTGTATCCAAGGAACTCAAGGTCGCTCAGCTTGCTGGCTTTTGTGGCGAACAAACAGCATACCACCACGGTGAACAATCCCTGCACCAAACTATCATTAATATGGCACAAGATTTCGTAGGTAGTAATAACCTTCCATTGCTCTATCCGGCAGGTCAGTTTGGTACGCGTTTACAGGGTGGGCGCGATGCTGCTAGCCCGCGTTATATTTTTACGCGACTCCAATCTTATACACGAGCTCTCTTTCCAAAAGAGGATGATGCTCTGCTAGAACGTAACGAGGACGACGGCATTCTTGTGGAACCTGTTGTTTACAAACCAGTCATTCCAATGGCTCTCATTAATGGTGCCGAGGGTATTGGCACAGGTTGGTCAACTTATGTTCCGGCACATAGCCCACTCGATGTCATCGCAAATGTACGACGTAAGATTCATGGCGAACCCATGATACCGATGAAGCCTTGGTATCATGGCTTTAAGGGTGAGATTAATCCGTTGAAGTCTACTAGCAAAGGTTTCCGATATTCTGAGGGTTTCGAAAGCTCCGGGATTATAGAGCGCGTCGCAACTACCCGAGCACGCATCACAGAGCTACCCATCGGACGATGGACAGAGGACTTTAAAATCACCCTGCGCAACCTGGTGACTGAGGATGTCCTGACAGATTTCACTGAGCATCATGATGAGCGCACTGTGTGCTTCGAAATAAAAGGAAAGAAGGACAACCTTGATAACATTTTGAAGGATTCTAGTGCCTTACGCACAACGTCACGCATGCTAGCAAGTAATATGCATCTCATCGATGGTGACGGCCGTGTGCAGAAGTTTACAACTCCCGAACAAATCATCGAAGCCTTTTATCCTGTCCGTCTAGACCTTTATGTGAAGCGTCGGGAAGTCATGTTGGCTGACATGCAGTATCGCGTGAAACGTCTTCAGAATCAAGCCAGGTTTGTGCGAGAGATTGGAGATGGGAAGCTTGTTGTACATGGCAAGTCAAAGGCTGCGATTTTGGAGTTATTAGAGACTAATGGCTTCCTTGCGGAACATGCTCTAGGCAACCCTGGCGATTCAAAGAATGCTATTAAGACTTCTATTGATCCCCAAGATGCCCTCGAGGAAGAAGAGAAGGAGGATGAATCAGAGACTTCCGGGATTCCGGCTAATCTTACAAAAGGGGGTCTCGAGGCAAAGGCGTACGATTATCTTCTCAATATTCCGATATGGGATCTGACAAGGGAAAATGTCGACAAAATTGAACGTGAGCTTGTGGATATTGAAAAGGAATATGCTGATCTTCTTAAAAGCCGTGCCGAGGACCTTTGGCTGAGGGACTTGGACAACTTGGAAGAGTTGCTAGCAGGGTACCTTGCAGCATAAGCCAGCTCATAAACCAACTCAATTTTTATCTCCTGTACCCAAGCGTTTCAACTCTCATCAAAAGCTGATTGTGTATATTTCGCCATTCAATTTCTATGTAGTGTGTACCGTCACCTATTTTCACTCCTGACTGAGCATTAAGTTGATGTTCATCTCCTCGTCTGACACAAGTATAAAAAAATTACGACTTGAAAGTTCAATTAATAAGTACTGATAACATCTTCATTATCAAAATTTCTTATTATATTCACATTATATCATGATCAATACGGAGCGAAGGCTAACCAAGAAAGGTATCAACTTATGAACTACCTAGACGAGTCCAGAATATACAAAAAAGAGTAAATGCACATGTATGTATAACAACAGGAAAATTAAAACTTTCGTATCAAACTATGACTTAAACTTGTCAAGAGGTCAAAGTTCCCCCTTAAAGATATAAAAACTTTTCCCTGCAGGGTTCCAAGTCCTAGGTTGGTGAATATGCCAACACTTTTAAAAATCTATCTAATTAATTTAATTCATTATTACTGAGTTTTTCAATGAGAGCAAGCTGATCAGCTTCAACCTTCTCTAATGAAGCGATTTGGGTTTCCAGACGTTCCAGCTCTGCTTCCTTCTCACGTAGCAAGAGCATATGCTGACGCTGTTTCGTCTTCCTTGTCTCAATTTCTGCATCCACCAAGTTGCGTTGGCCGATAGCACGAAGTTTTTCCTTTTCAATAATCTGTGCTTGTGCATCCAAAACCTGGACAAATGTTTGAACGTTGTCTGTGAAGTCACCGACCTTGGTCGCAAAATCGCGGCATTCATCGCGCAGCTCGGCTGTGCTCTCGAACTTGTCTGCGTCAAACACACGAATGTTCGCTGCGTCATCAAAGGAGATGGTCACGTCCTTCAGCGGTTCACCCATCCTCTCTATAGGTTTCTTAGTTCTGAAGTACCACGAACAATCTGGCTGACCTTTGCCGACAAACCCTATGGCTTCCGCCCTTCAAGTATAAAGGTTTGCTGGAACTTGAGTTTCTGAGGTTTGCCAAATCAGCAGATGCAAAGCACTGTTGCCCAGTTCTGACCGACCCTACCCCAAACACAATGACAACAACTACAAACTTTCGCTGCCGGCAGTTGCAAAGTCGCAACTGGGAAAGGAGGGATCCAATCCGTAAACCGAGTTCCTAGTTTCCTTTTCCGAGGGCAGAAAAGTCTCTTGATTCCGTCTGACGGAATCGGCGATTCGCAATAAAGCACTAGCTAGTCACATAGTACGTGCTATTATTTTGATGAAAATAGTCTAACGGCACTTTTCTTTTCCATATTATGAGGCAACCTGGGACACAACTTATCGTGTTTAGAGCTATTCTGCAGAGTGAATGATAGGAATCGAGAGCGGAGTATAAAGCAAGCCATACTCAAATTGAGGGCTGCTTCAGGGATTGTCTAGTTAAAATTTGTGCCAAGCTCTGCGCTGGGTTCTAGTATCTACCATGCGGGTCACCGATGGGCTCATAGCAGACGAAGAGACGCGAGGCCCTTTTCGAAAGGACTGGGAAAGTTTTGCTGTGCCAAAATTCTTTCGCCCGTCTTCAAAGGATGACAAAGCCGATGGAGTAAGCGCTAATGCATCTCGACTTGGTGTTGACTTTATGCGGGCCTGCCAGGATCAGATAGTGCTATCTGTGGGCAACGGAGCCCAACTAATAATCAATCAACTCCCTGCAGATGATACACAATTAGGAGCTGTTGTGTGGGATTGCGGAGTCGTACTTTGTCGTGTTTTACATTACTTGAGAGAATGCATGGGTCAGAACTGGCTTCAAAAGGCTCTGGTTGTGGAATTCGGAAGCGGCACTGGAGTTGGTGGACTTTGTGCATCCCACCTTGGTGCTGGTCGCTGCATTCTTAGTGATCAAGAGGGTCTACTAGGGTTGTTGAGAAAAAACGTTGTCTGTAACCCCAAATGTGCGTCCACCGTGAGCGTGCAAGTATATCATTGGTAAGTTTGGAGAGTCGTAGCACTGTGTTTTAAGCCTTGGAACGTTTGAGGAGCAGTATAAAATTTAATACGATCGTCTAACAACAAAACCAACAAAATTGTGCAGGGGGGCGCCGTTCCCCAACGAATTCGAGCTTAATGTAGATGAAGAATTCAGGCTTGTTCTTTGCTCAGACGTGCTTTACGCAGCTGCTGCTCATCCCCAACTATTAAAAAGCTTGGATTTAATCCTAAATTCGAGAACACTTGTTTTACTATCCGTAAAATATCGCAATACTGAGTAAGTTTTTATATGTTTCGAGGGATTGAAGCGATCCAATGTCTATAGTCATTATGTTGTGCTTGTCAACTGTCTGTACCTAACTTTGAGCTCTTTGATGACAATTAAATTCCATTCTTAGACAGGAAATATTATTTTTAGAAGATCTTTCAAAATTGAACGTATGTGTCCACGCAATCCCCTTGGAGTGGTGCGCGGAGGCTGTGCGACACGAAGGCAACACAACCTCACTCGCAGTATTCCTACTTTCGCGGCCACATCACTCTGCTAGTTAAAGAAATAAAATAAAGAACAATAAACTTAACAAGTTGAAAACGAATATTCGCAACCCATGAGAATCATCAAATTTGTGATTTTCCGCTGTATATTACTGAACCAACATTTAAATAAAAGCCTCATCCGCAATTAAGCACTAAACCTATATAATTGAGCTTTAGTCAATTATGACACCTTATGCTTACTCACAGACCAGATTCATTGTAAACATTTCTTCTCTTGCAACACGCTTTCAACGGCTTCTTCAAGGGTGTGCACCTCATACTGTGAATGGTACGCCTTTCATTAGGACTTTGGGTACTTTCTTTTTCCTTTTGCTTATATTTATATAACGAAAAGGAGACAGTTCCCTCTTGTACATGTTCATAACCATTATGTCTACTTGCTTGCACTTGATCTGATTTATGATTGGTGTTTTGTCCAATCAGGGGCAGAGCATCAAAGAGAGAGCAAGAGACGCGTAGAGCAGAGTATAATTGAGGCAACGCGGCTGCTGTGACAGTATCTGAGTTGCTATTACTATTGATGGTGCTGGTGCTAGTGTAGCTGCTACCACTGCTGAAATCTATATCTTGCATTGGAGCATTTCTCTAACGAAACAGAAACAATGAATACCACGTATGCTCCGTCTCGGAGACGACCTAGGACAGCAAATTCTGGTTCAAGCCACACAAGTGCGAATCAAAGTGGTGACCAAGATGAAAAAACAATCTTTCGTAAAGAGCTCTTTCCTGATTTTTTCCGGAGTAGACCTGAGTTTGCCCGTCTTATGGAAATGCCGATGCAGCGTGTTGCATCCAAGAGAAAAAGTGCTCACTCATATTTATCTCTTGAGGCTGGAGTTGATCCGAACTATGATCCGAGATATTTTAAACCTTCTGACGAAGCTATTGAAACCTTTGTTCGCAAGCCCATGCGCGAAGAAGCTGAAGAGCTTGCCAAGCGAAATATTGATAAACCATTGCTCGGAAAACTCAGCCCAGGTAAGAGAGTTGTCAACAAAAAACATCAAAGAGAAAAATCTGAAAGGAGGATGTCTTTGACACGCGCCCACACAGAAGGTGATTTGCTCGTAGGAGAACCCCGAAGACGAAGGACGATACGCAATAATCCGAAAGGCCGCAAAACGTTTCTCGGAGAAGTTGCAATTGCTAGCAGCCGAAAATCAACAATTGCTTCTTTACGCGTGGGAGGCTCAGAGGCACCAGGAAGAGATGCCCATGAAAGAAGCGAATTACGTCGTTCTCGGCTTCATACACATACTCATTCCTCGGAGGGTTTAGCCCATGCTCTGTCTGATGGGGAACATCAACTTAGTACCGCGCTTGTTTTGTATTCTTCCACACTTGGTCTTGAACACGCACTAACTCTGCAGGCTGCCAAAAATCTTCGGCACTGTCTCATGGCACAAAAGAAGATACGCGAGGCGCAAGATCTTGAGAAAAATCTAGAACAAGCTCTGGCAAAATTAAAAAAGCGCCTTGAAGCTCATCCCCATGGAAAGCTACAAAACTTGAACCGCTTAGCTCCGCTATCTCCGTCCTCCGAAAGTGATACAAAGCTAGTGTTTAACAAAGATATTCTTCAGCGCGCACCATCTGAAGGAAGGTGTATTGTTCCTCCCGAAGTATTCTGCACTGCATCACGAACCGAGCGGATTCCATTAAAAAGAACAATTTATCCCAAATGGATCGAATTTCGAGCAGAGACCAAGCTCGATGTAGAAGGAACGAGTTTTGTACTGCGGGATCCTATTATTGTACACTACAATTATGAACATGGGGATGACTCTAATCGTGGTCATGATGAGCTTGATCGCTTTGCAATTGTGCGCTGGCGAGGGGAGCACACCAACAAACGCAATGAGCTCAGATCAACCAAGTATGAAATCGACGCAAATGATGTAGTGGCTTTTTTAGATGTCCCGGAAGGAAAAATCTGGAAACATAGTTATTAGAGGTAGCCTCCTTCAAGAGGTTGGTACATTTGTTGTGCATTACTTACTTCATGGGAGCTATTTTTCTATTGGCTTATCAGCTCCTTTTCAAGTGAACCACGTCTCTGTAGATCTTGCAGTCTCTACAACAGATATTCGTTGTGGAGACCCCATTAACGTGCACTACCAAACCAGTTTACAACATGGTAACATGGATGGTGATTGGGTGGGCCTATTTGCTGCTACTGGCGATGAAAGTGCAGGTTCAGAGAAAGAAGATAGAATGTTTCTAATGGATCGAGCATGCGATGTAGAGGAGCAATCTCCATTAAATGGAGCAATCTTTAAATTAGACTTGGGGCCTGGGCGATCTGGACTATGCACATTCGGTGAAGAGCTTACAGAAACACTTCGTCCTGGTTTCTATTTGCTTAAAAGTTTCAATGAGACCCAAACTGGGTGCGTCCAAACTGGATCCTCTAAGGAGTTTGTAATTCGCATTCGGGAATCAATAGATCAACGAAAGAACTGGGCAATCGAACGGCATGTTCGAATTTGCCTTTTCAGCAATCCAAAAGAGCTGAAAGAACATCGTCTGGCTGTTCGCACAGCTATAGACGAGCGTCTAGAGGAATTCCGTAAGCGCAACCGAGTGCAAGTTACAGTTGTTGACTTGGCAGATTTTGTGAAGGAGTCTGACTTTCCAGCGCGTTCTTCGATAATTAATTCTGAATACCGAGGTCATACAGGTCTTGAGGCTCTATTCTACGAACTCAAATCTTGCCAGCCTTTCAATTTGTTTCTGATTGCTGATAGATATGGATGGATCTTTCGGAACGGCGTGCCAGCACGCTTGCAAAGAATGATGCCATGGTTGAAGGACCCATCAACCCAACAGCGAAGTCTTTTGGATATCGCGACTGACTTTGCAATCGAAACCCCAATTGCGCAAGGCGATGATAGTGACGTGGATGTCGTTTTGCTATGGAAAGCAGCGACCCCTCAGGGAGTCATCCATGAAGTCTCTCCTCCAGCTTCTCCAAACGATCAAAATCCTCTGGAAGCCAACCCTGAGGAGAATTTTGACGGACTTTTGCGTTTCGAAGACCACATGTGGCGCTCCTGTGGTCTAGAGGCGATTGCATATGAGGATGTTAAAGAAATGGCAGCAAACTCAGCTGATCAAGTTCTTGATGAATTAGAAGTTCTTTTCCCAGAAGAACTTGTGCCCCCAGCGTGGCATATACCAATGTATAATATGGAAGCTGTGGCAAATGTTTACCGTCGAAGACTTGATTACTACCCTAAAATCATGAATCAGTCTTTAGCGTCAATGGAATCATATGTAAGAAAATTGCCAGAAGACATTCCATATACTCTGCATGACTTAACTGAATTGCAGGTGAATAATGTTCGCAAGGCTGCGAGGGTTCTTGGAGCAGATGCAGAAACAACCTTGAGAGAGCGTCTTGCAGATTCCTTATTTCTTCCTGAAGTCAACACTGCTTGGTCGAGAGCGGATTTTGAAATTCCTGAATATTGGGAACGTGGAACACCACTTGCTATTGTTGGGGCTCCATTGAGTGGAAAGTCGACAATGTTAGCAGCTTTTTTTGAACAAATGTTTGATTGGAAAGACACCTGGGGGTCGTCGTCTTTGGTTTCAAAGCAAAACCTGTCAGTGATTCAGCGCTTTACAAGTGGAAATCATCGTTGTCTGTTAATTGGTTTATTTTTGGGCTCCTCTGGACGTTTTCGAAATGGCGCATCAATTGTGAGTTTCATGGTTCAAGAAGTAGTTAATACATTCGGTAGTTCTCTCCAGCGGTTATTGCCAAAGGGCGAGCTTGCTTCTTTGTCTCTGAGCAACTCCAACGGAGGCCCCCAAAATGGCTCTCAGCATCACCAGCATCATCATTTTCATGTCAACAATAATAACCACCACTTGTCACTACAGCAGCAACAACAGCAACAGCAGCAGCAGCAACAGCAGCAACAGCAGCAACAGCAGCAGCAGCAGCAGCAGCAGCAGCAGCAGCAGCAGCAGCAGCAGCAGCAGCAGCAGCAGCAGCAGCAGCAGCAGCAGCAGCAGCAGCAGCAGCAGCAATCATCACAGCAATCCTCCTTGAATCAACAACAGCTTCAACAATGTCATCAGGATCTCTCGAAACTTTGCAAGGCTTTGCAAAGTATTCAGGGGCGAATTGTTCTTGTTCTAGACAACATCGATGAGCTTGGGTTGGATTGGGTGCCACGTAACTTAGATCCGGCTTGTATTCGCTTGATTGTCACAATGCGCCCAACTTCTAGCGCATTTCAGACTGCTAAGCGTAGACTTTTCAATTTTATTAATCTCCCACAAGCATTCCCTCCAGAATTGCTTGCTGGAATAAATGCAGGTGCAAATCAGAATAGTCCCTCGCTGTCTAAATCGAATAGACGAACGTTCTCCCAGAACGATGCAATGGACATGCAAGCTTTGATTACGAAGCTTATCGAGAATAGCATGAAGGAGCTTGGGGCAGATCTTGATCGGTTCGAGATTTTACTTCGGTGGACGCGAGAAAACCCTACCTGGTGGTGCCATGTCTTTGAGCGAGCCAATCCAGTGACCAAAAAACGCCAGGCTTTGTGCGACGACTCTACCATTGGACGCTTCATCCTGCTGTTTCGATCGTGGGAGTTTCACGTGATCAAGGATGAAAGTGATTTGTATGAAGTGATACCTCTAGGTACACGAGAGCTCTATCAAGCCATTCTGAAGCGGCTGACAAAGCAAAGACCTATCACAAATCATTTACTTGTGTTACTTATCCGGCCAGCAGCTAAAGCTCTTACGGAACGTGAAATAACTGCTTCTCTTGAACAACATCGACAATGGAATGCCGCTGATTTTAGTATAGCGCGCCGCTTCCTGCTTGAAACAATAGCAGAAATGTATTCTGGGAAGCTGGTCTTACGTGGTCAATGGCACCGCGAACTCCTCGAAGAGTTCGTTCAGACAAACAATTCCTCAAAGGGAGGTTCACAAGCTTTGGGGAGTGGTGGGAATGGCGCGGGCAATGGTGGTTCGAACCGTCAGGGTAGTCCGTACCAGATTGGTAATACTCGGGGCCGAAGGGCATCCCAGTTTGGTTTTCAACCAATGAATTGAGCTTAGCAGAGAGCTCTTATTATATTGAGTATACCTAGCGCCCCTTTGGACTTTTTTTTGGTTTACACAAAGAGGTTAGTTAGTGCGGTACTTAGGAGGATCAAATGATAGTATAAACGTTAATAATTCCTTGAAAGTCTTTCATTTTTTAATCATCAAACAAATTAGGAAACTATGCACGGTTGAGGAAAAATGGGTGCGCCTTGAGCTGGGACAAAGTGATGCGATCACGAGGGTCACCTTGTAACATGCGATTCAGAAGGTCGAGAAATAATTCTGAAACGCGTAGATCTGAACTAAGGCGGCCCTTGGATATAAGGTTACGCATGACAGCTGCAATACCCTTGCGACCACGAAGCTGAAAGCGCTGACAGCCAGGACCAGGTTGCTCAAAAGGAAAGTTTCCGGTGAGTAACACAAAAAAGCAGATACCAAGAGACCATATATCACTTGCAATAGGGTCCAGAGTTGAATTAGCACCGGGTGTGTGGTGAAAAATCTCTGGGGCCATATAATTGAGCTTGCCCGTGAAACTAGAAGGGACTTGTTCCCATTGACCAGAATGCAAAGATGTAAGTTTCAGAGGCATGGCTAGCCCGAAGTCCAGTAAAAGGATATCTCCTGTTCGTGTTGACAAGCAAAAGTTCTCAAGCGATATGTCGCGATGAGCAATCCCAAGGTTTGCTAGAAATTCCACGGACGCAAGCATTTGTGCGGCAACACCTTGTACTGCGTGCTCATCAAAACCTCTACGTGTATAGCGAAAGCGATCACGGACAGCATCCAAGAGGCTTGCATCTGCAAAAGGCATAACAGCAAAACAATGAGTCGGTGTGTCGTAATACCTGTATAAAGGGAGGATGTTCCGGTGCCCAAACTTGCTTACTAAGCTGTGGATAATAAATTCTCGTGAATAGCGCAATGGGTCGATCTCAAGATTCTCGGGGCTTTTACCGAGCACCTTAATTACTACGGTTTCGCTGTTGCTTGGTCCTCCTGCAGCGCGTTGCGGTCCTGAAGCAGTAGACACCGTCCGAGGTTCCCTGTCGTCCTCTACGTGAGCAATTACACGGTCGAAAATGAAGAACTCTTGTGACTCAGTATCGAAAAGAAGCTCACATTCAGCGCCGTCCCGGAATTGATTCACAATTTCTGCACCCCGAGAAGGAAGCGACGATGCAAAGGCTCTATAAAGGCTTACGGAGTGTTGGCCAGATGCAGCTCCAAGGTGGAAATCAGCTATAGCACCCCAGGCAGTAAGTTTGGCGAATTCCCTTCGAGCTTCTTCCAGTTGAACACGAGCATGACGCTTTGCTGCGGCATCCTTCTCTTTATGAAACTTTGTCAGTAGGCTGGTCATTTGCTTGCGCACATATTCCTCACGAAGAGCAGCGTCACGGCGTGACTCTACAGTTGGTGGGCTATTCCACGGATGCACACGCTCTGGCGTTTTCTCGTTGTTGATATTGTTTGGCTTATTCACCGTTGCCACAGCATCGGATGTTTGAGACGAACGGTCCTTGCTTTGGTCTAGTTCTGGTGAGGAAGGGGATGGGCCACACACACCATTGCTTTCATCCATCATAGCATCAGAAGGGCTCGGTGATGATGGGGAGCTGCGTTGTATGTGTTGTGAGTTTTGTGCGTCCATAGGTGACACTGATACAGAGTTAGCACTCTCTTTGGCGTCATTCTTGGATGATGACGAAGCCATGGTTTCAAATATTGTTCTTGTAATGAATGTCCCGAAGTCTCTAGCTAGATGTAACGAGTTTTCTGGACAAGTTTAATGTGTTGAATTCAACGTTTTGGGTTAGGAGCTCGCTCTTTCAAATTCCCTCAGAGATATATTCAAAAAAAAAATGCGAGTCCAATGGTAAGTAGGTTCAACAGCCACACCTAAGTAAGCAGTCCTTCTCTCGAGGCGTTCGAGATAATGGGAGTTCGTGTCACTGATGAGGGATGTTTCCTAAATAGGTGGCTGGATGTACGTATGTATGCGTGATTTATTTGAGTAATGTGCTGTACTGTACAGCGAGCAATAAAGGCAAGGCTCTTTTGCTTCGTTTTCCACTAATCAGCGAGCTAGATCTAATGAGAGCAAGACAATTCGGACAGTTGCTTTCCAATATGTGACGGTTCTCCTGACGGTAAGCTACAATTGTAAGTACGCTCACTGAAGGATAAACAATCAGAGCCTCACAAACTCAAAGTGAGAAAAGTATCACCTGGTGTCCACTGTTTCTGCAAGATGTCCTCAAAGTTGCAGGTTGAAAAAAGTGCGGTTGTATAATACACTAGTACGGCTAAAGTTGCAGGGCGTGAGGTGTCAAGGGGCTAGGTAGGGAACAAGCTAAGTAGTTGTCTTGTAGGTCTTCTGGAAGCTAGTGCTTAAAGCAGCACGTCGGCAGGCTTAATTAGGTTTTCGGGGGCGGGCTTGGTTCTGACTGTCTTTCTTCGGGCTCTGGTGCTTTCTATGTTCTCAGATTTGTTCGTGCGATGTCTACGATGTATGGTTTCTTTTTTTTCTTCCGGTATTGCGATCACATAGTGGCTTTATAACAATGATAATTCTATTGTATGTGGTTGAATGTTGACGCGTGTATCTGTGTCTGATTTCACTGTTGCCCGCAGGAACTGGGACAGGACATCTTGCTCAAACAATTTCAATCAAACTACTGTATCCTTGTCAAAGTTCCAGAATGCCAGGGCCCAAGTCCCTCGAGAAGTGTAAGGGTATCCAGCTGTACAGATCAATGAAGAAATGTATTGATTTATAGCACAACAGTCAGGTTTCGTGCTAATTCAATCGAAAGAGACCTTTTCCTTTATAAGCCTGATGTTTACTGATAATGATTTGCTGGTTCCTCTTTTTCCAAACGTTGAGGCAGTGTATAGTCCTGTTATGAAGTTGTGAGAAGAATTTGAAGTATCAAATGTTCTCGAAGAAATCTGCAAATGGAAAGCCTATTCAAGTACCAACTCAAAGTTCTGTCTGTAGCTAGTTCTCAGGTATGGGAAATGGCTTCAGGTTTAATGCTGCACGCGATCTCTTTGCCAGGGTGCAAGGAAAGACGAAATGTCTAGCAAGATAATCGAGGTATGCCTTTATAAGAATTGACAAAATGCCGCACTGTAAGCTCACAACTATTCTGCTGCGGTCGTTGCTCAAATTCACTACGGTCCCAACTTTTCTGAAGAGAACGAGCCAGTGATAGTTAGAGCCAAAGTAAAGTAAGTGAACCAGGAATAACTACTGTACGTGCTTGCTTCAATGACAGCAGAACGAACAATCGCGATCACTCGGATTGATTTCTTGTTTGTCAGGTTGCAAGCTCGAGCCAAGTTATAATTGCTCACAATTCGCCAGCTGTAGTTTTAACTGAGCTGAACTTCAATTGAACCAAGTTAAGTTTATCTAGATTTCTGCAGATAAAATCTCTGTCACTCTGGCTTCTTCTCAACCTAGCGTGCTTCTTTCGTATCTATCTGACTGATTGCTTCAACGAGTTGGATACACTCCGACTCTTACTGCTTTTCCTACCAGGTGCTACTCCAGACTACACGCTTTAAGTGAGTGGCTGCTTCGTGTTCCAAGCCTTGATGGATCTCGCACGGGTTAACCTTGACTTTGCGCCGCCGTAACGGATGCGGAACCAAGAGGTACTGCTGGGAATAAAGCCTGCCTCGCTCCACAGGTCTGCGCTCTGCTGCTCTTCCGTGGCGGTTCTGAGCCCAATCGATCTAGGATTGACTCTTGTTTCTTCTTTGTCTCCTCTCTCTTTTCTCAATATGACCTCTCTTTCGCCATCCTTCATCGAATAATAAATAACACATAATAATACATAATAATACACATAATCCATAGCGAGATATCGCTTTCTCTCTCTTTCTCTTGCGGTACCTGCCTAGTCCATACATAAGGGTATCCATAGGAGTCCCACCAGTAAAAAAACTCAAGAGGAAAAAGTCCATCCACCCTGCTAGCGCTTACTCGTAAGGCATCCTAGTCCAAAGCACCGAGGAAACGACTTCTTCCTTCTCTTTTTATCACAGCTTTGGAGGAAACAGCATAAACTTTCGAGACAACAACAAAACAAAACAAAACAAAACGAAACAAAACAAACAAAACAAACAAAACAAAACAAGATAATCGCTTCATTGACAAGCGTAGAGTAGAAAAATAGTTCCGTCATCACAGCAGTGGCGGCTGTACCAACAACAGGCAATTAATTGCAAAGGTTATCTTATAAATAAACATTTTTAATTTAGTTTTTTCCCCTCTAAAACTGAGGGCTCATGTGAGATGAATCAGCCGCGACGACGAACTCGAGCGACGTTCCTGGCCTTTGCGTGGTTGCCAGAAATACCTATCAGACCGCTGACAAATAGAGTCAGAGCTCGTCGAGCTGGAGGCCTCGAGCGAGCAACGCTACAAAACCCACCCCATTCGCAAGTCTCCTCCTCGTACTACCACGGTACTATCTGTTGATTGATTGACTTTTTCTTCTCCATTCATGCTGCTGCGGGCCACGCGGTTCGCCGTCGATCCCTCTGTTTGGTCCAGGATATCCTGGCATATGGCGCTCCAGCGGAACCGGGAGAACGGGTGCGGAACCCCCGGCGCTGTTCCGGCAACGAAGGCGGAGGAGCACCATCTCGAGAACGGGAACTCTGCATTGCACTGCGCGAGCGCTTTCGGAGCCTTGGGGCGGTCCACTTGGATCTCGAGAATAACCGGCTTAGTTGAAGTTTGTTTGCAGCGAAGATTTGCAAAGGAGCGGCTGCTGCAGGCGGCGACTTCACGCGATAAATCACTTCGAGGCACGCCAGCCACACAGTTTTCTTGCACTCGTATGAATGGGACTAGGTACCTGGCTAGAGGTGCTTGGAAAGCTTGCTTACCTTGGTTTCTTTAGGTTTAGGCGTCGAGTTGTCTCATCAACGATGATTGATTCATCTTGAGGTGATGGCTGGGAGGATGGTTGGTTGGCTGGCTGGCTGGCTGTTGGGGCCTGGGACGTGGTGCTCCAGGATGGAGTGATAGACATAATCGACGATCGTTTCTTCGGTCTGACGCACGCAGCAACATGGAATCAGCTATCGATTTCTACAAGGGCTTACTTATTATACACAGGCTTACGCAATCTCTCGTATTGCTGCTGTAGAAGGTAGGCAGGTACCCGTGCGATGAGGTGGAATGATCGACTTCAGAGACAGCATTCCGGTAGGTGGATCTTTATGGGAAAGCTCTACCAAAATCATCGACTCTCGTGCAATGAATGGGTCAATAAGTTGTTGATCTATTGATGTATGATCAATGATCGTGGTATTACCTTCTTTGAGGTTAACCATAAATTTGTAGGTACCTCAGAGCTCAACTTGGAATCTTTAACTGTTGCGAGTTCCTCGAACTTCGATTCCTTGGAGCTCGCCATTCCTACGAGAGGACTGCGCGTCGAGGTGTTAACATCGAAGATCTTCACTTCAGGTAGCCAGCGTGGCAATGGGTTGTGACTTGAATGAACTTGAGAGACAACAGTCTAAGACATGGTGAACGCCAACCCAGGTCTGAAAAGAGCCCGAGCCAATGCGGTGGCACAGCAAGATTGGCATGAACTTGAAGCACGTCGTCATCGCTGCTTCTTGATTGCTTCATGGCACTATGTCTATCAAGTAGGTATTTGGGTATGTGCCACCTATAGTTTTAATAATCGCTGACCAGATGAACCATATTTAGACCGTTTGAGCGAGCAAAGAGTTGATCACGAACATCTGCCAATGCGACCCACCAACTTGCAGTTGTCTTCTCCAGAGCGTCTCTAGAGTGCTGTTTCAGAACGGCTCAGGGTTGGGGCCTCGCCATAAGAAAAACTGCTTGGACTGAGGTAGGATATAGTAACGAGCTTCGAGGAAATATTTCGAGTTCTTCGAGATTCCAAGAATGCGCCGCATCATCACTATCACCGCATTCTCTGCAATCGTCCTATCACGAATAAACCATCCTGGAACTATGGTTCATCTTATTACGATGGACCTACGTAGTAACACTATACCTAAAATATACTATGTGACATCGTACCAACTTGGGTTCTTCGTGAAGCTTCAAAAAACTAGCTTCAGGTTGCTCGAGGAGAATTCAGAGAGATCCCGTGCTCACGAACTGCGTTGTTCACAGCAAGTAACTCATACACCACCTTGAAGTCCTCCACAATCTGTTCGCCTTTTCTTTACAATTGCCACACGCTGCGGCCTCTCCGCTCCATCTGTCCGAGGTGTGCCAAGGTGGCGAGCAGTTCCTTTGCGGTCCTCAGTCATAAATTTGCAATCACCACCTTTAATTCATCAAAAGTGGTCCAGATTCCAGATGACGCATAAATTTCCACGGTTGTCGATCATGCCATCGAATGCTTCAACTTCTCTTCAATTCCACCTGGTTCTTCGTTCAGGCAGCTGGCCATAGCTCGGCAGCTCAAGTTCGTAGGCAATCGATCAATCACACCATATCTGTCTAAGCGGTCTGTTCCGCGATCGTGGCGGAGAGGATTTGTGGCCTCCAAATGTAACAACTCCTCGTGAGACTTTGGCGCTCTGCTCACGTAAGCCACCATGCTGAGGTGTGGCGATGAACTCCTACATGTAACCCATAGTTATCTGCTAGCGTTGAAAAAGTGCTGGGTCCGAACCTGAATTCTCACGACCACCTACTGCCCTACTAATACTGGTTCATCTCCGCTATTTCGTTATACTCAACTTCGAGGCTGCTGGCCTCGAACGGCGCTGCGAACAGACCGCACCATTGTGGGAAGACACATTGGCGGTAGCTTTTCAACTTGCGTGAGGCGGAAAACCGATTTTTATAGTTAGATGGTTGAAGTATGGATGGATGGATGGCTTCTCAAAGACCAAATCATGAAATTTGGGCATTCTCAGGATAACATTTGTACAGGTTCTACCACGCCAAGTGAGAATAGAGAATAGGTCAGCGTATTCTGCGATGACCGTGGCAGCTACAATACGAAGGTAAACTATCACGATGATAATGATACCGCCGCCAGGTAGACTTCATTGCCGCCGTACTGCTAACGATAAGCTCTTGGGACTCGTGGCGTTTCAAGCTGGTCAGGAAAGCTGAACTCATATGCTTCTGCTGCCGTGTTTGCTGCAACGCAACAATTGCCCATAATTTCAAATATAAGGAACGAATAATTGGCCAACGTTCCATTAATGCGGTAAGTGATGGTGGCATTGCTTCCAGATGAGATTCACAATCATTTACTGCCGAAAGGCGTGAGGAGTTCCTATTTTTATTTTATTTTTTAAGCTCAGGCCTATCTGCCGAAAGGATCGTGCCAGGAATGGTGCTTCTCGTGAGGGCGTAAGGGGGTGTGCGAAATGAAGTCGTATTAGAAGGTCGATGCTCGAGCTAGCCATAGGTTAACTAGGTACTAAGTACATTACCAACCAGTATCAATATCAGTTAGTTTGTTTACATACCATGATCATGCATTGAAAGAAGTCTACATTATTTAATGCTGAAGGCTTGGTTGGAAAATCCACAAGCAGGAAACAAAGCACTTAGCCGCGGTCTCTTGTACCAGGAGACTTGCGTGAAGGCAATTCGAAAACTCTCGAGTAATTCCTACATATCTGCTCTCTCATGGCTGAAGTTATTTCATATTAATAAACTTATGGTATATCTCTGAAAGTCTTGTATCTGCGTTACCATATTTAACAACCTTTGCCAGGCTCATCAGCGAGCTAAGCTGAGTACAGAAACTGACTTTGGGCAGTTAAAGTGGATGTAGGAAAAACATGTTAATACAATGACACGGGGCAGTCACAGTGAATTGCAATCTATAAAGTCAACATAGATTTGGAAAGGTGGCTCTGCTCTGCTGCTCTGCCAGGTCAAAGATAACTTGTCATTCAGAAGCGATGACTTTAACCTGTATCTTAGACTCGGAAATGCGATATTGCCCATTGAAAATCAAACCAGCTAATGTTTTGGGGTTACTTTTGAATGACAACGCCGTTTCTATAAAATCAGAATTGACTGCGCCGTTCAAAACTGAGTATTTGAAAGCTCAAGGTCCTTTTACTCCTAACGTTCCTAGATTATGTGAAATTCGTTACAACAATCACATATTCCTGAAATATGATATGATGACCTCAGATTCTGTACCTAGTTCATGTTTGTAGGAAATTTACAAAAGAGTTTGAACGTCAGAAAAAGAAAGAACATATGACGCTTCACTCTTGATTGAAAGACATCTAGGATGGAGTCCCCTCCCGCTCCAGGTAAAATTCTTTCAACTCCTACACAAATCTTGACATCACATGTGCTCATTGGTAATTCGGGCCTTTTCTAGGGCAATGCGCTTCTGTCGTTGGAATTGAGTTAATCAAAAAATATGACGCTTGTTTCACTCTTGATGAAAAGACATCTAAGGTAGAGCTCCTTCCCGCATCAAATAAGGCTCTTTTGACTCCTACACAGACATTGTCAATATATGTGTTCATCGAAGATTCGAACGTCTTCTGGGGTAACGAGCCTTCTCCATTTGAATGGAGGCACCGATTCCTCGCTTTTAGTAGTTCACTCTTGTTCGAGACCTTTTTTATTTTTTTTTAGCACTTTCAAAAATAGTACCCCATTTCGTGTTCATTTCAAAGTCAAAAGCCAGGCACGTATCCGGGGTCCCCGGTTCGCTCAGACACCTACACGCGTGCCTGGAGAGGGGAGGGATCCCCGTGTTCTCCTTTCTACGCCTCGGCGCTTGTCACGTGTCTGTGAATAGCTTCTGACCTTTTAAGACCCTTCCCGTTCTCCAATCTTCGTCAGGTTTCATCCGCTTTCCATCCTTTGCTCTGTCTGCTCTTGATTACCGTCTTCTTGCTGCACACCCAATACTTTGGGAACACACCAGTGCATCTTGGTAGAGAACTCTATTTTCAACACTCACGCGTGGGCGAAGGCCTTCAATTCGTGTGAAGACCTGAATCTCGAGGGCGCCCGCTCAGCAAAGAGAATAGATATTCTTGGCGTCCTCACTGTGTTCCGCGATAGGAGTTATATACTGCACACTAGAAACTCTCAGCTTGCCACCATCTCGACTACGTGATCCTCGAGGCGTTTAGAAGCAATACTTCGCCAATAGCGTCTCAGTGGGAAATATTCCGTAGAAGACGTCCCGTGCAAAAGTTTTACAAAGCGAAAATTTTATTTGTCGCTTTGTAGACTCTTATAACCAGTCACAAGAGATCAAACTTACCGGTCTACTTTAGCAGATCTTGGACGGAATCTATACAGAACCGTTCTCGTGGCTGTCGATCTTCGCGTGGAAACGCTTCCAGGTTCGTAGAACTTTGTGGAATAGTATAATAGGTGTGGACACCAAGGTGTGCTTGGTTTCTGGAGGCTTCAGTGCAGTGGGCAGCATAATCGGGAGAGCAGTTACTAATTAGGTCAAGGTTTTAGACACATTGCATCTGGGCACGATAGTGCAGTGCGATCGGAGTCAGTTTGGAGATTACTATAGGTTTAGGAACCTAGTCAAAACAGGAAACAATCACGTGGACTAAAACGTGGTAGGCTTGGCGTGGCTCGTGTTAAACGTGGTTGTGGAGTTAGCAAGACAGCAATAGCAGAGGTAGGAAACATTTACAAGAGCAAAAAAGAGAAACTTCATACCATTGTTTGTTGCTCTTTTCTTCAATTGTGGGCACCTTGGGCAATTTAGAGTTCCAGGCACACAACGTAGACGTAGGGAGTGAAGTTGAAAATGTCATTCAACACCCTAGTTAGTGCTATGCGACGCGGCCCAGGTCGAGTATCTTTGGAAGAGGTAGAAGCTTCCATTGACATTTTACAGCACCAACTGCAGGGTGCAGTTCTTTTAGCCGGAGAGCGTGAACTCTTGCACGAGAGGCTACACGAGCTCACAGCGTACCGGGATCTATGTTATGCGTTCGTACAGGAGGAGGAACAAGGAATCAGAGTCATGCACATCTATATGCAAAAGCTTTTGCGTATGAATCGACCTTTCTCTGTAGGTTCAATAGATGGTGTTTCGCGTGCACTAGTGTTGCGGGATCTCAGTGGAGTTGATGCAAATGGACATATGGATGAGTATGAATTTGAGAGACTTATTCACACAAATGATGGAGATGGTCGTACAGTTATCGACGCTTTCCACATCAACGGTCGACGTATGGCTATTGTCAAGAGGCTACCGAAACGTTCTCTCCTAAATCGCCCAACACATGAACAGCAACGTGAAATCTATAAGATGCGTCAAGAGTTTGCTCTGCAGGTCATTTTAGAGCCTTACAACTCACCTAATATTCTCTGCTTCGAGAAATACTTTGAAAATCAAAACGACATCTACGCGGTGTTTCGTCGAGCTGACGAAAGCCTTTTTGACCTCGCTGTGCGTGGCATCAGCGATGTTACAATTCTGCGAAGTATTTTTCTTCAAATGGCAAGGGCTGTGCTGTTTCTCAAAGGCCTCGGTGTTGTACATCGTGACCTTAAGCTTGAAAACTTTGTTGTCTACCACAATACGGAGGCTGGAGAGAAAGTTCTGGTTCAATTGATTGATTTTGGTCTAAGTGCAACATTACCTCCAAATGGAGGCTTTCATACTACCGAGCATCCTGTGGGAACTGTGAATTTCATGTCTCCTGAAATCTTTGTACACTCTGGGCCATATGACCCAATAGCTGCGGAGGTGTGGAGTCTTGGTATTTGTTTCTTCGCGCTTGGAGTTTTGGCTCAACCTTATGGTCAGCCTACCCTCCTCGACAATGGGTACCGTCGTCTGCATCAGCATGGAGCTGCGTACACTTTGAATCGTTACCGGAATTCTATGAATGGCTGCATACACCATGATCCCAGACTTATCCTCATGCTGGATCGTATGCTTGTGCCTGCTGCGAGTAGACGCTTGTCAATTGAGGATGTTGTTCAGCATTTATCTGAGCCCCCTCCTACACAGCAACAAATTGACGAGATTGTACAGCAGCAGACCTCAGCTGTAGCTCAAGGTTCTAGCTCTTCGCCAAAATAAGTTCCCGTTACTTTTGACTGGCAGCGCACCTAGTTGAAAGTAATATGAAGCATATTTTGACTTGTCTTGGTGTAGATAAGGTAGGGCGCTAGCTTAAGGAATGACAGCCTTTGTGGCTCATCACTTTTGATTTTTTAAAGAAAGCAGACACTCAGCCAAAGCGAACTCTGAGCCTACGTGTTCTTCGCATGATTCTCCTATAGCAGATGAGAGAAGAACAACTGCATGTGTTGGCATGTGCTATAGATATGTCTGGTATAATATATGCATTCATATTCTGCATTTGCTTGAAGTTGAGAGACAATTTGATACATAAAGATCTGACGCTTTAGTTTAGTCTCTATATCTTGTATGTTTTTTTTTGTTTTTTTTGAAATGATGACTAAATATAAACTTAACAAACTTCTCCTTTAATCCTATCACGTATCCACTTTTGGCGTTATGATCATCTTTGTCTTGATCTCTTCTTTTTCTCTCTTTCTAAATCCTGACAGACTGAAGTTCATGGTGTGTGTGCTTTCAATGCCACGTTTTCAATGTACTCGATCCCATTCTTCCCATTCCTTTCTTGCCTCAAGCAGTATTTGCTAATTTGATTCTCCCATTTATAACCTACAGAGAGAAAATTCTTAATGTATTACATTAAAAACACATCCGGAAAAATGGCAATAAAATCATAATAATAAGAAGATTCAGGTGCATACACTGTCTTTTGTCTTCATATATACATATTATTCTTTTCATAACATGTTAAAAAAAATAAAAAAATAGTTCTTCTTTAAGAGTAAGCACTCGTAACGGTCATCTGCTGCTTTTACTAATATTTCCTTTTCAGAGGACCACAATAGGAATTATTACGTCAATCATTCAGGGCCAAACAAGGGAGATCGATTTGTGCAGGCCTGTAGCTACAAACCAATTGGCTCGTGCAAACGGGTTTCCTCTTCGGCAGCGCGACCAACGCTTTACTTGCGAGGGATTTGAGAGGGGTCTTGTTGAAACAGGGTGTGACTTCAGGATGAGCGAGATTAAGTTCATTGTGGAGCACCTGAACCAGAAGCCGTTCAACCGCGACTTGACCCTCGTCAGCTTTGATGAACTTAGTCCGTTTGAGCTTTTGCAGCTCCTCAACGATGTCCTCGAGTACCTGGATCCCCAGCTGCACAAGGTTGACCTGCGAGAAGAAAGTCAAGCTAAGGAAGGAGCGACAGCAAACCGTATGATGGATTTTTTAAGAATTCTCAAATTCAAAGTTCCCCAAAACAATGCGGAGCGATTTAAGATTGCACTTGGCAATGGTGATCGCTCCGCAGTGTATCATGTTCTACACTATTTACTTTCCCGTCTCGAGCCACTAAAGACACGAGCATACCTTGCTCGCTTTCTTGTCAACGTAGAAATCCCATCTGCTTTTCTTCATGATGAAGCCATCCAAGATGTATACCAACATTACAAACAACTACAGCGCGAGTTTAAGGAAACGCATAAGGCTGTGGAGTCCCTTCGTCATAACACCATGCAGCCCGGCGAGCTAAAGCGAGAAATTGCACAGCTCGAAGAAGAGAAAGGTCAATTGATCGAGAAAATTAATAATCTCAAGCGCAAGACTGAAGATATGCCTGGATTTAAAGAACTCTATGATGTTACCAGCGCTCTTCGTAGGGAGCAAGAGGACGAGACTAAGCTATTGGATCAAGGCCGCGAGCAACAGGCTTCTCTTGAGATGTGCCAGCGAAAATTAGAAGAGCTGCGAAGACGATACGAGGAGCTTAGTGCTTCTCAGCGTGATGATGACCCTGATGAATTGCTGAGCCGCATGGAGAGAGAAGTTCAGGAGCAGCATGACCTTTTAGAGGAAAAGATTCCGGGAGAACTCCAAGAGGCATACGATCGCCTTGGGGATGTGGAGCGTGGCTTGAGTGAACCCATCAAAACTCAAAGTGATGTAGATGAGGTAGAAGCCCGGGTCTTGAAGACGCGTCGTGAGATCGATTCCTTACAAGAGCAGGTAGATCGCTCCCGACGCCTGAGTGGTAGCGATGATAAGTTGAAGATGTTTCGTCAACAAGGAGCTATGATTCAGAAGAAATTGCAACAGAAAACACGCGAACTTGAGGAGGTGCTCGACGATGTGCAGAGACTTGATAAGGAACTTGCTGACAAAGAGCGTGCACTAGCTGGAATGGCTGGATCTCAAAGCATGCGAAAGTCTGATTTCAGACAATATGCAAGTGAATTGCGTCAAAAGACCCAGGAGTATAAACGAAAGAAGCAGGAATTGTCAGCCTTGCGGGCAGAGACTGTCATTTTAGCGCGTACAGAAACAATTTTACGGTCACGCGGAGAGAACGTTGAAGAGTTTCTTAAGGCTTTAGAACGAGGCAAGGGCGTGGAAGGCGCTGCGCAAATGGAGCAGGAACTAGAAGATGTGTCCAAGAAGGCCGCGGACCTAAACAAAAACAAAAAGATGACTTTAGAGGAGATTTCGGAGATTGTTCGCCAGCTAAAGGATACTTTAGCGAAACGCAAGCAAAAGCTCACTCCTCAAATTGAGAAGCTTCGATCTGTTCGTGAGAAGTTTAAGAATCTTGAGCATGACTATCTAGATAAGAAGGCTCTCTACGATAACACTGCAGTGGGTCTTGAAAGTGAACGTATCAAGCTTGAGAATGAGTGCAATGCTCTACAAGGTGAATGCATTCGAGAAGAGTCTCGTTTCCATTATCTGCATTGCCTCACAGACATTGCTAATGTACAACTTAACCGTGTACAGGATGAGCTTGCCTTTCAGCGAGGTGAGGGACGCCTCCTTCGAGATTTTAAAGCTTACAAAGACCTGTATCATCACAAAATTCAACAACAAGAACAGCTTTCAAAGGAACTGCGAAAGAAGCAGCGTAATCTTAAGGAGAATGCCCCAGTCAACACAGAGCAGAGGCAAATGTTTGTCGATCTCAAGAGACTTCTTCAGCTCAAGGCCCGCGTCGCACAACAGAGCCAGCGTCCTGGCTTCAGTGATAATGTTTTCGATCTCAACAATGATTCTGGTGGTGCAAACATTATGACCATTGACCAATGACCAACGCTAGCGTCATCGCGTTTCGAATGGTAACACTCTGGTCCCGGAATTGAGAACCTATTCGGGTGTAATTTCTTTAGCATCTGTATGTTTTTTTCATAAACAAATTATAATAAAGCAACTATGCACTCGTTCTTTTTTAGGGGGATTTTAGAGACCTCAAGTTGAGCAAAACCTTTGTTTTGCGTTTGAAAGATGTCCAAGGATATTCTAACTGAGTAATTGGTTTCGAAAGATAAAAACACCGACCATCGCTGGATTCGTTTGCAATACGCCACATGGGCTTGGTCTAGGGATAATAAACATCAAGTTACAGCACAGAAAGGATCGTTTGGTGCAAGTCATGTATCCATTTAGATGTGCTAAAAGGATTATTTCTCAATTCGAGCATCCTGGTCTGCATATCATAAAGAAGATCAAGGTGAGTTTGTAAAGCGTATCGTATAGCTGAAACAACGTAAGACAAATACATTGTATGGTGCGATTTATATGCACTGACTTGTATTAACTCACATGGTCTCGCATTAAAGTCGACCAAGTGAATTGACATTGAAAAACCGCAGAGCCATGAGCGCCCAACTAAATGGATAACAATAGTGTTTTGACAAGACAAGATAATGCCGCGATCAAACCCTTCAAAACCTGCTATTCTAGTTTCGGGGTTTATCGCTTTAATTCAAAACTGATATGATGCTAAATTCAAAATACAAGAAGAAAATTAAAAGTAGTTCTCAAATTAAATTTGGTACATCACACGCGATATGAATAAAACTTCTTCACATCAATGTCACTTTCTTTGAAAATGGCAAACTGAAACCAAGTTATTTGACACAATGTCTTTATGGTTTCTTAGAAGGAGACATCGCCCCATCGATCTAAGTCTAGATTTTCAAACCCGAGCTTGTCAAATAAAATATTTGTGTTATAGATGCAAAACCTCACTTAGCGTCTACCTGAGGTGTATAACGTGCTTTTCCAAAGCGTCGTTCGAAACCAATAAATCGTAGAACTGCTAATGTAAGCCATTCTGCAAATACAAAGACTTGAAGAGATCGAGGCATGAGTGTGGTGGGACTATGTTGGACAGGTGCAGTGACGATGGAGAGAATGAGACAGACAGGAAATGTAACACAGTAAATCCCATATCCTAAAAATGCCGGAATAAAGGTTACCAATAAAGCGCAGGGCATACCAAAACCAGCCATGAAGGGCCAGCATGACTGGAACATACGCAAACGCTTACGAAAGTCCCAGCCTTGATGTTTCCATTTAAGATCATAGCAGTAGAAAGAGGCTGTCCATGCTGTGTAGATGAGGGAAATAGGAAGTCCGATAATGGGAATAAAATATACAAGAAAAACAAATAGTGTGACCCATGCCATAAGGATATAATTGTAGATTGAATCGCGGAGATTCTCTGCCATATTCTCGCCTCCTTTGATTACGCCAAATTCGAGAAGAAACACCTGTTTCCCAATATCTAGGTTCCAAGCAGCATTGAGAACTAACGAGAGTGCATACATCGGGACCAGCCATAAAATCTGAAAGGCTTGCTCGGATGTCCAAGTGACTATATCTTGCGCAGCGCTCCAGACAGCTGGGTCTGCATCTGATCCTTCAAGCAGATCACGAAGGGTGTCGTTTAGATACTCCAATAAAGGTGTGAGCACAAAATTATACGCAAATAGGCTACCGAGAAATATTGTACCGTTCATGACGAAGCACTGCTGCGTAGAAATGCTTGTTGTTTGAATTGTGGCAATATAATGTAGAGATCGAGGCCAGTTGATTGCTGCTTTAAACCCAAGAACGAAGGCCTCCCACGCCGTAGGCCGAATCTTCGCAGGTCTGTTTGTAGTTGTGTCGGCGGCATTGCTACTTGCAGATGCTGGCTCTGCGCTGAGCTCGTTATTCTCTGCCGCAGGCAAAGGTGTCTCCATCGCGAAGTAACAAAGTTGTCTTGTACAGAAAAGCACAAAGAGTAATCGCGAGTAGTCGTGCTCGCCAGCCACAGCTCTTGGATATAGCTCGTTATATTGATTTGATGGGCTTGCTCTTGCTACGCCTAGAGTTACGACGATCGTAACGAGGCTCGCAATCTCCGAAAGATTGGGTCTGCTCCAGAGAGAAACCAGGTTCTAGTGAGCGCAATAGAAAGTTGGGGGATTGACTTTCATCATATGTAGGCCTATGTCCAAGTGATGTCTAGGGTCACTATAACAATGCTAATTACTACTAGTGCATAGAGTATTTAGAATTCCTTTTAAAAGGTGCAACGTGGCAAGAATTAGCTGATTCAAAGCCTGCTCATGAGCTTGATGCCAGACATTTCAAACTAGGTAGTGATTGTACTGAGGAAATGGTAGTCTAAAGAGTTCACAGACTTGAAATAGCAAAACTTTGCAGTTACAACATCATTGCATGTGGACGAGTATCTTTTAAACTTTCAACTGGATCGATTTAGATCTGGAAGACGCAATTTAAAGGAGAAGAACAGATAGGAGACCAAAAAGTTTTAAAAATAGGCGCACAAAATTGGTTGAAGTGAAAAAAACTCAAGTAAGAGAGCAAATTACTCTTCGTGTAGAATGCGTTGACTAAATTGTGTTCCTCGATTATTATGAAGTGGTTTAATAAAAAACCGTAGTGTGCAACCAACTATAAGTAAGGAGATAATTCACCAATGATAACTCGTACAAAGGAAGCATCCAGGTTTCTCTAGATAAAACTGGCAGAAAGATGGAAACTTGATATACACGTAGACGGCTGAGAGAAATAGAATCTTCACAATCTAAAAAGTAGTTGCAATTGTGGAGCGCATGCGAGCATTTCTATACCGCTTAGCGTACTAGACTATCACTAGTACCTGGCTCTTTGTTTCAAAGCAGAAGAAGTTAAGAAATGGCAAAAAGTTAGAGCTTTGCAGTCTTGGCCTTTTTCTTGTCAGACTTGCTGGGCAACTTGACAAGCGAGATGGTCGTGGTACTAGTGACCAAAAGCTCACCAGTTTCCGAACCAAGTCGCAGTTCTGCGTCGAGAAATGCAATAGAGCGTCCAAACTTGACGACCTTTGCGATGCCTACAAGGTCGGTGTTGGGCGGCACAGGACGGAGGAAGGTCGTCTTTTGTTCAAGGCTAGCTACAGTGAACTTGAGCTGCGAGTAGATCACGACCATCTGGGCAGTGACAGCATCTAACATTGCCGATGCAAATCCACCTTGGATCTGTGCCTTGGGACCAGGTTTGCCATTGCACATAGCATCGGACCCACGAAACTTCATGACGAGACGTCCACTCTCGCGATCAAAGCTGATGATTTTGTCATCACCATCACCTCCGCTCAGCGTGGAGACAGAAGGATTCTTGCCCCTTCCAAAGGAGGAATTTAAAAGCTCCACGATGCGTTCATCTGAGGGTGGCGCGTCTTCAGACCCGCTCATTCTGCAGAAAAGCAATCACTCAGCCAACGCGACAACTACTAAACCTTCGCCAAGTAGTGCTCGATTAAAGTCTCTCAAGTAAAACTAATGCACAGTCCTTCAGTTACCTGAATTTCGCTTGCAGATCGTTGCAGGTTTGGCTCTGCGGATGGAGGTCTTGACTCGCTCGCTCAGTCTACCCCATTTGATGATGGAACTTGAGCTCATTAGTTGTTCTTTTGTTCTTTTAAAATTGAAATCTTAGCACTATTATCCGGGACTATATCAGTCTTACTACTAGATGATGAGAAAAAAGCCTTCATAGTTAAAGTGGTTTTGATTCCGACCAATTCTCAAGCGAGCCTGAATCATTATTGGAGACTTCAAAGGGTGGCACAAGGCTTAAGATAGAATATTTTATCCATCCTACGTTGACTAGTGTGGAGAGGATACCGTAGCGTAGGGCTCACGCACGAGAAGTGTAATAGCGCAAAATAGTGCCAACGAGGTGGCAAGGATTTGGACAAATTTGACGAGGAGAATTTCGGAACTTGAGACTAAATTGTCCAGACTAGGCTCGTCCACCTTAGCTGGCATCGATCGCTGGACCTGCGCCCATTTGTACATGATGAGTTCACCGAAAGTCAGATTAGCGATTGGAACGGATTGGCCATTTTGACTCTGATCGGTGAGGAGCGATACCTTCCCTTTACTTGCGTTGTATTTTGGTACAGAAGCTTCGAAATTAGGAAAGGCGAAAAACACGAAAGAGTATCGGTCCTGTGTACTGAGAGCGACACGATGCAGAGGTGAACTAATGAGGAAGTCGGAGGTCAAGGCGAGAAAGTCGCCGACATTTACCAGGAAAAGCAAACTGTCATCATGATCACAATCAGTATCAGAGTCTAAAACATCGGTGATGCCGGGACGAACTTTCACCCAACCATCATCTGGTGTGGAGAAGTGAAGTGAATCTAAACCTTCCTGGTCCTCGATTAAAATAAGCGTGAGGAGACCCCAATCCGTGTGCGGAGAACTGCCAGTGCATTCGATTTCTTGCTCGTGGCATCCCATGTTACGAAACTCTCCGGAGGTATTGCCGAAGTAGTGGAAAAGACGAAGTAGTGAGATGCTCTCACCTTGATCAGTGATGCCCGCAAGGTTTTCAAGACCAGGAACTTGAGATAGCGTTTCGCGAACAAATGCTTTACTTGTCGATGCAAAGAGTGAATATAGATCCTGAAGTATTTGGCGATTAGAATCTTCGCTATCAAAAGTTTTTGGCCAAAGGTTAAATCCCTGGAGGCCATTGGTAGGGTTTTCCTCGTCCATATTACCCCATGTATATCCCATAGAAAATGCCTCTTTTACCTCGCGCCGTTTGCTTCCAGACTCGCCTCCCAAAGGAACGAAGCCGCGGATGAATCCTTGTTTAGAAATCTTTAGACTTTGTTTCTCCTCCTCAGATACGCTAAAAACATGTCGTGCGGCTTCAAAAGTACGCTGGCGAAAACCAGGAGGACCTCCATGAACTCGCACGAACGCTGCACCTACATCGTGAAGAGCTTTTTGCAAATCTTCTGAGAGCGCCTTTTTTTGGTTCACGTCTTCGCCATGAGGTCCTGGATCAAGGTACACGTTGACCGTGGGAAGCACCCTCTGTTTCAAGCCTGTGCCTGAGATAAATAGACAAGAGAAGAGCAGAAGCAGGCTCAGCTGCATCATTGTGTAGGGATCTTATCTGCCCCAAGGATGTTTAGCTTCCTTGTTTTTGAGAGTTGCAGACGTTGATGGGTAAGTTTTCATTTTCTTCCGCTTCCTGTTCGGAAAATTGCCGTATAAAAATAATAAAGCATCTAGTACCTGGTTAACAGATACCATAATACACCTTCTTTTTTTAATCTGGACAGACAGACACATCCGGTCTTCAATTATCGAGTTCTGGTGAGTCATAGCGAGGAGTGAACTTATGCAAGCGAATACTTTATATTTTCTGTGTGTTCTTTAATTAGGCTACGAGTGTTAAGAGTTTAGATTCCAGTGTCTTCGGGAACAGCATCGCTAATTGCATGCAGGAGGCGTTCCACAGGTGCCTCAAATTTCTTGTCATCATCCAAAGGAGGAAAAGAAATAGCACGGTATGCTGCACCAACGAACTGACTAATGCGGCTGTAGTATGAAAAGCCTTGGTAGTCAGGCAGCTGCATTTGAATAAGGGTTGCACCAGGCTGACCAAAGGCAATGTAGGCTAGAGCAGAGTCATGCATACCAACAATGACTTGAGACCCGCGTGCTAAAGCGATGCGCTCCTGAATGCTAAGTCCCACAAATGGGTCAACACGGACATCTGCGCGTGAGCGAAGTGTATTCAACATTTCCTTGACTTCTTCCTCGTTCACAAGACTGACGTGGTCCGGCTTGTCAGGGTTTCGCAAGAAAACTAGAACCACCGGTTTGCTGCCAGGCTCTGGATTAGCCAGAGCTTCGCGCTGCTCGTCATCCTTGACCATAGCGCGCACAAAGGCGTTGGCAAAACTACGAACTTGCGGCACACGTTTGCAGTTCGCAAGTTCTTCAAAGTTCGTCACTGACAACGCACTGCGTGCTCCAACCGGAACGAATATAGCTTTTCTAAAGCAAGTGGGTACCTTGTAGGACTTCAGGAAGCGGATATTGGAGCCAAACATGGTGCTCCATGCAGAATCCAGAGGTCCCTTAGGGTGGCCGTCCATGAAGACGAGATTTACATCCTCACCATCAGCAAGCTGTTGTTGAGCCTGGTAAGTGTTGTACCAGTCTGTGATCGTGGAGTACACATCTGTGTGCTCATAGCGTGTAATAAAAAGGGTAGGCTTTTCAACCCAAACTTTACAGTGCGCAACGGCCTGGCCCTGGTCGCCGCTGAGCGCGCCAGTAATGGCCTTGAAGTGAGCTGCGAGGTACTCGGGGTTCCAAGGTTCTTTGGGGAGCTTGCATGCCTGCTTCCATGCTCCCTTTTTGTACACAGGGATTTCATCACCTTCAGGTCGTGGTTTAATGTTGGCAGGATTCTCATTTCCTGGTGCGACCTTGACAAGTTTTGGGTCGAGAATGAGGTTGCTTGCCTCACACATGGTACCATGGCTAGTTGGGCTGTACCAGCAGTCCATACTGGCCTGCTCTCCGACGCAGATTTGCAAATTGTTTGTGTAGCCATTACCAAACATCCTGAGGCAGACCTCGTCGACGCCAAGTCTCTTGGGCTCCACCCAGAGGTCATTGCGTTTAGCCAATTCCAATTCTCGCATTTCACGTTCATCGTCCTCCTCCTCCTCCTGAGCTTGGTCCAGAGACGCCTCCTGATCTTCAATCTTGACACTGGCACCGTCTTCAGTGTTTACATCGTCGACCTCTTGATCTAGCTTGTCTTCGACACTGTTTGTCTCAGATGCAAGGTTTGCATCCATTTCCACTCCATTCTCCCCACGAAGAAAGTTGTTCAACTGCTCCGCACGGCCAGAGCTGTCTTCATTATTTCCAGCATTGCTCTTAAGTCCTGAGCTTTCAGTGTTATCCACGTCGACGACCTCAACGGAGGACTGTGAAGCGCTGTCGAGAGTGGTGTCACTTAGAGAATGCCGCACCCAGAGCAACAAGCCGACGAGGACCACAACGCCAATCTGAAGGCAGATCTTGCCCCACGGCCGCGAGGACCGCTGTGCGACGCCGAAACGTGGCTGCATTGCAACCAACGACAGGCGTCAGGTGTTTATCGCGACCCCAGCACGCACAAGCGACCAGGTATAAGCAAACCGCCTCCGGCGATAGCAAACTGTATCAAGAGATCTGCTTGATCTCATCCATTTTTCCACGTTACGAGGAACATGATGTGACATAAAAAGTACTTTGTCACACTCTTAGTTCTCTTTACCTACTGGCAATTAATTTGAGCTTTAGACATAGACGAAACATTTGGGGCAGCTAACTTGAAGGAATTCAACATTGGGGTATCTGCATTCAAGGTATACAATGCACGGTTTTGATTAGCTGCTGAGAGGTTTCACTGATTTCCTTGAAATCCAGACTTGGAGTCTTTTAGTTGAGGACTTGTTACAATTAATATATGCCTGTTATAGATGTATCATCATTCATATCTATGTACATTAAATACATGTTACTACTTTTATTTAAAAAAAAATTAAAAAAATATAAGTATATATGTAAGGTCTGAAGGAATTAGTAGAGTGGTCGAAGAATACAGCCAGGGCCAAAGCACGGCCTCAACATGGCGATGGTATGTAAATATGTATTTTTCGTAGCTCGTAAAAAACATCCATTTAAATGGAAGAAACAACATGATGCGCTTTTGTTGAGTGGTGTATCAAAAATTTACTACTGCAAAGAAACCCTCCACGCGCATCATGTAATGGAGAGATTCAGGCCTTCACGTCTCCAATTCAATCGTGCCTACAGCAAGAAACTTACCAATATATTTATGTATTTTGCATTAGGTTACAGAGATAGGATTAAAAATAAAGGATTTCCAAAGAAACAACCTATTACCAATCCTTTGGGCTTTTCATCATGTGTGCCGATGCATTTTAGGGCTAACCTCAAAATCTGATTCTTTTTATTTCTTGACATCTCAACTATATGTGACATTATCGCGCAGAGCAATGCAATGGGCTAAATCCATCGCTGCTTGTCTTATCTTCTCTGCTAGGGCGGGCGCTCCCCATTTGGCCAAATCACTGTTTTGTATATTGCATGATTCCAAATTTCAAGCACATGTTTTCAAAAGCAGCGATTCGACCACGAGTCAGAGTCGAACATAGCTCAATATTAGAAATGAAATTAAGAAGATTGTTATCATTCTTCTTCTTCTTATTATTATTATTGTTAATACATTTTATTATTTATTTCTCCTTTTAATTAAAAATTGAAAATCAGGGATGGATAAAAAAAAACCACGTACCACTATCAAGAATCAATCACCCAGATTTGCTCAAATCCCTTCGAGTGCTCTTAAAGTGAGCTGTCTGGATCCCGAGAACTACATTTGTTTAAGTTCGCGGCAAAGTTAGGGCATAAGCTGCTCTCGACCGTCCTTTCTTTACTGGTCGTGGAAAGGCGATACAATATTCTTCTTTTATTCATTCTCTAGAGTATCGCACTGATTTACTCTTATACTTGGCCCTACCTACATTGCTAGCGCATCCGTTTATCTTTTGTGTCTCCTGGGAATAGTTGGTCATGATTGATTGTGAATTTCCAGTGCATTGCTACGGTAACTTCGCAATCCAGCACCAAAGAATCGAAGAGCACCGCCAGCTTTGAGGGACTGCTTGGCTTCGTGTGTGACCCTGCGGGCTTGGGTTACCAGGGCTCTCGTTTGGTCATTTCGTGCGCCTTTCCATAAATTTAATTTATGCATTCACACATCACAATTGAAAAGTTCCCTTCCATACTTAGCGCTACTTTTCTATTAGCTAACAAATAGCACATTCAAGAATGTTTCTCTAGTTCATACGAACTTTCTTGCCAATCTGGTTTCTCCAGTCTGCCACGAGGCACCTGGATTCCTACTAACTAACCCATTGGCGCTCTCTGTCTTCGCCTCTATTGCGTGGTCGTCGTCCTTTGCCGTATCGACATGCGTTTCTCATCGTCAATGGCTTTGGCGTTCAACGTCTCAGAGCACCTCCACATCATAGTCGCAGGCTCTCTTTTTATTATACAACAATAAAAGCATTTCCACTTAAAGCCTTTCTCAATGAAAGAGAAGATCCGATGAGGATGATGACTGCCGCCTATGCTTAATAACTATCTAAGTAGATGGATATACACTCACTCACTCACCCATATCTATCTACCTATCTATCGGTCCAACTATTTTGGAGCAGAAAGCAATGATTGAGGAAGTCTAAACGAAAAATCGCATTCTTTCTGCAGTTCGTGGAGGATAATGGTGATGACGAAAGAAATTGAGGACGACACGTCATAACTTTTGTAGTGCATGTTTTAGGCTTTGTTTTTGTTCTTTGTCACCAGTAGGTAAGTAGTATGTAGATAGGCTCTTTAAGTTGAAAAGAAACGATACTGTCGCGGTAGGTACTCTTAGTGCCCTGCTACTGAATTAATTAAAGCATCATGTAGTCAGGAAGGTACCCGTCTACCCGTCATTCACATCGGCCTCATAGAGATCGTTTGCGCTTGGAGGCAGGAAAAGGCAACAGAGGCAGGAGATAAGATAAGTCAGAGTTTTGGTGGCTTCGAAAAGCTCTGCGATCATGGACGGCGACCTCGACTTGACCAAATTTAGCCTTGATTTCCATGTCCTCTTCTTGTCCTTCTTTTACTTCGCGCTTTCTTTTTGTGAGCAAGTACGACAAATAAATGGCACAACTAAATGTGAACTGAGAAGGTCGTGGCCACGGAGAAGACGAGACAAATGGACTAAATCAGATCAGATCAGATCGGCTTGCGAATTCGCCCTCGAATAGAATTCGACTGCAGTGGCCTGCAATTTCGAAGAACCTTTCTGGTAGGCTGACACTTGAACAAAATATAGTTGCTTCACATTGATTTAGTTGCAATTCTTTTATTGTGTTGTGTTGTTTTGCATTGAAGTCTTAGATTGTATTCGTGGAGTGCGTTCTCAGTAATTTCGCAAAGTGCACTAAATTTGATGTATGTGCATTCCTCGCATGGCACCAATGACAATCATGAGTGAGCACGAGAATGAGAATGAGAATGAGAATGAGAATGAGAATGAGAATGAGAATGAGAATGAGAATGAGAATGAGAATGAGAATGAGAATGAGAATGAGAATGAGAATGAGAATGAGAATGAGAATGAGAATGAGAATGAGAATGAGAATGAGAATGAGAATGAGAATGAGAATGAGAATGAGAATGAGAATGAGAATGAGAATGAGAATGAGAATGAGAATGAGAATGAGAATGAGAATGAGAATGAGAATGAGAATGAGAATGAGAATGAGAATGAGAATGAGAATGAGAATGAGAGTGAGAATGAGGCGGATATTCGGATGGATACTTTACCAGTTGCATAACACCAATAGCCAGCCCAGCACATCCCTTCCTACGGCCTTGGTAGAAGGTGCTACGTACGTACCTACCTACTATATAAGAAAAAGAAGAAGAAGAAGAAGAAAAAGAAGAAAAGAAGAAGAAGAAGAAAGAATTCTGAAAAAAGTAATGTAAAGTAAAAGTAAAGTAAAATAAAGTAAAATGTGTTGGCAAGTAGGGTACTAGGTAGGGTGCTAGGTAGGCACTAGGTAGGGCACTAGATAGCAGATGAAATGAAAAGTTTAGTTAGTTAGTGTTATTGATAATACACCAGATCAAGTGAGTCATCGCTCGCAGTGGCAGTTCGCGAGGAGGGTCCGCTGGTCCTTCGGCGGGCGGCGGTGCGCTCGCGAGCGGAAGGCGAGTGCTCGCGTGCACACCGCTTCTTTTCAGATTTGTAACGGCGCACTTACAGCGTCAGTCCTCAGCTGCGGTTGCTGCGAAGCAGTACCGGGAGGCAGGCTAATCCGCTAAATTCATTGAGCCCCTCGCCAGCGTCAGCAGCTATCTTGCCGGGCTGATCCTCCTGTCGCCTGCGACACCTTTCAATACCAACGAACCATTATACCTTGCGGCGTCCTATCTTATCGTAGTTACTTATCTGTGGTCGGGCTGCCGGGGTTTCTTTTGCAGACCTTCGTTGCTTCACTAGATCGCGTCTCTTCGAATCAATCGTATTGGATCGCGTTTGGGTAATTGATTGTTCTCGTTGCCAAAGTCAACCTCAAATTATTCTTCACAGCAGCTGCTTGAAAGGAAGTAGAAATCAATCATTATAGCGTCAGATTTGGACAAGACGCTAGGATAACCTTTTCTCCGTTTGTGGCTAGAAAAGCTTGTATTCAAAGAACTCAAGGAGACTCCAAAATGCAGCATCCGGAGGTTCCAGTGCTGTGTGGCGAATACCAGGGCGTCATCGCTAAGCTACGTCAGGAAGGCTATGCGTTAAACCGTGTAGACGAGGGCCCATCAACGGCTGGAGGTGTATCTGGCGCCAACTCAAATCTTCGGTCTCGGAATTTGTTTTGCTTGCGGGAGCCTGGGCTCTTTTTGGATATTTTCAAGATTATGACACTCAAAGAGCTTCGGAAGGAGGTATCAGTGCTCACTGCCACTGCATGTAACGTACGCGAGAAACTGAGGATGTATGCATCTATGGCTCGGGATGAAGATGCTTTGGATCCTTCAGAAATTCTCAGGCCGCTGTTAGAATGCATCCGTAGCCCGAGCACATCTGCATCGGTTACAAGCGAGGCCCTTGCATCCGTACATAGGCTTGTGGTCACTCTAAAACTCTTCAAAGAACCCTCGGAACGTGTAGTTCGAGCTTTACATCATGTTGTCGAGGCTACCGTAGAGTGCGTATTCAGGCAGACTGAAAGCGGTGATGACGAGATTGCTGTCATGTGGGCACTGGAGCTCCTTGAGGCATGCTTGGCTTGCCCCGCCGCCGCAAGCTTGACACAACGTGAGTTAGAATCTGTCTATGTGACTGTCTTCAAGAACAGCGTGCTCTCCACCAACGCAGACATGTTACGGCGTCTCGCCTCTCGAAAACTGTCTTCAATGATCAGTTCTCTCTTTGGTTCCTTATATGGCGCTGTTCCCGATACTGGATCCTCGCACAAAGACCGCGATGAGAAATTAGCAAAGCGACTCTTTGCATTCCTTTGTAGACGCCTCGATCCTCATGGTCCAGGCTGGCACGAGCCAGAACTACGCCAGACTTCTTTGGACCTCGTGCTGTCTGCAATCGTTTCCACGATCGACTCCAATTCCGGTGAGGTGCTCGTTGACCAGCACCCTGGAATTCACGCCCTCATCTGCGATGAACTCTTCTGTGCGCTTCTCCAGACGTGTCAAATGGCCTGTAGACCGCTTTCTGCAGCAATGTCAGATCGTGATGCTCAAGACCTCGTCCCTGTACTGCCAGCATCTTCGGCAACGTCGCTGGCCGGCAAGTCTGCCGCATCGTCGATATCGGATGACTCAGATTCAGATGGCTCAGATTCCGAAGAGAATGAAGACGAGATAAGCGACCATGATGAAGAACATGATAATGACAATGAAAGTGCAAACAACGCTGATTCCCGTCGTAAGTCAGTGGCCAAGTCTTCTTCTAAATCAGAAAAGGCCCCAGCAACAAACTCAACGCAATCCAGAGATAACCAAAACTTGAAGCCTTCATTGTCTTCATTGTCATCTTCGTCGCGAAAGGCAAGTGCACGAGCAGACTCGCCATTTGCACGGATTCCTTCAACATTTCGAGAATTAGAGGCGCAGTACAATGCAGAAGCATTTGAGCTGCTGAGCCCTAGTGTTTCTGGAGCCGGTGCTCCGCGGGTGCCGCTCGGACTCCTGTCGCGAGCACTACGACTCGTGCATATCCTCGTATCGCATTCGAACACGCGGAGGCACCTTCGCGTGCAGATGGAGGTGTTCTGTGGAAGTGTGTTTCTCCGTGCTCTAGAGGCCAAGCCGAAGACTACCGACAATGAGGCTCGGCGCTTGGTGCTGGAGACACTGACGGATCTCTTTGCGGACCAGACAATTGCGGTGGATATTTTCTGCAATTTTGATTGTGACCTGAACTCAAGCAATGTCCTCGAGCACCTCTTCGTGTTTCTCTCTAATCACAGCTTCCCTAAACAGCTCCGAAAACTCGCACTCGATCCTCTACAACTTATGTCTCTGCGTTGTATTCATCTTGGTGTGAAGTCCATCGCAGCCAGGTCTGGAGAGGCCGTGCTCGACCCTGCTAAGCTCCACCTTGAGAAGATGTATGATCCCAAGGCATTGATTGAGGCTAAGCGCTCTAAGCGCAGGCTACACAAGTGTGTGCTGGCATTCAACCGGAAACCAAAAACTGGTGTAGCAGCTCTTGTTGATGCAGGTTTTGTCAGCGACCCTCCGACGTCTGCAGAGCTCGCAGACTTTCTGAGAAACACCCAGGGACTCGACAAATCTATGATCGGCGAATTCATTGGTGACTATCACGAGAAGAATGTTGAGGTCTTGCATGAGTTCGTAAAGACTTTTGAAATGGATGGTATGTCGCTTTTATCTGCTTTACGCATGTTCCTTGAGAGTTTCAGGCTCCCTGGTGAGGCACAGGTGATTGACCGTATTTTGCAGTCATTTGCGGAAAGAGCTCACGCAGAATGCGGTGACGCTCGAAACTTCCCGACCGTAGACTGCTGTTACCTTTTGTGTTTTTCGATCATTTTACTCAACACCGATCTGCACAACCCGAACATTCGGCCGGAAAAGAAGATGAGCTTTGACGCGTTTACTCTGAGCAATCGCAACTACGGTGAGAGTGTGTCCAAGGGCCAGGACATGCCATTGTCGCTGCTGCGAAGCATCTACGATGAAATTCGCGCTCGCGAAATCAACACCATGACTGATGGGAGCTCCCTGACAGCCGAGGTGACCTCAGACCGTTGGGCTGATCTGATGACACGTCGCAAAGCGTCTATGAAGCTTGTGACAAGTGGTTGTGTGAGCAACAGTGCGTCTCTGGCATCATTGTGCCGCCTTTATGACGAGCAGATGTTTGCGTTTATCCACAAACCGGCATTTGCTGCATTAAGTGTCGTTTACCATGCAGGAGATCCCGTCCGACAGCCACGTGCAGTGGAACTTGCGCTGGAGGGTATCATTAACTGCGCTGAGGTCGCAGCACGATTTGGTATGGTGCGGGTACTTGATCGCGTAGTCGTTGACATCTGCAAGTTTACAACCTTGCTACTTTATGCACAAGCCTCAAACTCTCGTACCGGGCCGAGCCGCTGCAGGCCATAAGATTGGTCGTACAGGATCTGTCAAGAAGGTTCTACCAACCATAGACAGTGTTGAGACTGATCTTGAGGACGATGATGATGATGCCAGCGCCGAAACCCAGTCTCGATCACAAGAAGGTCAAACGGAGGGCGTCCAAGAGGACGTGATCGAGGAAGATGATGCCGCAGCGGATTCAGATGAGGACTCGCAGGAGGTCGCAGCCACACGTGCCAGAAATGCTGCTCGGGATGTGTTGGGTTCTCCGAACAGCATCGCTGGCGCCATGAGGGCATTGGAACGTAGCAGCAAAGCACAGACGGCGACCAGCTCCGTCTTGAAGATCGTGCTCCAGCACGCTGACAGAATCAGGCTTGCATGGCCGTACATTGTGTACTGCTTAATGCGTCTTTTCGACCTTGAGCTCTTGCCGGCAGATCTTCTACAAGAGTCTTCTGATCCTTTGCTTGAGGGCAACCTTCGAGCCAAGTACCATCGCATTAGTGCATCCGGATGGCTCCGGAATGCGGAGTCTAAAGCTGCAACGGCTCGTGCTGCGCTGGAGAGATCCAAGGGATGGGTAAGCTGGTTTAATGGCGAGTCGCGCGCCGATGCGGAGGCGAACCTCCATTCTCGCGAAGAGGAGCTGTACACAGTGAAACGCGCAGTTTCGTTTGCGTCACAGAGCTTGTCGCGGTCAAGTCACGCCGACAAGTTGCTGGTGCATCAAACTGAGCCTAAGTCCCCCGCCGTGTCATCATCATCGTCGCCAACTTCGCAACAGCAGCAGCAACAAGCTGTGACAAGTCAGACTCATGGCAGCGGGGACAGATACTACAGAGTCTGCCCAAGCTCGTCAGTCGCGTGTACGTATTGAGACCACCAAACTTGGTGGGCTTGTGTCGAGGTCGAAAGAACTCCCGGATCTCACTCTAGTAGCTTTTGTGCGCGGAATCATCGTGGCCTGCGGAGGCTCAGAAACACACTTGTTACCTGAGGATGACCTATTGGTAGACTCACCTGTAAACTTCGCCGATGAGGACGAGGTTTCGGACTTGCGCGGTGATATTCGTGTGGACATGCTTGCGCCGCCTTCACGTGCTTCGCGGTTGTTTAGTTTGCATCTCCTTATGGAGGTAGCTGTTGCGAATGAGAACCGACTACAGCTGATTTGGCCTATGGTTCGAATGCACTTGATTAAGACGCTTAGATCTGCAGACCATGCTTCATGCCACACCGAAAAGGCGTCGATTGCTCTGTTGCGATTGTCAGTGCGTCGTATATGGCACGGCGGTGATGACGTGAGTGGCGCCCTGAGGTTTTTATTGCGTTTGCCTAGTGCGGTGGCACCGGACTTTCCTATTGTGGTGTGTGACACACTCGTTCGCGCATTCGATAAGCCACCTGCAGATAAGCCAATTTGGAATGATGCCATTTCTCGCACGCTAATTTTAATTAGCCAAACGGAAGATTTCCGAGCTTGCTTGCGCGGTCTGCAAATCTTGAATAAGATTTCGACACACGCACGACTCGTGGAGGTAAACATGCAAGATCTTTTGAATGTACACCGCTCATTTGTCGGCCGAAGTTTGGCACATAAGCGCTGGGTTGTCGTTAATGGGCAGGGCGGAAGCCAAGCTGGTGTCAGCTCAAGTGAGGCAGCTTCTGGCGCTGTATCACCCGATGGAAATGCCAGTCACAAGGAAGAAATGGACAGCACAGAACTTTTGACTGACTTGCTGAATTTGCTGTTTATTCTGCACTCCCGACTGTTGGAGTCGATGAAACATGATGCTAAGTGGTTCACAAGCGAGCAAGCAATTTTGGAGAGTTTCCATGCTCTCATGGAAACTGCAGAGCTTCCTGACACGTCTTCTCAGGTGTCGAAGCATGCGTTTGAATTGTTGCGGAACTCTGTCAATGAGCTTATCGAGGGGCAGTGCCTGAATGCAGATCAGTGGGTCACTTTATACACCAAGGCAATGAGCACCAAATCATGTGGGAAGGATACCGCTCCACTTTTGATTAGCCTTCAATTGGATGTTCTACATCGAATGGAGCGCGTCATGCAAAACCTTTCTTCGGCCGAGTTCGAGGAACTTTGTATTCGTATTGCAACTGATGTAATGGCGTGTGGCCTTCCGAAGCAACAGGAACAGTTAGTTTCAATCCTCGAACGCTGGCCTGGCAAGTTAAAAGTAGTTCGCGAAAGCGTTGCCCTTCCTCTAATGCAACACGAAGAGCCGCCTGCGCCTGTGCCTGTGCCTGCGCCTGCGCCTGTGTCTGCACAAACTCAGGCCTCAGCATCTAATTCAGTGCCTACACCTGCATCAGAAGCGTCAGAGCATGGGGCAGTTGAATCTTCAAACGAACCAGAAAGTGCGGTGGATTCTGCTCAGGTTGATGAACCCGATCTTGATGGAAATAACAATCAAATTGGTTCACCAGAAGCTAAGGGTGTAGAGTCGGCTAGTTGAATAAAACATGAACGACAGTTTTTTAGAAAAAGTTGATATAAAAAGTTGTTTCCCTTTTATCGTTTTGGACTACTTCAATGGTACTTGCATCTGAGAAACTTGTTCTCTGCTCTCTTGAGGAGGTTTTTGTTTTTGAATTGGAAACAATACAAAAGATCGAGGTGCGTCGTACCTTTCTCGGAGAGATAAATATCGTTGGGTAATGGATAGATTCTTTATCCTTGTTCTGCATTTTGTTATGAAATGTGTTGCGAAGCCTCCGTAATATATATTTCTTACATCCATGTAGTTAAATTTTAAATTTTACTTGCGTCATAGAGACTAACACGATAGGTGTACGTACTCGATCCTATATATATGCGCTTGTGTGCCAAACAATTGAGATTTCGAAAAAAAAACAAAAAAAGCAAAAAAAAAAACATCATCTGATCATACAGAGGATTAGAGATAACAAAAACGATGTCCGTGGTTCGTCTCAATTGCATCACGTGATGGAACAAAAGAGAATCAAAGCCACAGGATAGATTTCTATCCAAATTGCATACGCGACGAGCGAGAGTGGGTTATAGTTCACGATTAAGCCAGAGCCTCTCAACGCCCTCTGACCTTGGTCTTGACTCTTAGTAAAGACACGAAGCTCCACTCTAGCAGCTCGTCTATATCAGCAATGCTTGGTATTGAGTTAGTTCGCGTTTGTAAGCAATGAGTTGTTTGCAAGCTCCACGGCCATCGTGGTAACCTCACCATGTCCCGGAAGGATGGTAGTTTCGGGATCGACCTCATCAACGAGCATCTTGAGGGTGGCCCTCATGTCCTCTGGCGAACTGTACGGCAGGTCAGTGCGTCCAATTGCGTTCCTAAATACGACATCACCCCCAATCATAAGCTTGAGCTCGCGTTCGTAAAAGCATACGTGTCCAGGTGCATGGCCCGGAGTATGCAGGATTTCGAAATTAAGAGTTCCCACGGAAATGGTTTTGAGGCCCTTGAGGTCCAGGAGGGATGCCTCGTCGGGGAGCTTCTTAGGAAGCGGGAATCCAATGTCGTCGCAACTTTCTTCAGCCTCACGATAGTTTACAAGATCATCCGAGTGAAGGTGGATTGTGGCTTCGGGAAAAACCTCCTCCAGGAGACCCAAGCCAGCGACGTGGTCTGGATGAGCGTGGGTCTGCAATACCTTGGACACGCGGAAGTTTTGAGCCTCAGCCCAACGCTCGAAGGTCTTCCACTCTTCGAGAGAAGGAGCTCCGCCGTCGAAAACAGCAGCCTCGCCGGAGGTTTTACAAGCCACAATCCACTGGTTCATCATCCAAGGTGTCACAGGCGCACCAGAGATGGAGACGCGCTCCATGAGCGTGCGGGCGGTCTGCGAAAGAGACCGGCACCCACGTGGAGCGCGGAAAGCGGCGGTAGCGGCAGAGAGCATTGTCAGTCAAGGTCGGCCGTAGAGCAAGTTTCCCTCGGAGTGACTTATGCCTTGGATGATTTGGCTTTTGGTGTCTGTGACTTATTTTTGGAGCGAGATTGCAATTTTTGCAGCTTCAAACCATTAAAATAAAAAAAAGTGACACGAACCTAAATGGTGAAGAGTTAAGGGCTCTTATTTGTGCAGGAGCTGACCAGCTCCAACTCTATAGAAGCAATGTTATCCATGTATCGATAAGTCTCTCACACACAGACAAGCAAACTTAGACTTGAAGTTTTCCAGGAGTGGCTGAAACAAGCTTGATAAAAATTTCTGTTAACTTCATCTATTTGGCAAAGACCACCCTTGAGAGATGGAAATCCACAGGAAATGAGACAAATTTGAGAATTTCCGTGGCGACTTGTTGAAAGGAAACTAAGAAAGTTAGGAACGATGTGAACCGAGCACGCCCCGCCTAGTGCGATGGAGAAGAATGATGTCTGGATGAGTCGTGGCGAACTGTTCAGTAAAGATAAAAATCAGTGTGGTACGGAACCTAATGCTTCATCGTGCAACGTTTTGAAGAGACAAAGGTCAATCAGGGTTAGATATTTGTAAGGTTATTGCAGATGCAACTGACACTGCTCGCAGGGAGAGCTATGGCACTGTACCATGATTCTAAAGTTTAATGTGCAAATTAGCAGCTTCCAACACCACAATAGCAAATAATATTCACATACAATGATTCTGCCTCAGTGCTCAGCATGTCCAGTTGAAAACACCCATAAAGGTTATTTCGTTATTTGAGCTGACATCTTGTCCTTGTCCATAATGTATATAGCGTCTTGAATTTACCTTGAGATGACGATCTCTGCACCGTCTCGTTTGACTCCATTCAAGCCGAAGCCTACTGATTACCCTTAAGTAGTACTAGCAATGACACACGTATCAAAATAACAAGCGACCAGAATGGGCCTTGTAATAGAGCTCGATTGCCCCCATGGATGAGACGGGCCTTGCTGCGTGGTCTCTGACACAGCTGTTGGCAGCCCTTGCAGCACGGCTTCCAGCTTCACTGGCCTCCCAGCTCGCTGTTTGTGAGTTGGGATGCGGCGTGGCACCGGCGGCGCTACCTCTAGTGCTCCTCGAAAGCCCCGTTTCCACCCATCTCCAGAGCAGCAGCAGCGGAAGTCAACTCAGCGATGTCGGTCATGTGCGCAATAGCAAAGAGGATGGCACCAGCAATGACCAAGCCAATGAATATGTTGCTGATGATCAGGATGCTGACAAAATAAGGATCGATTTGGACAAAATTGCAGATGAAAGCCCCAATGTTGCTGTCGATTCCCTCAGTAAAGCAGCTTTGGAAGGCTCTGGACCACGTCGCGTTGTATTGACAGACGTAAATGAAGAGGCCCTGGCACGTCTCAGCTCTTCACTAGAGGCCTCGGGTCGTCTTGGTGCAGGTGTAGAGGTGCAAGCCTTGGATTGGGCTGATTTGCAGGCTCTTGAGAAGTTAGAGGCTGCCTTTGATCTAGTCCTAGCGAGTGAGGTTCTATATTACAATGTGGATGTTGCGTGCCTCATGAATGCAGGTGCAAAGCTTCTGAAGAAATCACACGGCGTCTGGATACTCTGCTCCTTTCTGCGGGGTACAAGCCTGCGTGAGTTGCGTCAGAAAGCAGCTGAGAGTGGCCTCCACATGCGTTTGCTGGACATTTTCCGCGTGAATGAAGAAATGCTTCAGGGACCAGCACAGGTTGAGGGATATGCAGTACTCTGCGCCATGCACGCAGTCCCGGAAACAAAGCTAGGGTCATATTCTGCTGGAGACGAATTGGATTTTGATCGCCCTTGGCTCTGGGAAACGCTTGGTCTTGCGCCATATGAGATTTCACTTGAGGAGGCAATAACCGGTGAGGATGAAGAGGATGCCGAGGCCAGTGGTGCTGTATGGAATGTGCCCTTTGCTGGGGACAGTGATAGTGAGTAATTTCGTGAACCATAGCGAATTGACGTGTATGCTTTAAAATAGCAAAGCTCATGTTTTTTTGTTTTTGTTTTTTTTTAAATAAATAATTTGATGAATTAGTACCTATGGGTCTATGTCAGTACAAGAGTCCCAGCGCGCCAATCTTTTATGTCTGTATTCGTGCTCGTTTTAGTTGATGGAGATTTTCTAAGGATCGGAAAAATGAGAAAATGAGGAAGATAAACTTAAGATGTGATAAATTAAATGTCAAACTGTGGCCAAGGATGTTTCGGCCGAAGAAATTATGAAGCGATTCTCATTAGTTGATAAGTGCTGCTCCATAGCAAGATGCTAGCTAGTTAGCTATCTGGTGAGCAAACGAGAGGACGATCCACCTGCAGGTTTTCATACTACTAAAGAAAAATGAGTCTAGCAAACGCATGTTTACAAAGAGCGCATAAGCACGAAATCGTGTATAGCACCTCCAATAGGAGCTCCAATGAGAGGACCGACGATATAGGTCCAGAAGCCATGCTTTACACCTGGGAGCGCAATTTCTTTCCAGCCAAAGCCATAGGAAACAAGGCGCGGGCCAAAATCACGAGCAGGATTGAAACCAGTCTGGTTCAAGGGGGCATACACGGTAATTAGAATTGCAATAACCATCCCGACACCAAACGCTGCAGCTGAAGGTGGAATGTACATGCCATTACGAGGATCATTAAGCGAGAGCACAGTAAACATTAAAATTGCCGTGCCAAAAGCTTCCACGCCAAGCGATCCACCGTAAGTCACTGTCATAGGGTTCCAGTCAAAAGCATTGTTCTGACGAATATCAGGGTTCGGAAAGTACTCGCCGAAAACCATAGCTGACCATTCACTTCCCGGCTCGCCACGTGTGATATTATTTGATACTTCAAAAGCTTCAATGGCACTTGAAAAGGCAATATAGTTGATACAGCCAGCGAAAATGCCACCTGCAAGCTGCGCGCACCAATACGGCACGAGCTTCCACAAGGGAAAGTCCCTGGGACGTAAGATTGCAAAAGCAAACGATATGGCAGGGTTCAAATGGGCACCAGAGATACTACCAGTCATACAAATAGCAAGAAAAGCCGCAATACCCCAAGTCATACCGATCTGAAAGAGACCTGACTGGGCACCACAAATGACCGCAGAAGCATTGACACCGATGCCCAAAGTGACCAAAAATGTGGTGCCGATAAACTCGGCGACGACCTGGCGCAAAAAGCTAGGTGGTCGCATCTCTTCGTTAGATTTTGTCGGATACCCCCGCATGACCTCCTCCATAAAGGCAGCGTACTTTTCGTGAACATTACGAATCATGATGCCCTTTTCAAGATCATTATGATAGTCAGAGCTGTTGACCATGGTAATGTCATTCATGTCTTTGGAGTCCGAGCTGTTGCCCATGCTCATAGAGGGCGCAAGGCTCTCAGTATTATTGCTGAGGTTTAAATTTCTAGATCTCGGCATCTTTGCTTGCTCAATTCGAGTTTGGTTTTTGCTGGAGTGCGCTTTTTTGCTCGCTATTTCTGTTCAGCTGATTCCCTTTTGAGGAGTCCGTTCTCAATATATTCATCCTCCCACCCCTATGTTTTCCTCTAATAACATCATCCTTAGCAGTGCCTATTCCTCCTCTAAGACCCTTCTACTTTTCTCTTTTTAGAAAGAAAAGAAAGGAAGTTCATTCTAGATACCTGTTTTAATTAAAAAGACTAAATATCAATCCAGCCCAATCGGTTGGTGCTGCAGGTCCAAGGAGTCTCAAATCAAGGTATCCTTTTCCAAAATAAGGCAAGACAAAACAACAACCTACTCCTAATGAGATCCCACTTCGCTCGCCCTCACAAGCAGTCACCGCAGCCTTGAAATTTTATTTACATAACAATTAATAAATAATAATAATAATAATTCGAGGTGAAAAAAAAAGCGTAGTGTGCCTCCTACCTAGAAACAAAAATAGAAACCAAAGACATCAAACTTGAACCCCAAATACTATAATCCAAGCTGCCAAAACCCTTCCGCCGAAGAATTCCAGAGGCTCCTCCGAAGGAACCCGCGTCTTTCGGCCCTTTCAGTGACAGCTACTTCTAGTTAGGTACTAGATGACAGCCAGCCAGCCAGCCAGATACTAGCTAGCTAGACAGATGAAAGCTACCGACAGTGGAATTAATGTAGCACTCCCTACGAGCTCCTATCGCATAGAAACCATTCTAGTTCTCTTCAGGGCCACCTTTGTGGTGGCGGTGACCACGGTGGATGCAGTCTTGTCTTGTCTTGCTTGCTTGTACACTCACTTGTGGTCTCTCGCTTTCCACCCGTCAGGAATCAGGAACCGGGTACAGGAAACACGGCAGCAACCAACAAGTTCTTCACTTCTCTTCTTCCCTCTGGCTGCTTCACGCAGACTCCACGAACGCTTTCCCTCGCAGCGCTTGCCTGTGGCCAGCAAGGCAGAGCACCTGACTGCCTGACTGCCTGGCTGCCTGACTGTCTTGCCAGCAAGCGAGCGAGCTGTAGCAGCTAGCCCAACCAGCGCAGTTTTGGGAGACCTCGTGAGCTTGCTGAGATGGATCGGGGTTTTCTGTCTCGATCGCGCCACACTGAGGCGGGCCTGGCGGCCTGAAGGTTTAGTTGATCCCGTGCTCGCGAACAGCGAGCCTGGCACATCTCGAGCAGCCACCCACCGAGCCCAGCAACGGCAACGATCGCCCCGGAGCAGCAGCTGTGCGAGAAGATCTGCGTCTTTGGCAGAAACCTGAGCCCACTTCGAGCTCTGCTCCACCGACCCTGTAGCCGCACGAGGTGGGGCTTTCTATGCCAGCCGCTCCTCCTCCTCCTCGAGGGCGCCCGGCGGCAGCTTCTGCGAGCTGTTGCTGCCGCCGTCGAGCTGTCGAAGCTACGTCTACGAAGTAAGTCCCTTGCAGGTCATCTGAAGATACGCCTGCTCAGCTCCATGGCGCGAGCTGGAGAACGAAAGCTCGCCTGGTCACGAGGCTTGGTGGGTGCCACGGCGGAGAAGGGCAGCGAAGCCACAACGGTTGTCACAAGAACCTCTGCGAGCCGATCTCAGGAACTGGCGAAGAGATGATGTACGAGCGGGAGCAGCCTGCTGAGGCTGAGAGCTCAGCAATGGAGATCCTTAATATCGCTAACGCGGGACAATCTAAGCTCTCTTGGGCATTCGGAATTCACTTGGGCAGGTATACATACTTCAAGCGATCTTGATTTTCGATGCACAAACGAGCTTGCAGCCTGCCTTCTAGCTGCTGAAGACCGTGGCAGCGACGCCCTCGGTCGCGCGTATCATGGATGATCAATCACATTGCAATTCGAAGAAAGAATCTTCATCCTAATTTACATTTCCTGCATTTTTTAGATTGCTTGAAAAAAAAACAACAAAAAAAAGAGAGAGAAGAAAAACAATTTTATATCATATCATATCATAAACATATATATGAGGAAGTTAACTACCAGCAAGAAAGATGTTTCGATAGTTGTGACAATCAATGATCAATGCAGTTTCTTTCTTGCGGTTTTTCAGTGCTCACTCCATTCGTGAACGCAATCGCGCCTCGATTTCTGCGTCAAGAGCAGGTACTCTCGAGAAGAACACCTCTCCAAGCGGCACCCGTTGCACATTGGATTGAAGTGAGAGCGGTGCGGTGCCTTCCTTCTACTGTTACTCTTACTATTTCCCCTTGTTGTTTGCAGAAGTTCGTGAGGAAGTTCGTCTTCGTTTCCAGGAAGGAATGTGCTGTGATGGCGGTGAGGATTCAACCAATTCCATCGCTGCATTTGCGATCCTAGCTAGAGATCCCAACCAACCAACCAATAACCAATAACCAATAACCAACCCGCTGTCCAGGCAGGGTTGGGCTCGTCCTCGCCAGAAAGCAGCTCAAGCTGCATCATCAAATTCAAGAGGGTTATGATGCTTTGATCATGTGCGTGCAATGCTGAGTAAGCTGGAACAAAGCACTTCGTTGTAGAAGGAAGTAGTTCGACATTCCTTCACTTATGTATGCCACCAAAGCGAAGCTCCGTGCTGTCACCAAATAGAATTGTTGCTTCATACTCGCAAAAGATCTCTCTTGCAATCAGCTGGCCTTGGATCCGCCTCGGTTTGCGACAGCCTATGGTGCCTTTCCAATGTATTTATATGTCTTGCTGAGGCCTCAGGAAAAGATTGACTTTCAATTAAGTTTTGAGACAAGATCTGTGGAAGACGCGGGTTCTCTGCTGTTCTCTGCAGATGGCGAATTGAATACAGTATGCCTTGAAATGGTTATTTCATGCTACCTACGATCTATCATCTGCACAAGTTTGGAAAGTGAACGTGTCAGGCTGTCGAGGTTGGTTTCACGTGTTGTTCGCAAACAAACCGTGGAAAGAAGCGGCAATCCTTTTGATTGTTTGTTTCGATACATAAGCGGGCCACACTCTTCTCTTCGTCTGCTTTCATCTTCATGCTTCAAGTTGGCTTTTTATTTGTTGATTTAAAAAAAATTAAAAATTAAAATAAACTGTTTTTATTTTTTATAAGTGGTTGATTTCTATGTTTTCCCTCTCTTTCAAACATGGTATAAGCAAGCATCAAGGTTGGTGTAGAAGCGCGACAAAAACTGGGAAACGAACTTTGCTGCGTCACCTCTGGGCCTCAACGAATGTAGAACTAAAGGTGACAGATGACATTTTCTGCCCTGCTGGCGCTCTTGAATACTCGCTCTAGCCCTCTCTCGGTTGACAAGTGCTGTCGTAGCACGAGCGTTTGCTAGATTGTTACACTTAAGTGACTCACCTGGAATGACGTTCGCTGAACTTAGCACATATCAATGATAGACGTGTATTTCTCCACTTTGAAGTTCTCGCTGCTGTCTAACCCAGCTGAGCCAGAAACGACACATAATAAGTTTGGTCCGCCCGGCCACAAGGTAATCTGTACCTCACAGCACCAGTGGGTTCACTTACATGTGAAATGTTATTCAACTCGACTAAGTCTGCCAGGGTAATGAAAAAATAGATATGCCTGGCCTCGCCGAGTGGTTTCGAGCTCTCTTGTCTGCCGCAAAATCAGGTGACGTCGAATGGAAGATCCAACAAACAGACATTATTGATATACCAAACAACATCAAATCTAGAGGTAGAACCGACCAAAGATTCCTGTGAAAAAGGTCAGCTGAGGTTGAGGCTAAGAGGGTGGACGACCAACATTTGAGCAGATACTAATAGCCAACCCTTAAGAACATGTCATGGTGCAAATTTGACATTCCTTGCGATCCTTCCTTTCCTTGAGGGCACCTGAGCTCAGTTACTAGCTGCTGAACAAGAATATGCAAGCGACAGCGAACAGACCTTTATAGCATAATGACCATGCTATTAGTTAGCTTTATACCGGCTAGATTGTCACATACATCATTGGTAGACGCAAATTTCCTACTGAACCCTGCAGTCATTGAATCGCAAAGTTCAAGCTGTTGTCAAGTTGTGAGGGACAGTATGCTATAGTCAAGGAACCGGCACGAGCTGGTTCGACTCTTCTTCAGAATAAATGAACTTCTTATCAGACTTTGACGGACACAGTGGTTCGAAAGTCTGCTCTTTGATTGCGACTTAAGTCGTCAGAGCGTCACAACATCTTCGTGATGTTATTTTAATTCTCCTCGTTTTTCTGTTCCTTGCAAGAACTTTGGTTTCTGGAAGCATATTGTCATCAGCGAGCCTCCAACAGAATAACCTTGCTGTATTTGAAAGATATTGAAACGCCCCACGTTCGGCCAAGAAGGACAGTCTTACTATTCTACTTGGTAGGAGGTATGTAGTGTTAGTGGCTTTAAGGCCATATCATGCGTTTCAGGCCATGTCGGGAATAGCCCAGTTTCTTGGTCTCAGGCTTTTAGGTGTTCCATCTTCACTAGGTAGATATTACTCCTGCCAATCTTTTTAGTCATATCATTCATAATAGTGAGGTGTGATGTAAGCGTGCAGAACCATCCCTTAAGGCGCGCTTTCCATTTGGACGGGAATCTTCTTCACCATTAGAAGAAACTGTTCAGTAGGGAGATAAAGCTCTACGAAATGGAATGAAATTATCTGATTGTTTTCTTTGACAAACTGTTTGTAAACGATCCAAAGAAGATCTATACATTTTGTCCGGAGTAATATTGAGTACGAATGAAACTCATTCATTGACCCTATGTAGACCAACGATTAAAACCCCATCATCAGCAAGTGCTGAGATAAATATTGCTGGGTCGTTAGCACAACACGTTGTTACCTGTAGAACGAAAGTATTTTTATGAGGAAGCCTAAAACTAGAAGTATCAGATGAGTGACCAGGAGACTGAATTTACAAATCTACATACCGCTTCAAAAGAATGCGTAGCGAGGAAATCTGACCTCCTATCCAAAATTGATATCATCTACTTTTCGCGTTTCTGTGGAAGATGTCGTTGTTTACGAAATCTATTACGGGGACCTCTTTGTATGTCCGCTAGGCCAGTAGAATGCTAGCTCTCAATAGCTGGAAGGGCTTTTCTAAGCATTTTAACCCCATTTGCTAGTCGTGCTTTTTGCATTGATGCGACTTGCTCGAACCTGCGTAACTGTGAGATTCTTGAGCAGAATTTAAATATTGGCACAGAGATTTTGACCGCCGTGCGCGTACATCGAACGAACTTGAATGTGCACGAAAATTCATATTTTGCATTGTCCGTTCGGACTCTAGCTAGTCTGACCACTTCAATAGAAAGCTATATTTATGAGATAATGTATAGAGCAGAACTCAGATGACAATAATAATTTCCTTACTGATTGCTGAGATCTCCGATCGAAAGAACCTCGATATCCGAGAGCCGTTAGCGACTCATGATACTGATTGGTTGAAAACACTCATAATTTTCACTGCGTGAGGGTAACTTGCTTGCTCAAAAGGACCAGTGTACATGCTGAAAGACGAATCTGGTAAGCTAGAGGTTGACTATGAGGATAAAGGCAAGAGGCTGATTAAGTTTTAGGAAGGCTTGACAAACTTTGGATTTTAGAGTTAGAGATCTGCTATCCATGGAATTGGATTCAAGGGCTGGTTGACTCAAGAAAGAGCAGGAGGCCAAGATATACTTGATTTCTGTATAGCATACTTGACGGGGTTGGGTGAACCCGTCTCCTCAGCCACCGATTCAAAGTTTGCCATACGTGATAACGAATGAGCCTGTTCACTATTTTGATTTGCGTTTTCATGACCAGCTAAGTCTGGTTGTCCAGAGATCGTTGCCGTGTAAGCCTTCAATCCTCAAGGTCTGACAATTGAACGTCTAGAACTTTGGCAATGCGGTGCTCAAGGGTTCTTTCGATAGAAGATATCGGCAGTAACATTAAAACGTATGTCAACTAATCTTTAGTGTCTTCACCATGCTAGGTTTTGCAACAGATCTATGTTTTGTTTCTTTTTGCGACTCATGATTAACGTGTTGGTATGAGTTTAGAGAAGTTTTATGGTACTGTGGAAAAGGCTATCTTAAGAGTTTGAATTTTTATCACTTTGGTATAGGATAGCACCGATGAGGTAGAGCGGTCCATAGTTTTATGTCATGTGTTGTTTGTCATTAGAAACTCGAGGACAGCTAGCTTGGATAGTTGTTTTTTAAAGTAGCTGTCATTTTCCTGCAACAAGAAATTCATAATGTTTTAGGTTTCAAAAAATCGTAAGATTCTCATCTCTGATGGTGAGAGTTTCAGAGAATTCTAAAGTTCTTGAATAAAATAGATGATGGATGCAGGGATTTTCGCGTTTCATAGAACACATCGGATAGTGATTTTTTAATTTTTATTTAAATTAAATAATGTAGCTGCCCAATACAAACTTGATCAGTCAACTACAGCTGGCTATGGTGGCAACAGTTTATGCACTATTTTGATTATGATGATTGACTTGTTGTTATTGAGAGTAGTAAGAACAACCTGTTGGCAACTCTTGACCTGCACAGAACAGAAAATTGAAACTTTTCAAAGCAAGCATCAAGCATGAAAAACTTAAAGAGTTAAGATAAAAATATTGAGAAATTGAAAATGTTAACTTAAGGCAAATAGATAAGGATCGGTACTTATGAACTGATTGAAGAGATAGGGTGCGAATTGTCGTTCTCGCGGGCAGCAATAGATAATATGTATAGACGCGAGTGTTACCCGGTGCAGGAACAAGGCATCGCAGTTTCCGTATTCGATCAGTTTAATCACAGTGCCGTGAATTTAAAAAAAAAGGCTTGACATTGCTACAGACAGATGAAGGACGAGAATTTAATTTGACTTTTGACAGACAGACAAGCAAGGTAGTAGCGCGAGTACGCGGCGGGGTCTTGAGGTTACTTTAAAGAGAAAAAGCAAGCACAGGTCAGGCTGATGTACATCAAGCTATAGAATGAGCGCACCCTGTCAAATTCTGACAAGTTGCCAAGTTCCTTGATGCACTCTCTTTGAACACAATACCCACCCCGTCTCAATCTTGCTCGTGTGCAAGCTTGAGGTCCAGATGTCTTGCAAATTGATTTTTCTCTAGTCTTTGAAATGCTGCTTTTGCGCAGTCAGGTATGGGCGCAGATGTAAAGGATGAAATTTGCAAGTATAAAGATCAGAAGGTGTCACCACCGACCATCTGGAGGGACCAGAATGCTGAGCTGGTCCCCCAGATGTCACGAGAGCATGAACCGAATTACATATATAGTATTTCATGCAGTTCAGCGTGTGTATGCAAAGAAAGAAGAAGCTATTGAGATGACAATCAGAGTTTAGATTGTGATCTGTTGATCAGAGCTTCATTTCAGATTTAGAGACCGCGCATGAGGAGGAAGTCATAGAGGGCACCACCAATGGGGGCACCGACCATGGGTCCGAAGATGTAAGAGAGAGCCTGTGTGGAGAGAGCGATGTCGCCCCAACCGAGGGCAGCAGCCACAAGACGAGGGCCAAAGTCACGAGCAGGGTTGATAGAGGTTCCGTCGAAGGCACCGTAAAGAGCGACCACAACAGTGACGGAGAGTCCGAGGCCAAAGGGGATAACAGGTCCCTCAATCTTAAGGTGGTTGCGGCCGTCGAGGAGTACCATGGCGCAAAACATGAGGAAGCCTGTGCCGAGAGCCTCGATCGCGAAGGAGCCGCCGGTGGAGATCTGGTCCTCAGCCCAGTTGTATCCGTGGGACTCTCCGACGAAGGCAGGGTTAGGGTGAAAGCCGCAGAAGACAGATGCGGTGATTTCAGAGCCATGTTCGCCGCGAGTGATGTTGTTGGTGCGCTCATAAAGGTTGATAAGAGTGCCAAAGATGCCGTAGTTGATGAGACCTCCAATAATGGAGCCAACAAGCTGCGCGATGATGTACGGGATGAGTTTCCACCACGGGAACATCTCAGGGCGCAAGATGGCAAAGGCAAAGGATACAGCAGGGTTAAGGTGGCCGCCAGAGATGGAGACGGTGGCGGTGATGGCAAAGAAGACGGCAAGACCCCATACGATGGCTACCGCGTAAAGCCCAGTGCCCTGGGCACCGCAGATGATGGTGGCAGTGTTGATGCCAAGGCCGATGGTCACAAGGATGACCATGCCGAAAGCCTCAGCGACGAGCTGCTGCATGAAACTCGGCTCACGCATGTCCTCGACACACTCGGTAGGGTCGCCGCGGAGTTTCTGGATGAAGGCGATGTAACCCTTGGTCGGGCTCACGACTTCCTTGGACTCTTCCTTGTTGATGGTGGCCATCGAGGTGCCCTGGGCGCCTTCTTCAGCATCGTAGACGAGCATCTTGAGTTTAAGTTGGTTGTCTTACAGAGTGAATCGAAGAGCTTTTGAGTTTTGGATTTACAAGTGCTTCAGCTGCTGCTTTGGATGTTTGGGTTTTGCTTCGACTTTCCAAGTTGTGGATTTGCTTTCGTTCAGTTCGGGCCCGTGGCTTCGAAGCTTTCGGGTTGCCAGAGTTCTACGCTTGGTGCGCCAATTACCTTGACTTCGTTGATGCCCGAGTTCTACTCTCTGAAGGCTCTATTCGGGATTGCTTACCAAGCCTCGAATTAAAGAGGGCGGCGCCTCCTCAGAGCATCCCTCACAACCCCACTGGCCTTGATCTCCCTCAGAGCCCCACTGACTTGTGTTTTGCGAGTTTCCCCCTCTCTGAGCCAGGGGAAACGAAGTTTTGTTCAATACTCCGCCTTCTGTTTGGCGTGCTTTGTAGAAACCAATGAGGAACTCGACTTTTGGAAATCACTCTCTTGCCCTCTGCGACTGCTAGAAAATTTCTCTCATTTTTTATTGCTCCCACAGTCAAACCTACAGACACTCAGAATATTGAAAAGAAAAGCGAGAAAGCTTAGAAACATCCTCAAAAGGCCTGACTATAATTGCTGATGATGATTCTTTTCGAATCCAACCCGCTTGAGCCGCTTGAGCCGCTTGGCCGATAAATGAAGCGGTTAGAGCGAAATGGATCAGACATGCGATCCAACTACACAGCCTGTCTATGGGAGCAAAGAATGAAACCGATGTAGATACACGAGAACTCCTTCTTCAGATCATTCGCTTCTCCATTACTCTTATTGCTTTTTTTAAACTTTTTGCAGAAAAAGCTCTTAATTAATAAATAATAATAATAATAATAATATTGCTCACAAGTGCTATTGTTTCCCTAGATACCACTCTTGAAAACTTAGTTGTTCTTCGAGCCCGGGGCCTTTTCTTGAGGACGCTGTGCGCGCGGCAGGAATTCAGACTGCAATGAGCCAGCTTAAAGTTTTATAAGGCTTCGTTTGCAACGGCGGACGCTCGCTACTTTTCTGGCAATTATTTAGCCTCCCAGTTTTAGGCAAACATGATCTGAATTACTTGCTAAATTTATCAATTTTTTTTAATTAAAATTAAAAAAGGAAAATTAAACAAATGAGTTCGACATTCATGAATGGTGCTACCGAGCTCACACCTTTTTTCTTCTTGTTGTATAGAAATTACTATAGAATTATAATTTTATAACATGAAAACATGCCTTCCTCTTTGGTATATTTTTTAATTATATCATACTAGTGTGACTTAGAAGATGTTCGTAAGAAAGAAACATTTGGCATCTTTGAGACATCCTTTTCTTTGTTCGTTCAAAGTGTAAGATCCCTATATTAGATAATCGTCTCACTCGCTAGCTCTAGGTCAAGCTTTCTTAGCTGTAATGCCTATACTCAGAGTGGAAATGTATTTCCTTGCAGAATTAAAGTTATTCCTCTCCCCTTAGTTTAGCCTCGCTCGATTCCTTCTCTATCGTGAGTAGCAAAAACCCTACCGAGTAAAGGAGGCCTTCTTACGCTTCGATATCCCATTTCGATTTAGCATTACGCTAGCACAAACCCGAAGTGCTCACTTTTAATATGGAGGCGGAGCACCGTTTTTCTGTAGGCAGGCAAACCTTTAATTTAAAAGTATTGTTTTTAAAAAAGCGTTGTATGAAAAGAGGAGTATTGCAGGGATTGTCAGCGGGTGTTCGAATTTAGCCTGAGCAAAATAGTCACAGCAGATAAATACTTGGAGAATCATTCGGCGACTAGTCTGAGGTGCCAAAAGCGTGCGTGGATGGATGGACAAAGTAGCAGGAGCTCGCTCGGGTCCAATATTCTCCTGTTGAAACGGGAGCATCGCTGAATTGCCTCGCGATCATGCTTGTGTTAAAATTTTTAATTTATTCAATTAAAAGTTTTATAATGAAAAGGAAAGTTTGAAATGTTAGTTTATTTCTTTGCTTTTACTAACAAAAAGGTTGAAATTAAAATATATTGTGTGGAAAAACTAACTAAATAGTTGCCTTCCTTCAACCTGATTGTGGAAGCGTACAACCATTGTTACACATACTACCAAATTGACTGTTAGTTAGCACACATGGTAATCATGAGCAGAAGAAGGAGCAGCGACCGATCTCCTCCAAGCTTTAAAAATGTAGACTACGTTGGCTCAGTCCGAGCTAGGGCTTGACTTCTTAATAGTGCCTTAGTGTTACGAGCAACTCTTCAAACTAAGTGCACTAAAAGGTTTTTCTTCCAGTATGAATTCTGTTTGCACTCATTTCCCCCTAATTTCTGACCTTCTAAGAATCTTTATCATTAATGAATTTCTTCCACGTATGGTGAGTCTCAGTTGTTTCCATTTTCGTTGGGTTCTTTTGCATGACGCGCGCAGTTGACAAGCAAACAATCTACTGGTTGATGTTATTTCTACTGTGACGTATCTCCATTCGTCGCACGAATGCCTAGTTTGATTTACTCCTTGATACCTGAGATGGTTTCGATCTAAAGCTCTTTGTTTGCTATATAAGAAGCTCTTGAAGTAATGTGTGCCTTTGTACCCCTTCTGTGCAAAATCTGGCACTCCGAATTCATACAAGACCAAACGAAGTAGCGTTTGCATTAAAATATTGAGAGATGTTCATTATAAAAGGGATTCATCAGCGCTGCCGACGCAGCCTATCGCCAACAGGACACCTAGCTTTCGTTAATGTAGTTGCATTGCTCATTTCAAGCAGCTGTGCCGTCCTGCTAAACAAGTTGTACTCCCTCGGCTACAAGCACTTTGATGTATTATAAGAGCTTTAATAAATCATAAATGTGTAGGAATATGCTAGCTATCAGATTTGGCTAGGTTGGCCAACTTGTTCCCTGCTGCTTCAATCTTTTTTAATAATGAGTGATTAAACTTGCAAAAGACTGGTTGAAATGTTGCTGACTAATAATACTGCACAGTATTTCCACATTGCGGGGTCTGAACTTGATGATGCAACCGTTCGATGCCACTGTAAGCTTGATTGCCCACGGTGAACGATTGCTGTAAGCAACTAGGATACGCACACGAGGAAGATGTCATGGAAATTAACACGTTAGACCTCAAGAGAACTTCAGTCGTCCAAGGCTGTGTCACATGATCTTCGAATAAAACAGCCTACAAGTAGGGATGTTAATTCGAAGAATTGTTGCATCGTGGAAAATCTCTTACCTCATGCCGTATCACTGCGACTGTTCTTCACAGCTAAGCATTACTATATCCTGATCTTGGTCTCCATTATGGACAGCGGAATCGTCATCATACCTTTTTGCGTGGGTGTGCGTGGGTGCTGGCTTGCTTTGACATTTGAGCTGAGCATCGTGGTGATTGGCAAGATTTGGCAGCTCATAAGCCTGTCTTGGAATACAACAGGCCCAAATTTTATATCGAATTATAAGCTCCGCCGGACTTTAGCTTTCTCCTGTAACTTGACTCAGCGCATTCTCAAACCAGACTTTCCATTCTCGCGCGAGGCCGCCACAACGAAGCAGGAGCTGAAAGTACACACGCAGGAACTAAGTTCATCGTCTTACTAAAACCTATCATTTTTTATTTTTTATTAATGTCGTAGAGATCTTTCACACAGCACCTTCCAAGGAACTTACTTCCCTTAGCAATTTGTGTTTATACTAATAATAATAATTATTATTATTTAAAAAATTAAATAATTAAAAAAAAAAAAAAAAAAAAAAAACGTTAGTCTGGTTCTTTGAATCGTTTTAAAATGTTTTAATTAAACGTTAAATTTTGTTAAAAATGACCGGGGCCAAAAGAAAACGAAAGTATTTAACGTGATAAAGACATAAGATGCTTTCTTAACCTTCATGACATGATCAGCCGCTTGCTTAATGAGCGCTAGTAGCATATATTTGACAACCTTTTTCTTCATGCCGATGCCGATCGAAAGTAGTGCATTAAATAATGGAAATTGTTGCTGGGGCCCTTGCGACCATCGGATCCGAATCAGGCAATCAGCAATCCAAATGATCACTGTCTCGAGTGCTTGAAATGCAAAGTTAGCTATCTCAATGATTCATGAGAACCATTGATAATGGAGAAAGGTAAACAGAGTCCAAACTAATTTTAAGCACCCTTCTCTTTCTATAAGCTTATAACATTTGAAATATTAGTATGGTTCATGCAATTAGCAAAAAAAGTACGATGAGATCAATGGTAAAATGCTTTCGCTCATGTGTCAAAATCACATCCTACAGCAAGGCAAAATAGTCTTTGCGATGCTCCCAACTGAATTGGAAGTGAATTGCAACCATCTTCAACGTCATCACGATTTCATACGAATGATTGTCGTTTATCTGGTGCGTGAGGACTTGAGCATCTGCAACTTTTTGCGCTATGGAATATTTAAAAATTAAGTAATAAGCAAAAGTTTAAACTTATACCTAAACTCAGATCCACCTCTGAATTTTGCATTGTCTTGCCACGCGCACCCAAAGAATACTTTGTTTTGTTTTTTAACAGAACAAAAAAACACTAATTGCTTCAGGCAATCTGCTCAAGCTAAACTTCTGTCCTTCTAGCCCAACCTCGCTTGATATTTACAAAAGTAATTAATTGCTTCTCGTTTGGTTGATCTCTTCACTATTTAATTAACAGTCCGTGGTCTGGTTGGGTATAACTTTCTAATGACGACAAGCATGTCAGTCTTGAAATTGCGACCAAGTTTGCCAACTCAACGGTAGATATCACAAACAACGGAGTTCCACTTGCTCGTGCTGTCCGCAGCAGATCCAGGTTTCACGGGCTCGTGAAGCTTCGTTGATAGACCGCTTCGCCTTCTCCGGAAATATCGACAGTACACGGCCCCATCATAGTCCATGCCTGCAATATAACATGGAAGGCGTTTTTTTTTGGTGGTTTTTTTAATATTTTAAAATAAGGGATCAAATACACCGCATCATTTACCTCGGCGATTGATAACCAAGGTTTCCTTTTGCGCCATTGGGTGCTTATAACACAATGCTGAGTTCTTTTATAACTGATTCTCGATCCATTTTATAGTAAGCCAGTCTTCCAAACTTAATCTTGCTATGCTACGTTTAGTACATTCAGCCAGATCTGTTTCCATCATGATCGCTTGCGAAGGTTTGCGTCGGTGTCTCTTTTTTCTTTAGGCAAAGTGATATGGCCCTTCTTCCCTTGGACATGGATTAATATTTACGGAAACTCACCGGCGGTGTGCAAACATAGTTCAACGTGCGAAACCGATTCACTTGTTGTTTTTCGCGGCCACATATGACTTCTCCTTCTTCTTCTCGTGGTTGTTTTCTACTTACCCTATCCGGGCCTTTCACGAGAGAGCCCGCAATTGTTCTTTCAATATGCTCTCTGCAATCAGCGCCACAGGTGGTCTGCCAGCCAGCCATACTAATCTGCTACATGGCGATCACATATGACTTGCTCCTTTCGGGCCTCCGAACAACGGGGAGGGAAGGCCCGTTTTCCCGTGGCTGGAAACGTTTACGTGCAGAGGTCCCTGGCAAAGCAGAGGAGCAGAGCAGATCCGCAGCATACGCTTCAATAGCTCAACCCAAGTGAACCGAAGGATACCAAGACAAGCATATCTTGCAAACAAGCGCAGCCAAACCGCTCCAAAACTTGCACCCGGCTCTGCTCTGCTTCTTCCTTCAAGCATGGCGCATTGCTGCCCAGTCAGTCTTGCGCCAGTAGGAGGTGATTAGGCACCACTAGCTAAATAGCTAGCTAGCTAGCTCGCTCAGTTAGTCTCGTACTATCATGGTAAAGTTCTCACTCATTAGCTCGCATTAGCCAGCTAGCTCTCTCTAAGGGGCACCAGCAGCGATAGCGACAGTCTGAAAGTCTTTTCCAACAGTTTGTTTGATTGTTTGATTGTTTGATTGTCTCGTCTTGTCTTGTCTTGTCTTGTCTTGTCTTGTCTTGTCTTGTCTTGTCTTGTCTTGTCTTGTCTTGTCTTGTCTTGTCTTGTCTTGTCTTGTCTTGTCTTGTCTTGTCTTGTCTTGTCTTGTCTTGTCTTGTCTTGTCTTGTCTTGTCTTGTCTTGTCTTGTCTTGTCTTGTCTTGTCTTGTCTTGTCTTGTCTTGTCTTGTCTTGTCTTGTCTTGTCTTGTCTTGTCTTGTCTTGTCTTGTCTTGTCTTGTCTTGCTTTGGATCGACAGGGTTTTTTATTTATTTTCCCCTTCTTTTCTTTTTGCTGTTTTCTCCTCTTCTTCAGGCTTTTTCCTCTCTGTATTCGGGCGCTTTCTCCGTGGTGGATCTAAGAGCACGAAGCAAGACACGGTAATTGCCGTTTTCGAGTTTCCGAAGTCACTTGGAAATGAAGCCAAATAGGGCGTGAGATCTCTTTCACCTAAGTAGGTATCTGTGATCAATCTCACTCTCAACTCACCTACAACTGTACATTCTTTTATTATTACTATTTCGATAAAAGATTTCCATACGCTTGAAAGAAAGGGGAAATTCTACTTGGGCGTCTTTTTTGTCCAGCCTAGCTCACAGTTTAAAGCGTGATGATCTGCCTTTAACTAGCTAGAGATCTTGATCGCCCCTGCTTGTTCCCTGTATACAAGGCAGAAAGGAAGCGCAATTTATTCTTGAAACAAAGCACAGCACAGGACGCCGTTTTATGCAACTGAAAACTTGTAAGAAATGCGATAAGGTTGAACCTGAATTTAAGGCTTACTAGACTGTGCATCTACCAGCAGAACCCTCCGCATTCATCGTTTTCAGAGAACGCTGCTTAGTTTTTCAGCCGTATAGGCACCATACGATTCAGAATTCCGCTTCAAGCGAAGAACCAAGTAAGTTGTGTAACACTAGATACCTGCTCGCAGCAGTTTTAACCGCACGGGAACGGGATTCAGTGAGTAAACCATTCAAAACTGTGCCATGCAAGGCCTAGCTGCTGTTTACAAGTCCTTTTTCGGTCACCTCTGGGCCGACATAGCCAACTGAAAATAATCAAAGGATACTACACGAGCCCGTATTGCGTTTATCTCACTTTTTATTCTTTTTAATAAAACTATTTTAGCTGTATGGAGTTTCCATCTTTCTACTACTCGAGATACCGCCGATTTTAAATTGATTACTACTACTACTAATAATAAAAGACCATCTGATGTATAGTAGGCAAACTAAAAAACAAAAAACAAATCATATTGAGAACTTTTTTTCCTATTTAAAAAGTTAAAATTAAGTTGTTCTCTGGAGGAAAACATAGCGGGCGGTGAAATCTCAGCGAAGGTTAATAAGACCAGATCGTCTCGCAGCCGGCAGAGAGAGCTTGGCAAATAATTGCTCGCGAACGATCTTAGCCAGACAGACACCCAGAGAGGCGTCTGGGCAAATAATCTTTTTCAAAATGCCTCGGAAAACAACCTCACCTACCCGCTTCCTGAGCTCGCCTGAGGACCTCACAAAATAAACCTCGAGACTTCCGACTCGGCGAATGATATGGTATCTTGAGCAAACGTCGTCGAGTTCATACTTTTAAATGAATTTCTGCCGATTTCCATTTTAAACTCCTCTTCGAGCGATCTTTCATGCTTGTAAATCACGTTGGAAATCAAGTTCAAACTTGATTTGTCATAAGAAACTTTATTCTCATCAACTCAATCTGATAGAAATCTGATTCATAAGTCTAAACATTGTAGCTTGTTTGATGATTCTCATTCTTTCGCTCTTCCTCTCTCTCTTTTCTTTTTTCTTTTAATTAACAAGAGAGAAGCTAAATTAATTTAAAATGTTATATTTTAAAACTAAATGGAACGAATCCAAGATGATAGATAGATGCTAACTATGAATGAAAGAAACCAACGACTGTGTGCGGTGGATGATACAAATTCAACAATGGTATTAAGCAAGGCTAAACCGTGATGCCTATCAATGACTTTCTTTTTTTGCTACCAAGCTGGGCCCCGGACGGTGGCAGCGAGCGAGGGCACTGCTTACTGGCCCTGCTCCGAGCTTGACCTCCTCCCGTTCATTCCTTCCTTTTCCCTTTTCATCAGCTCTTTTAATTTTTATTTTTTTTAAAAAAACTAAATCGCATAGAAAATTGAAAGATGAAGTCTCACTCAGGGAGGCTTAAAAACCTTCCGTTGCAAAGAGACATGAATAACAATGAGTGTTGATTCGTATAGGGCATAGACAGTGCTATATATTGAGTATGCCCCAGCAAGTGCTCGCTTGCCTCGCAAACAAGATTGCTTACCTGTTTCTGTGCCCTTCGACGTTTCTTTTTCTTTTTCTTTTTACTCTTCTTACGAGTCACTCTTTGTACTAGAAGGAAAAATCGGTCCATCGCAAGCCATACTGCGTTCAACGCTTTTGAGGAGGGTGGCTGCTTGCCGTTTGCCAGTAGGGCGTGTGGCCTCTTCGAGATGCATCTCAGATGATTATGGGAGCATCGTCTGACCCATTGAGGTGGCTGCGATTATTTAGATGTGGCTATGCTATCCCTCAAAGATTCCAACCCCGCCAGAAGCATCCTCAGTTTTCAGCCAAGTCTGACCGCATAAAACTAAGCTCTCCGAAGCCTATTATTATTTAGGCCTCTGCTCCAAGTCGCTTAAAAGGTGACTGTTTGTAGCAGTGCAGTGTCATTTATGTTTAGGAAGTAGAGAGTCAAGGTAAAAAACTCACTCTTTCGGATTCCTTTGCCATTCTTTCGAAATTCCTCTACTACTACGTAACTGAAGCTTTCTTTGTTTTTCCAATGACTTATATATATATATTTTTTTTAAATAATATAATAAGGAGAAATTAAAACTAGCTTATACTCTAGCATGGTGGATAAATAAATATATTTCTTTATCGAAGAAGAAAAAAACTGACTCTCTCCCGAGTTCTTTCTAGTTCTTACCTCTGTATGCCACTTTAATCACTTAAATTTCTTCTCTCCTCGCTTGCGTGTCCAGTTGCTATTTGAATACAAGGAAGGAATCATTCTGCCGTATGCATCATTGCGATTGTTGTGCTACCTCCCTTCGCTTAGAGATATTCGAACTTGAAAGGGATGCGCTGCTACTCTGCCTTACGATACATCAACCAGCATAGAGCGCAAGCTCGAAGTCTTGAAGACCTGAAGTTCTGGCTTGCCTAGTTCTTCAAGTTGATCTTATCATCCCTAATTGAAAGAATACTTTTCGTTCTTTTGCTTGTTTTTGGTTTTTAATGTAATATCTTTTTTTGTTTTTTACACACTTCGGTAGCACCACAGTGCGGGTCCTGACTGAGAAGTTAATTTGAGGAAGTTAGAAACCTCGCAAAGTATGGGAACTTTTGGAAACTCGCTCGCTCGCTTTCTTTCTTCTCCTTCTTTCGTTCTTTCCTTCAAGTTTGAGGTTAACTTGAAGCTCCTTTCTCTCCACTTGAGCAGGTGTATCCAACCGCCAATCTTCTCCCTCCTTGAGCCAGCCGCCCCAAACTGAGCGACCTCTATTTGAGGCGCGAGAACTCTTCACCTTGGAGACCCACAAGGGCTACTTTCCAGAACTCAGAATTGCCTTCTATTCTAAGCCTCTTCCTCCTTGTGATTCTAAAGGAGGCTGTGCCGCTTAGACCGGTGTGCATTGGTCGGACACAAGCGAAGAAGCGGTCACGGCCCCTCAAGGAAGTTACAGTAATCTATGAGCCCTCCAAATAACTTGAACATCTTTATATAATATTTTGTGTTTGCTGCGATGATGGCGATGATGATGACAAACGAGACCATGTGCATGGTATAAATGCCGGGATTCAACAGGCGTGGATGGGAGGTGCATATACTTCAAGCCGCTGCGATTGCTTACGCTGTCTTTGGAAGGGTCGGCCCTGCCGGAGTGGAGAGGCATCGCGCGATTGCTGAAGCATGCCGAGAAAGCTCGTTGGTCGTGAGGCTTGTCATCAGATCAGCATAAAGTAGAGTTGTGCCTTAAGATCAGCTTCGGGATGTGATGAGCGTAGAGGAAATGATTAAGAAGGCAAGCCACTTAAATAAATGCGTATTTCATAGATTGAGTTCTTTGAGTAAAGGTCATACGAATTTTGGAAATCAGATCGATTTACCTTGGCGGCGCGTTGTGTCTCTGTCTCCTCGACTCGAGCCCTTCAAAGCATTGTGCGTGCGTATCCGCTCCTTCCTGTCCGGGATGGCAAAAGCCTAAGCGGGTGTGTTTCTTGCCTTGCCGTGAGATCGATTCTGAGAACCTTTTCAAGTTCAACAGAGCGACGGTTCGATTCCTTCAAAGTTCAACTCCAAGCCTCGTCAGGCTTCACAGCCATGAGCAAGAGCAAAGGTTGCGCTGTGCTTTCTAGAAGAAAAGCTTCGCTTGCCAGGGTACAGGTATCCTCCCGAGTTTGGCACCGTGTGCCTGAATTATGCGCAAAAGAACTTAATTCGCTACTCCATCGCTCTGAATGGCATATAGCTTTGTTTTTCCTTTCTTCATTTGTTTCTTTATTTCAACTTTTTAGACACAGTTTGAGTTTTGAAAAAAGTAGTAAAAATTAAAAAATTAAAAACGCGCTTTTAGTAAGTAATTTTATAATAAAATCAAACTGGTGCTAAGGTGTCTAGGAGATAGGTATATCTTTTGGAAAATGAAAACTGAGATTATCGAGCATAGCACTTTTTCTTTTGATTTTTGATGAAGAGACACCGCCAAGTTTGATTTCCCTGGCTAGAGGTCGGCCGCGGCTGTGCTTGTCTTCGTTTATCATATTTTTAAAGGTTGGCTACTCAAACCTTTTATACAAAGGACGATGTGCAATCTTTATACTTGTTGAGACGCCGTCAAGAAATTGCGCTGCTGCACATCCTACTTAGATTGCCCAAGGCTGGAGAGAATTGGCAATTCCGTCGCACACTCTGCTAGTTGATATCACAGCACACCACCCAAAATGAAAATGAGGCTAGATCCAATAGCCGATGACGTAGCTACAAAAGAGCTATACAGAAAGTCGCGTACCTGTGGCGTAATGTGGCCACGCAAACCTAAGATTTATGTATTTTGAGCTAACGTGATTCTCATCGATGATTGCAATAACCAGGTCTTCGCCCTCATAAATTAGAGCAAACAAGTTCAAATCTTTTAGCTTCTCAAACTCACTCATTACTAGGTCTTACCTGGAAGGTATACATCTACCTCTTATTCTTCATTGAATGTTCCATCTCACTTTGAAAGAAACGAGCTGAATCGTTTCGCATGCGAAGAGGAAAGGAAAAAGTGCACATTGGGAAAAAAAAAAGAAAATAGTCTTTTAAAGCTTTAAATGTTGTAAATTGATATTTAAATTTATTTAAAAAAAAAAAAAAACTAAAAAAAAAAAAAAAAAAAAAACTAACCTAGACACTGGTTCGCGGGAGATTCTGATCCTGGGCACAAGTGGCAAAGGGTAGAGGCGAGCAGGCCCGTCTCTTCTGCGAGCAGCTTATAGCCCCCTTTCACTATCTTCGTCGGCCCATAAGCGATCCCAGCTCTCGCTTTTTACCCTGGTGCAGCTTTTATCACGTTCCATTTGGACGGCACATATTAGCAGCGCCAGTCTGTTCGCGGTACTAGGTAGACAGGTTAGGTACACCTATACTGACTACCTACGTGTATTCTTCACTTTCCTTCTGTCCTTTCTTGTGCTTTTTTTAAACAAAAAAAAATTAAACAAAACAGAGTAAGCATCTTAAAGAAGAAAGTGAGAAAGGAGGAGCCTTTGCTACAGAGATCTTCAAGGCTTCTTTTTAATTTAAGAAAAGAGTATCGGCAAGAAGGAAACAAGGCAAGTCAAGAAAAAAGTAGTAGCCCTGCAGACAAAGCCAAGCCAAGCCAAGTTAGCTAGTAATATTAGCTCTACCCGATGAAGACGAAAACTGTAAGAAAGAGTGTCACGCTTGGAGGAGCGTCTGCAGCAAGAACTTGCAACAGCAGGCGCAACAAGAATAATATACCAAGGTACCCCAAAATGGTTCTTCTCACAAATTGGGAAGAACCTTCAATCTGCCAAATCCAAGTTTCCCAAAGGATGAGCTCCTCGAGTCTCCTCCTCCAAAGAGTGTGCCGGCGCTTTCTCTCTCCCTCTCTTCGTCCCTCCCTCCCTCTCTTTCCTCCCTGGAGCTGACCTCGCCCTACTCAGGCTGCGCTTCTCAGGCCTCGCAGAGATGGCCTTTGCCATAAGATTCGCTCCACTAGAGCATACAAACGACCATCAACAGAGGCCCGCTCAAGCAGCTTATCACTTATATACGCGAGCTGAGCAGCGGCGACAGCAGTTGCGGCAGCAACGGAGACGATGATGATGATCAAGCTCGATCGATCGATCGAGTGAGTGAGTGAGCGAACACCAATTCGCGGTACCGCGAATTCATACAGTTCCAACTCGCAGGGCTTTCTGTATCGCCTGCTTCAAGCGCTGTGTTTCACTCCCTCTCCACCTCGCCGCCGCTGTCGTTGTCCTCGAGCACGTCTGGCGGTCTATCCACGGACTAAATAACAAAATGATAGATAAAGAAAGTAAGAGACACCGCTAGTTGATTGTTGTTCCTTTGGGCTTCGAGCGTCCTCCGGGCGGTCCAGAGCTTGACCGGTCGTTCGCACTGCTGCTAATTTGTTGAAGACAATGAGCTCCGCGTGCCCATTGAGCAGATCCACCAGTCGAGCCGGATGATTCGATTTCTGAGCAACAGCAAACCTTGGCTAGGAGCTGGCTAGCTTCAGTAGCCTTGTCACCATGCCATGTCGAAATCGACAGTATTCGACTAACTGCTTCGACTTTTTTATTTTTATTTTTATGAAATCGAGGCGAATAAACCTCTGGGAGGCGAGACAAAGAAGGGGGTTATCCCACTTCCCTTCGAAAGTCCCTTTTCCAGCACCAGATATAAATAACCATCTCAAAGCCTCAGGGTGCCCGATAAGTAAAGTTTCTTATATGGCCTCTATCTCGCTTGTTTAAATTTGATTGTTTGTTTGTTTTGAACAAGACGCTCATTTGCGGATAACCAGAGAAAGGAACCGACTTTCCCCTCAAAATGAGAGAGCAAAAGATCACTTGGTAGGTAGTTGTTGTCCTCAACACGATTTGATAAGCATGGGCGCCATTAGATATCCACTTTGGCTATATTAAAGTCCACACCCCTCCCATCCTAAACGATCACGTTCGCTTGATTTACTTTCCACAGAACCCGCCTAATGAAAGAGAAAGTAGAAACCATTTTGAATAGGCGTCTGTCTATTCAATGCGATGGCAACAGCAATGCAAGGGTGCCTAAAACTCAACATGCTTTGGGGCTTGTGAAGGGATAATTCATTAAATCCCACGATAACCTCTCGTCTTCTCCACGTTGAAGTTTGAAGCAACTCCCATTTCATTTATTAGCTTCTTGTATTTGTATACATGCTAATCACCACCTGCGCCGAGATAAGTTGCAAAAAATGGTACCAAGCTGAACGTGTCACATGACAAGCCAACGCAGAAGCCCCTCAAAGAAACAATTCAGAATTCCGAAATGTATTTATGACAAAATTCAGAATTCACGAACTTTTGCAGATGCCTACCCATCTTCTTCTTTTCAGCAAGAAGTAGCTTTGAAAAATGGTAGTCATAATTTTGTAGGTACAAGGTGTTTATTGCACCTGACAGAAACCTGATTAATTCGGACCTCAAAACCCAGAAACAAGGGATGACTTTTCACAAGACAATCATCCAAATATGCAGATTTAACAAAGCTTGCGATCATCTAACCTTGTTGACTCTGAAGTGCCCCTTCTTCATCCAACCCCCCTAAAACTCATTGCGATTGAATGATACCTCCACGATATTAAGATCCCAAAGCCTGCTGCACAGGAATGCAGAGTATGAATGAAGAAAATGACGCACGTCCAACCGATCGATGTTAGTGAAGGTACTTTGTTGCTCGCGAGAAAGAGAAAACGAAATACTTCGTCTAGCATTACTAAACGGCCACGCCTAGAAGGAAGCAGGAGATCCACTCCTCACCGGTCACTCTTGTCGACGGGCATAAATAGAAAAGTAGACGGAGGATATGCTCGTCTTAATATTCTCAATGATTGATGACCATTCCACACAATGTAAAAGGAAAGTCGTAGATTGTAGAGTTCCTCGAGAGCAATGTCAGGAACTCGTCAGTTCCACAATGTTGCACTTACCCAAGAGATTTGTCCATGGAGCTTATTCCGCAGACCCCTTTCTTGAAAGGGGATAACTCTTACTCACAATTTATTTAGTTCCTTGCAGTTGCAAAACCTGGTGGCACGCGAAGATGACAAAGCTCAGCTGAATTTGCTCTTTCTTTTAACTTTGCATTTATGAAAAATAGATAAAACTTTTCAACTTTTGAAAAAAGAAAAAGTACAAATTTTGGCAACAACTTATAAATTCTTTTTTCCAGGAGCTGTCTCTGTGGTAGCCGGTGCCGAAATAGTTATTCATAAAACAGAATATGAAAGTGTTACTCAATCTACTTGCAACCCCGTTCCTGTCCAGCATAGCAACCCTGTACGTTTAAACAGTTTTCAATCTTTTCAAAGAGAAATAAATAACCGCAGCCTTACCGATTTTGGGAGTATCTCGGCAGCAAAGATTTGAGTTGTAGCGTATCTACCTGCACTGCTTTGTTTTCTTTGATTCCCTGAGGGTGTTCCCTTCCTTTCTAAAATGATCTTTCTGATCGCGAAATTGCTCGCATCGAGATCGGAAATTGAATAACTTTCTGTTGCATCTATCCTCTGACAGAGTCGTCCAAGTAGAAGTCAATCTATCTGAGACGAAAGCTTTCTCGTCATTTAGATTAGAGCAACCTATGTTGTTTCGTTCAGTCCTGTAAAAGCCTCCTCAGAATATATATATGAAGAGCACAAAGAACCCTTTCAGTAATCTTTAATACATGTCTGGCTATACGCGACACACCATACTATTCATAAAACCTGCACTCTTTGTAATGATTATCCTTGATCTAACACTAAGACAAAAGACACATCGAAACAACCATTCCTCAGATCAGCCAGTCTCTGCCAGCCATGAGTAGTACGAACCCGCAAACCTATACCAAATTAGAAAGCAGGGACGACATGAAGTATTTGCGCCCTGCTCAAGTTTGGATGCCCTCACTCTACCTTGTTAAGTAAACTTGATGAATGACTAAACAGGCGTGTTGCACTGCATGCCCCTGGCTGCAAACGCCGCCAATCTAGTCCATATATGTGATAAACGCTATCCTGCTTCAACGTGTTGAGTCATTTGGACATGGTATTCTAGAAGTAAGGGGGGCAACGCACCTTGTTTTGGTGCGATGTCGTCAGGTCCATATCTATTTTCGGTGGAGGTGCACACGAGTTCAATAGCTTGCTAGGTTATGCCAAGCGCTAAGCTACGCAAGGTTCCTTCCCAGCCAAACTAAATCGTCAATGAATTTGTAACAATCCCAAAGCGAGAAGCCCCACGATACTTTCTATCACATGACTACAAGGGCATATCAAATAAAATCGAGATTTGGAGTACCCAGCTTGCATCATTCAACTTTATTTCAGTTGAATTCATGAAGCGTCTGTCTGGTCTCATAAGCTTGCTGATGCAAGGAGCAAGATGATAATATCCAGGCAATACGACCGTGTTTCATTCACTGAAGCGTAAAGTCTTACGAAGGAAGAATCTATGGACAGAAAGGGATAAATGCACGCCTTGATCAGTGCATATATATCACTCTTATCTCAAGAAAACCTTAAGGTAGCCGATCAAAGAGTCTCTTCAAGCTCTTTCACAGAATAGCTTCGTCAGAACGCAAATGCTCTGGCGTTACGTGGTAAGGAGTAGTGTGAGGCCACACTCGATTGCCGAACCCACTCTGCCACACGACTTAGCGCCGACTAAAATCTCTGCATCTGTTTGGCTCCATAGGGGAGTCTTCACAGTTCAAGATATCAGAGCCATCGGTCTTGATAGATTGACTATGCCGTACATCCTCTCTGCTGCTTTTTACCCTGGTGGGAACCCCTAGCCGCAGGGCCAGTCCTCCACGAGGAGCTTTTACTCGATAGGAGAGTCTTCACACAACTCAAGATGCCAGAGCCATCTGGTCTTGATAGATCGACCATAATAAATATCCCCTGCGCTGCTTGTCACCTTCATAGTTCCCGGAAGCCACAAGGCCTCTCTTTCTCTGCACCACGGGCTTTTCTCAATTCTAGCTAAAGGTTTGCTTGTAGAAAGGGCTCCCTCCGAGGCATACCTGTTTCGCTGGTATCACCCGCCCTTTTCAAAAACCCAAAAGAACAAAACCTGGATGCCAACCGATGTCGAGCCTTGGCAAGGGTTGCAAGGCTAGCTCGCGCCGGCCCAATACGCACCGCCCACGTTGTATGCCTTGTCCAGGCGAGGCTCTGGTGAGCATCTTGAATTTGAAGTCTGTATAATCCCTAAAGAAAAGAGAAGTAGAGAGATTTGAATTCGTGTGCCCTTCTTTTTTTCTTTTTTTAAATTTAAATTAAAAGCAGGGCGGAACATGAGTCTCATAGTAATTCCCTTTGGAGGCGTCATCACTTTCCGTTCTAATAAAAGGGAACGCGCCTGTATTTGACCAAACAGGCAAAGAACAGCGCGAGAATGAATTTCAAGTTGACTTCAAGAATCTCGCGCCGCCTCGGTGCACAGCAGAAGCAGCAGCAGAAGCGGTAGAGCCCTGAGCACAAGACGGGGCACCAGTATTAGCTGGTGAGCCTGGGCGTGGTTTACAAACGACAGTTCTGTTTCAGGTCTAGAGCTGCCAGTATTCCTGGTCTATTGTTCATTATACTGGTCTTAGAAGCAAGCAGCCGTGGCTGCTGCACCCACGAGATAGATCACCATTCACGGTAATTCCAAGCACTCCTCCTTACGAAAAATAAGCAGCCTGATCCCCCGATGATCACCACCACGAGGACGCGGCCGGCCTCCGACCTCGCGAGCCAACCTCCTGTGCGACCCCCCACGATCAGACCGCAGGTTCACGAGCCGCATCCATCGCAACTTGCTTGCCTGCTTGCTTAGGCATTCGGGATCTGCTGGCTACCACTATTTGTTTCACCGCTCGCTTCTCGCGTCTCCTCCAACTATCTAGCCCCATCCATCCATCCATCACCTCTGCGAAGGAGCGACCAGGGCCGGCACAGGTTCAACCGTAGCCTTCGTCACGACCAACGGGCCTATCGCAAGGCGGCTTGCCTGGGCTTGCCTACGTGAAGCGAGCCCTCGCTCCCATTTCAAAACTGCCTGCCTCTGCTCTGCTCTGCTCCGCTCTGCTCTGCAGTCAGACAGTCAGTCAGTCAGTCAGTCAGTCACTTCGTTCCCTCCTCCCACGCCTCGCGAAGGGAGGCCCACAAAGCCTGTTCTTGGTCGCGAAGATTCCGGTTTGGCGGCGGCCGCCAAATCACATAGCTATTTCTTCCCCCCTTGGAGTGAGTTATTTGCTTATTACCAGGAAATTAGACGACTAAAATTCAAAATCGCTGCCGCTCGCTACCTCCCTCCGCCGCGGATCGAGCGCCTTTGCCTGGCGAAGCGACGCACCCGCCCATCGGGTCCCGCGCCGCCCTCCGCCTGTCAGCAGCGAGGCGGCGGCGGCGGCGGCAGGCAAAGGCGTCTTTCAGCCCGAGACTCTGGCCGCCACTGCGATCTTGGAGCTCCAACTTCTCCTGCCGCTTCGCGTTTTGCTCTCGAAGAGAAGCTGAATTTCCTGATTTCCTCGTCCCAACAAACAAACAAACGAAGAAAGAACAAACAAAGAACAAAGAACAAACAAGCAAACAAAGAACAAAAGGCAAAGAACAAGCGAGAGAAAACTTTTCAAAAGCAGGCAGAACTAACTTCCGCGCCTACCACTTGCCTACCCTCCGCTAGCACCTCCCGGGTTCCTGGCGGCGCCGCCTGCCGCGAGACTATCCGCCATCTTACCGAAAACCTTAGCAGTAACTCTTTCTTTCTTTCTTTCTTTCTTTCTTTCTTTCTTTCTTTCAGGCAGCTAGCTCTCCCTGCGTCTGTTGGAATAGCGATCGCGATCTTGAAAACAAGCTGAGGCCCGCTCCAGCCCACCACCACCACCACCACCACCACCAGCCCGAGGGTCTCAGCCGAGCGGCCTCGAAAAGCTGCAGACCTCGCTCGAAGTCGAAGTTGCGGTGCCTCGGCCGATGCCGGATTTCAGAGGAAAGATGGACGGGCGCACGGTCCGCCCAGCGGCTGGAGTCCTATACGGGCCTAAGGGGGCCTAAGGGGGTGTGTCCGTCAGGTCCAGATTTCTGCCGTTCGGATACTAGTAGTTTGGCCGATTCAGCGGCGGCCAAGAATGCCCCAGCTCTCTCTGCCTGCATTTATGTATGTATGTTTGTATGTATGTATGTATGTATGTATGTATGTAGTATGTATGTATGTATGTGTGGATCGAAGTGAAGTGGTTCGAGGCGGCTGGTGCCGGTGGAGGAGAAGCAGCCCGCCTGCCTGCTTGAGGCCCCGCTTTGCGCGGCAGCTGCACGGCCTGGCCCTGGTTTCCGCGAGTTTTGCGGGGCGCCCTTTTGGAGATCTACCTACCGGTTCTTTTTGAAGGCTTTATTTTATTTTTTGGTCCTTTTTGTTTGGTTGGTTAAGTAAGTATTGGTAATGAATACGTAAAACAGGAAAAGGGGAAAAAACGAAACACTTTCAAGAAACGCGGAGGAAAGGTGCTTTGAAAGAGGAGGATGATTCTTGGATGGAGAGAGATGAAGACCGCGCTCGAAAGTTTCTTGGGCGCCTCTGCATATACATGTAGAGCTGGAGAAGAAGACTGAGGTACCTATTTTGAGGGTTAGATTCGCATTCTCGCATTCCTACATTCATTGCAAAACCCAAGAAGAGCCCATGCCTACAGCCATCTGTAGAGTAGCTAGATAGTTATGGTTGGTTGATTGGGCCTTGGGCAGGTTGCCTTTTGGGGCTTGATACAAGCGAGGCGGCAGAGCATGGGGCAGAAGGTGAGGACCCGGTGAATTCAGAGTCGAGCTGAAGGTCAAGATCGGGAGACGCCAGGATTGATTGGCCAGGCTAGAGCTTCTGCGAGATGATTTTGGATTTACCTTTTGCAGGCAGCAGCACCTACGGTACCGAGGTCGCGATGAATGTGATAAATGCATGGCCTAGCATCGTTCACCGCAAGCTCCAAGCAATTGCACGAGTTGCTGCCGCACCCCCGTGGCACCTAACATATATATATATATATATCTATTTGCGAGAGAGAGAAATTGAATGCGACACCATCGTCTCGAAGGTGGGAGCCTGCGCAATCAAACTTCAAGATGCCTAGCAGGCAGAAGTGCCTGTGTATCTATAGATGCCCTTACTATGCAGGAGGGAGAAGTTCGAGGTAACGAGCATCAACAATCAGGCAGGCAGGCAGGCCAGACCGTGCTACTATGGTGGACTCTCAAACTTCAGGAATATTTCAAGAAGCTGCTCGCAGGAGCCGTACGAGGCTGCGATTTATGCTCGGGATGACTCTCGCCTTCGTTGCAGTGCGCCAGGAATTAAAGCAGCACACCGCTTGCACTGTTTTCACCTATGGCAGTGCGAATTGGTCGGCATAACATCCGTCGCTTGTTCCACACTAATCAATAAATCACAATCACTTGGAATCGCAACGAAACAACAAACAAGGAGATCGCTCGCGGTGCCATAATGAGGTCGCCTCCGCCAAAGAGCGCCAACCCAACACACTGCTTCGAATCGAACATTGCGTTGGCTTAACTTACCTTGAAAGCTGCTTGAAGCTGCCATCGTCCTACCCACCGAGAAATCGTGCACTCCATCCATGATGTTTAGCAGCAGCTGCTTGATGGAAATACTGGAACCGCGCAAAACCATGCCCCAGCAAAGGTAACTGGCCGAGAAATCCATGGAATGAACTGCGCCGACGCTTTCCATCATGAAGCCAAAGTCACTGTTGAGTTAATAGCTAGTAGGTTTATGTACCTACCGCGTCCACGGCTTCTCCCGAGAAAAAGGAATTCACAGCCAAGAACAGCATTGGCTGATCGTGGCAATCCAAGCTGGGAGAGACGCTATCAGTACCTGTTATGTATATATATATCGCCTGCCAAGAACCAAACAAAGCAAAGCAAAGCAAAACAAAAACAAGCATGTGCCACTATTGAGGGCCAGCAGCAGCAGCACGGAGTAGCAAGCAGCCCAAGTTTCTATCTGTCAATCGGCCGTAGTGCGTGAAATGACGGCCCGCTACTATGAGGTTACTTGCATATCGTGTTTTCATGCTCAAACTGCGACCGATATCTTTAGAAAAAGAGACTTGCGAAAAGTGAATCTGATTCGAGGAGCACCAGGTCCAATAGGAAGGAAAGCGCTGCGGTAGTTATGGTGCGGATATTACATGAATTGGTTGAGGACAACGCAAAATGGGGTCAAATTGGGTTGCACATTCTTTGGAAGAAAAAGGCCTGTGCGCAACGCAGCGCAACGCCGCGCAACCCGATTTGCCTTGAAGGAAGATGGTGGTGTCAAGAATTTGTGTCAATTATTTTTTTTAAGTTATGATGGAAGAAGAAGAAGATTAAGTTTGAGCTTGAAGTTTATAAAGTCATTACCTTGGGATGTTCAACAGCCTAGCGCTGCAGCGCGGCAGCCGCTGTCTCCATATTGGCACGCGGCTGTGCTTCCGTGTTGTAGCTTGCTGTTCTCGAAAACTCCTCACCAACAGTTTGATGGATCCTGTGGCTAGGTATTGCCAAACTTGAACTCGTACCTAGCTAGGTCGATAATCTTCCGCCATCGCACTCACGCTGCACCTGGATTTGCAAGACAATGCCAAGCATGTAATCTTGTGGTGCCTCAGGACCACATCTCTGCTGCCTTCATCGCGTGCGTGGATTACTTTTCAAAATTTGTGGCAACGAACCTGCGATCCTCGACTTGCGAGCCTGGGCATTTGAAATGACTGACTCGCCAGAAGACTGATGTTGCTCCGTGTACTCAGCGTATGCTTATGCATTGCTTAACGTGGAGGTGCACGGGAAGAGTCGTCCCGTTGGCAATTCAGCCACCTATCACACGGCTTCTGCAGTAGTCTCTCTAGCCCAGAATGTCAGCGATTGCTTGCTTGCTTGCTTGCTTGCTTGCTTGCTTGCTTGCTTGCAACATTATCCGCGATCCCTCGCTCACCCGATGATGCCTACTGACTACAACTCAACCACTACACTGCAACTGACAGCCAGCTCGTGCCAGTTCTCCGAACACGCTGCACAAAGACAGACCGTCCAAGCTTCGCTCAAAACAAGCACCGCTTGCTCCTTGAAAGTTACTTTCTAGCTAGCGACACAAAGATTTTGGCCATGTGGCAAGTTTGACGAAGCCGCTGTCAACATGTTCGAGGTGGTGAGATTCACGCCTCTCAAAGTCCAAGTGCTTCAGCCATACTGAGAAGATCCACGGACTTAGCTAGCTCTTCATTCGAGGCTGGCTGATTTAGGCAGTCCTAACTGTATTGGGTTGGTTCATTCCCTCATTCGTTCTCTCATTCACTCACTCACTCACTCATTGCTGTTTGGATTCTAGAGCTCAGCCCGACGCCCTTAATGACCCCAGCGCAGTTCGCGCAATGTTTCCTCCCGCTTTGCTTTCGAGAGGGTCTTCGTTTGCGACTTCCTCGTAAAACACAGCATATGCCGCTGCATCCACATCTTGCTTGCCCCAAGAAGAAATAGGATCTCCCTCCAAGTGCCTGCCATCGTTAAGTTCCAAAGACGAGGTTCTCAAGACTTCTGCCAACAAGCCGCAGCGACTCACTCACTCACTCGCTCCCGAGTCTTGATGCCTACATCCTCAGGTCTCTCTGCCTTGGAACTGTAGGTGCTTTCTTCTAAACCTCTCACGCACAGCGATACTGCTGCTGCTGCTGCTGCTGCTGGCTGGCGCAAACCTCCGCAGGTCTTTGGCGAGACCCGCAGGTCTTCTCATACCGAGGCCAACGATACTAGACATCCGACTTTAAGTTTCTGCACTCCAGCCTGCTCCAGTCGCGCGGTTTTCGACTGCTCCCTTGGCTTTCTCTCGAGCTTGCGAAGCATCTCCAGGTCAGCGACCACAGCAGTGCAGTCAACGGCTGGCATGGCATGGCATGGCATGGCATGGCTTCATTACTCCTGCGACGAAGTAGTGCAACTTGAAGAGCAGCATCGCCGCGAGCCAGAATCTAGAGATGACATATGACGACTTCTGGAGAATGGATAACTTGAGGCGCACAAGCGAGCAACTTTCGCAAGATCGAGCCTCGACAAGCCGCCGTAACGCAGCGGCCCTGAGCCACGAGCGATCAAGTCTGCATTCTATCTATCGAAAGCGCCGCTCTTCAAACTTGACTTTGACGTACAGAAAACACATCAGGGGGTGCGCCCCTCAAGAGTCTTGTAGTTAAATTCTCCGCAGCAAGACCGCCACTCCGTGCAGAGAACTTCCAACTCGGTCAAACAAACAAACAAACAAACAAACAAACAAACAAACAAACAAACAGAGAATTCCTTACAAGCAGTTACAAGCAACAACACACAAACAGCCGCAAACCGCGACGAGCAGTCAGTGCTTCTACAGCAGACAGCCGGCCGTGGCCCTGCTGCACGCAGACCTGACCGCGAGCCCAACTTGGCGGCGCTCCCCAAGTTCAACGACTCGCCTCCCTCTTCCTCACCTTGAAATAACAATTACCGGGCTAGCGAGCTAGGCTTTGAAAGAAGAGAGAGAAGCAATATGGCTTCCCACTTAGCCTCCACAAAAACGCAGGCCTAGGCCGCACTGCTACCGGTTTTCCTTAGTCGCCCTGGTACCAATTTCGCCAGTAAATGTATTTTCTGCGCGGCACAGTTCGATACGGGTCCAAGCAGAGCCGGGCGTGCCGTGGACGAGATCGCACTCGGGGGTCAATTTTGTGGCGCCAAGTCCGCACACTCCAATGGCGCCGATGCCGCAACGTTCGCTTCTCGCCAACCATTCGCCCCGCGACGCAGGAACGCCGCCGGAGCGCCGCCTGCAGCAAACGCAGAGCCCCGCTATGCTTCGCTTTGCTCCAGTCGAGCTCCCAGGACTGACTGACTGGCCGACGGAGTGTGGCTGCTCGCTCGCTCGGGGCTCCAGACTCTCATTTTTCCAATATGCGAATAGTTTATTTACACATATATATATATATATATATATATATATATATACATATACATAGATAGGCAGATGATACGTACGCTTTTTTCAAGTCTCCACTAAAGTCTTTTTGTTTCGGGTTGTCTTCGGATCGATCGTTTATTTCTTTCTTGACCGCTCAGACCGCTCTCTGCTGGTTGGGCACATCACATCAACCCAAGGGTGTACTTCCCGACCTTTACAAAGGTCATTTCGATAGGGGACTTAATATAGGTGTCCCACTCACGGGCGGCAAAGATGCAGTGAATAAATGTATACAAGTTTGCGGGTCGGTCGCTCTGGAGGGCTAATATAGCAGGAGGTAGAGGAGGTGGACAGGACTTGTATCAATAATAGTGAAAGGTGAGTGCATGCCGTGAGGCGCGTGCAAGTTGAATAAAGGGAGGTGATGATACTTCCTTATCACGGTGAAAGAGCTGACTGCTATAGTAGGCCTTATGATGATTCTAACTAAAAAGTTTGTACCTACCTACTAAACATTTTAAAAAAAATTGATATGCAGAGAGTGAGTGAGTGAGTGAGTGAATGACTATGAGGACCGTACCTATGCTCTTGGCTCGACTATTGTCTTGCGAATCGTGACAGACTCGGATGCGCTGGCCAAGGTTGAAACTGGCTGACCCTTCGCTCACGCTGTGAGCGGATTTAGCCAAGGTTGATCTTCTTCATTTGTCTTCAATCGACAAGGAAGAAGATTCAAGCAGATGAGAGAAGTGAGAAGTATCACCGTTTGCTCAGTAATACATTCATTCATTCACTCACTCAATCAATCAATGAATCACTCGTTCAAGTTTTCATTTGATTTATCTATATTTTTAATAAATGAAACATGCCAAGAGCGAATCGAATCGTTAGAATCAAGGTTGGCGCTGCTCAGAGCTGCAGCTGAGGCCGCCGACAGCAGAAGCATTCATGCATGCATGCATGCATGCATCTGAGGACGCCATTCAGGTTTCCATCGTGACGCCCAGCTGCTTTGCTGCTGCTTCGGTGAACTTTGTGCAGAAGAAAGAAACCTAGCAGGCAGCTGCTTCTAACCCAATTCCATCGATGGGCACCAAGAACTCCTTCCCAAAGTGCGAATAGGTAGCCGAAGTTTTGGCAGCGGCGCATTCCTTCATCGCCTCTGAACTTTGCAAAGACCGTCGCGTAGGGCCTAGGAGCCGTAGCGGTGCTCAAATGCGAGCGAAGAATAAATAACAAGTGAGGTAAAAACAACTAAGTAGGTCCTTAGGACTAGCAGGTCCTAGCACTAAGGAGAGGCGCTCGAAGTGAGCGCGTCAAGCGACAGCAAATTCGATTCGATCGTAAGCGATCAAGGCCAAGGCAAACAAACTCCAAACCTTCTTTTTGCAGGAATCACATCGAGGCGAAGTCAGGCGACTTGATCAGGACACATCATCATTTGATCTTCAGGCACAATGGCGTTCGCATCAGTGCTCCGTCGCGTCCCGCACGCACGTCTCGCAGCTCCTCTCCGCACGACTCGCCCACTTGCCTCAAAAGCAGCGGTTCTTGCAGAGCCGTCGCCTGCCATTTTTGCAAGCGCAGGTACCGAGACGATTGATGTCAATGCCATCAATAATGTCATTCATGCTGCTAAACCCGAGTTCCAAGCAGAGTTGAAACCTGCAGAACCGGCGGCATACACCCAATTGCCTGGCCCTCGCACATTCTTTGTGGAACATGGTGTCAGCGTGCTGAGCTTGACAAGCAACCGCCGCTTGGATGCCACGCAATTCCTCTCCGGTGTCTTTAGAACTGTAGTGGAGCATGGCGTTGAGGCCGACATGGTGGCCAGCTCTGTGAGCTCGGTGGCATTGGCATTCAAGAGACCGGCATCTGGTCCGACAGGACTGACAGAGCGGGTCTCCGCTCTCGCGGCGGCTCTGGAGCCTGTGGGTGTGGTAAGCAACTTCTCGCAAGGCCATGCACTCATCGAGTGTGAAACACGTGGGTGTACAGATGAAGGCACTTGCGAGTTTCAGAGCGAGATCTACCGAGTCTTCGCGGCGCACGGTATCCAAAGCCACCTTTTTATGAGCCAGGCCCGCAGGCGTGATGAGGAGCACACTCTCTTGCGCGTTGTGGTCCATGAGGAGGATGTTGAGCGCGCAGTTGCTCAGCTCGTCAATTCAGAGCTCTTTGTGCCCGCATAAGCTCAACACTAATTTGAAGATTCTAGATATAAAACTCTGCCACGAACAACGATCTCTCCTGCTCATATGCGCGAGTAATCCAATCCTTACATCCAAAGTGCGTGCATGAAAATACGTACACATCCTTACTACGCACAAACTAATCCTGCGACACACGAACCATACATACATACATACCTACATACATACATACATACATGCGCACCTTCGTGTCAAGCGCTTGTGCCATGACCAACAAAATTCTGATTACGGGTCGATGCCCCTTTTTGATTACAAAAGAAACCATGTTATCTTCTACTTTGAACCCTTTATTTCTTTACCTAGTTCTTCCTTCTCTGCATGTGTGTGCGCTCTTCTCCTTCTCTCATCAACTTGCTGCAAATTGCATTTTGATGATACTGACCGCATTTTAATCCACATTCGATATTCATAGAAACTATGAGCCTCAGGCTCCTGGGGAGATTATCAAAAGAGCGACGTTGTCTTTGTTTTCCCTTTTCATCCGCTGTGATGGTACTATTGGCAGCAAAGCAAAGCTACCATTTCCCAAACGAATGTACTCTGGACATGAGCCTGGGACAATTCCTGCGAAACCCCTTATAAAGGACATGAAGGAACCCTTGGGTGTACCGAGATAGAATCGACAGGAACCTTCCATGAGTTAGGGCTGACTGGCTCAGTTGATTTTCTCACCTACTACGAATCCCATCTCTTACTACCTTCTCTTCTTCCTTCCCCGATTTTCGAAGTGGGAGAATCAGTATATAGGTTCTCACAGGTATATAGATTCTCACGTTTGGGTAGTTTTTGATGAAAGAGTGCAAGACCACCTTCAAGTGAGTAGACACAACTGGTCAGAAGGTACTGACTACCGTCAAATTATGCAAGAGCGTCTTCACTCTGATCGCCGACCGCCACCTGTACAACCAATCAGCCCTTCGAGGCTTTGAAGCACTGCAATTGCTGTGTTTTGACTTTAAAGTAATATTATGTCAAAAAGAGTCAAAACACCCACAGAACAACCCTACTCAATGAGTGCCATTATAGATAATCATAAAGCTGAATACATGAGGAGAACTAGCAGTAGGGAACCGAACGGAAAGCTCTATATGCAAGCAGATTCTATATCAAATAGAATGCACCACAGACCATGAACGATAGTGACGTGTCCTTCTCCCTCCAATCCCGATCGTGGTGGACTTGCCTGCATCGGGAGCACCCTTGGTACAATTTAGTTAACCATTTTTTTCAAAGGAAGTGCTCTTACGCCGAGTGAAAGACTCTCTTCTTTGAGTATATAAGGGATGTCATCTTAAACTTCCTTAAAATGAAATATTTCAATGATTAATGAAGTAACATCCAGCTACATGTCTACTCTAACCAAACCAAACCTAACCCTTCGGTCCAATATTACACACTCGGCGTGCCTGAATCCAGAAACTTAGCAACCTAATACCTGTTTCACCTTCTTCGACAAGCTTCACTTTACCAGAGCTTTCTCTTTTATCATACTACCTCTGTATGCTTCACTACACAAGCTAATCTGCAATAGGTGATGGATGCAAGATACACCAGGAAGACACGAGTGTAACAAATCTTCTACTAGACATTTTGAAGTGAGACGAGTTCAATATCCAAGATAGAGTAAACTATTCTCTCAAGAACCTCCTCTGCAATCTAGGACTCTCTGAGAAGTAACATAAATGTTGTCAACTTTAATTCGTGATTTAATAGACGTAGAGCAGATTTTACTCAGGTGTTTTTCCCACTTCTTTCAAATCCTTAAGTGCATTCTGAGAGATGTATGATCATAGCTACAAATTTACTTGAGCTTCTTTACCGAATATACAAATCAGCTAAGTCACAGTCGCTGCAAACAAGGTGCCATAGAACAAATTTATTCACTCTTTCACTTCGTGCTGCAATAGTTTGACAAAGATTTGCTCTTGACTTGTAAGCACAACCTTCTAAGACCTAAGGACCATCCTTTTTTGTTGTTGTTGTTGTTGTTGTTGTATATGCGCATTTCTTGTTTGGAGGGTTCTTAAGCCTCACTTTAAGTGTTTGGTCGTATACTGAAGCCTTGGTTATTAACATGTACTTATTGTGTGTAAGTTTTAGTTCTGCTTATCTTGGGTTTTCAATTGCTCAAACTTTCCAACAGCAGCAAAACCTCTAGTGGCGGCTATATTATTAGGTTTGTATGTTAAGTCGAGACACATCACTCAAATCACAGATGCTTTGTATTTGTTCGAGCAAGATATTGGTGAGTGAAATACTACATAGAATGAAAGATACGTATGAAAACAATGAGGAGTACTGGTACATATAAAAACTTAGAAACACTATTGCAAAAGAAACGGGTGCTCTACACAAAATATTTACATGTGTAAATGGCAAAGTAGCTATGGGAAGTTTTTGGTCAAGACATATATTAAACATCACCATTGAGTGGGATATTTACGGGAAGCTAATCTCCGTAGGTCCTCGCAAAGTCAACTTGGGATGCTCACGGTTAGCTTGTGACTTTAGATCTACAAGCTTTTTGTGGTCTTCAACGCACTTTCGTCGAAAGGCTTCACGCTTCTCTACTCGTGCTGAAGAAGACAAAAGACGATCAAAAAGACGTTTTGCTTCTGATTCAGACTGGATCATGACGGCATCCATCACTCCACCGCACAATGCAAGGTGAGCTGGGAGAGGTTTGTAAGCGCAAGAGGTGGGCAGACTGTTACTAGGCTGAGCAACTCCCAGGGCTGCTGCTATGGCCTGCTCAGCTAGGACAGCTTGCCGTGCAACACGTACTCGACTCATGTGCTGCATTGTTATTTTCATGTCATCTTGAAGAGGTTTGAGCCCATACGCAGTGACAACTTCGTAAACGATCTCGTGCCGGCGAAAATCATACTCACCAAAATCGCAGTCCTCTTGCAGCTTCTGCAGGCAGGCCATTAAGCACAAAAGGAATCCAGAACGCAAGCTTACAGCATGAAGGCCTTGCAGGTTCTTCTGGTTCCCTCCATACTTTTGAATATAGTGCATGACTCTCTTACAGGTACTGAAAACTCGTTCACGAATTTGCGCTGGCTTTACCATATTCATGCGGAGATCTGATTGATCGTGATCAATCGATCGATCTGTGGACCAACGAGGGAGTTCAACTCCACCTTGCTGATTTTCATCCGCTAATCTAGCGCCAAGATCCGATGTTAAGCACATGTATGAAGCGAGTTCTTGATAGACACCTGCATCCATAAGCGCCCGAAGCCAGGGCTCGCCGGTGCTTGCCATAATCCGAACTAATCTAAGTACTAAAAGAACTACAAGAGGGCTCTCAGATGTACGTGCGGCCTGCCAAACGCTTGGGAGATATCGCATTGAAGTCCAAGGAGGCAGAAGATCTTGTCGATATCCAAATGTTGCCATGATTGCACGCAATGCTTGCACCTGCAAGTGAGCATCGCGGTTCTCGAGGAACGTACAGAGACCATTTATGTCAAGCTTCTTTGGTGGCTGCAAGCCAGTTAAAAAATAAGATATCTCATGTTCCCGGATATGTAAATTTGTATCCCCCAAAGTAGAGTTAGTAGGCGCGGACTTTCCCTGGCGCCTTCGGCGATGGCCTTCACCATTGTCGCTTATCAGATCGAGTGATGGGTAATTTGTTCTTTCTGGAGATGTCATTGGCCGAAGCGAAGGTGGTCGTGCTTTCCGGACTTGCGAATTCGAAGTTGTGGCTCGCTCGGCGTCATCATCATCTGTACGATCATCGATTCCAAGTAAAGCCTTCGAAAGCGGCAAGTCATCTGCTACATAGTCTGTCTTTGAATGTGGAATTTTTGCAAGTCTTGGTGGCTGCAATGCGATTGGAGATGTTTGTGGACGCTGGTTCCGACTACTTCTTGTATAGAGTGAGTGAGCATTTTTTCTAGTTACAAGATGCTTCTTTTTCTTCTTTTTCTTCTTCTTTTTCTTCTTGTTGTTGTTGTTCTTTCCCTCATTCGTGTTATCTTGTGATTCCGGATGGTTCACAACATCAAGCTTCTGCAGAGGCTTAATCGGCAATAAACTAGACCTTGGTCGCTCTAGCAAAGCAGGTGCTGTATGATGGCGAATCTCTACAGAGCTTGTCATCGGCCTTAGGGTCTCTTTGCTGATCTTTCTTAGCACATCGCCCTTCGGCAAGTTGCTTTCTCTACTGCTGCTATGCTCATGATTCTCTCCACCATGTGTTGATTCATCATCCTCCACGCGCTGCATTGAAGTAAACCCCCTTCGGCTCGATATTTTGGTTTCACCGTCAAACGTACGCACACGCGCAGAGACGGGAGTATTTTCGTATTTGATCTTACTGTAGCCTTATAACCTTGTGCTGCTGTAATCCTGAACACCTTCTCTTGCAGCCAGGTATCACAATTCACATAATAACAAAAATATAAACAGAATGCAGATAGATACAACCAAAGTTCTCAAGATTAAGTGTACTGCACTGTAAGTCTCGCTCTTCTCTGCGTACTGCCTGCAATGATCTTCATATAGTCTGCTTCAAGCAACAGAACTTAGCAAAGGACAACCATAATTCCCGCTCTGCAAGTGCGCATTTGCTACGTTCTCATGCTTTATAGCCGAGTGACCTTTCTTGCCGGAATGTCAACGTTATTGTTCACATTAGCTCCCCGTTCTATACCTTCGTTTCAAATTAACCTTTAAATAGAACGATTTGAATACAAACAACTCCTAGGTCAACGTCGATGATGAAAGCAAGCAAGCAAAAGCTCAAACCTAGACGAAGTCATCCTCGTGCGCAAACTTTGAGCGCTCCGTGAACGTGCGGACCGCTTGCAAAAAACTTCTGTTTAGCCGAGGAAAGGCACAGTATAGGCTCTCTCAGTTTGACTTAGGCAGCGCTTGGACGACGCGGTAAACGTGAGGCTTCGTCATTAGCGCAAGGGAGCCCGTCGTTAGGTTGGCTTTTGCCTGATTGCTCTGGTATTAGAGCTCGATTTTAGCGGAAGCTGCAGATATAGCTGGAGTCTGGTCGCGCGTGGACATTGCAGAACTGTGCAAAGACGCGATTCGTATATAGAGCTAGGTGATAATGGCCGCAATTCCTCAACAAAAGCCTCGTTTGCGTAATGATGAGGTCGAGTTTCAGGCTGAAGATGAACTCGTTACCATTGTCCCTAAATTTGAGTCCGATGTCTTTGCGCTGATTGGCGGTCGTTATGGTCCCTTTGTGCCCCAAACCCCCGTCCAGGTCCCTTTGTGGCTTGCGGTTGAACTTCGCAAGCAACAGAAATGTCAAATTCAGGTACGTGAACTACTTGTTGAGTTGAGAATTGATTTTTGGAAAATATCCAGGAAGTCTTACTAACGAACCCTCCTGATCCTATGCTTTTTGCGGTCTTCTTGCTTGGTTGATGTATTGATTGAGGTCATTTTCATGGTAAATTGTGTTTGCTATTGGTGACAAAATATATAGTGCCCTGCCTGGATGACAGCTGAAGGGCTAAAGAATGCGAAGCGCTTAGAAAAGGAGGCTATGATTCTTGAGCTAAAGCCTTTGCCATCCCATTATATGGAGATTGCTGCACTGATCTTGAGACACGCTGCTGAAGATATCGAGAATGTGAACATGGTTCGTTCACTCCTCGAAGACTTGGAGAATATTCGCCAGCACAAGATCCGTCAAGGTCTTCAGCAAATGGCAGATCATCATGCTACGGAGCCCCTTGAATACTTGAAAATGAACAATGCATGTTACATGGAGCTCAATAGCATTCGCGGTATCTTATTAACGTCTTTGGAGCACTTTTACAAAATGTATGATGATGGCTTCTCAGCTATGAAATCAGCAGACTTTGTTGTTTCGAAAGTCGAAGCTATGGAAGAGGCAGGTCTTAGCGACGGTGATGATGATGGCCAGGGCGACGGCCGAGGCGATACAAACAATGTCACATATTTGGGCAATGCGAGAATCCGACGGGCGCAAGCCGACCGTGGTGCATCCCAGAGCCAATCTCAATCCCAGTCCCAGGATGACGACGGTCTTGCCCCTCTTCACAGTAGTTCTATGCCAGTTTCTCAGGCAACATATGAATCTGACCTTGATGAAGATGACATCATGGCTGCTATGCAGCAATAAACTGCCTTGTGTGTGCCTTGATAAGGGTCCTTTCCCACTCCAGTATTGATAACACTAAAAAAACAAAAACAAAAACTTAGCAGGCCTTATTGGATCAAGCAGATCTCATTGGGTATGTGAAAGAGTTGCTACTCCGCTCTTCTTCCCTGTTATAATTTGCAGATAATAGTCACAACTACTACAAAGATGACTATTAGGATAAAAAGAAAGAACACGCCCAGAAACAAATTCAGAACGAACTTCAAGAAGCCCCTTTGACAGGACAAATTGCAGATCAATGTGCGTTTCTACATTGGACAACATACCTACAATTCGGTTTCTTAGTACTCATAACTGAAGTTAAATAATGTACCCTTTCGTGAACATCTGAGTTAAATAGACATAACTTGCATCTAGCACCACAAATAACCTCTGCGATCACAATCTTTCGTCCTTAACTTCATGCTTGAAAAAAACAATACTGGAGTAGAAATAATAGAAGTACTCCTATGCAAGAGCTGAATCTTGCGGGCTCTTTCTTTTGCAGTTAGTTTTGGTCTATGGACATATAAATGTATGGTATGGCGATCTCAAGCTCGTTTCCCAATAGACCACTTTACCATCATTCGACACGGTGTTTCAGGTACTTCCCTGCCATATGCAGCAGATGATATGCTACTAAGTACCTAGTGCTCATTACGAATTCATATATTCGCATGTGATCACGACTAAGTGTTCATCTTAATCAGTCGCTCAAACATAGTAGTCACAAGACACATCTAACCCAGTACACTTCTACGATTTTCAACTTATTGAGTTTCAGACTTCCAGACTATCTGGCCATTCTCATCGCAACCTATTTCTTCATCCTTTTCATACACAGACTGTGCATATGACGCACATGTACTGGCAAACAAGAGTCTATCTACTGACTAGCTCCGTCACCAGTGGCTGGAAATGATAATGGTAGCCTATACTGTTACCTATTTCTATTTATCCATGAACATGAGCCCGAAGTCGCAAAGATCTTAGATCCTGCTTTATGCAATGAGAATAGTCAAGAGTCTCGATTCTTTGATTCCAAAATGACAATTAGACTTCGCCGGAACCACGGAAATGTCGAAAAAAAATGCCTTTTCACTTTCTTAGCTTGTAAATTGGCCTTTTGAGTGGAAGCTAGCTTACCGGGGTGAAGATCTCTGTACATCCCTTAAGCCCATACGTGCACTGCGCGTGCATACGGTGTCCTTGTATCACATGTATTGCTCTGGCTTGATTGAGTTCGAGGTGCCACGGTATTGATGAGCCTGTGGACGTGTTGCTTCACGCTAGTTATGACCACCAGATGAGATGGTACAGATTTCCAACTAGGTACTCTAGGCACCAGTTAACTCACGAAAGGTAAGAAAATGAAACAAAGAAAAAAAATCTCGACACCTCAAATATAACCACTGATCATCACGATTTGCAGCAGTCATGGTGTTATGAAAACCCTATAGCTGCTGAAGTCGCAACGGAACGGGTACTCTTGTGACTCAGGTGTCACAACCTTAAACCATCCCATCCATGTGTCTTCGAGGTTGTGATGACAGGCATCTTTTTACAACGGCACCGAGCTTGCCTCACTTTGGTCGCGTGCATGACTGAAATGCACTAGTAGTTATCCCTCCAACTAAGTATCGTTAGCCTCATCATCAAGACAAGAAAACCCCGTCATTGGCACCCAAATACAGACAAAAAAGAATGCCTATTAAGAGTTACATCTCCCCGTCGCCGCTGTGGAATAATCATCTTTTCCATGGTCTTCAATTTTACCCTAGCTTGTCCTGGAAACAAATCTTCACGGACTCGAGCGAAGCCACTTGAAGCAGGTATCAGTGACTCTCGCTGAAGTAGTAGGCATTACTTACATGAGTAAAAGAATATTTATCGCAGCCAAGATAACCAATAACCTTGAAGTTGAGGATGAAGTCCTGCTGCTCTCGTAGCCGGCATCGTCTTATTCAGTGTCTTCTTTCTGTGAATTTATATTCTGCTGATTATATCGATAACAAAGTGATCGAATGAATGAATGAATGAATGAATGAATGAATGAATGAATAAATGAATGAATGAGCAAATCTGAGTTCTGTTAGAATTGCTTTTCAGCACTCATTATAGCATTCCAATAAAAGAAAACCCGCCCGGCCCGAGCCTGCCTGGTCGGGAAGCCCAGGTGAATCCCCGCGGCCTCGACAGGCGTCGCTGCACATCAGGAAAGAACCAATGTAGCAGTGCATCGTGATGTATTTCGGCACGACCTGACTGGAATACTACTGTAATATCGCAATTCAATTGACAATGACAAAACTGATAAACAAACAACGAATAATCATAAATAAAAATAATATTTTTCTTTCCATCCTTTTGTGCAGGTAAATAGGCAGGTAAATAGGCAGGTAAGTAAGTAGGTAGGTACTATTCATTTCTTTGTTTAGAGTGACAGTGGCGTCATCGCTGAGCATGATCTAGCTCTACCCTCGCATAAGGTTTCGGGTAGGAGCAGCTTTGCCTAAAAACGAAACAGAAAGGAAGAGAAAACAGCAACACTTGCTTGCTTTTGCTTCATAGTAGCTGCTCAGTCTAAACTCTAGTACCGCGCCACGACGAAACCTCTTCAAGTAATAAAAAAAAAGCACGAATTCCATTTTCTGGTGCAAGATAAGCGATCGTAAAGCAAAGAGACTCGGATTCACTTAACTCCGCAAGCGTAACGCGAGAAAAGGAGGCAACAGGCTGCAAACATGGTGCCAGTCTGTGCCACGTCCTTGGTCGTTAAGCGGTGAGCAAACTTGAAGCAGCCCAAGGGCCCACACGAAGAAGCCATGTGTCAGCAAGTGAACTGTCAAGTGAACTAAAGGCCACTAGAATTCTTTACTGATTATGAGTGTCCTCTTTAAGCTTATGTCTGATTTTAATAGTTTAATGAAATAAGGAGAAAAGTTGAAAGCTGAGAAATTGAAAGTAAACATACAAATAATAAATAATAAATACCTCGGCGGCGCAGGAGAATAAGCAGGTCGGAAACCGACGCCGGGCCCGTGCCGACGCTGCGGACCGGGATCTCTTGCGCTTCATTACTCGATAGACTTGAACTCTGCGTCTCTCTTCCGCCGGTCGGTCATTCGAGCGAGCGAGCCTGCAAGTCCCGGATAGAGCTCGTCCCGCATCATTGCATCCGGCTGGCGCTTCCTTATTTGTTTGTTTGTTTGTACTCAGCTCGGTTTACCTTCACTGTGCAGTGGCGTAAAAACAACAAGCCTTTGCGGTGAGAGGGTCCTACAAGCTCTCCTTCGCGAAGTCTAGTTCGATTTCAGAGCGGCCTTGGCCATAGAGCACACGTGTATGTATAATTAGAATTGAGGATTGCTTATTATCTGTGGCACATTATATTTTACCATCTGATTGGTACTTTTACAAAATCCTCGGGCACTGCAGACCTAGCTTGCTATAAATTAGACGCCGTGGAGGCGCTCAGTGCAAAAGCATATTTCTAAAAGCCTCAAAGTGCCCAGGGCCTGGGCAGAACCCGGCCCGGGCCCGGTTCAGCACCTTCATACTGAGAAGTTACACAGCATTTTGCTAGTTTGCCAATATTCACCTAACCTTTGATTGTGGAGGCTTGCTTGTAGTGGATTTTCTTTTTAGCCAAGATGCCCTGGAAATGCGACTATTGCACCTTTGTGAACTATCGCGACTCGGCGGAGGAGTGCGAAATGTGTGGCGTGCGCCAGAAGAAACATGTTATTGTTAGTCGAGCATCGGATATCCAGCGCCTTGAAGAGGCCCAACGCACCAGCCCTCCTGAATCTTTGCAACATTTAGGTCTGCCATCGTCACAGATTCCTTCTAGTAAAGAGATTCAAACGGGATCAACATCACAATTAGGAGTATCTCAACAGCCTCCAACCGGACAACCTAGCACACAAGCAGGTAAAGGTGTTTTGGTGGGAGCACCCATCCCCGCATCTTTATCAACCGTGAACCCAGGTTCTTCAGCAAATCCACCAAAACCACCCCACGGTGTTTTAGCAAACGGCCAGAAGAAACCTGCATACGAAAAGGCCGATGGTAGTTTTCATTCCGAAAAGGACGAAAGAACTTTGTTGCTTGAGGAGATTCTTGCATCTGAACGCACTTATGTTGATAGCCTGTGTATTCTGGTGACACATTTCTTCCAGCCTATCGAGCGCGACGTGCGTGAGGGCAGTACAATTATCGAAGACAAGCGTCTGCAAAGCATTTTTGCCAATGTTTCTCAGCTCATGAGTCTCAACGTTGAGCTTTTGCGCGTCATGGAAATGGAGCTCAAAAGCGCCGAAAAGAAACGGCGACAAACAAACCCCAGCGCTACGGAGGCTGGAGAGGACGATCTTGCGCAGGCAATCACCAAGGCTTTTAAAGAGATCATTCCGTATTTTAAAATGTACTCCTGGTATGTCAACAATTACCCTACAGCTATCGAGGTACTCAAGTCCGAGCAGACCTCTAATAAAAAGTTTGCCAAGTATTTAGCAGACCAGCAGTCTCACGAGATTTGCCGAGGTCTCGACCTTGGTGCTTATCTTATTATGCCTGTCCAGCGTCTGTGCAAGTACCCTCTATTGTTTGGACGGTTATTGAAAGAGACACCGGAAGATAATGACGATTATGAAAACATCAAACAAGTCAATGAAGTTGTAAATGCCATCACTGATCTTGTTGATCTCGATCGCGACCGAGCTGAAAAATCTCTCCGTGGTTTCGAAATTGCTAATTTTCTCTCTTTAGAGGCTCTTTCGAAAAGGCTCAACCGGGATTTGCATGTACTTGAACCCGGCCGCGTCTTCAAGGCCGAGTGGACGAGTTTGATTGCGCGATCAATGTCGAGACGTTCGACTAGCGAACCACAGAAACCACGTACTATGTTCCTATTTTCAGACTCTCTAATTCTTGCAAAGAAGGGGTCTAAAGGATACGAAGCTCGCGTATGGATGTCGCTTGATAGCGTGATTTTAGGTGACCTTGCACCCTTTGATCCGGAAGTTAATTCACCAGCTGGAGAGGATCAGGATAGTTCGGAGCCATCGAGCCCGATGAATGCGATCCGGGCAGGGCTCACATGGACACCAAAACTCATTGGTTCTAAGCGAGTCATTACTGCCCCGCCTACTACTAAAGAAGCATTGTCTCAGGGTCCCTTGAACCGCCGCTACTGCACATTTTCCATTATTTGTAGATCTAGCATGGCTCTTTCTAGGCTTTCGCTCTCACGGCATCGCTCGAAGAGTGAGGTGGAAACCTTTGCTTTTTTCTTTGAGAGTGATGCTCAGAGACGCTCCGTACATGCGGAGCTTGCGAATGCGATTCGTGAGTACCAAGTCGGCCGCCCTCGCCCTCAGAGCTCGCAGAGCGTTATCATGCTTGCTGGAGCCTCTTCTGCTTCTTTTCATCAATCTAGGCGCCCGATGAGCGAAGGCTATGATGCAGAACAACGAAAGGCTCGTTCTTTATCTCCACCTCCTTTACGCATTGCTGCTAGCCTCAGAAATGGTCCCGCCACTCCGTACGAAGAAGCGGATCCCTTTCACACAGCTTTTACTACTGAAGAAGACGAAGGTGAGAATGATAGTGCACTTGGGGACACTGAATCGGTTGATTCCCAGATCTCTGGAGCTCCAGTCTCTCGTCCCAGCAGAGCACCGCAAACCTCTCCGCTCGTAATTGGTAAGGGGATGGCCTCCCGGGGTCAATCGACGTTGTCTTCTCCATCTTCATCAACACGAAAGCTTGCCAAACGCCCCCCTGCACCAGTTCGCCCTCCTGCACCTCAACCTTCTGGCTCACTTCAGGTTGGGAAGAGCATTCCTTCCCCGCGGGCTTCAGATAACGGCGGCCGCAAGCGCGTTGGTGGGAGCTCACGCCCTGCTGCGCCAGGCCGTGGTGGTAGCCTTGGATCATTACCGACAATGTCTCGACCAGTTGCACCTACGAAATCTAATAAGCAGTCTGGAACTCAGAATGGTAGAAAACCTCGACCCATAGCACCAACCAAAGCTCAGGCAAAATCCAAACAAGAGTATACCAATCCAGCAAGCGGAGATTTGCGTGCGATCTCTTCGCCAGACTGGAGTTCTACACATGGAGACGATGTGGATTTCCGTACAGCTACTCCTGAATTTCAAGAAACTGATTCTCGCAGCCGGACAAATGACTCTGCTGTAAGCATTCGATCCACAAAACCTGTTCACATTGTACAGCGCCCCCCGGCACTAGCCTTGTGTCCTTCTAATACTTCAGTTCCGGGTAGCGATATGCAAGCTAAACTTGTGGACAAATGGTTTGGAGATGATAGCGAGTCTGACGCAAGCAGCGGTGACTCTACACCGAATGGCATGTAAATCTAGAACGCTTCGCTTGACTTTCTGCTTCAAACCTTGATCGTCACTTGGTCGTGTGGCCGTTATCTCATCTTTCAGCACAGATCCATTGCGATCACATGCTATTCTCTCGCGTTTTTATATCTTCTCTGTTAGAAGTGTTGCTTTAAATTGTTCAAAACTTTGTTTTACATTCCTTCCTTATTCGTATCTCGATTCTTTTTGGTAATGAAATTCTTTATTGATCTTGTATGCAGAAGCAAAAACGCCGAGGTTATTATTGCACAGTATGATCTTCGACATCAGCTTTTATTCTCAGGCTCGATTTGATTCTGGGTTACTGAGAAAAGTTCTGATTGAGTTTCATATTCTGTCATCAGTAAGACTACCTCACGAGAAAGCAACAACATATAGCTTTTTTATTCACGAACCTCTTGAAAGTCACAAAGTGGATTTTATAAAACGCTACGAAACATACATTTAAATTGATGGAATTACATCTCTTTATTAAAGGTAAGGTGGCATACTTGTTTTTCTTGCGTGAGAGACCTACCCAAGGGAGTCGCACTAATTACATGCGTAATCCATCGATTGTGAAAGTGAAAGTTTATCATCCACGCAAACTACTTCGTGCAAATGCTTGTTTTCATTCACTTTCAAAAGGAAAAACTCCCACGTTTGAGAATTGGCATCGAGATTGAGTGCAAGATACAGAGAGTGTTCAGATTTTATGTGTTCTCTCAGTGGTAGGAAACTCAGTGATATAGGCAATCAATAGTTCATTCCAAGAAAGGTCGATTACCAGTTGACAGATGGAAGCGGGGTGGTACCCGCAAACGCAGCATTGAAGGGGCTCTTGGAGCACTGCGATGTGGTGTACAGCTCAGCGGCTGAGTAACCGAATACGGCACTTTCCACGGACCAGAAGATATTGCAAGTCAGGTAGTCACGATACTGCGCAGTCATACTAGACCTTGCAGAAGCAAGCATCTTTCCTTGAGGATCAGCGAATGGGAAAACAGTGGCATCTGGCTGGCTGCATGTGTCAAGATTGTAAGCCCGAGAAAGAACTGACTGGACCTTGCTAACACCCTCGGCAGTGGCCAAAGCCTCCAGCTTCAAATACGAGATGTGGGGCACCCACTGGGTCATGTTTGCATAGTTGAGCATCTTGAATTTACGAAGCTCGAGAACATTGCGCAAGGGCAAATGGGTGACTGGGTTAGTTTCATAGACAGGGTCCATAAAGCGAGAGCGGGTCTCAGAGCCCAAAAAGGTGTTGCGGCTTTGGCGGCAAGGACGTACCTCACCAGCGACATATTTGGCTTGACATTTAACACCAGGCGTAGTGGAGAGCTCCTTATCCATAATAGAGGTCTTTGTTGTCCACAGACGCGAGACGAAGCGGCGCCAGTCATGTTTCTTAATTCGGTGGGCAGGTGCGAAGACTGGGTTACGCTGCATGAGCAAAGTCCAGTCGTATGGGTTACGGAGAACAACCACTACAAGAACCTCCTCAAGGTCAATTTCTGGATCGAGAATACGCTCATCCTGAAACCAGTACTTGCTACGCACGAAGCCAGACCCAACCGTAACGTTCGGGAAGATCTTGCTCAGTAGCTCTACCACGCCATCAACACCAGAGTTACGCTCGCCAACCACACGGACATATTTAAGCTTGCTCTCACCGATCACAGGTGTAAGTTCACATTGCCAGGAGGTCTTGCGCTTGCTACGGAGCCACTTTCGGGGTACCATTGCGCTCTTGTCGATCAAGCTTTCTGGGAGAGCCGAGACCTCGCTCAAGTCGGAATCTGATGGAGACCAGCTTTGCTCAGAGAAAGCTTGGACACCAAGCATTGTCAGCAGCAGAGGAAGGCATGACAGAAGTAGTCCAAGCTTTACAAACCAATGCTCGCGAGCATGTTTGGCATTCACATACCTAAACTCGGATCCTGGTTTCATGAGACCCATCGATACACAGCCTCGATCAAGGCAGTCCGTTGTGGCCATTTTTGCTCAAGCTATCTCAGAGCTACTCTGGGAGTGGGCTAGTCTTATATATGGCGTCGAGACACGCGAATATTGGAGCTTCAGTCCACTAGATGAAGATCTTCGGTAGCACGATATTGCCCAATTCACTCAATTTTATGACTCGGCTTGATCAATCTCAGACCTAAAAAATGAGTCCTACACCTCGCAAAGCAAGGTTGCGTGTATCTAAGCCGAAGGTTGACTTTGGCGCTCCTTCCGTATCGTTCTTTCTTAATCTCAACAGTATCTCTTGCCCTTCTAAGAAGGCAAGATCGCCAAGCGCACCGGCTTCAGAGGGTCAATGCGAGCAGCTGGAGGCCGTCTCAAGCACAGCGAAAACGGGGATAGGCTCGATGAGGGCCCAGCTAGGGTAACCAACGAATCAGGATTCTCCCTCAAGCCTCGCTCGCCACACAGTCGCGGCGGCGCGACGTTGCGAAGGGACGGCTCTGCAGCTCTCTTCAAATGCTTGCTTGCATCTCGCTCTCTATTGTACATGTCGTCTGTCTTTCTGCGTAGTATATAGCTTCTATAAGTCTCTTTGTATAGTTTTAACCTACTGTTACTGGGAACTTTATACTATGAAGTATAGCGTTTACCTTTCAGCCATTTTCCTCACCTTTGTCGTATCAAGAAGACGGCGCGTGATCAAGGGGCCCCATGGTTCGTTAGTTCTTTTGTTGCCGATGTTGGGACTTGCATGACCGTAGCATATTGGTTTGGGTCTATTATTTAGATCAAGCGGTTGTCAATGATAAATAGTTTAGATGTTGCAGCATGGATAGTCCGGGTGGGCCGGAGCAAAATCCTTTAAGGCCGGTTAGGTTTAGTTACGGGCTGTAGTACTCGAATGACCTGGATTAGCTTTGGAAAGCTGTGAATTTAGGGTGCAGAACTGATTTCATGGTTTAGATTACTTTATGTTGAGTAAATTCCAGGTAATCTTTTGCAAGGCCAGGTCACTGAGGCAGCTCTTGCTTCGCTAAAGGTAAGTGAACACATTGTTTCGATTCTGACAGTAAATAGCTGTGTTATTGCTGGTACGGAACAGAAGCAATTTCTCTCTTCAATTCACGGTGACCGTGTTTTAATAACCCTTATATAAGCTCAGAAGACTCGCATTACTTATATGGTGCGCAGGTTAATACTTTGGGTCATTTGCTTGGAAATTGTAATCCATTATTTACATAAAATTGTCATCCACAGTTCAGGTATTTGGAAACAAAATACTTACGAGCTGGCGAATTTTCTAATGTTTCCTTTGTATACAAGGTCTAGGTCTATCATTTCTCTTTACGACTTTGGTGCATATTTTCGCACGGGGCAGCTACGCTTTGTTATGGACACACAAACAAACAAGTGTTCACTTATTTGTCCAAAGTTTCTTTGATTTTTCAAGGCGACTAAAGGTACACAAAAAGTTCACAGCAACTCTGATTGATTTGCCCTAGCTCAAGAATTTAAGCTTATCAAAAAGGTGATGATTCAAAAAGTTCAAAAGATTCAAAAAGTAGAGAAAAACAGCTCAAGTTCCTAAAACGAACTTTCGTGTATGAAACTAAATTATAAAATCATCAATTCCTGTTTGTAGACGCCCGGTGGTGCCGACAGCACCAACGCAGGTCATCATCCACCAGACTAAAGTTATTGATTCGTGCCGACTCGGAGGATTACTCTATGCCGTTCAGGCAAGGTGCAAAAAACACATATTCAGAGCTCAACTCTCGATTTGTAGGAAATATCAGCAATTCCATAACAATCACCTATAGGCGAAGGTAAATGAGTGGGTTTAGCCTTCGTAATGAGGATGTCAACCTTCAAGAAACCACGAAACATCTCTCACAGGTTCTAGCCGGTAGCGGGCCAACTCGAGTGGCTGGGTTTCATTTGAGCGTATTTGCAGCATACAGGCTGCCTCTGGGTAAGTAAGTATGACCTAAGCTGTATCTATCACGAATTAAGGTAACGGAGAAAACCAATTAAATTACCAATAAGGCTCGTTAGCTATTTTGAAAGTATTGGAAGATGAAGAAGAATTTGTCCCACGAGATTATTTCCAAAAGTGAAATGCAAGATTACTTCTTTTGGGGCTTCAGGTTGCTGCAACCCATGCGATGTTTTCGAGTGCCTAGTAGATTATACTATCTTTCATGAGGCTTTTGAGGATGTTCACGCTATTGCACAATGTATGTTTGCGATATACTATTGATATGCATTCGCGCGGAATGTCGAGGAAACTGTCAATCGCAGAGATATGCACGATTGGTACTTCAGCTTTAAAAATCAACATGAAACGTCAACTTTACGCATAGGATAAGATCTTACTTCTTGAAATGCTGATTTCTTTCGTTTGGGCTAGGATGGAAAACAGTACATTATAATTTGTAAAAGTTTTAGTTATCAATCGCCTTTCCAATAACCGAGGGAAAAGAAGAGATCGTTAACCAAACCAACAAACGAGAAAAAACTATTTTTGGCATTAAAAACCATAAAACAAAACACAAAACAACGAAGAGAGGCAGGAAAACTTGTTGCTGTTCGAAGTAGCGCTGCAAGCAAGTGTCCCGCGAAACAGACGTCCTTTATTCTCTTCACATGTTCAACTCTTTCTACAGAAACAAATCAACATGCTAGTTTTGCCTAGGAAACAAAAAATGGTGTGCCACAGAAGTATGGTCTCCTTTTCCACAAAGTTGTTAAAATGAAGTCTACACTGGTACCATGTCATGTAAGAAACAAGTTTCCACTACAAATATTTGAAGGTCCATTGCTCATTTATTACTTTGTACTTCATCAATTTAATCTTCATTTTTTAAATATAAAAATATACACATATGAAATTAAAAAAAATGAAGGCTGAGCAGATTGGCCCGTTTCCTACAGTTACACCTTTTCTGGCTTCTTCGAAATCCCATTAAGCACGATATGCAATTGCCTGATGCCTTGGCACCAATTGCCTTGAACGTCCGGCGATGCCCTGTTCGAACTAAGTTGTCTTTCGTGCGCGTGTTTGGGAAGGAACAAGGTAATCTAATTTTTATAAATGCCCGAGCAATGAGTGAGAAGAATAGTCAGTCTTAAATAAATAAAATTATATTTATAATAATAGTTATTGCATATAGTATAATAATAAAATCCTTTGGAGTGAATTTATATAATGATTAAATATATATTTATATGAACTATATTGATTAAATTCAAGACTTAAAAAAGAAAAAAAAGAAAAAAAAAGAAGCAATCAAGCAAGTTGCTGGGTGGCTGCCGTAATCGACATGTAAACTAAATACTGCATCACCTGTTTTCCTTACCTCCATAACCATGGCGCATGCTCAGCTCCGTCAGGTTCTCGCTCACTCCCCAGAGAAAACGAAGCAACCAGTTGTGCCAGCGACCAACTTGAGGACTTTGGTCAATCGAGGATGACTCCCGTCATAATTCCTGCCGCCGTCGACCAAAAGTGTGAGGCAACTTCCTGAATGCCGTGAGCGAAGGTGCTTAATCTCTCATCTGGCCTGCTAGTGCACTTGTAGTGGTAGTATCATTATGTCTCCCTGTAATTCATAGCAAGCAAGAGAGCAAGCAAGCAAGCGAGCAAGTGAGTTCGCTGTTATCGCTGGTACAATGCTTGCTTCGGCTAGATTGAACAGCCTCGGATGGCCTTCGTTCTAGCTCACCATTCCACTGCAGAGTCAAGATCAATCAATTCCTGAGGCCAATTACTGAGATCATTTCCGGCTGTTCAGAATGAATGAATGAATGGATGGATGGATGGATATCACTTCGCTCCCTCATTCTTATGACGAATCGTCGCTCCTCTGCACAACTTTCGCTCTGGGGAATAAATGCCTTCGACTCCTCACTGCCTGCAGGCGTTTCAATCAAGAGTTGTTTCATAAGCAGCTGTTCGGCTGGCACTCACAATTGTCGCGGGATCTCAATACACCGCCATTACAGCGCTCGGGTTTGTGCATCAAAACTCGGCCAGTGGAGCGGAAAGTCAACTATCTCTTCGCCCTCTTTCGCTGGAGATTGTCTGTCTAATCTACTGGCCAGAATGCGAAAGTAATTCAGGATAATTCATGCATCGCTGGCAGTTCAACTTGAACTGCTGTCTGCCCAAAATATGTTAGTCGGCACCACAGCGACCGCGACTTCTGGAATCGATTTGGTGGGCCACATGAGCGGCTTCTGCCAATTTTGTGAGGTTTCTGGCAGTTCCTGCCAAGCCCAGGCACTCGTGATACCTAAGCTGCTGCTGTGTATGCTAATTGAGCAATTCTCGTACGGGTTTAAGCATGTGCTCATCACGGCGACGGCCATTCATCGTGGCGGTCGGTCATCATCATCGTCTCCATCGCTGTTACCATCCCTCGTGTCTTGACTCCACCTCCGCGTGTTATTCAACCTTCGCTTCGCACTCGGGCGAACAAATAAAAACACGATCCACAAAAACAAGTTTTCCAAGGCCGCCATGCCACGCCCGTTTGCGTGTGGAGCTACTGCTCGCGGGTGCTCGTGGCGGCGGAGACATCGTGGGCGAGGGAAAGAAAAGGTACGCCATGCGCCCGTGCACGAGTTGACTTCAACGCCTCGTCCATCGAGCGAGTGCCTTGCCTGGCGAACAGCGCTGAGGTCACTACGACCTGCGAGTTCTTCTTGTGCAAGAATCGGGACGATTGCCTTCCTTCCTTCCTTTGCCTTGGAGCGGCCTTCGAGCATTTCGCGACACTTCGTGCCGCACGCCCAGGGCCAAGAGGCCCACGGAGTGAGGGAGGGAGGGAGAGAGGTCCCTGCTACTGCGTCGTCGAGGAGGCCAACCTCTTCAACGTGCTCGCCATTGAGGTCAGCACATTTGGCCCACGAAATTTAGCTCCTACAGAGCACTTTTGCTTCCGTGTTGGCACCACAAGAATCATTCATTTCGATCGCTACAAAAGGCGCACTTTCGGGAACCCGCGCACACAGGATGAATGGATTGAGATCTGATCTTCAACTCCAAGATCTTCAACTTCAACTTGCCGGCTCTGCCAACCATCGGCGCCTCTTTGGAGTTGGTCTCGAAGCTGGACGCTGGAGAAGATCTTCGATTGAATTTTCTCTGCGACCTCTCGAGGCTTGAGGCGGCTCCTAAACGAACACGATGGCGCCCGAGTTCTTGGCTTTCTCGCGGATTTGCAATTCTTGGGCGAACGTATTGCACGTGTCAATCAACAGTAAGTAAGTAAGGAAGTAGTCTGGCACACCCTGCCTGGAGACATGGTGTTTGAGGGATTGGGAAAGATCAAAGAGCTCTCAACAAAACACAGACGAAACGAGGGAGGGATTCGACTGCCTCTTAGAATTTGTTTACGCTGCTGTTTTCGGGGCGAATAATAGACACTATCACATTATCCTCAAAGAACTCCTACTACCACATAAGTCGGTACACTCGCTCCTCGTATTTGTAGGCCTCCTTGAAAACATCATGTTGATTGATTATCCATTTCCCCTGAGAGTTCAGGCACACACTCGCACATCCACTGCGAATTCCGCAGACCACCTCGCCAGCTTACCAACGATTCTTACAGCATTAGTTCACAAACCCTCTGCACTTCCCTGCCGCCCCTCAACCTTTCAGCGTATTGATTCATGTCTATCAATCTGAAGATCGTCTTCTCCTACCTCGAAGCCCAGTCCTCTCAACTCCCACGAGGGTGTGTGCCTTCCTTCCGGTCACTCTTGACGACGGGGGCATCAGGCGCACCCTGCCCTCCCTCGGGCCCGCGCCCCTTCTTTTCTTCCCTTTTCTCGTGGGCCATCTTCTGAGGTGACCTTTACTTTCTTCCACAATGCCCCTTTCTTCCTTTGGCCCGCAAACCGGAGCTTGTATCTGTGCTTATCCTTTTAATACAGGTTTAACCAGCTCGTCGCAATGCTCGTGCTGCTGTCGAAGGCCCGCTGCTGGGAGGAAAAGGCTCTCCGGAGAACTTGTAGCGAAAATGGGCTGCGTTTCCGGCACGGCAGAAAACGGGCCGAAGAGCTCGCAAGCACGTAGCGCAATCGTTGAGGCGACTGGGGGCCGGTCTCGGCTCTCGAAAGTGGCGGGAGCGAAGGCAACGGAGCACCATGGGCCTGCCGAGAGCTTGCCAGCAGGCGCTTTCCTGTTGCAGCAGAGGCGGGAGCCGACAATATTGCTGGCTTGCTCACTTGCTTGCTTGCTGGGTGTGAGTGAGTTTTGTGAGTGAGAAGAAACAAATAAATAAACAAACAAACAAACAAACAAACAAACAAATAAACAAACAAACAAATAAACAAACAAACAAATAAACAAACAAACAAAGTCGATGAAAACTTTCTCAATATGAGCAGCAAAAACAGTTTGGTTTAGATCGAACACAAAAGGAGAGAGAATGAGGAAAGGTAGTTTTATGTATTGATGTGTTTGTTTGTTTATTTGTTTGTTTGTTTATTTATTTGTTTATTGTTTTAAAATTAAAACGCATTTTTTCCAGGGAAGATCGTCCTTTCGAGATAACTCTTTGTTGAAAGCAGAACAAGGAGAGGTAGGAAACGAAACCTGCTTTTTTATTTTTGTTTTTATTTTTAAATAAATAAATAAAATGATAAATTTAGAAACAAACAACATAAATTAAAAACAAATTAGAAACCTCAGTATCTAAAAATTCATTTTCTCGTTTCGCTTGCTCCTTCCCATTCCTGATCAGAAGATGCCATGTACAACATCATAAGCCGGGGGTCGCTAAACACACCAAAACAAACATGGGTGATATTGGCGGCAGTTCCCCCCTTACTTCAAAATAAATTACAAATGCACATCAAAAATAAAAAATGATTTATTTATTTATTTATTTATTTATTTATTTATTTATTTATTTATTTATTTATTTATTTATAAATAAGTAAAAATATTACTTTAAAATGAATTTCTTCTTTATCTGTTGCACATCGCAAAGTGCCCTAGGCTTACAGTTACTAATAGCAAAAGCCTTTAGGAGCGGGCCGGACAAGAAAGCGCTGCGTTGAGTAGAAGAGTTGAGTTGAGTTGAAAGTCCCGTTTGGCCCACGAGTCAGCCGGTCCTCTGCTCGACTGGCGGAGCACTCGTCGGCCGCTCAGAGTGTCTCTCGTGCGTAGAGGAGCAATGCCTCCTCCCTCAGCGCTCTGGTGGCTTCTTGGCCCCGAGAAGGACTTCCTGATCGGCTTAGGCTTCTTCTGTCAGGGCGGCGCATGGAGTGTTAATTATAAGTGAGCGAAGCCTGTTCATTATAGAGCGCTGTTCTTTGTGGCCTTTTGGAACGATCTTTTCAGGAGCTCGATTTTGCTTTTGGGCGGTGGAAATCGGGCTCTGCTCTTTGCAGTTTGCGCCGATTGATTTCTGCGACCAGCAATCGATCGACGGCTCCAAGCCGATCGTGTCGAGGTTCGAACTCCGTCGTTCGTTCGAGCGACGGGAAACCCACCCCGAAATCGCGATTATGGACCTCTCCCCGTTCATGCATATTCCCAATCATCTCCAGGTCCAACTCGAGAGATAAGTCTGCTTCGCAAGCTCAATTACATTTCTGAAGATCGATCGTTTCGGTCCAATAGGCCTCCCATGAATGAACGAACGAATGAATGAATGAATTAACGAATTAGTTGATTAATTAATCCTCTCAGGTCCTGTGAGAGCCATGTGAGAGTGAGTGCTCGACTTAGAGAGGGCCTGTTTATGAAGTCTTCAGTTGAGACGCTGCTACGTAAAACCTGAGCAATCATAGCACTGCAGAGCTGCTCCATTTCTCGCCCCCCTGCTCTAGATTTGCACGCCCGGCCATCGACCGCACCCGCTCACTGCCTTTGAGGTTGGGGTTGCGGCTAACGAGACTGCAACGTCAAGATGCTTCAAGAGCAGCTTGCTCAATTGCCTCTGGCGACTGCTGCTGCTGCTGCTGAAAAGAGGAGGGAGGGCAGTACGAGGAGCTATGGCTACTGTTCACAACTCGTTCCTGTTCTCGCGTGCTTCGATCTAGCATCTGCTGTACCTTTCGGCCTGCTTGGTCTGGTTTTACAGGGAGGCGCTAGGTACGAGTCCATGGACACGCGGGTACTAGCAGTAGTACACACAAGAAGATGCTCGAAAGCGCAGAGTGCTTTGACAAGTTAAGTAATGATGACTTGCGCTGGGCGTGCTCGAGAGGGAGGAACTCGAGCTAGCAGCAGTAGGAATGCCTGGGTTTCACAGATCGAAGCAAAAATGAAAAAATAAATTAAAAAATACACCTTTTGGAAACACGAAGAATTTCGCTTTCGACTGCAAGCGTAATTGTTTTTTTTTGGGGGGTTGTTTTGGTTTTCAACAAGAAAACTACTACATAGCAGTATTATTGGTGGATAACATTTGTTTTATACTGAGTAGGATGTACTAAATGGACATTTCTTTTTCTCTCAATAGATGGGATAGGTTCAACTAGAGAGGCAGATTTCCCGTAGATAGACACTTTGAAAAGATTGGCCTGTTCGTTAGCTTACAAATGAGGTTGCTGAAGTTGTTAGCCATGATCTTTCAGAAATGAGAGTGCTACGATGCTTTTTTCCTACTATATCAGCAGCGAATTTTGCTCCTGCATCTCAAATCACCTATCTCAGAATTTTCCCTCGCTTACAAACTGTCTTGATCAAAAGTTTAAGATGTTTCTCGGATGCGGTATAGTGCCAGTTCTGCTTTACATAAGAAGTCGCCCAAAACAACTTCGTTAAATCTCTTGCCTTCTGACCAGGGCATTTACATCCTCGTTAAGTACCGCGCATTCTCGTTGGTAGGTTGCTTGCTATCACTTGAACTTAAAGCACCGTAAAGAACAAATTACCTGTTAAGTGAAAGTCTCAATCTTCGCACCGTTACCCCAGTTGGCTTTTGTAAGTTTCCTTGTGGCCCACCAAAGCCTAACCTGAGATCCTTGAACTCCTTACGAGGAACCATTCATATAGCTAGCTTCTGTGTGAGAGCTAGTCTCCTCTCGTATCCCACCATACACGCGATGTTTTTCTGTTGTTGTTTCTTGCGTATTTGGCTTTTGCTGTGTCCACCATTCGTCTATATGCGAATAATGGCGGCGAGTGCTGAGGATATATTACAGTATGGTCAGCTCCCTTCCTCATTATTTGATGAGCTAAGATTTGAAAACATATATCGCATCATGGAGAAAAGTATTCATTTTTATGTTTTCGTTATTATGTTATGTTTTTTAAAACGTGATACCACTTTGTATGAACTAAAAGAAAAACACTGTGTAAGAGGACTACAGCAAAGCGGGAAGCGCCTTCATATTTAAGTCGACGTGCAATCGAAGAATCGCTGGAGGAGAATACCAACACTTGATGAGCAGTCTGCATGCTTGGTAAGGACGTTTTTCAATGGGCTTCAGCATCAGTCAGTCAGGTCTACATGTAATAAGGACGGCTGACTGGAAGCTGCCAATGTAGGCCGGATGCAGCAGGCCAAGGGCTTACAAAGATGTTGCTGGTTCTTCGCGGTGGGCGGTCCATTCCTTTTAAGAATTATTTATTTATTTTACTTTTGTTGATAAACCTTTTCTCTCTTTTCTAAAAAGTAAATTATTATTTCTATAAATTCTATATATATTCGTAGTTTATTATTATTATTATTATTAAAATTTAAACCAGGTTTTATTTTTTTTTCTTTCTTTCTCGAAAGAAAGAACTTGAAGGTGAACGCAGAAAGAGAAACGTAAAGTATTCCGCTGCTTTTACAGTGGGTATATATACCTATGAAAAACATGTCTCTTAATTTCTGTGGACCTAATTCTTACACTGAACAGTCTAGCGCTGTAGCAGCGAATGTAATTGGCTTCTCCTTTACTCCTGTAAAGTAGGTATCTACTAGTGTCAATAAAATAACACCCGTTTCGAGGATTTAAATCCAAACCTTCCTTACATATCACGTTTCTATTTTTATTTTAAATTATCATTCGCTTTTAAAATAATCTTCTTTGATTTGGTTGATGCAACTTTAGATTTTAATCTGTAAAACCACAAAAGCAATGGCGTGCCCAAACTTTTAAGCAAGAGAAAAATGACAATCTAACCTTGCCAAGGAAAACAGAAAGAAATGCCGATCAGAACTGGTCCTCAGACAGTAGAGTGCTCTTCTATCATGTTCCCTTGGATATTGCCTGTCAACTTGGGACCAGCCGCTGCCGTGAACACCCGACGGAGAACCTTGCGCTCGTGCGCGCTTTGTCCTTCGGGGAAATATGGAGACACGATTTTCCGACAATACCCTCACATGCGTTTTCGGCCATGATGATAATGAGTCCCCTCTCGGAAATTTAGGGAGTCTCCCTAATTTGCTCGCAACCGTCGGCGGCATGAGTTGCTGGTGAGTTCTCAAAGTGAGAAATACCTTTTCTAAATAGGTTATTACAATAACACATAGTGCCAATTCAAGGAGAGTTTTACTTAGGTGGGGTGGTGCCTTGGAAGTTTTACCGTTACTGTGCACGCCTGGTGGGGGACGGCACACTGAAGTTACTCCGAGATGATGGTTCCTTTGTGTTCGTTAACTTGGCGAGCTCGTGTAGGCGTTCTTGCACCGATGTGAGCAAAAAGAACAGCAGAAGTGACCTCGGCACAGAATGGAATCATGATCTTTTATAATGTTTGTTTGCTGCTCTTAGAAATACTTCAAAGAGAGCAGACATTTTTACCAAAAGCATAAAACTATGGTGATGTAACTTGCTGTCTGTGGCCGAAGTGAAGGTCCTCATTAATGTGTCGATCGTTTTCATATTCTAAGAATGAGTTTGACTCTGAGCAATTGTATCTTGAACTCATCTTGTAAGCTTTACCTAGCGCTCACGAGGTTCAGAATCAAGTACAAACACGAAGACGCATATCTTTTTTGACAAAGCCTACATGACCACTTTTGTAAATACTCATTTTTTATTCTAAAGTTGTATGAAGTGAGGAAATTTCATGGGCTAATGTAAAATTTCTGAAGAGTTATCTAATGTGGGTACCGCCGCATTAAAGAGGACTCCCGTTCTCAGAAAATAAGAATTTCGTGTAAGTATCATTTAATGCCTGATGTAGTCTTGGACCTCCTTGTATCTGCCGCTCCATACATTACATTTCGCCACAAAGAGAGCCTCAGCCCTGGCTTTAGTTCGGCAATGGTTCAATTATCTCTGGCTTTGATTTCTTACTATCTTTCCCAAATATCACGACAAACGAACCTCTTGTGCAAGTTCTCGTCAGTTTGCTCTTCATTCACCTCGTCTCAATGTCTCCTATCGCGACATGAGCTATAGATAATAATCAACGAATATTAAAATTCTCAATTCTCCCAATCGTTGCATAGTGCTAAACAGTTCCTTCTTCGTTCCTTATCCTTTTCTTTCTCATTTCTTTTCTTTTTCTTTTCCTCGTAAAAAAAAACAAAAAACAAATAAAAAACATTTAAGAGAATAAAGAAATGATTGCATTCAGAATTGACTCGATTGAAATCGATGCACTGGAGTAAGCGATGATCTTCCGCGTTTCCTATTCGCTTCGCCTTGCCTTCGCTGCTTCCGCAGAAGAAGACGCTTGGCTTCGTCGAGCACGCCCTCAGCCTCTGCTTTCAGCTAGTCTGCCTCGGATGCCTAGGCAGACCTCGCTCGCAGAAGGCACACCGTGAATGGAAGCGAGGGTGCGAGGCGTCATCGCGGTCAGCGTCATCATGAAGATTACGATAATGATACTGATGCCCTCCAAGAAGAACGTGAAGAACTTGAAGAACAGCACCCCTCCGCGGAGGAGGACTTGAAGAGCGTGCTGGACAATGTATCCGAGAGGGAGTATACTTCGACCAACAAACGAACCGAGTTCTTTCTTGCTGCAAAAGTAGAGAAAACGAAGAGAATTTCAATCCCAGGACTCCAAAGTTAGAGCGAAAGAAGCTTTCGCCTTCGAATCAGATTATATATATATATATATATATATATATACATATATATACAAGCTTTCTGCGAGACCTCGCGAGCTGTCGTGCAAAATGATAGAGTTTCTGGGCAGGCAGCTTTAAAAAAGAAAAAGGGCAGCGCGCTTGTTTCCAAGAACTTACAAACGCGCGTGGACAAAGGATCAGCCAACAGATCAGGATGGCCTTGGTAAGGATGCAAGCGAGGTCTTGACCGTGGCGTTTCAATGATGCCTATGGATAAGATAGATCAATAGAACTGCAGATGATTGATTCACCACGGCACTTCTGTTGTCCATGAATATTTTTATTTTATTTTTTTCTTAAAAAGAAAGGTTTTTCAGTAGTCTTGTGTCTACAAATGATCATACATAAAATGAAAATGAAAGAAGCGCTTCAATGTGACAGTGCTTGAAAAAGTAGTAGGCTCTTACTAACAAAAAAGATATCTTGCAATTTTTTATTTGAGAAAATAAATTGCATAAAGGTAAGTAAACCTTCTCCATTTTCGACGCCAAGATCACCAACGTTCGCTGTACTTGAGTCCGCATCGCTATGCATGTGCAGCATCTCTATCTGCGACCTGCTTTTAAAAAGGGTCACAGCCGAGCACCCGAGAACCCATCATCTACGAGATGAACTCGTCTGCTGCATTCTCGCCATCTTCGTCTTGATCGTACTCTCCGTAAAGGCCCTAAGCTATTCGCAACCAACAACTCTTTATAGTACCCACTTTACTTTCCAGGGAGCACAATCGTCGCCCCATTGACGGAAATCCCGCGTCATCATCTCTCCAAAGGTGGTCCTCCGCCACCTTGCAATTCCGCAGATAATCCAGGCGCTCTGGAGCACCACCTCAGGTCGAGCTTTCTCGCAACAGGCGACCCTTCATTGCGAACGTCAGACTCGCTCACTCAGACCGCAAGCAAGGCATGCATGCGCAGATGTACGCCTCTGCAAAGATCATCATCGATTTGCCATAGATATAGATATGCTATTCTAGAGCAGAAGAGGCGCCTTGGCCCGCTCCACGTTCGCTCGCTCGCCGGCCGAAGGCTGCTTCTCGAGCTGATGTAAGGCTCGCTCGACCGCCCTGAGCTCTTCTCGTCTCTGCGGCTAAGGCAGACAAAACAGACCTCTGCAATTGCATCGCATTGATTCTTGAAAGTCGCCCATTCATTGGTTCTCTTATCCGCTCCATCACTTGAAAGGAGCGCATTATTCTCTAGTTAGGCAGTCAGTTAGTTACAGTTGAAAGAAAGTAATTTTAATAAAAAGTGGGTGAGTAAGTAAGTAAGTAAGGAAATAAGAAAGTAAGTGAGAAGGAGGTACCAAAACCAATGTAAGTTTTAAAATACTTTCTTTGCGGCACCTTTTTACTTTTCCTCCTTAGAAAGAGACACACATGATGCGTATCGACGAAGAGTGAATGATAAAAGCACAGTCATAAACGCTGCGTTTTAACCCGAAGGTTAGCTCATAGACCCTCGAGCGCCGCCCCAAAGAAGACTAAAAAGTCGCGGAGGAGGCCGAGCGAGTGGCAGAAGGAGCGATTGGTTGGTCTGCAGCTACGCACGCACGGCCACGGCCGCCGACGCCTCAGAGCCACTCCTCAATCGCTGCGAATTGCTGCGAATTGCCGCTGCGAATTGCAAGTTCTTCTCCGCGTTTCTCTCTCGCGCGTTTCCCCTCTGCTCTCAGGCCTCTCCTCACAGGCCCACTGCCTCCGCAACGCTCCCTATTGCCCCCATCCGAAAGCGAATATCTCCCACAGCCCCCCACACACACTGCCTCCTTCCCACTGTCCTTCCCTCTTCCCTTTCTCGCCTTCGACGCCTCACCTTAAACCTGTATCAAAACGTGGGCCGCAGCGAGCATCTCTCCAGGTGGCACGAGGCAAGGCGGGAGGTCTGCTTAGACTTGTATGAAATCCACAATTGCAGGCAGCGCGCGAGGCGGCAGAAAGAGGTGGTAGTTGTTCTATCTATCGATCTATTGACGTTGATGATGGTGACGAAGAAGATAAAAATTAATATGTAATGCATGAATGAATGAATGAATGAATGTGAATCGATGGGTGGATTCGAAGGTACTGTTGTGAATGGAGGGAGTCAAAGATGAACTCGAATGAATGCAATCGGGCGCTGCTGGATAGGATCCCATCGCTTGCTTAATTCTAGCTGGTAATTTTATTTTTATACCAAGTGTTTTATCAGTCCTCAAGTTCAAGGTGCCTTCAAAATGTTTTTATTTTGTTCTATCATTTCATTTCTTTCCATTTCATTTCATTTCACTTGGTTTGGTTTGGTTTGGTTTGGTTTAAAAAAGAAGCAAATTTCTCTTTTTAATAAAAATCGACGATCGATCGATCGATTGATTGATTCTCTGATCGATTGATTCTCATCGCTGTTGATCAGCGCAAGGGAAACCCGCCTCAGGCTCAGCAGTCAGCGGCATCCAGCCAACCCGCGGAGGAACTTGAAGGTCAAGCACTGCGACATACTAGCTAGCTAGCTAGCGGTGCGGGCCGAACCCCTACCTGCGAAGTTGTTGATGATCATTGACAATGGTAATTGCGATGTCAAGACCGAGTTTCTCTAACTTCGTTCATTCCTTCATTGATTCATTGATTCATTGAATCATTGAATCATTGAATCATTCACTTGACTATTTGTATGTTTCTGTCCTCCTCCGCGCAGGATAATAAATAGGCTGCCTCACCTCATTTACTTTTTAATCATAGAAATGAATGATGGTGATGATAGAGCTGATACTGTTGTTCCTGTCTTTGGCGTCTTTGCTATGGTTGCTGTCGAAAGCGAAAGAGCTTTGAAAGAAAAGAAAGAAAGAAAGAAAGAAAAGAAAGAAAGAAGAGTTCGTTTAGTCAGTGATGCGATGCGGAGCAAAGAGAGGACATGAAATGATTAATTGTTTTTATGAGTGGGTTGAACTCACTTTGGTTTTTAAGCCAGCAAAGGGGAAGAAGGAAAAAGCTACCGAAAGAGACGCACGAAGTCCGAGTCGAGCAACAATCAATCGATCGATCGATCGCCGTGCTTATTGAGCAGAGCCGCTGTGTTGGCCGGAGACGCTCGACTCTAATACCCTCGGACTGTTAAGTGAGAAGGCGTATCGACAAGGCAACGGAGTCGATAGAAGAAGGCGCCGTCAGCGAAGGTTTATTAGAGAAATTGCAGAAATTGCAGAAAGATTAATTAATTAATTCATTAATTAATTAGTTAACTCATTATTTGGATGAATAAACAGATAAGTAAAAAAACCAGGAACCTTCCTTCTTTACTTCCTGCCCCTCACTAGAGAAGGCCGAAAAGGGCGGTAAAAGGGAATTAAAAGGGCGTTTAAAGGAAATTAGCTAGGAGCAAGCAGAGGATTGAAAAGAACCTGAAAAGAATCAGAAAGAAAGTTGGCGCTCGAGAGCACAGCAGACCAGAACGGTAGAGCAGCAGACCCCGATCGCCGCAGGACACATCAGGCAGACCAAGAACGCTATCAACCTAGGCACCAGGCAGCTGCTAGCTAGCTAACTATCAGATAGTTAGTTAGGTATCTGCTCGGTCAGTCCAATCTAACAGACAGAAGTCAGTCAAGCAAGCAAGCAAGCAGGCAGCGCGAGTTACAGCTTGGCCCTTGTCGCGCTTACTTGCTCGCTTTGACTTGAAATAGACGGAAGGTACCGTCAGTCTGTGCGTGGAGAGGTCTTAATTCGAGATACTTCGCCGTTCCCGTTAAAATGATGCTTAACCGTGCCCGCAACAGCGGATTCCGCAACGCCAAGGTCATCAATGCCTTGCACAATGCCGGAAGCCGCCAGAACATTTTGGGCAAGCGCCTGAACGCCCCCAAGCTGTCCCACCAGCAGCTCCGTGCTATCGTAACTCAGTCCAAGGTCACCGAGGCCTTGCCTCCCGCAGCGACCCCACCTCCTCCGACCACGGCTACCCCGAGTGATTTGTATGACAGAGAATTTGTCTCCGATGTGGCTGAGAACTCGGAACTTAATTTCACTGACACTAAGGTTGCTTTTCGTCAGAAAACATTTCTGGACCTCATCCGCGCCTACGTGGTCCTTCGTATCTGCGCTATCGAGCCTCTCGTTGCTCGCAGTGAAACACTTATCAACATTGCATACAAAGTCCTCGGCACGAACATCACTAATTTCTTCGTCAGACACACCTTTTTCAAGCAGTTCTGCGCTGCAGAAGATGAGGCAGGCCTCCGCCCGCTCATGGAACGTCTTGGAAACTCTGGTATCAGCGGCATTCTTGACTACGCCGTTGAGGCCGACCTTGGCACCCATCGCGAGGAACGCCAGGACGAAATCAAGGTCCGTGTCTACGAGTACGAGGGAGAGCGTGCTTGTGATGCTGCCACTGAAGTCTTTGAGTCTTGCATTCGCACCGCTGCTAACGTTTACACGAACGTGGAACACAAGCCCCGACCCTTCGCTGCCATCAAGGTTACAGCTCTCGGAAACCCTAAGCTCCTCAAGCGCATGAGTGAGATGATTGTTGAGACTAAACGTCTGTTTCAACGCATGGAGCAGGACCTCGAGCGCGAGACAATTGGATCTCTCTCACTTGAGGAGTGGCGTCTTGCATACACGAAATACTTCGTGGACCCTGAGGACCCCAAGATGGTTGACGAGCTCTTCTACTACGCTCTTGGACGCCAGCCTGTGGCCAACGAGGAGCCTCCTCGCCTCGATATCGTGGACTGGTCCAGATCCATGAACGTGGATGTTATTAGCAAGCTTGTTGGATCCTGTAAGACCCGCGGACCCCTTGCAGAGGTCGCCTTGGACGACGAGGAAATCGAACTCGCCAAGGCACTCTTTGGACGTCTTGACCGCCTTGCCAAGCTTGCCGGAGACCTTGGTGTTTCCTTGATGGTTGATGCTGAGCAGACTTACTTCCAGCCGTGTATTGATGCGAACGTGCTCATGCTCCAGCGTCAGCACAACAGTGACGGCCGTGCCACCATCTACAACACTTACCAGTGCTACCTCAAGTCTACTGACGAGCGTCTCAGCCAGGATCTTGACCGCTCTAAGCGCGAGGGATGGAAGTTTGCGGCCAAGCTTGTGCGCGGTGCCTACATGGTTGCTGAGCGCAAGCTTGCTAAGGAGAACAACTACCCTGACCCCATCCATGACAACATCGAGGACACGCACGCATGCTACCACCGTAACTTGGATGTGATGCTCGCCGATGCTGATGCCGAGGTCATGGTTGCCAGCCACAACCAGCGCACTTGCGAGTTTAGTGTGGCCAAGATGTCTGAGTACGACATTTCACCTGATAGTGGCAAGGTCCATTTTGGCCAGCTCCGCGGAATGGCCGACCACCTTACGTACAATCTTGGTGCCCACAAGTACTCCGCATACAAATACTTGCCATACGGTCATGTCCACGAAGTTTTGCCTTACCTTATTCGTCGTGCACAGGAGAACTCCGGCTTGATGGCAGGTGCTACTCACGAGCGCGCAATCTTGCTCAAGGAGATTAAGCGTCGCACTCTCGCTAACTTCGGTATGGGCCAAAATGCATCTGCATCTCAGTAAATTCGTTCCGTATTGATCGTTTGTTATGTTAACCTGTGTGCGCCATTCGCTTGTTCGTCATTAATGTACCTGTTGCCTCTGTTACGTGACAAGTCTGCGTCTTAGGCCCGCCTCAACGACAAAGAGCGAATCCGGCTTATCGGGGAGAGGGCTCCACAAGACATACTTAGTAACTAGTATTCATTCCCGTGTGGTAATTTACGATGGCGAGTTTTTTTTTACTCCAGTCACGACGGATCTTGAGGTCGCGTTGTTTCCCTTCGTACACTGCCTACATCACTCCACAACAACGATTTCACCGGCTACTACTAGGCACTTCATCTTACCACGAATTATAATGGTGAGTCTTGAGGGACTGACTTTCGTGTTGAGTTGTTCATACGCTACAAGTAAAATTGTCTCCAAAGTCTGTTGAGCAACCCCGTGAAAGAACAATAGGAGAAACTGTTGCGTCATTTAGTGAATTAAGACTCTTTTATGAGTTATATGCAACATAGATCCTTACTGTTCTAAATTTTATCTCTTTTTTTAAAGCATCAATTTTTTTAACCTACCAAAATGAAAAAAATTATACAATTTCTAGATTTTATGAACACATAGCTCTGCTTGGCTTTGATTTTTTAAAGGAGAACATTAATAAGCGATATGAAAGGTGAAATTTTGCCTCTCAAGGCTGGCAAAAGAAAACAGCACCAAGTTGATACTATCTACTTTAAACTACTAAAAATAACCAAGAATCAAGTCTTGAAGATGCAGAAATCTTGGTCCTTAAGCATTACCTCGAGCACATTATATCGTCTTGTATAAATTTCAGAGATTAGAGCGTACCATTTAATTTATTTTTTGCTTTTACTTTTTTGTATAACATGATTCCCATTAATAGTTACTCGCGACAGTCCCTCATGAGTAATGAGGAATCTAGGAATTTCAATCAATATAGTTCTCTTCCATATAAGTACTTTCTTTTCAAGTTATCCCACTCCATTCCTCTTGTCAATAGACCATCTTTAAAAGATGTGGGAAATTGGTAAGAGTTCCTTGCAAAAACGGCGGCATAAAATGTCAATATGAGGACAATTACGATGGACTGACCCAGCCGCAGAAATGCGAATACACTCTAGGTAAATCTGAAGCTCTTCCAGGGACTCCAAGTGCTGTGTGCTAGTGCCTATCCGATCAGAATGAATAGCATTTTGGACTTTAAGTAAGAGAGCATGAACTGCATTACGAATTCCAGGAAAGAAGACACAATCAGCTCGGGCTAGAACAACTTCAACGTGTTGCTTATAGGATTTGTACAACCTCTGCAAAACCTTACCTTTTAGCTTTGCGCGCGACTCTTCAGACCGGTATCGTTCCGCCAGGAGGGCACTTATTGCGTCACTGACCGCTACCATTTTATCCAGTTCCAAAGCAAGAGATTCTCGTTTGAACATCCGAAGCAAATCTGGTATGTAATCTTTTAGACTATCCAGTAGCGCCAAGCGAAGCATAGCTCGATAAGTCACAGCCATATAACCACGACTATAAGCATGGGCAACTCGCAGCTTCAGAGATTCGCTATAATGCACATATATAGGGTTCGAGGGATCCCGTGGATCACCGAGCTCTCGAGCCGAATTTGAGCCTTCTGCTGACTTTGTGCACATTGCCTGTATCGCTGTTACAGCTTGGTCAATGTCTGTCCAGAGACTTTGATACAGCGCTTCATACTGCATAAATGAAGGCGCAAAGCATTTTACGTTTCCAGCAGGAGACTGGACAAAATAAAAGCTAATAATTTTATTCACCACCACGAAGAACGGGCGACTTTTATCCTCAGAGTCGTTAAATAAAACTGCCATGCGTACAACAATGGGTTCACGAGCCTCGGTTGCACGAATTAGCTCCTGTTTACAAAGAGCCTTGTCTCGACGTAGTCGCTGAGCACTTAAGATCGCACCATGTGAATATTTGGGATGGTACAACTTATCTCGCATGGAAACAAAAAACTCTGCGTCATGGATAACTGTATTTTTCCGGCCACTTAGTAACGCAGGTTTGGAGTCATCAAACTCCTCTTCGCGGACTTCTCTGTTACCTGTTGTGCGATGGCGTTCATTGGTTTGAATGGAACGCCAGCCTCCATCAAAGCTTTGATCTTCATTGATTGCATCCATAGCATGTTGGCCTGTCAACAGACCAAGGAGCACATTGCTGGCAGATTTATCGTTAAGATACAATGCATGCGCTATAACATGACTTACTTGCACATCAAGGGCCTCTGTGCAATGTGGTCCTTCGTATACATGGGTCTCGAACAATGTCACATTGGGTTGCTGTCGGAGAACTTGCGTTGCATTAGAAGATTCGAACATACGTGAATACAAGACCAAAGAGCCTCCGATGGAGGTATTTACAGATATCTCGTATGCTGTTCGAGCATTAGAAGTACTCTGCGGGGCAGCGCCTGGATGTTCACCCGGCATACAGTTCGGGCCTAAAACAGGAGATATGGCACCGCTTGCCTCTAGTGTAGACATAGTTCGTACGATGATATCTTCCTCGCACCCTCGCATAGTACTGACGAGACCATATAGCTCTACCTTTGCAGATTTATACAAATAGCAACGAGCATTGCACAAAGACATCCGCGCTCGAGATGTTGTTACGCGTCGCAATAATTCTGGATCTGCTTCGCGCCACAAAGCATGACGAGATACCTCTGCTCGGAGACGCGCGACAATTAAAGGATATGGATTTGGATAGAGTTTTCCATTGTTAAACACATCTAAGACAATTTCTCGGAGGACCTTATCGATTCGTGTTTCCGTGACATATTCAAGTATGACAGCTTCGCGGGCAATAGATGCGGGCACGTTTCTTTTCTTCTTTGCTGCCTTGATTGCGTTGGGAACACTTACAACCCGAACATACTCACGAGCTCGACGGGCAGCATTCACTTCATTGCTGAATGCCTCCATCGTTTCTAGTCCTGCTGATGAAAATATGTCAAAGCTTGAGGATGTCTCAGCTCCGAGTATAGGACCGTCTTCACTGATGCTACTGCGTCGCTTGCTACGAGTATCTTTAGGAGCAAGCTTGCTGCCTCTGCCCTTGGCAACTTCATCAGGAGGAGGTACCAAAGCTTGCTCAATCACTTCATCAATAAGTGCAACAATTGTCTCGGGGCGAATTTCGCGGTCGCCAACGTGAGTTTCATGCAATGAGTCACTGGCTAAGATGGAAACCATGTCGCGAGAAACCGTTAGAATGAGCGCTTCGCACATATCGTTGACATGTTCGAGGGCGGCGCATGTGGTTCTTGAATTTACAATCAACCGCTGCGAAATGTGATCACTCATTATGTATAGTTTGTGCCGAATCGGAAGGCTCAATGTTGCGATTTCAGTGCTTTGCGCAGCATGAACTGCCTTTAGCAGTTCTCGTTTATAAACCCGGAATTGCTGAACAACCTTATCAACGATATGATGATGATCAAATCCGCCATGACGTTCATGCTTGGACCCTGCTCCCCAGGGTACTTGTTCTTGATATCGGTTCATGTCGGCGTCAGCACGGCAATGCATCAAAACGTCCTGCATAGCCGTGTTCCATATTGAAAGGCCGTATAAACGTCCTACTTGTGAGCGCATCAGTCGAATAACATCTGGGATAACGGCATACCGGCGAGCAATACAAGCGAGTATAGTTAGGATTTCTACAGCAGCGATAAGGTTACCAGCGATATATAATTTAACAAGCTCAGCTTTGAGGCTAGCTCTGAAAGGCGCATGAAAATCTTGTTTGTTGTCAAGTGTCCAATATACACCATCCTCAGTCTTAAAAAGTTCAGCATAGAAAACAGCATCTTTACGAGTGCGAAAAATCCCAGAGCATAAACTCGAGAACGGGAACAGAGCAAAAGAGCGGAGCGGTCCTGAAGGTTGACCTTCTTTATCTACAAGCTGGAAGTGTAAAGAGTATGTCTTATGAATCATAATAAACTGCCCTCTTTCTGTTCGAATACGCCCGATTGGAGTTTTTCCACCGCTGCGATTTGTGCGCTTGCCATTTCGACTTTGCTGCCTTCCCGTGACACTTGCAAAGTCTCCGTAATCTTCGCTATCATTGAGGGGATCAGACTCTTGACTATTGTGATCATATTCATTAACTTCTGTTAATTGCCACGATTTATCCTCCTCCTCTTCGGGGACCTTGGGTTCTAACTCAGGCAGCTCCACCATGAAACGGAGAACAATTTCACGGCTTGAAACAGTGGCTGCTTTGACAGCACTTTGGAAAGATGTTTTGGAGCTTTTGATTTTGGCAAGCGGCCATAATCTATAATCTTCATTTAAGTTGTCTTCTGACCTTGATCTGCTGCCATCTCTTTTCTGTGTACGAGACTGCTGCCCTCCGGCCTTCAGGTGAGGTGTTTTCTCAATAAATACTCCAATGACTAAATTGGGATTTTCTAATCCAATGGCAAATACCTCAGACATGATCTGGTTTGCAAAAATACCCACTGCCTTTTCAAATTTGGGACCACTGACTTTGCAATCTTCCTTGATTTCAATTTTTGAGGGTAAGTACGGGAGGACGCTGCCGTGCAGGACGGCAGCGCCTGTTAAAGCGTTAACAAGTTTGCAAAAATAATCACCTTGCTCTGATTGGTTTGGCTGAAGAAGGTGTGGACAAGCAAACTCAATGCGATCCCACAACTCTGTTAACATAGCAGGATCAACTACATATAGTAAGTTGCGTAAACCCCAAACTAGATCATGGTGAACAACCTGAGTTACTTTAGTTGTTGGATCCTCCTCTGCAAGCTGGTTAAACTTGAATTCTTTGTAATCTGTATGTGTGACACTGTAGAATAACTCACTTATTCGAAGTTGATTACTTAAGAATGCAAAGGGATTTTCTGGGAGCTCTAGCAGATGGAGTAGCGACCTCATTGCGTTGTACAGCACTCCATTGATTTGCTTCTCGTTGAAATAGTTAAGCCATGTTCCTGTAACTGATTTGACTTCTACCTTTTGGGCGTCTCCTACAACGAAATCTTCTCGAGGTTTTTCCTGTTCATCGTGGATTTTGAAGACTTTTCGTTCCGCCTTGATTTCCGGGCGAGCAACGCCGGTTGCATGCTCACGAATTGCCCTTGGCTGGCGACGAAGCAGATCCTGATCTTTGTCATCGTCTGCGCCATCCTCGCCATCACTAGGCACTTTCAGATCCTCATTCGCGTGGAACTCATCATCGCTCGAGTGTTTCCCATCGCCAATAGCATCACCGCTTGCAGCGTCTGCCGAAGACCTTGACTTACTTCCACGCACAGGTAATTTTAGCTTCGGCACGAGCCTCATCGACGCTCCAAGTCTCGAATAAACCAAGTGAACGTGAAAGCCCTCGAAGCCTGTATAACACACCGCAACGCAGTTGTGTACACAGTCTTGAATGATCGCGCTCTTTACCTTTGTCCCTTTTCCGCAACACCAACCTATATATGGGCTCACAGAATCAATTGAACGGAAACATTGACGGTTTCACATAACTTAATAATATAAGCGTTGCAGTTACAAACGTTTTATTCTCGAGATTAGATTGTCTTTTCTTGTTCAAATATAGCACGGACCCTGAAGGGGTTAACCTCTACTCGTTACCGCCATCGTGATCTGCGAATGCTACACCTCAACCCCTCGGAGACAGCCCCTGCTTCTGCTGCTTCTGCAGCTCACGTTCTTCCCCGAGTTGAAGACCAGGTCAGAAAAAGTACTGTCTTCTGCTGTTCTGACAAACGCCAGCGTTTGTTATGCATTCATTACCAGGAACTTGAAGTAGCCGGCAGGAACTCTGCTGAGAACGATTGGACCATCGATTATAACGATGGATTGAATATCTTCGATAGGCGGCTTACCTACCTCCCTGCCAAACTATTTATCTGCGGGCGTGTTCATTTGTTGTGAGTGAAGGGCGTTTCTTTCTCGAGAGACAAGAGAGACTCCCTGTCCATAGTAGACCTCATTGGGCCATCTTGCCCATAGAATAATGAGGACTCGGGAGGAATTGATATAATTAAAAGTTGATTTGGCATTGATTGACTGCGCTTCTGGGGGCCTTTGGGATCTGCGGGAGGTCCAGAAGAAAGGCATTGTCCAAGGCTGAGGACTCGGAGGCACTGGCTTTGAATTGGATCAGGAATTGTGTTTCCAGGGAGGGATTTCGTCGCGAAACAACTAAGCATCGATCAACCCCGCTGCCACTTCTTTTGCAGCTTGCGAACCCGGCTATGCAAAAAGATATTCTGTAAAGTAGAAAAGGCTTATCTTGACTCCAACCAGAGCCCCTTGACAGAACGACGCACGTTTATGACCTGAAACATCATTTTGGTTTCAACTTTTTCTTCTAAAAGCTCATTCTAGCACTCGAAGGTGACCTCACAGAGGCATGTTCACCTGCATTTTTGGTTCACGGGTGGCGATTTCCAGTTCATCTAGCGCCTTCAAGTTGTCATCTTCAGCGCTCGGACCATACACATCTTGACAGCCGTACTAAAAAACACCTGCTATCATACCCTCAAACCTTTGCTCAGGAGCCTGCAGATCATCATGGACGACTTCAATCTCTACTCCCGCCCATCGATCAATCAGTTGCCTCCATGAAGAATCCATGCAAATTGCAATGTCCATTCTATCATTCTCGCACCCCACAAAGTAAAACGATGATCTCTGTCACTTCGTTACCTTCGATAATCCATCCATCAAACGGCCACGAGGCCGAATGCGGAATCACCAAAGTGCTCGCATCGGGGGCGCGTGCTGAGTTCCTGTGCACGACCATTATGCCCATCTGCCTCCGATCTCGCAACCCGAGGGATGTCTTGTGCTCTGCCCATTCAATTTGATCAACGGACCAATCGATTGATCGATCGCTTGAATGAATGAATGCATGAATGAATGAATGTACACAGCGACCAGGTTTCTAAGTCAGCTACTATTTGGCAAGCCAAACTTTGCTTGCTTCGGAGGAGTCACCAATGTAATTAATTCCTGCCTCCACTGCCGGCTTTCCTGGCAGACCAGGTCAACGCCTCGAGCTATGACCTTCTCCAAGCCTTGCGGCATCACCTGCAGACCCTCTTCAAAACAGCTTTGAGCACGGGATCAACTCAGGAAACGGCGCCCATGTTTGAGGGCGAATTTCCTTCATTCACAGGAGACAGTTTTCGACCTCTATCACTCTAATCACTTTTGCTCTGCGGAACCCTTTCCTTTCATACATTCCCTGCGTTCCCCCCTATTGTTCCCCAGGGCTTCGTCATCACTTGACTCCTAACATACACCCAGTTTGGGCCCTCTCCATGGCGAACGCCGACTGGACTTCGTTCGTCTGGGGTGTACTGAAGGATAAATATAATACGGCGCGCGCTGAACTTGGTTTCGAATCTTCCAGCTGCGTAAAGTACCCCTTTTGGCTGAGGCACGTTGCGCGGTAAAAGAGGAGGAGGGGTGTAGAGGGGGATTTTAGCAGAAGCCAGTGGCGCGAGCAATCGAAGTTGTGCGAAAACTTTTGATGCAAGTATAGTATGGGCGGCACGGGGCAGATTCTGGCGTTGAACCGTCGCAGCAATAAAGAAAGCTCTGCTCGAAATTGGCAGGGCTGGTTGCCCGCTAGAAAAGCACCCTCTGCCAGATCACCAGCTCGTGTGGAGGGCTCTCCGGAGGTTTCGAGGCCCCATTTGAAGAGAGGGAGACTTGGTGGGTCCTTTTGCTCGCGCATGAGATCTTGAAAAAAGGCACTTTTAAAAAGAAATAAAAATAAAAGATCTCTCGGATGATGAAACTAAAGAAAGTCTTTTACAAATGGAAAAGAGAGAAAGGGAAGGAGAGAAAGAGCACTTGCAAAAACGCAACATCAAAATTACAGCGACGACATCGCCATATACCAAAATCGGAAGGACAACTTTCTGCGAGTTGGCAGAACCTCCAGCAAACCCGAAACACTCTGCAGCGAAGGACTGCTGCCTTCGTGCAAGAGAGTCGAGAGCTCCTCTGTGCAGTGCAGAAGTGAGTCAGCAAGAAGTTTAGCGAGCAGGGAAACTCGCCTTCAAGGTTCTCAGGGTGGAGTTTTAGAAATACAAGCAAGATGTGCAAACCAACGCAACCGCCTCGCGATTGTGCGACAACCTCCATAGCTGTAACACAGCAGCAAGCCAGCAAGGCAACCTCGTTTGAGTTTCCTCGCGTCTTTTTGATCTGGTGTATGATCAAGACAAGCATTCAGCTGTCCTTGACGCTTCTTAGTATTACGTTTATCGTGCAGAGCGGATACTTTGTGCCTTATGGTTACGATGCCACGGTATGGTCCCGCGAGGATCTTGCCGCTCTGTGTGTGCCACAGGCAATCTTTGAGATTGTAGACCTCTTTTTTGAGACCTGGATGACAGTCTGTGTACAGAAGAAGGCAGATCACATGCCTTGGGATTCTATTTTCCATCATGGTATCACAGCAGGTTACTACCTTTACGTGTACTTTGCTGCAGACTCCCTGACCTGGAGCTTTCTTGGCCTCCCTGTGGCTGGCCTTTCATGCCAATTGATTGGATTTCTGTACACTTTGCATCGTTTGAAGTACCACTACATGTGGGTAAGCTTTGGCTTGCTCACCGTCCAGCTCATGTGGCGTACCCCGCTTGCCATTGTGTCTTGTCTGCGTGCATTGCAGCACTTCTATCAGTGCCCAATCATTCACTTCTTTATCTGCGCTGCCCTGCTTACTCTTGATTTGCGCTGGACCCGCTGGTCCTTCAAGACGCACAACAGAATGCTGAAGCAACGCCGTGTTCGTAAGGAGGAAATGCGCAAATTGTGTGCTCAACCTATCGCAGAGAGCCGTGGAACCACGATCGAGTTTGCTCCACTTAGCACTTTGTAATGCGGTCACATCTCTCTGCTATTGCTCCGAATGATTTGCACCATTCACTTTGGCGCCTGGTGAAACGTTAAGGGCTGATACCCTTTATCAAAGTTGCAATTTGAGTTCTGATTGTGTGTATTGAGGAGGTTGTCGGCGTGCTCCTCTGTTGTTTACTTTGCGTTTTCTTCCTAAGCTTTTGCGGTGATTCTGTTCTCTAATCTCTCGTTCTTTGCTGCAATAGGTTTTCAAGGCGATGCAAAGGTCTTTACGTCCACTTTGCTATTTTGTGTTTCTTTCTTGCTTCCAAATGGACAGTACTATATTGCTTGTCCTCGGAGCAAAAACTGATCTAAGCTAATAAATAAAAACAAAAAAAATCAATGATTTTCCCTTCTTATTATCAGTGTCAATATTGGCAGGTCCCTTCCGAGATGGACAAATGGAATTTCTATATGAGCTCAATGTTTATGCAATTCTAACTAAAGTTGTACGCTCAAAATGGAACAAGGATTTGAAAGAGAGACTTCCAACGTTTCCCTGTTACAAAGAGTCTACTTTTTCCATCTTCTGTGAGGATACCTGGCTCGTAAGCAATACCGTTCATGACTTCTGGGTCCCCAGATGGGTCGCCGTGAGAATGCAGTACCCCTCGCAAGTCAACCCAGTCCCTGACTTCACCAGTTCGAGTGTCTATGCGCACGAGCTGCTCCTGGTAGTATACATTAGCAATAATTTCATATCGTGACACAAACTCAATTTCATTCAAAAGTCGTACAGGACGATCTCCTTCAAATACGCGAAGTCGCGATATTTCTTGCAACGTTTCGATATCCCAAAAGTGCAACCATTCTGATCCATCGGTTACTACGAGTATGGTTCCATTGCTTGCGATACCCCAGCCTTGCCCAGTGTGTGTATTGAATGAGTATGTATTCTTTAGTTTGAACGTTTCGAGATCAAAGCGTAGGAGCTTTTTCTCGCGCCATGTTAATAAAAGAATATCATTCTCCACGCGTTCAATACCCTCTGCAAACAGGGATTTTTCAATCCAAGCTTCCTGAATGGTCGCCCCAGTTTCCAGGTCCACTTGACGTAACCGAGAGCGGCCATAGTGGCCACAGCTTTCGTACAAGAATTTATTGTGGTAGAACAGGCCTTGAGTATAACACGTTGCGTCGTGGTTATTGTATACCCGTTCGACCTGTGAGATTGGTGGTTATCATGAGAAACAACTAATGCATCAGCCCCCAGCTCAAGCTTACTCCATACATATCTGTAAACTTCTAAACGTACAATTGGTCTTTCAATTAAATCAGTTCTTAATTTTGAGAAGAGAAATATTAGTTCGGTAAGGTCAGTGTATCCTGTGTTTTGCAATATCTCTCAGTGATTTTCGGCTTTGTAAAACATACTTTGCTTTCATGCCATGCTTTGTGTCGTCTTCGAGCCACGTCCTGTCTCCAAATCTGGCCCATTGATTTGATTTTGGTTCTGTGGCTATTGACCACTGTTGCACTGCAACAAGAAAGGCGACAATCAGCACCGCGATAGCGACCTTGAAGGCCTTTGGCTTTGGCCCTTCTTGAGTTCCTGCGGATTCCATTTTATGAGCAGACGCTCGGGCTTGCGCCGCTTTGGCCGCACGCACTGCAGTGCCTTTTCCTCGTGTAGTGGTCATCGGGATCAGGTCGTGTTCAACGTTTAAGGATTGTGCTCTGGACAAGGTAAACCAGCTTCAAGTGAATAAGTGGAAAAAAAAAAAAAAAAAAGGTACTGTGATTTTTTTTGTTCTTTGAACTGAGAACAACTCCTTTTCCTTGTTCTTTTTTCTCTTTTGCAAGGCAGAGTAACACTGCTTTCTTCTTGTAGATACCGAAGAGCCGTCAAGTTGGACGACATCACTTTTGCTGTATCAACAACTGGTGAACCATTCAAGTGCGAGCAGCGTATTAAAAATATAGATGTTTTTCATGTATGTTTTTCTAAAAATAAAAAACAAGCAAGCAAAAGAGTTGTGAGAGTTATCTTGTGTATGCGTGTGTTCGTAATGTTGGCTTTTGTAACAGCAGCAGCACAGTATTTATTACTTAATTCATCCTGATCATGCAAAAGAGAAAAGAGGGTGACGCGAAGACACGTAGCTCGAGAATTTGCAAGGCGAGTAAATCTCACCATAGTGCTCGGCTTCGAGCTCGTTGTAGACCATGTGCCAGTTGTTAAACCGGTAGCGGTTCTTGACACCAAAGTTATCCGGAAGGAGCTCCGGCTCAACCTGAATGAGGTGGACTAGCTCGAACATATCCTCCCAGATCTGCGGGGTGAGGTCAACACCAGGGTAGTCCGAGATTTGCGGGTTACCGTTCGCCTCAAGCAAATGCATGCCACCATCGGCATCAAGCATCCAGTCTAGGGCAAACATCTGGAAGCGGCCGTTGCGGTGTGTAAACTTCTCCCGAGCGGCCTGGAACAGAAAGTTGGTTGTGCGCATAGCGTGCGGACGGAAGACCTTCTCCATGTAGTCCGCAGGGAAGCCCGATTCCTTGGTGAGCTGCTCCTGCAACTGCCTAAAGCTGAAGAAGTGGTTTTCGAGACTCTGTGACCTTGAGTTAGTAATGTGCTTCTTGGCGTCGCTGAGACCTGACGCTGAGGTATCATAGGGGTGCTCACTACGACGCACGAAACCGTCGTGGTAAAAAACCACGAACGGGTTCATCGATGCAATAAGCATATAGCTTCGGAAGTCAAACTTGTAGCCCGCAAACAGAGCAGGCTTATCGAGGTATCGCTGAACAATAACACCATCTAGGAGGATCTTATCACACGGGTAGACTGCGTTGACCTCCTGAACACCCTTGTAGAGCTTAATGCCAGAGCCATGGAAGCTACCACCGGGCTTGACAATCCAAATCTGATCAAGGTTCTCTGGTTTGCTAGCCTCGGCCGAGAATACACGGCAGTCGTCTGGGTATCGAATGTTCCACTGCGCCGGCTGCACGCCAAGACCTCTGTAGTCGCAGCCAAACTTCTTAGAGAACTCCTCCTTACAGGCAAGCTGCTTTCCCTTGCCTCCACCAATGCATGCGGACCCATATCCAACTTGATTCACAATTGAGGTCTTAACATTGTAGTACTTTGACACCGACTTGTACGAGATGATGAGCATCTCCGGGTGCGCAGGAATCGAGAGTCCTGGCAACTGCTTGTAGCCCTTCTTTTTCAGCGTCATGCAAAGGTACTTACAGGGTCCCTTGAAATACGCAAAGGAGCGCTTTACATCCGGGGTCAGTTGCGGCTTAGGTAGCAAATATCTTTGTGCGGAGAGCGCCAGACTTGCCACAGATCCTCCCCGGGGAGTGAGTTCATGTGTGCCTGTGAGGACCTCCACATTCGGCACAAAGTCTCCGAGGTTCATGGCATTATCTTCGATCTCTTCCTCTACAGCACGCTCACTTTCGTCGTCAGATTCCTCGCTGTCAGGAGGAACGTAAGCGTCTTCTGCATCGTTGTCATCCGAGGTTTGGAAATCGTTGTTGTTATTCACAAACCCAAGGTCGGCCGCATCTTCGTCAAACGAGCTCTGCTTTGAGCTTGCGGAGGCTTTCCATGCCTCGAGCGAGGAAGACTCTGCTTCCTCTGGCTGTGGCATGAGTGAGAAGTACCGCGTAGAGGAAAGGTCCATGATGAGCCTAACCATGGCCAATCCGGTGACTCCAAACATGAAGATGGCCAGCACCATGGGAACCCGGATTTCACGCATGAGGACGAAGGCTTTCGATACCCAAGATGCTGCAGAACCGTCACCACGCCCTTTTCCGCTGTCCTTACGGCGCGAGGACCTTGCCCTCGCAAAGGACCCGGAGCCCGAAGAGTTATAAAGCAGCTTTTTGGACGATGCTGACGAGCCTGACGGAATGCCGTTTCCAAGAGAGCTTGAGGGTCCTGAAGAAGCAGAGGCGCCAGAACTTCCTCTGTGGGGACTTCCCCGAGCAGACTCCTCGTCGCTGCCGGAACCTACCTCGTTCGACGGCAGCCACCGCGACTTTAGCGTGTTCATTCCACCACGAAGAAGAGGAGGAGGAAGGACCTCGGATGTGGATCACAGAGCCGACCTCGAAAGAGATCTGCCCAGCGACGGTTCCTGCTGCTCTGCCTCTAGAAGGCTCAGAGGCGGCTCAGAGCAGCGTTGCTGCTTCTGATGGTCTCTGGGAGCTAGCTGCTCGCAGGTTTGTTGCAGGATTGAACATCGTTGATGGTTCATTCATTCACTCATTTCATTTCAATACATTTCAATGATTCACGTTAATTCATAGTCATTGTTCGATCTCTCATGAAGTAATTTTAATAAGTTAAAAGGAAAGTGAATTATTCTTATTTTATTCCTTCCTTCATCTCCATTTGCTTTTCGTCACCAAACTATTAAACATTGGATGAGAAGTCGTATTCAATCCTTCATTTTCGAGTCGCTCGTTCACCATTCTCAGCATGACCTAGCTGCTGTCCTCCTTCACTCTAGGCCCATCGTCCTTTCTCTTTAGCATGCGCCACACATAACCCGTTTTCCCATACTTAGTCAACTTTTCCCTGCTAAAGCACGCTAATGGAGTCGAACTCCAGTCAACCCTCTAAACAAGCAAATATAGAATGAACAAGTGCACTATATCGATATCCTACTTTGGCCTTTCTTATACCCTAGTTTACCCCACTTATTCTCTACTTGTGCTGTTCCCTAACTATAGAGAATCGGCACTCTTCAAGTCGGCTACCTTTTCCCCTAGCCTCATTCTTACGTCCCAGAGACCTCTTGGTTAAACCTAATTATAATTCATCTTATTATCCAATTTCTCCAGTTATAAACCTTATGCAGCTTATAAAAACTTTATCATGCATGGCCATTGAGCAGAGTCAATTTTTTCTTTTCTTTCCTTTTCTTTTCTATTTCTTTAGAATTTGTAGTAAACTATCATTGGTGATCGACTCGAAGGAGGTCACGCGCGGCCAAGAGCCAGGCCACCAAAACCAGAAACGCGCACCTCGCCAGCACCGGCATCTTTCCGCCTCTAACCACCACAGGTCATAAATCTCTCTAAGCTTGAAGCAAGAATTCAACGCTCAAGCTTGTACAGAACTCGAAGCGCCAGGAAGAACCTAAAGGACCTCACGCTCACCTTGCAGTGAACCAACTTTCAAGAAAGCTGTAGGTAGTGCTAATATCAAAGAGAGAACAAAAAAGAAAAAGAAAGAAAGAAAGAAAGAAAGAAAGAAAGAAAGAAAGAAAGAAAGAAAGAAAGAAAGAAAGAAAGAAAGAAAGAAAGAAAGAAAGACAGCCACGATACGTAATCAAAATGTGTTCAAAAGGGAAAAAACGGTGAAAGACACGGGAGCCGATTGCTCCCAAGAGGCAGTATGACACTTACATTCTGTCCCACTGGGTAGAATTCGACTTCTCTCGTTCTCTTTCTTATCTCTAATATTGTTTCTTTCTCAAAAACAAAAAACAAAAAATAAAAATTGAAATAAGGAGAGAGGTGTTCTGTTCCAATGTCGTCCCTAATTCATGAAGAACTGTGGGTGGAGTGCTCGTGAGAGAATTAATACCATTGGAGGACTAGGTAGTGGTTGCGGGTGATGACCCTCTTGTAAGGAGGCGAAGGAAAGCGACCCAGAGAAAGTTCTCAATGGTGAAGGGAATGGACAACATGCTGCGCGTTAAAAAGAAGTTGGATTGCTAGATTTTTTGAGGAATACATGATACCTTGTTGCTGAGTTGAGATTGGAGAGTAACGTTTTGCTTTTTGCTTTGCTTTGTTTTGTTACTTTGTGGAAAGTGGTCAAGAAATCTCCCGTCCTTTGCTTGCAAATTACAAAAATAATGCACTTGATACATACCAAGTGCACGAGTGGTCCCCTCCCTGTAAATTGCCTTGACTCTGCGAAGAAGCGAAGAAGAGGTTGTTATGAAGAAAGAATTGATTAGAATGCTTTATTAGTTGGAAATATGTGACTGTGTCTGAACAATGCAAAGCACAGAGATACTCACTACCTCCATGACAAAGCTGTGTTTGTTCTGTTCAATCAGACGACCATTGATTGAAGAGAATAATTTCAAAATATTCATCACCACGTTAGATTTTTAATCGTAGAATATAAATCAAGTGCGCACTGCAGTCAAAAGAATATTGCTAAACGAGGCGTGTGGATGGGTCATACAAAGTTGAGCCGAGAAGTTTTTACTCTGCCGAAAGTACACCGAGCTAAGCGATACAATACTTCAGGTTCGCTCGACTTTGATTTGGGTAGCAGCTCACGTTCAAATTGGCATGAGATCTGGCATGGCAATGTCTAACGGGACTACACTAGACATTCTACAATCGGTTCTCAGCCACCGCCTTGTGCAGCAGATTATTGAGTCGTAACAAGAGAGAAGGCACAGTAAAATCAGGAACCGGAGTGCCATGCTGCTGGTAAAACTTAAAAAGTTTGCACTCGTCTGGATCCGCCGCTTGAGCACAAGATGTTGCATCATGTAGAGCCTTAAAATGAGCAAGGCGCTCTGCAACAACTGCTTTGTTGCGCAGATCAAGCTTTTGCACCATGGGGGCTCCTGGGTCTTCCTCAAAGTGAGGGTGAGTGCTTGTGTAAATCTTTCGAATTGGCTTAGACCCATGGTAGTCCATAGGTGCGTCCGCAAGCCATAACATCGCACCGTGCGAAAGGCCTTCTGTGGCTAAGTGCCCGATAGAACTATACCTACCAAAGTTTACTACAATTGCTACTTCCCCAAGGAGTTTCTGCATATCTTTAAAGGATTGAGGACCAAGATTATAGACGTTCGGGTGAATCGAGTTAACTGGTCCAACAGGAAAGTCCAAAACGGTTGCAATGACTGGGATATGTTCTGCCAAAATACGAACTTCATTTTGGAACTGGCCAATGCGGTGGGGTTCGCGTCTCCAAGCCTTACCCCAGAGCAGAATCTTCCAGTCACGCTTGTTTTGAGGAAACCCTTGCTCTGCGCCGGAAGAAAGCTGCTGAGGTCGCCCCATAGTAGCTTGAGACGGAGCGCCAACAACGTTTTTCTGTAGCAACGCAGAGCCTGGAGACTTGCTAAGCCAAGAAACAAGGTCTGAGCGAGGTGGCAAGTGATCCTGCAGCAAAAGATCCAAGTGACGGTGACCCGTTACCACAGCTGCGTTGCCGATAAATGTATTGCTTTCATCAAAGTGACGGATCATCACAAGGTAGCGATCCATCGATTTAAGGCCAGCGCCCCAGTACCACAGCGGCCCATGTTCAGGGCAGTTCGGATCATCATAGAACGGCTCCGTCCCAAAGGTATCTTGAATGTAGAGACGAGGGATGATAAGTTCTTGGTATCCCCTTGGATCACCGCGGAAAACACTGTTCTTCAAATGGGCAACTGCGTCGTAATCACATAAAATCATATCGAAGGATTCAAAGTAGGTTCTACGCTCTTCGTGCGAACGCGGATAACGCGAAGAAGATTTCGGGAAACCGACAATCTCTGCGCCAAGTTTCTCCATCGCCAGGTAGTAATCTACCCAAATTGTGATATCGCCCAGTGTTTGGCCAGCTCGTCCGTCATTGCCAGCGAGCCACCAATAACCTTCAAACATGAGCACACGCGGCGGGCGGGTCATTGATGCAAAACCGATAGGAGCCTCCCAATATTTAATCCCTTGATTGGATTTATAATATCCGTGCAAGACTTGATGAGCTTCTTCAAGCAATGCGGAAAATGACTCTGCGCGTCGCTTCGTGAAGGTGTTTGATCGGAAAGGTTCTGTCTTAAGGAGGGGCTCTGGATGCGGCACATCTCTTGGTTCAAAATCATTCAGGAACTTCAAGAAGCTGAATGCGTCTCCTTTGAGAGATTCTGACGATCCCTTTGCCAGTTCTTTCGTTCGCTCCTCCTCAATTTCCTCTTGGGTGGCCTCCACCTCAGCATCAATATGCGCGTCAGGATCCACGTCACTATCATCCTCATCCAGGTCTCCAAGCTCGTCCGTACGAAGACTTTTCTTTCCCAAAGAGGCGAACATTGTTGATTTTTGATCCGCTTGCAAGTTGGAGTCGTCCACGAAATCCGACGCTCGTTTGATCTTTGCTGTCTGGAGATCAGCATGAGGGCTCTCAAAAAAGCTCATGATAGTCATTCTAAAAATCAAAATTCCCGCTAGTATCCAAAAGATAAGCCATGGGCCTTTCCATCTATTCCCAGCCTTGGAGTGTCTGCCGCTGCGCACGCCCTTGCCAAAGCCCAGCATCAGACCCAATCTTCTGATACCGTTCCCACCTTGCGCACGCATGATTCAACTCCGCTGGCGTTGACCGCCTCTACTGGATCACAGAAGATTCTTTGGCAGCGTTTAAGAACTCGTGGTAATTAAGACCGTGACTACGGCCGCGGCGGTCTCCGCGATCCTAAAAGTAAATACGAATCTCACGTCCTGTTTCCACGGTCAACCTGAAGTACCTCGTTTACTTCTTTCTTTGCCTTACTAACTTACTAACAAGAGAACACACATAAGGATCGCTTCTGTAACCTAACCTAACCTAACCTATCCTGATCTAATCTAATCTAACGTTATATATATATGTATTAAATGTACCTGCCCCCGTTTTAGCTAATTCTTGCATCTCGTCCCGCAGAAAAGATTGGATATGTAGTAGTTGATGCAGATCATATGAAGTTTCGACAGGTCTCATATACATCGAAGCATTTAATAAATGCATGATGCATGTTCTGAAAAAGCCGGTAACATGGTAATATATAATTGCTGTGTGCATAGAAAATCAAGCATAAGCGACAGACGGTATCTTACAAAGTCTGTACCATCCCTGTAAAGTCATAACTAGAAGCTCGTTTATATGTATTATCTTTATAACAATAGGTTTTGATACTTAAACGTTAAAACAACACAAAACATAAAAACAAAGAGATACCGCTCCAGAATTTTGTACAATCAACTAAAGAACTTGATTTTACTCTTCATTCAGCAAACGAATAAGGGCTGGGACCTTTGTAAATGTTTCGAGAGGAAGAAGTAACAGGGCTGCTTGTGCCTTCTTCAGCTCTTGGTCAAGCTTGCTAAAGGCACCTAGAGAAAGTAAATGGCTCGCGATCAAAGCTACGATCAGAATTATTGTGCTAATAATCTTGACTCGTTTCTCCTGGCTTACGGTTTCTACCTCCTCAGCGTAGTAATTACGCATTGCATCAAATTGCTTCTCTGATACAATAAGGTGCGGCTCAAGATTTAAAAGCGGCAGCTTGCTTTGTTGAACAACTTCGAGATTTTCTTCAGAAGGGTTCGCAAGGTAGGCGACCTCACTATCAAGCACTTCCTTGATATTAAGCAACCAATGATCAAACGTAAGAGCTAAACCATGACGGAGGTGCTCAAGCCCGGAGAGTGACTCCTCGCCGTCAGGAATCGTAGCAAGGAACTCCTCGCAGGCATCGTCACATGCGTTTTCAAAGTACAGCTCGAACTGATCGCCTTCAGTGTAAGTAAAAGCTGGGATGCCAAGAGCATCGTCACCATATCGAAGAGCATAGTCTAAGTCTACAACCTGATCGTATAGGTTTGATAGACGTGTGATTCTAGCTTCATTACTTCCGATACGCTCCCATTCTGGAGCACCAAGAGGGTGCACAGCCCAGAAATGCAGAAGGCTCGAGGCTGCAGCGTGAAGTCCCGATGCATGAACAATAGCCGCTTTTTGCTTCATTTCAGTCTCAGCACCTGCTTTATTTATAAAATCAAATGTATAGAATGCTGTAACTGTCCAGAAAGATATTCCAATGTGAAAGTTGAGAAAGATTGTGCGCAAAACCCGTAAGGTAAAAGTCTCTTTCTTGATGAGGCGTTTAGATTCCTGTTGACCAGACTTTCCAATACGAGCAGGGGCAACTTTGACGGATGAGTATCCAGTAGGTTTTTTCTTCATGGCCATGTCGGGCAAACGAAGCGGGGCTACAAGCGCAGGTGATCTCTTCTGTGAAGCATACTTGCTATTTGAATCCTTCGCCTCAATAGCAGCGGGGTCCTTGCCATCCGACCCAGCATGGCCAATCCCGTGACGCGGATCTTCAGATGGTTCTGCATCATGCGATGGCGCAGCCTCATCTAAGTCAATCTCTGCATCTTCCTCTTGTTGATTAGTGACATCTGTCTCCTGTTGTGTCTGAAGTTGTAACAAACGACGTTCAGTGCGATTGAGCAACTTTTTGCAAATGTCCTCTGGGATTGCAAGAAATGCCTTGCCTACATGTTTTTTACGACGATCGTTACTCATGAACATAGGTAGATATCCTTTAAAGAAATATACCATTAGAACAAGTGCAACAAAACATATCAATACTAACTCCGCAATATGAAGAACTTCAACACGGTGAAGTGACTCAATTCGAAATTGGTTACCAAGGCGAATTAGTGTCTCGGCAATTTCAAATGGTGCATTGTTCACGATAAAATGACAGGAATCCTCGCATTCCAGAAGATCCTCTTGAACGTGATTATTGATATGGGAAACCATTTCAAGCAATGCAACGTGGAAACTTAGGTTTCGGTAGTATGATGCATCGATAGTGCTTAGTACCAGAGGCGAGTTCATTAATGTGTCTAAACGAGTATTTCCTGAACCTGAGACAATATCTACTAGGTCACGATGAATTGATTTAATATCGGTTGCAAAATCCGTTAGTAAGGTGCCAGAGTCAACTTCTGCACGCTCGTATAGAGTTCCATTCACATCGACTGTCGGGTAAATGTCCATAAGAACAGTGAGACCACTAAGAACCACAAGATGAACAGAGTAGTGGGCATAGTCTACATTTTTCGAAAGGTCAGCAAATTTGCCTGTGAGTTGCATCAGAACCACTGCATCGGCAATGGCAAACAAAGTAAAAAATATTATGAAACGTCTTGCAAAACGTCCAAAACGCTGCAAATTTGGATCCTTTCTTTGCAACTTGCGCATGACACGGCGGTGCACTTGTGAGATTTCAAGTCCTCGACTGTCCAGTACAAGCCCAGTAGATGCAGTGTCTGCAACACTTGCGGAACCACTGGCATGGGGTCGACGGCGGCGCCTTGTGAGGCTCTGTTGAGACCCAACGCTTTCATTGTCCTGAAGCAATCGGCGAGATGGTTTTCGAGATGGTTTCTTCTTGTCGGAGCCTGTTGAGATAGCAGAGAATTTGCCTGATTGATCAGGTGCCTTATTATCTGGTGAAGCTTGGTTAATTTGTGCGCTTTCCCCGGATTCCGAATCGATCTCTCCATCATCCGAATCCTCCAGGCTGTCTGCATCACTGCCTTCATCACTTTCATTCAGAATGGGCGACATCTTACGCTTGGACGACTCAGGATCTGAGGGGCTCTGCATTCGGCTACGACCAGCTACTGAGCTGTGCCCAAACAGATTTTGATCAGTAATAGCGTGAAAACTCACCATATAAATAGAAACATGGAAGTTCACACTCGAGTCCTGCTTGTTTTTATACTCGATAAGGCGGGCGCTGACCTTGAATGGCTGCGTATTCACAGTGACTTCACGTTCTTTGCGGTACTGCACGGTGTTATCCTCATCGTCAAAAAAGTCAAGGAGAATATCAGAAATATGAAGGTTCATTGCGAAAACCTCACTCTCATCAAATCCTACAGCTTCGCTTGCCATTTGCGTAAAGGATGTGACAAAGCCGGTCTTTGCGTCTACCATAAGTATATGCTGCCCAAGAGGCAAAGGAACCTTTTTGAAACGACCAATGAGAATTAACTCGCTGTTCGAATTCGTGCTTGGTGTTACCTCAAAATCAGTCGCCATAATGTACCCTTTGGCGTGCATACCGAAAATCCGTCGAGTTTGGGTTGCAAATTCACTGTCCGTTGAAATGAATTGTTTCAAAAACATATCATGCATTTCTTGAAATGGCGAAGGGCACAAGACGCTAACATTGCGACCAACAATCTCGCTTTTAGAGAACCCAAAAAGATTACACATTGCATCTGACACTTCAAGCACCTGACCGAGTGTGCTTTGATTGCCGCTGATGGTGGCAACTGCAGAACCGTGGCCTTCGTCGTAGTTGTTCGTTGTGGATAGCTCACGCTCTAAGGAGACAGCAGTTTCGCGATCGTTCATCACATAGTAAAAGTAAAGCGCGTAGAGTTTCAAACCTTCACGATTAGAACGCGAAAGCTTTCGGAGTCGTGTCAAATGATACCTACACTTGGAAGACTCTTCATGAACCTTGGCACCTTGTTGAAGAATTTGACTGAGCGTGCAATTGCCATGTGTGATTTTTTTCCAGAAACTTGCAGTGTGCTTGAGAGTGGCAATCAAAGATTTTCGAGCTTCTGCAAGATGCTGGTCAAGCTGAATGAAAGAAACTGAGCCGGATGAAAACGTTTGAGATTCAGCGTTGCGCTTGTTGTGACAAAAGAGGGTGAAATCTAGATCAAAAGGCAGCTGCGACTGTCGTACACGAGTAAGAAGGTTCAGCGCAAATATAATGCGATTGCCAGCACTTGATGCCAGAAGACTAACGTACAGACTGATGTAAGGGTTGTCTGGTAATAACTCCAGAGCACGACGGTAAGCCTTTTCTGCATCACCTGAAAACGCAAAATCCTCCTCCGCCTGCGCCTGTTGGTGGATTAAGCGTAATCGAGCCTCCATGAGATATGGGCTTTGCGAAAACAGATTCTCGGAAGCAAGCTTCAGCTTTTCAATTCTGTGATAAACCAAAGCAACTACAGATGTAATTACAAAGGGAGCCGGAACTACAAATAGCAAGAAAGTACTTTTGTCGTCACTGTTATTGACTGAATTTGCGACAAAAGCGCAAACACCTGCCCATGCAACAAAGGAATTGCAGGATGTGGCAAATACATTCCACCTAATGTTATAAAATGGCAGAAAGTACCAGTATCCAGCCATAGTAATGAGGCCTCCAGCGAAGATTACAGCAGCAAGCCCGTTGGATGGCGAGGTTATCACTGTTGACTGCACTGTAGAAACCTTGGGTAACAGAAGCATGTATAGAATTGTGCATATTGCCCGTGTAAGTGTCGCAAGGCATTCAATGCGCCCATGCGGCATTGCAAAGAGCTTGTTATTTCGGCCTTTGATAGTATAAGGGCTTTGATGGAAAACCACAAGCGCGTAGATAGAGGTTGCGATGACATGAAGAGAGAGTGTTAGGCACGCCATTCCTTGTTCAATAACGTATCCTGAACCTGAACAAACAATCAGGCTGGAATCAAATGTTACATCGCATCGTACGAGACGAAGCAAAATAACTAAGAATGGGATTTGTAACACCGTTTGATTCAATTTGAACACAATATCAATGGCTGGTGCAATAAATGAATAGCGTGTGGTGTTGTTCATATCATCAATACCCATCATAACAACACCCATGACCATAACTATCACTAATAAAGCTGGAATCACTGTCAAACTGATCATTGCAAAATCGCTGCTAAGAGGCATAAAGCCAAAGGAGAAAACTCTAAGTGCAGGTTCAAGAACATCAACAAGAAGAGGATGTTCATTGGATGCAGTCTGAATAGCCACTGCAAAGTATAGCATTTGAAACATCGTAATTGTCGTGCTAATATAAAAAAATCGTTCCGCAGTTGAAATACTCTGGTTGATTTGATAAAGTCCGCCATACAAAATACGTCGAGTCTTCTCGATAACACTGACATGTTCTTTATGCCCCGTTGCTGTGTGGACCTCCATGGTGCTTATTCTGTGTGCTTTCAACACCCTGTAGGAAAGCACTAGACAGGGACTCGCTCAGTGCTGCGACCTCTTCTTTTAGCATTAACCACGCGTAAGTCTTTCGCGTGAGGCGCAAAGACGACCCTCGATCTAGAATGAGGGTGATCTCGTTGGCCTTATAAAAGTCAAACTCGTTTTGCTAGCTGGTTGGCTTGAAAGCACAACCCAGCTTTGTAAATCGATTTTGCTAATGGTTGTATTTGTGACAGGATCAAAGTTACAGCATAGAGTAGCTAAGAGCAGCAGAAAAGAATTGAGTTTCCAGCCGTTCGTTCCTTGACTTGTTTACTTCTATTTTCATTCTTTAAATACTTTTTGAAACGACTAGATGGGTATGGGAGGCAATAATGTGAGGGTGAGGTTCAATGTACTAGGTACAATGTACTAGGTTCAATGTATTGCTTCCTTCCTCAAATTCAAAAATTACCTGCGAGAGTAATATTTATACTGTTGAAATTGTATAAAAAATACTACCAGAAAGACAAAAAAGAGGATATTGAGAGAACGGGGGAGAGAAATGATTAAAAAACTTGGAACAGAGAAAAAAGCCTACGAAGGAGTAGCTAGATCCAACGGCTTTTTGCCAGGCATTCTTCAGTTCTCTTCGCTTCCAACCTGTATCAATAACGCAGCCATGATAAGTGACTGCACCCCCTTGCCATAGTGTTTTCTGATGCTGCAGCAAGCTAGCATGCTCAGGAGCAGTATACAAAGGTCAAGGGTTATACTATATAACGTCATTTCAGGAGCTGTTCATCCTTTTACAGACCCTTCTTAAAGAAGGAATCAAATTGCATATGTTGGAAGGTTCAAATCAATGCTGGGGAATCAAGACGGATTGCCAGAGCCAATTGGTTAGAAGACGATACAATATTTTCTTCTATAGTTTCGCAAGGGTAGCTGTCGTACCGATGCAGAGTGCCACATGGAACATGAGACTCCGAACTCATTGTCCACCCACAACTCAACTAAAGAAGAAGACAGAGAAGATTTACCTTAACTATTCCAAGGGTAAAATGAAATTCGTTAAGAAAAAAGGACCTTTTTTACTTTTTTTTAAATTTTATTTTTTACTTTTTTTCATAGTTATTGGTAGTACTGAAAGAGAGATAGAATTAAAGTTCAATATCAGAAAACTAAAAAAGTTTCTAACAAAATAATAAGTTAGCCGTTGAGTAGAGCAAAATTCTCGTTCTTATTCAATTGGGACGAACCAGTACGAGGTCTAGAAATAGGACGCAAAAAGAAACTGAAATGTCGTGGTGCGATGAGTAAGTGTTGAAGAGACGAAAGTGCGTTTCGACTAAAAATGCCGTGGCGAGATGAGTACGTGTTGAAGGGACGAAAGGGCGTTTCAACTATATTTGTGAGAATTATGCTTCATCAGTGCCTTTTGAGATGGTTGCACGTACGCGTACAGAAGATATCACAAATGCAATCAAGACTTGGAGTTCTCATTAAAAAACATCTGCGTGCTTTCCTGGCGAAAACATCGGACGCTTTATTTTTCATGAGTTTGTTGCAAAATGGTAATTGGGTAATACTCAGGATGCAAGTCTCATATTTTCTCGTTGAAACAGTATAAGCAAACTTTTAAGACATCGTGCAAGATTCGTGCCTTTTGAACATTGAACGCGCTAATAAGACATATGAATGATGTGATCCTTTAAACAAGTTCATGATGCTGTTTTTTAAATTTTAATTTAAGAGTGTAATTAGATATGTTATTGTTCACTTTCACTTCCTATTTTTGTGGAGACAGCAATTGTACGACCAGCTTTATTTGTAAGGCAAGATGCACAAAATACCCAATTTAGAAGCGAGGCACACAACAAAGTTCAATGTTCTGCTTGCCGCGTAAAAGACGCAGTCCCAGCAGTGTCAGCTACGTTTTTCACTTCCCCCAAAACTATCACGGCAGCGATACCGGTCAAATCAACACCCATCTAAGCTCTGATTGGATACCGCGAAGTGAGACAGCTTCGAGTTGGGAAGACATAACAGAGCACCTGCCTTCCCCGTTTCCGTACGTAGACGGAGCTGGTAGTTTCGCCGGTGTCGGCCACTGTTGCGCTTTGCTCAAGAGACGTTAAGGTACACATACTGCTACCATGGTATGTACCTACTGACATTTCACAGTAGAAAATCGAAGGCATGCATCACTAGTCTATTTTAACACAGTGATTTCTTAAAAAAACTTTTTAAAGTTTTAGAAATAAAATAGATCAAAACATTGTTGGGGGATTCGGAGAAGCTTCCTCTGGCATCGTATCAAATGTACCTCCAGAGGTTTGACAAGCAAGGCGTCAAAATGCCGGGTATACTCTGTCAAGAGAACTAATCTCTGCATAAATTACCATCGAACGGACTCAGAGCATCAGCAAAGTCAACTGAAAAGGCAAGGGGAGGTGGCTGGAAATATCAGAGTAAGAAAATTGGGACGTCTGCATAAGACTGAGCACTGGTGCGTAAGACAAGTTTGTACGCAAGACTTTCTAAAAATCAAATATGAAGAAAAAGAGTTCACGTATTACTTTGTTGTGGATGATTGGATAATTGGTGGGTTATTTTTTTTTTTCAGACATTGGCATCAACAGTTTCCCGAGTAGATTTTCACAAGACGATGCAGTTTTTGTCCTTTTTAGGCTTAGAGGTCTGCGTAAGAATGACGCATCGGATGGCCTCATCGAAAACAGCCTTAAGACCAGCCTGGGTCAAAGCGGAGCACCTGTATATAAAAAAAAGTTTTGTCATCGATCACATTTACCACCGAAGAGGTGTTAGTCTTTCTGGCCTCTCTAATCAGGAACTAAAAAAGTTTTGATGTTCAAAGCAAATCAACAGCGCTACAGTTTATTCGCCCGCAATTCAAGTAGGGATATGTGCGTTTGTTTATACGCCATTATACTGTACTTCTCACGAAAACATATTAGCAAAAAAAGAACTTACTCAAGGTACTTGTATGCACCAATCTCCTTAGCCAATTGGTAGCCCTGGTCGTCACGGATCGGTGCCTGGCCCATGGACTTAAGCCTGTTGATGGTATCAGGGTCATCACGCAAGTCAAGCTTTGTGCCAACGAGGATAAATGGAACGTTGGTAGCGTGGTGTGCAATCTCAGGTCGCCACTTGGTCTTGACGTTCTCAAAAGACGATGGACTGATGATGGAAAAGCAAATAAGGAAGACATCCGTCTGCGGGTAGCTGAGCGGCCGCAAGCGATCGTAATCCTCCTGACCAGCAGTATCCCAAAGTCCCAAGTTAATGGGCTTACCGTCAACCATAACGTTTGCACTGTAGTTATCGAACACTGTCGGGATGTACTCGCCAGGGAAGGCATTGGTGGTGTATGAGATGAGAAGGCACGTCTTACCGACGGCACCGTCACTGTGTTGTTGTAAGGTTTTGCATAGTCAACCATATTTAAAAAAAAAAATTGATAGCAGCCTCGATGTTAGTATCTGATTGCTGACAGGAACTGCTTGTTCCTGTAGGAAAACTTTTCGATCCTTCCTATCGTGTGGACTATGCTTTTTGATGAGTGCTTCCAAACGCTGCTCTAAAGATTGCAACAGTCAAAGGAAGATAGCCTAAGAAGAAGAGTGTAGTCGCAAAGCTACAACAATATTTCCGATGAGAATGATTAAACTTACCCTACGACGACACACTTGATATTCTGCATGGTGTCCTTGAGCTGTTACAGAGGTTTGCCGAGGGTGTCAAGCAAAGCCTAGCTATTATCCAAAATTTGCTGTGTATTTTTCACCCAAATGAGTCATGAAAATGCGCACATATAACACGGTTGTGCTCTTCGTTAGACATTCCAATCTATACTCTTTCAAAATAGCAACTCAGGCTTGACTGAATTAAGCAAGAGGGCGTGTATGCTCTCCTGGTTATTTTGCAGTCACAAAACTGTACAGGCCATCCTCTCCCCGCCTCCATCTATCTGCAGATTCTCTGTGTCTGTGCCAAGGCAGCTCTTAACTAAGTCGAGCAACAGGGTCCGTGCTTTGAGCGTGCCTGGAAATACAAATGCAATCTTCAAGAGGTTGAAACAACCATAACAGCATCCTTACGTACGCCTTTTATATGAGAAGGCTAAATGTGAGGAAGACACGCAAGCTCAGGTCTTTTCCAAGCGCTCACAGATTTACCCAACACAGCAAGCCATCACAAGAACTTCTCTCCTCAATCTCAATCTCAACTCACGCACCCTTCCTCTTGCGGGCTATTTCCGTATTGCTCTACTAGCTAGTTTCTCTTGCTCAGGACCTTCCTTGTCCAAACACGGGTGTGCCTCGCTCGTGATCGTAGTCAGTTGCTAGCTAGCTTTGATGGGCCTATCTCTATGCTGTATGCACTATGTATACTGCAAACAAAAAGAGAGTGTGAGAGAGGGCGCGCACACCTCCCTCGGTTGTGCTCACAAACCAAGCCAGCCAGCCAGCTCAGCTACTCTTCCAGCACATAGGCAAATCATCTACAACTGGTAAGCAGCCAACTACAAAACGAAAAGGACATCGCGAGCCATCTCACAAAAAGCAAGTATGCAAGCAAGTAATTGAAAGAAACCAGGCCTACTCACTCGTGGCGCCAACAACAGCAGCAGCAGCATTGCACGAAATTACACAAATACGCGACTGCGTTGCATGAAAATCGTTCACCCACTCTTCGGCATTCTGCCTCCACGCCTCCGAAACGAGGCCAGCTCCAGGTGTTCGGTGCCTCCTTGTTCAATCATCAGCGCTAGCTCAGAGAGAAGTGCGCCGAAGATAACCAAAGTAAACAAAGGAACAGAGACAGACAATCAGAGCAAGTGGAGAACGAGGCAAAGAGAACGGGTCCAAAAGAACGGCCGCCGAGTGAGAAGAGAGGATATAGAGGAAATAACAGGGGCAGAGTCAAGAGAGACGTGCAGATTGAGATGAGATCGATGCGCAATGGCAAGCTGTCCGAGATCACGGCGCAGGCGAAGAGAAGTTATTCTTCTTCTCCTCTCCTTTGCCTCGACTTTGAAGCGAGTTCTGCCAGAGAATTTGCAAGAAGGTGAGACACGGTGCATAAGGAGCAGCGACAGAAAGACGAAGAAACAGGGGAAAGAAGGCGGCCATGGCGGCGGTCATGCCTGCCGTCACGAGGCCGCCAGAGCTTGGAGCGACCAAGACGACAGCGAGGCACGAAGTACCGGTGGTGCGCTGGTCGCAGCTACCGTGGAGGCACCACCGCCGCTCCTCCTCAACATCGTCACGAAACGTACGTGGGAAACGGGGCCCGATAGAGACTGCTTTGCTGCCAGACTCTGTTTGTTTGTTCGCCCTTTTTCATTCAATTATTTTCATTCAATTATTTTCAATTTATTATTTCCTAATTTTTAACTTCGAAACCCCTCTCAACTCCAAAACTCTCCCTAAAACTGTTTCCATCGAGTATAGTTTGATAGCCCTGTCTACCATTACCCATAGATGTTCTCTGGCAGACCATCCCAGTGTATGTGAGGAGGATAGTTCTAGTGTGCTGAGAGGGCGAGACAAGAAAAACAGGTGTGAATCGGGGGTGTTTTATACTGTTATCGTGGTGCTAGGCCTCTCACATACCGATTAGCCTATACCAAATCTCCAGCAAGGAGAGAATAATCTTTCTATTCTGCTTGTCGCTGCTTGCTTTATCTGTGTCATTCATATCCACGTCTTAGCACGATCCATGCCTCCAAGTGCGAGCGAGCCAGAATACCCAAGGATACACCCGCCTGCACTATCCGACGGGGCTTTTCCTGACAAATTCTCGCAGCTTCCTCGGTCTCTGGATCAGTCAAAGCAGCAACTAAATAAATAAATAAATAAATAAATAGCAAAACAAACAAAGCAGAGAAGAACAAGAGGTGTCTTTTGCTCTCTTCGTATAATCGACAGTACGTACTTTCTTTCTTTCTTTCTTTCTTTCTTTCTTTCTTTTCGACTGCCCTCTTGACCTTAAGAACTCTTAGGGGGTACCTACCTATCAAGAAATAAAAATTCATCGCGAAAAGAGGTTGGTTAGTCAATTTTGTTGCCCCTTTTCCATCAAGGATTAAGTACATTTTTATTTATTTATTAATTCTAGGGAGATGAAGTGTGTGTGTTTCATTGCGCGCAGAGAGAGAGAAAAAGAGAGAGAGAGAGCCTCAGGGATAGATAGACAGATAGATAGATAAATGCATAGACCCACTGATCCACGATCTTTCCTGCTCGCGAAGTCTTCACTGCCGCCGAGGCCGCGCCGCTCTGTCTATCTTGGCATGCTCTTCCAGAGATGCTCCAGGAATCCATTGTGATGGCTAGCCGCGATTGGGGCGAGAAATGGAGAGTGAACCTCACGCCATGGCTTGAGAACCACGCCAGATCGGGTGCAGGACCAAGTTTCTTCTCCCTGTGACGACCCGCCTTCTTCTCTTATTAGGCACTCGAATAATGAGTGCTATGCCCCTTTTTCTGTTCGAATGACCGTCTCCCTTTAGTTATAAGTGATAGATGTTATAGTGCTGGACAATGTTCTATCCGACTTCAAGTTGTACATTTTCAATCAACTTTAAATAGAGTACATACATCGGATGTGGCACAGTCTTAATTGTTAACTATGATATCATTCTTCTCTTTTTTTTTTGTTCAAAGCGTTTTCAACAATTTATTTTAATATAAAAACCCTTCTCCTCTTTCTTTCTCAATCAGCTTATTTCTTTCTAAAATTTATTATTCTAAAAAAAAATGAAAATAAAACATTCAATTTACTTTAAGGGAGAAAGGGCAGTTTTCGCCTATTATCGTTCAATCAAACTCCCTCACACCCCTTTTTCCCTCCCTCGGACATGCCAAGTTCTCACCCTCTCACTCTTTTCCAGTGTATCTCCTCCTTCCTGTCCTCTCTGTGAGAGCCTTTTACTTTCTCTTACCGGCCGACCCGCTCTCTGGCCGCCTCTGGCTTTCCGCAGCTACGCATTTCGCTAAGCCTGCCTATGATCCCAGAGGACCTTGGCCGGCGCCCCTTTCCTTTCGCCTAATATTACAATACGCGCCTCTGAGAGAAAAGAGAACTCCTCAGAGTTAGTTCTGCTTCTCGCAGTCCCAGGAGGCTCGCTCTCTCTGCTTGTTTGTTTGCTTGTTTGCTTGTTTCTTTGTCTCTTTCTTCGTTTATCGGTCTGTTTATTTGCCTGCCCGCTTGTTTATTTATATGCCTGCCTGGCTTTCTGGCCCCTTTCTTCGTGCGCCTGTCTCCTAGCGGAAAGGAGAAGAAAAAGAAAGGAGTTTAGATGAGAACGAACAGGCAGGCATTCAAGAGGGCACAAGTTCCTGGATGGTGCCACACGAGGGGGGCAAAGCACAGCAGAGCAGAGCAGAGCAGAGCAGAGAAGAAGAGAGCAATCACTCGGGCAGGTAGGCGAATCAAATCAGCCTAAACCAACTCAGATCAAATGAAATGAAATGAAATGAAACGAAATGAAATGAAATGAAATGAAATGAAATGAAATGAAATGAAATGAAATGAAATGAAATGAAGTGAAGTGAAGTGAAGTGAAGTGAATCAAACCTAATCTTTTCTTGTCGCACCAGACTAAGTCGGGGCGGCTTGCAGGAAGTGCGAAATAGAACCTTAAACTGCGACAGCATATATGGCAGATAGCCAGCCGTTGGTCGAATTCCACTGCCACGAGGAGTCTCCTCGAGCTTTGCGAGTTTCCATCATCTGTAAATTAGATTGAGATCGCCATTCTATCATGATTCACTCTTTCAAAAGAAGGTTTTTTTGTTTTTTTTTTCTCACCCATGACCTGGCTATGGCGGTCGTAGGAGTGCTTACTACCCAGATAGTGAGCGGAGGTATCTTTACACCCTGTCCTCTCCGCCGCTATCGTTTCCTCGCCCCAAGCAGACTCCTTCCACTGGGTAACGGCCCCTCTCACCCCACTGGGTAATTTGGCGGAACTGTCAAAGGAGGCTCCGGCGCGCCATTGAATTTACAGAGGCAGAGGGGAGCGGCACTGCTGTGAGGAGGTTCTGTACTTTGCGCAGCGCAAACTCGAATCTCCTCACAGCCTTGGTGCAACAAGAACGAGGTTTCACCATGCAACACAGGCGACGTCGAGAGGAAGTGGAGACCCCAGAGACACACAGAGGGAGCTGTGGGGAAACCCCACTTCAACCACCCCCAGATGATGTGCCACCTCCTGTCGACGGGACTGTGGCTCCATCTATTTCGTAGAAGACCCCCCTCACCTCGCCGTGCTCCGCTCCAGGCGGACTACTGTGGACTAGCCAGGTCTTACCCCGTGCCCTAGGTAGGACCTAGCTAGCTACCTTGCTAGCTAGCTAGAACTTGCGCCTTGGACCCTTAGAGCGCTTTAAGCGAGGATATCCTAGGAAGGGTTCTCTTTTCTGTCCCGGGACCTCTTGCGATGATCCACTAGTCAGCAGCTACGTATCTGGCTAGAAGTTGACTCCAAGATTTGAATCGAAGTGGGAAAGAGCGTCGTCGAGAGATCGCTCAAAAGAGCGAATCATCGAGACCTCCGACCAATTTAGAATGGACTAGAGAAGAGGCCACGAAGTTTGCAGATGGATTGATCGATACATTGATTGATTGCCGTCTGCCATTGCTGCTGAAAGTGCCTGTTTTCTGGAGGCGTGCTCATGGTCGAGCACACCTGGGTACTTGAACTTTGGCCATTTTACGAGTCCAGGAAGTCGGCGTGGTCAACAACGTGAGCTGCGTCAACACGAGGAGGAGGCATACTGGAATGGAGATCATCCGCACCGTATGTATCTGCGAGCTGATGTGCGATCTTCAATCTAATGCCCTGATCGACTCCGTGAAACCTTGGGCTGGATCCCAAAGCTGCTCCGTAGCACCAGCAACTCCGTTCGGGTTCACCGGATCGTTTTAGCAGCCCTCGCGTGACAATTTTGAAAGCGCCTCTCGAGCCTGTGTATCGACCTGGCCGACTGCTGTCTGACGGTCACCGTGCTTCGTTTGGCCTGGGAGTTCGAAATGACTGACCACCTCCTGCCACCAGAGGACAGCGAGGGAGCAGTGTGACGAGGCCCGAACAAGTTCCCTTCACGCGAGATCGTTCGAGTCAAGAGGAAACATCCATCGGGCCTTGGCCCAGACACGTGCGTGGCCTTGTATATGCAACCAAGTACCCATTCATCCATTGGGCGGTCATTCGTCCGTGTCCTTCAGGGAGTGAGTGCGTCGTCGAGCTAGAACAAGTCTAGCTGTTTGTATCGGCGAAGACATCAAGTGTGTGAGATACGAACATCGGCCTGATTGCAGGCATAGTAGTCGCGCGATTGCACAACTCTGTTCAAGGGTGGACCATGCGAGTTGAAAATTGATATATTACACTGTGGATACTCCTACTAGGAGTTGATAGGATACTTCCGTTGAGATGCCACAGAAAGAGCAAGAGTCCTCATGTTTCCTTCTACGCGTCGACGCTTGCTTGCGTTTGGGTGCGGCCAACTTAACCCCTGGGCGATGGGAAGAGCCTTAGATATAAACGACCGTAAACATAGGCATGTGGATCTACGATTGGGAAACCAGGCAACAGGGCTTTGTTCCAAAGTTTATGAGGGAACAATTCCAAGTCAGGTGGGCTTGGACCCCTTCCTTACTGCTGTGTATCTTACACATATTTTCTTGTGTAGTATAAGCGTGATGTATAATCTTGGCGCATATGAGTGGTCTTAACTCACCATGCATGAAGTCTCATGAAGACTCATGGAGCCTCAGAAGGCTCCGTGGCATATTGTTCTTTAAAACTGTTTGGCAGCCGCCAATCAGTCGTACGTTGACAATCTCGGTTTTACAAAAGTGAAGCACTGGTCTACGACTTTACTCGTACTTAAATAGAAGAATAGCATAACTCTCGAGCTATCTCGAACTAGCTTCTGTATGAATACAAAATCACGCAAGCTGACATTCACAACATGCAAGACAATGGAGATTTCTAGAAGCTGCTGTTCTTCTATTCGCAAATGGAGTGCTTGACGATACACTGAGTTCTTAACACAAAATGCAAGACAATGGAAGCAATGCGTACATGATGCTTTCTAGCACCCCACTGCTGGTTTGGCAAAGAGCACCGTGTTTGCAAATGAAACCGGCTGTTTGGTAATGTTAGCTTCGTTCAAAGCATTTTTTATTGATATTTTATAACTTTAAAAAAAGAATATATACAAAGACGAATACAATCTTGCCAAAATAGAATAGTGCATCAAATAGAAGTAGATCATAACTTATTATCTCTTTCATGATAGATTGTCGTAAACATAATGGGTGTTTTTTTCTATTCAGCTAAACTTACTATCTTGCCAGCTCTCCTGAACTGTGAGCTTGAAGACTCAAAGATTCACTCAAGCTGGCGCAGGCAAGGCGATTCTGCTAGAGCATTAGCAAGGGTGGGAGCGGTTCAACACCAATTGTAGCAACAAAAGTTGAGCTATATCTCTCACTTTTTTCTTGAGAGTAAATCCTTTCGCAGAGATCGCACAAAGAAGATATGGCACTCTGGCAGGGCGTGTGCAACCTAACGGAAGCACAGGGGTACATTAAATGTCAAGAGGCAATCCAGCTAGCTAGCAGCAAGCAAACCATATCTTCCCATTTCTACCTTCGGGATCTGCCTCAGTAAAGCGTGTGGCCTCAACCGTGGTTTTCCACTCCTCAGATTCAACCCCTCTCACCCTTCAGGTTTTACTCTTCAAGAACCCTCAAGTTCTTCTTCACCCCGTGGTTACTGCCGTCCCATCAGTCCTTCAGCTCGCAAAACTGCTCATGATATCCAGCTTGCCCTCAAGCGGCCCTCCACTGACTCATCGTCTTCCCTAGCCCTCAGAGCATGGCTGTCATACTTCTATGGGGAAGCAAGTCTTCAGTGCCTGTCGCTGCTCCCAAAGCCAGCCCTCCGCGAAGCTCTCTGCTGATCTAAAACGATCGATTGCAAACCAAATCTTGTTCTTGCAAGAGGGCGGGCCGCGCAAAGATATTTTCTTCCGTCCAAAGCTTTTAATAGTGATCTATGTGTTCACTAAGCCCGTCTCCCTTCGCTTCGGAACTTGAGGCACGGCACGTAGTAGAGGAGTACGCACTCAATGATAAACAGCGATGGCTATAGAATACCGAAACCGAAGAAGCCACAGATCTTCTCGAGTTTAGGATCTTCTCGAGTTTAGTTGCGCTGTTGATCTTGATGCTGCGGCTCCACCTGCTCTACATTCTAGAGTATTCCTCCACCTCTACGGACTATGGAGGTTTTACCGTAAGGGACTGCCTGCCCACTACGGGTCCCAACGCCTCTTTAGAAGAAGGTAGTAATCTGTGCTATTGTTTTAACTAGATGGGTGCTAAGCGACTGTGCTTTCTTATGAGCTGATTCTGAGATCTTCTTGCTGTAGCAGAGAGAAAGAAAGAGGAAGAAAAACCATAGATCAACTTTGGAGAAGAGATTCATTTGTTTCAAAGTAGAGCTCCACAAACCGTGAATAAAATCGTGTTTTGAGAGTTGACGAAGACGGCGTCACTGGTTTTGAGCTTGTGGGCTTGACCCTGCGTGGATATTTCGGCTAGCTTTGGTGAAGAAGAGTAGCGTGTGGCCGCCATGGTACTTGTGAGCGTGGGCTCGGAGAGCGGGACGATTGGGCAAACCAACGTCCAGCGCAACGATCTTGTGGCCGAGGTCAAGGCACGCCTGCTCGAGGAGTGTTTTCCGGCACTCAAAGGCAAATTCGTGACTCTTACGCACAATGGCGTTGTGATGGATGACGAGAACAGCATTGGGGATTACGGCGTCCACGATCTCTCGGCAGCGCGTTTCTTCCTGTCCGTACCTCTTAACCAGCCATATTCAAGTATTGATTACTCCAAGCTCTCTCAGGCGCTCATCAAAGAGGGCCGCAAGAAACCTGCAGCTACCTATTTCCATCCTGGAGACGCGTGGGAAGGTCGTTGGACCCATGGAGACGAGTATCTGAAGTACCCGCCTGTTGATGTCAATAACCGCTGGTCTAGCGTTGCTCCAAGCACCTCCAGAGAGCTCGCTCCGAGTCCGCATCGCGGCGTGCCAAACATGAGAAATGGAGCTCCTCGAGCAATGCCTTCTCGCCCTGCACCTACTTCGAGTACAAATGCTATCACAGAGGATTCTGCTCGCAACGGAGATGAGATTGTTGCAAATACATCATCAGCAGCATCCACGCAGAGCCTTTATCGACACATACCTGAGCGCGTAAGACGCTACCATGATCAGAACGATCAAAAGCAGCGGCTTCCCAATAGTGACCAGGCTGCCAGAGAGAATCTTTTCCGCAGAGCCCGCCAACACTCGACATCTTCGGATGAGGCCACCAGTACTGGGGGCTCCCAGCACCCTCAACACCAGACCTCGCAGCACACTAATGGCACTACGAACCGAACAGCCCGACCTGCCCGTGAAGAAAGGTCTCATCCAGACGTAGGGAGGTCTTTCATGACCAAGTATACGTGCCATGTAGCAGGCTGCGAATACGACCTTATTCACAAGGCGGAGGGCAAGTGGGCAGGTATGGCAGGCTTTTTCACGTCTAACCTTGAAGCCCATCCTGCTGGTACCCATGCGTGCAGCAGTCGCGTTTCGTTTTTGCCGGATCGTGGATGCTGGCTTGAGCGTCAGCGTCTCACTGGTGCTTCCGGAGTATCAACGCACTCGACCTTTTACTATGTACCGCAGGCTGATAAACTCATGCACGTAGACACAGACTTGCCCGAGTTAGCCATGGTTGCCGTGATTAGCCTTCGCGAGGTTGACTCACACGTGCTTATTCTTACAGCTACGCACCTTGAGTCTGGACAGACTTTACTTACAGAAACTATTACATTTAGCTCTGATTTCTCTTCGCGCGTACGCACAGGCCACCGCTTCGACATCAACGGCCAGCTCAAGGGAAGCTACATCTCTCGTGAGCGTAAGTTTGTTGACGAGGACTCAGGAGCGATTGAGCCGTACAATTTCGACTAGATCAGGACCTTTATTTTTCTTTATCCCCTTTTGTTGATTTGAGGGGCTCTAATGATACAACAAACATTTTATCTGCACATTAAATTCCTACTACCACACCTTTTAATATCTCCCTTACACTCACATTACTTGCTGATGTATATCCTCTTTTTCACAATAAAAAGTGATTTAATCTTTCTTGTGCTGCAACCACATGTACTGTGAGAGTGTTAGTATCTATGTGAAGAAGGACAGAATATCAGATGATTTCCTCGACAAGATCGGGAACCCGAAGTTTATATTTTCGAATTTAACTTCGAAGCGAATCGTAGCAAGTTAAGAGATATTGGTATGTTTCCCATGGGGGGCGATGTTTTCGCTGTGAGAAGTCTGGTTCAGGCGAAGTAAAGCAAAATGTATGAAAAAAAAGTTTCAAAATTTTAAAAAGCCGATGAAACCGAGCTTACCCAGGCTGGCATTCAAATTTGATAATTCGAACATAACCTAAACCCCATACGTGAAGGTTTGCAAACACCACTTTTAACTTGTGCACATAGCGACAGTGTACACCGGAGCGTATCAAAACGCGAAGGCTTCAAGCGCTGCAGTGAAGGAACGGGAGGATCGAGGTCAGGAGCAACAATTCAAAGTACTTTTTAAATCTTGGATTTGAAAATTTGCCAACACAATCCAAATGGACATGAACGCAGAGGTTAGAGCACTCGAGGTCCAGCATGTTTCTTCTCAAGAAGCGTGTAGGCTTCTGCAAACCCTTGTGGAAAAGGTTTTTCTTGACGCGGGTCTTGAGCTCCCATATGTTGTCATGGAGGAACTAGACTGCGCAGGAAGATTAAGGGTATTTCCTTGCTTTGAAGAAGTAAGCTTGCTTCCAATTGGGCCTAAGTTACTCCAATTGATGAAACTTGCTGATGTATTGCACGAAACTTTGCAACAAGGCCGTACATTGACTTTACGTGACATTTACTACCTTTTGAAAGGTACAGAATATGCATTCAAAAGTTACGAAGCTTGTTCAAGAGCCATGCAAGAACTGACATGGCACCTACGTATTTCACGAGCTTGTCTAGGTGTAGTTGCGCATAGCAGGGGAATAATCATTGGACCTATCATTGTACACACAACAATGGAAGTGAGACGACCAGTGGAGCAACATATTTATTCCGAAAATCAATCGACGACTAGTTTTAAAGAAGTCTTTGAATTGTCTGAGTCGGCTTGGAAAGCAAACATTCCAATCCGTAGTGAAGTTCTGCTCTCTGGGAAAGTCAGAGTTTCAACAGTAGCAAATATCAATTCACCTGCATTCATTCTTGTTGTAGAAAAAGCAGCCATTTTCCACCAGCTTGAGCAGGCAGGCTTTCATGAGAGATTTCGTTGCGTTCTTCTGACAGGCCGAGGAATGCCATGCTTTGCGACACGAGCATTTCTGCGCAAACTTGTAAATCAGTTTCCTCGAGTTCCAGTGTTAGCCCTGATGGATTGGAACCCATTTGGACTTGGTATTGCACTTACGTATGCTCATGGAGGCTTGCGTGAGGTAGAAGGCTACCTATGGGCAGTTCCGCAACTACGACTTTTAGGTCTTACAAAGAAAGATGTTGAACACTTTCCACACTCAGTACTCTCAGAAATCGGACAGCCTTTCTCAAAAGCTGACCTCAGCCGCTGTCACGGCATTTTGGACTTATACTCTACCTCAGCAATTGCTAATATTCCAGAAGAAGTATCCTTCATGCTTGAACGACAACATAAACTTGAACTGGAGGTAGTGCAAATGCAAACAGGTGTTTATGATCCTGGTTTCATCTCGGACACATGGCTCCCAAAAAAGATCTATCATGCACTTTCAGCTGAATCCGAGCGGCCCTTTGAGTACACAGAGGATCTAGTGAGTGAATGATATATCCCACTCTTCATGAAAGATCCGTTCAGAAATTCAAATGGTGTGTACCATGCTGAGAACCTCCTGTAGGGGAACGTAGGTGTCAAGTCGGGACTGAGACCTAGGAATCAGAGGATTGAAGAAGCTGGCAGAAATATCGACAGGGAGGAGAAGAGCGCTCACATTGAACACAAAGGCTTCGGTGTGGCTCGTGCATCCCTTATCGCTTTAAAAGCGCGGTGTCGCTTTTCGTGGGGTTTCTTGGCGACCACATTGCGGACTCACATTTCAAAGACTTGCCAAGTTCTCCATCTACGTCACCAAAGACTTCGAACTCCAGTATGTCTTTATCTGAACAAAAGATTGAACAAGTTGAGCGCCATGGAAGCACCGGAAGCTTGGGCCAGGACTGCATTGATGTAATGGAGGAAGAGATGTTTATTGCACAAATGACTGAGAAACTACCGAGGCATGCTCCAGAACACTTAGTCGGCTTTCGCCAAGAGTTTGACAAGGTACGACGAACTTTAGCACATAGTCTGGAACGTGAAAAATCTTATTTGGGTCGTATTAAGGAGTTAAAAGCAAGGCTAACAGAGACAAACAAACAATTAAAAACTCGAACGGCAGTAGCCGAATCTTTGGAACGTCAGGTGAAGCGACTTGACGAAGAGCGGCGTCGGGCTGTTCGCTCAGAGACTTTTGCACGCGAACGTGAAGAAAATGCACGAAAGATTGTCATGTCCCTTAAGCAGCAACTTGCAAATCTTGAAACTCGCGTACACCAGAATGATGGTCGGAGTCCAGCAAAAGCATTAGCACTTGCTCGCCAGCAGTACGACGAAGAAGAGGAAAAGCGAGCAGATGAATTATTATTCCAGAGAACTAGAGGCATCGAAGACATTTCTCCGTTTGACCAATGGAAGAAAATTTACGGGCAATGGACCCCTAGTGCTCCTGTTAACTCTGCTCAGTCTCAATCGTCCACTGCTCCTCGTGCTGCCTATGAACTCTATGCAGCAACTCATCCTGGTCGCCCACATGCGCATGAGTTAGCTCTGGCTCATGCAAATCGAGTTCAGCAGCAACATCAAGGACAGCAAAAGCAAAATGGCGTTACATCCCGGGCAACTTCATCACATCACCGTCTAGAAACACCAATGCAAAAAGCAGAGGCTGATATTTTAAAGCGTCGTGCTGCCACTGCCCCCCGATCTAAAATATTGATTTCTTGACCATAAGCTGTGTAGAGGCATTTGAAAAATGTCTTATTAGGTTATTTATCTTTTGACTTGAAATTTCCCATATGAGGCAACTTAGTTTCGTCCCCATATTTGATTATGAAATGAATTCTCTACAACGGCGTACCCAAGTTGAGCTTTTTCCCCATTGTGGTTCCCAGAAGGGCAGATACAGTTTAAACCCCAGAACTCTACAAATTGTTTTTAGACGATGATTTCCCTCTACCTTCTATTACAATTAATCACAGTCTGCATACGTTTAGTCTCGCCAGCCTGCACCAGCATGCTGTTACTACTACTGCTAATTGAAAGAATACTACCATGAGATCGTAACATAGATCAAAGAGAACTAGCTTCAGCATCTGTAGGTACTACTTTACCAGTGACAGTCTCTTCCCGATTGGCCGACTCTCCTTGTGTGACATGTCAGGTAACATGTCGGAGCCCTAGCTACTCTAGTGCAAGACCTACTATTTTGATGTAAAAAAAGGTGGAATTCTTTACCTAATCCTACCTGATGGTCCCGTTTTTTATGTTTGGGTTGATTCAATGAACCTTTCCCCACCATAGCTAAGCCCCAGCCAACCTTTTGACACACCAGACTGTCTTAGATTATAAAAATCCCTTCGCCCAAGTATCCTATGGCACATCTCCTACTCTTCAATGTCAAGATAACTGGATCTGAGACCTTCATTCTGAAATAAGACTCTCAAGAGCTAAGAATGATTGCTCTAGCCAATGCCTGACGAATCGTATTCATTCCTTTGTTGAAAAGTGACTTCTTCCTTGGCACGTGTCGTCTCGCTCTTTTTTTTATTTTACACTCTCTTTAGCAACACCGTTTCCTTAGTTGAAGCATAGCAGACCCTTAGGCACGATGCCAAATCGGCCAGCTCTTCCGCTTAAAGGCTGTAGTACCTTGGTACTGGCAGTACTACTAGATCTTACCAATGCAATGGTTGTACGGTTTGTTTGGGCTTCTGACGATAGTCATGATAAGAAACTAAAACTCTACCTACCTGCCAAACTTTATAAACAATCTCGCTTATTTGTCTTGCCAGTGTCCCCTGGCCTTCATGAGATCCCATTTACCTAGCGCTTCTATGCTCTTGGTTTAAAGTGTTGTTAAAGCTCTCTCATTTGGTAAAACTGCAGGTCATTCATGATCGCAACAAGCACCAGGGAGATCTCTGATTCTCAGGGACATTGACATTTACTGCTACGACCCCACCTGCTTTCATCTATGGGCCATCATTCGTTGCTCCTTTGACCGAAGACTCCCTAGCCATGGCTACCGTCTCTTGCTCAGGTCTCGTGCAAGCAAGAGTCACTTTTTCTTTCTTTCTCTTCGATTTTCATCGCAAGCGAAGAGAAGGCACGACTAATGGGTTCCTAATATTTACCATAAGAGGCTGCATAGCCGAAATGTGGAAAGAGGATTAAGAACTTACAGAACAACTTTACACGTAGGAGCTATATAGGCTCAGGTACGGAGACTCAAAGTGTTTCCGTCTCTCCACCTTAACATCTCAAGATGTTGAACTGGTTATCATCACTCGCATGCGACAGCATACGTGAAGCCAAACAAAGGAACTCGCTGGCTTCAACCAGTCCAAACCAAGAAGTCTCGATAGAGACCTTTTTGATCGAGATCGCCTGAGCCGCTTTTAGATTGAAGGGTTGGCGGCTGCTGCTATCGTGAGAGAATCTTTTTCGTGCTGAGTAAAACTTCAGCAGAGGGCACTTGATTAGATCATCTACAGACGACAAAGGGGGAACTCGACGTTTCGCCCTGCGAACAGAAGCCCTATTTTAACTTCTTAGATACTCGTGGGCTCTACCAGCACGTTTGCTTGAGAAGACACCACGGCTGCTCGTACGGGCATCGGTTGCAGCGAGAGAGGTTGAGTGAAGCGGAGATCGCAAGTCTCACTGGCGTCATTGTAGTACGCGTACATACTTGCTGCTGATAAAGTATCCACATAGAAACATGTTTGGAAACCACCGCAAGAGCATGCCAAAGCTACACAGCAGCTCGAACAAGAAGCTTAGTCTGACAGGCCACACAAACGTCGACATTGCTTTGCAGCGGCATGCTGAGATCGAGAGCCACGCACGAAATGTAGCTAACACAGTTAAGACTTTTCTTGCCAAGGTTCGTGAGCAGGCCGATGCATCATCCCAGGTAACTCAAGCAATGCGCACGTATTACGCTGGGTCAGGCGGTGAGGCCAAGGTGCGCGTATTCGAGTCTGCCCATGAAAAGGTGGATAAACAAATTCCGGACGAGCTGATGACCATTGCTCAGGAACATATTATGCGAAGGCTCGATGCTTACATGAATGAGCTTGCTGACGTGCAGAAAGAGATCAAGACCTTTCATGATCGCCAACATACATTTCAGCATTATTCAAAGAAAGTACACAAGCTTGATGAAGAGCACTCCAAGCGTGAGCGGGAAGGCAAAGTGGAAAAACCTAAGCAAATTGAAAAGCTCACGCGAAACCGCAAAAAACTTGTAGATTCTCGCGATGCCCGCGACCAAATGATTGGATCCTTGCTTAACAAACTGGAGTACTTCTTCCAGACACGCATTTCTACAATGGACCCCATCCTCAACCATTTGTTTCAATTTCAACAGGCGTTTTATACGAACTGTGGTAATGCATTGCAGGTGGACCTTCCTGAGACCTTGGAAACTAACTCATATGATGCCAGAAACACAACTAGTCCTTTGAGTGCTCAACGACCAGATCCTGTCCAAACTACGTCTTCATTCGATGCTCACGGCAATCGCAGATTCTCTGCAGAACCATCACCGCCTGGATCTTATCGTTCAAGCATGGGATCGGAGGCCTCTTCCCCGTATAGCACACCGAGCTATTCGCCTGGTCCCATTCCTAGTGCTGCTGGAAAGACCATGCCCCCTCGGCCTCAATCTAGTCGCCCTGCCCCACCTCCTCCTCCTCCTCCCTCAGCTACACAGCGAAGTGCTTACGCTGATAGTGGTTTGGACGCTGCCTACCCCGCACATCAGCGAACTGCGACAAATGACAATTGGTTCACTGTGTAATGAAATACCTTGAACATCTTTACCTGAGGCGGATTTCAGGTTGAAAGGTGAATTCGGAGTATCGCGGACTGCCTCTCTTTCAATTAGTTACACTGTCGTTGTAAACAAGCAAGTGGGACAGGCGATTGCCTCCGTGTTTTGTATAGTTAGCTACTCACGTGGACAACTTTGAGTTCTTTACTCTACCTTTTAAATAAATAATGCACAATTTTTGCGAATATTTCGGATGTTTAGATAACTCCTGGAGAACCATCATAAGCAAGCTTGCACAGTCACGCGTAGTTTATATGGTTTTGAAGACCATATACACTCCTATAGTTTATATTAACAATATCACCTAGAGCATCAGGAAGACATGATTTATAAGATTAAAATTATAAAATATCTTATTTAATTTTAAAAATAAACAGCCTATGAATTCTGTTGAAAGCCCCACAACACCAAACACAAATCAGTACTATTAGTTAGACAGTCTAACTATTACTTGGGATTTTGAATGGATTCAAATAAAGAGAGATAACAGCCTCTTTTATATTTTGGAAGGCACTGAGTACTAAAAGCCTTCTGACCTTCACCTGACCAATTTGAAAAGCTTACCTCTAGGACACTGGTGCCAAGAACCTTTCTAAATGATAATCTTGGGGTCAAACATTTCACCTACCTTCAACGTTCTTCTTGATCATCATGTCCTATCTTCGCTAGATTCTGGATTCTTGCAATCAAACAGGTCTTTAAAGTATGGACTTACAAGGAATCATGCGAGTGCGAGTCGAGAAAAAGAAATAATATAACAGGAGTAGCAGGCAGCAGACACATTCAAAAGAATTCTATTCATGACTGACCGATTGAGGTGCCAAGTGATGAAGATATCAGTGATCTAAAACGAAACAAAAACAATGGAATGTAAAAAAGGTAATCAGGGAAATGAAACAATTTAGTTAAAAAAGGTAAATTTACTGCTTCTTGACGAAGTTGATACCCTTGTTGACCTGCTTGGTAAGGTCGCCGATCATCTCGTCGAACTTAGCCTGCTCGAAGGCGGAGAGGGTGGGGATCTCACCAACCTTCTCAACACCGTTGGGGCCGAGGAGGCAGGGGGTGGAGAAGAAGTTGCAGCCCTTGTCGGCGGCGACGTGGGACTCAACGAAGGTGCACTCAACGACGTTCTTCTCGCCGGCGGCAGCGCGGAGGAGAGACTCGGTGAAGCGGGCAGCGGCGTAAGCCATGGAGAGGGTGGCGGAGCCAGCGCCCTCCTTGGCCTGGACGACCTCATCACCACCGAAGGCGATGCGGTGGCTGAGGCGCTCGATCTGCTCATCGGTGAAGTTGGCGCCCTTGATGTGGGAGAGGAGGGGGAGGATGGTGATACCGGCGTGGCCACCAATGACGGGCACGTTGACCTCGTTCATGGGGAGGCCGAGCTCGTGGCCAACGAAGCAGTTGGAGCGCACGACATCGAGGGTGGTGACACCCATGATCTTGCGCTTGTCGTAGACACCGTGGGCCTTGAGGGTCTCGGCCATGATGGGGACGGTGGAGTTGACCGGGTTAGAGATGATAAGCACGAAGGCGTTGGGGCAGGCCTCGGCGATGGTCTTACCAATGCTCTGCACAATGCTGGCGTTGGTGTTGAAGAGGTCATCGCGGCTCATACCGGGCTTGCGGGGCACACCGGCAGGGATCACGACGGCGTCACAGCCGGTGAGGAGGTCCTTCATGGCCTCAGGGCCATCACCACCGGTGACCTTGCCCTCAGTGTCGATGTGGCTGAGGTCAGCGCTGACACCCTTGGAGCCGTGCTGTGCTCATGAACAGACAAATTAGCACGTGCACACAACATTAGAAAAACAATTAATTGCACATTTGCATCGAAAAAGATACATTCCACCACAAGATAGTAGATTTGCATTCCACGTGTTTTGAAAGTCAAAACGTTAGTCAATCAAAGTTCTCATCATCAATGCTAAAAGGATACCCTCTCTAGGGGACCACGGTATTGCACTCGCGTTCATACGCGTTGGCGCACAAATGCATGCATGTCCGTCGCTTGCCAGCTATCTTTTCAAGCTCGAATTTCGCAAGCAGCAATCATCTGCGGCTATTATTGCATTTGGTTTGCACTATCGAGGCTCGAGGCCAGAAAGTTTTTGGCGGAGCGAGTCAACACTGCTCAGATTGCGTGAAGGCTGAGGAGGTCCGGTTGAGAGCGTGCTAGAAAGTTGAACTTACGACGTCGCTAAGGCGGAGGTCGCCGATGAGGGGGCTCTGCTTAAGGAGCAGACTGAGGGGGGCACCGATGCCGCCGGAGGCGCCGATGACACCAACGGTGGGCTTCTTGGTGCTCATGGCACGGGAGGCCACGCTGGTGGCCATGGCGCGAGCCTTGTTCATGGAGGAGAGCATCTTCTTGAGTGCGAGTAAAGTCTGCTTGGATGAGCGAGCGGAGATCCAGATTTGCTGGCGGCTGCTCGCGGATGGCCGCTCCTCATCTCCTTCTCTAGAAGAGAGGAATGTTTAACAAAAATAATTGTTTTTTAATTTAAAAACAAATTTTTAAAATACTTTAGTAACTACCTTTTCTTTTAATAGCCTCTTTCTCTTTCTTCCTTTTCAAGGTCACTTCTGCGTAGTTTTACTATGACGTGTCTCTATTTCAAGACTGCGCTCCTCTCTTTAATTGCTCGGCTCTACCTCTCCAGGTCTTTTCATCTGCCGCACACGAGAAATCTTTTCTCATTCTTTCCCCTCTCGATTTTGCCAGCTGCGGAAAATGCCTACTTCTGATCTTAACCGCGCATAACCAACCCCTACCCCTACCAGCCCCAGTGGTGTTGAGGGGAGGACCCTCGAGAAAAGATCTTTGCAGGAAATCGCGGAGAGGGAGCGCAACGACTTGAAAGAATCAGGGAAAGCTGAGAAAGATACAGTCGCAGATATCATGGATACAATATGATATCATCGTTCACTCTTCATGACACGAAACGTCCATCACTCCGTCAATCGCTTAATCAATCAACCAATCAAACACACAAAAACATACCAAGCCATATATCGCCACATCATCCGCACAGGATACAGGCAGACTTTGGCAGCAGATACGTCACATGAAAGATAGTTTGAGACTACTACAGTGCTGTCTGTCTGTGCAGAGGGAAAGAGAGCGGAGAAAGAGGGTGAAAGAATCGCCTCAGAGAGAAGAAGATTGAGGAGTGGATAAAAGCACGAAGCAGGACATCGCTAGGAGTTGGCTACTCGAGGCTAGCATGAGGAAACAGATAGAAAGAGACAAGGCTCAAAAACAAAGGCCAAGAATAGATAGTAAACAGATAGTAAAGAGATAGAAAGTTAGATGGAAAGTTAAATAGATAGTTGATACAGATGCAATGAATGAATGAATGAATGAAGGAATGAATGAAGGAATGAAGGAATGAAGGAATGAATACACGCGCAGTTTGTTCACACGCTGCGGATGATCCGGTGCGGCGTATGTCGAGCTAGCTTGTGTTTCTCTTGGGAGGGTATGAATACACAGCAGCCATCTACCTACCTACCTGCCTACAGGCTGCCGTGTGCGGCGTCTCGCGATCATCATTTGAGGCGTCTGCGATGCTTGTTGAGCCCCTTCTTCTTCGCTATTCTTTCTGTGCTTTCACAATCATTAATTCATTATCATTCATTTATTCATTGCGCGTTTCTCCATCAATCGCATTCTCTTTACTCAATCTCAATTGTGGCGATGATGATGATTGACTTTTCGAGAGATTCATTTTAAAAGCAAAGCAGAATGAATGTGAGAGGAAAAAGAAATCGTACTTGCTGTGCCAGAAGATCATCAGGTCCTGCGGACTTTCGATCGAGGCAAAGGCAGCAGCTGCCTCCGCATGAGGAACCCAAGCGGAGGCCAAAAGACACTAGTTTCGCAGAAGCAGGAAGCGTATTGTCCACGGCACTCGCAGCTTCGGCGCCGCTAGCGCTCCTTTCTCGGTCTTCCCGCGAGTCCACAGGAATCATTTCATTGCAAACCCTCCTCTTTCTTTGCAGTTACATTGCCTCCCCATTCTAGGCAATTGCCTATCAGGCGCTATACAGAGTCGCCTTTACCTTTTACCTTTGTTTGTTTTTAGTTGGTTGAAAAATAATAAATTGAAAGAAAAGAAAATAACTTTCGAGTGAGTTTGTGAGTGGGTTCGCGATTGTGAGCTAATTAGTTCAAGAGCTCGTTCGTTTGCAGCGCATGGAGATGCTCAGAAGTTGCTGCTGCACCCTCCGCAGAACCTTGGCCAGCTTCCAGGGAGAACGCGGCCATCGAACAGCCTAGCCTAAAGTTCCGGTGACACGCAAGTAAGCCGTCTTGGTTTCATGCCATTTGCGCATCCACAGACAAGATAGAAGGCTAGCACTAGCTAGCTAGTTATTACAGTGCTCTGCTGCTTTCTTTTAAAGTATGAACTAATTCATTTATTCATTAATTAAAAAAGATAACACAGAGGACCTGCAAAAGGAAAGGACTTTCTAGATTTGCTAATGTTATCTATGGTCGTCATTTCCATTTTGGTTTCACGCTTTCAATGCTATGCTAAACAAATTCTACAGAGAATTAGCACTTAACATTGATCGAATTGCACTTAAGATCGAACGAATTGCAATTTTTATTTTTATTTTCAGAATCTGCCTGCAATTCGTTGAGGGAGGATCGGCGGCCTTCTTCTTGAGGGGCGGCCGAAGCAAGCAGAAGGCATTCCGAGCCTCTTGCGCTCCTTGCCTTCCTCCCCTCTTCTGTGCCCTGCACTGCACTGCACTTCACTGCATTGCTCTGCTCTGCTCTTCTTTGCTTCTGGATGTTTCCAATGTCTGGCTGCCGCTTTCTCAGTGCTCAGACAAGGTGCTACTACTACGAGGAGCATCGCTAGGGGCTCCCTACGTGATACGCTACGGCTCCTCGTGCCAGCGCCAATGCCTCAGGTTTTGCTTTCCTTAAAGATAAAACTCTATATTAAAAGCCCCCTTCTTTAGACATAGCCTACAAGGATTCTATAGTTTTCTATTGTCTCCTTTTTCTTTCAATTTAATTTAATTTACAATTTTAATTAAAAATATTAGTTAAGAGGCTGCTGCATATTCGCACCTATGATAGTAAAAAGATGTATCCATCATCCAAAGTCGAGAATCGATCATAGGTTTGCGCTGGACCCACAGGATTAATGTGCGCCTGCGACACTGAGCTTGCTTGCGAAAGATACAGAGCCGCTGCCGCTGGACTTCAGCTCGCTTCAGAGGCAGAGCACGGATAATTCTTTGTAGGGCGAGAAAGGTTGAATTGCTGCAAGCGAATTCTACTGCGGAATTGGCTTCTTCATTCGAGGAGGGCCGAATGATTGATTGCCACATTCTGCATTCTTGTGGCGATTCTCGACTGCAGATTTCTTCGAGCTGCTGTTGTTGCTGCAAATGACAGCAGAACGAACTGCACAACGACACTATCGTCATCTTGGCATGGCAAAGGGGGAGGGCTTGAAGCTGCACTCGCAGGAATGAATGAGTCAACGGGTTTCTTCGAGCTGCTCGCTCTGGCGCCTGAAAACCTCGCTGCGAATTTTTGACAAACCAACAAAGGCTCTAATTGCCCGGTGGGATTCTAATCGTTCAATCGTTCAGGATATCGCTATTGTCCGGCATCGCTTCGGCAGCACTCGCTCGCAATTATTCATTCCACCACCACAAGCTGACACCTCAAGAAACCGAAACAAAGCCTCGCAGAACACACCGCTCGCAAAGAACCTGCCTGAAGCTTGATTGAAAGAAATTGAGCTCAAGTGAGTTCGCCAAGTCTCTAATCCTGGCGTCCTGATGACTGTCGATGACCATAGTTCAGGATTCATGACCACGATGAGATTATTTATCCTTTCAAGTTCAGGTTGTTCACTTATTCATGCAATTCTTCATTTCTTCATTTCTTCATTTCTTCATTTCTTCAGTAATTTTTGCATTGTCAATCAAATGTAATGCAATCTTGCGTAGCAAAGCAGTAGGCGATTCATTATGTACTCCTAAGACTAAACCAATCATAAAATCCCATCATTTCTAACTATCGACTCTGCCTCTTTTCCAAAAGCGCAAAAGAGAGGACACAGATTACTACTACTGTTTGTGGTAAGAAACCCCTACACCACCACTGTCCAGCAGCAAGATCACAATAGTTACGTTTGGGCGAGCTATTACACATTTGCTATAGTAATGGCTATATGAGGTGTTAGGAGTACCAGAGCCACAAGGACAGAGGAAAACAATAAATCGATGACCAGAAATCAACTTGAAGCGCGGGAAACTGTCGTCCCCGCAAGTCTGAGAAGAGGCTTTGCACGGCCCCGCACGGACCCCGTCGAGTCCTGCGGGTATCAATCTGGTGTATCCACTATCTAGTTTGGACGAGGTTCATGAGAGACATGAAAACAGAGAGCTTTTCCTGTTTCTTTTTATTTATTATTCATCGATGAACGATCATGCTCTCTTATACTGATAAAGAAAGAAAGAGACTATGAAGATCAATTGAATAATGATGTCACAGTGGTCGAGTTTCGATTATCACCTCCCGGTCGCTATGACAGGATGCTCGCACGAACAAACAGCTAAACGTCCAAATAGTCAACTGATTGAATCGCATCTCAGCAGACCGTCAAGTCTTGATCGCACGCTCACTCGATCATTTATTCCTGCATTGATGCACTGTTCTCGTTTACATTATTATTTACAAAAAAAATAATAAAAATAATCATGAACTAATAAATCATGAGTCTTTTCCTTCCTTCACTGACACTGTGAAACAGGAAGATGGAGAAGGTCAGCGCAGACGCTTATCCACCTTAACCAAACTAATGGCTTCTCCTTACATACCTTTTCTCCAGCTTGGCATACGCCTCATAAACACCACGCTGCCCGCGAAACTTTAAGGTTTGTTTTTCATTCCTCGTTCTGCTTTGTTCTGACCGTTCTGTTCTTTATGCCTAGTGTTCTGAACGGGGTACGTTCTTTTTCGAGTTGTTCTTTTGAATCACCAAGACCACTCGACGCAACTTGGAGTCTTGCGTTGAACGCACGCACGCACGCAAAGGAGCGTATTGCAGACTCTGTCTTCGCACGAAACTGGATTGGGAGCTTGGACATTGGCTGAGAGGGCTGACAGATAAATAGCTAAGGGGATATCTTCTTCTGGTGAAGCCTGAGGGAGAGATGGCGGAGGAGGACGACCTTGATGCCCAGCTTGCGGCCTTTGAAGCCGAGGTTGCAGATATTGATGTAGAGGTGGATGAGAAAACTACCGCTGCTGAAGCTACTACACAGTCAGCTCAACCAGGTCCTTTAAAGGATGATAATGTTGTTTTTGCATCGTCATCCTCCTCCTCTTCATGCTCAACACCTCATGTAGCAGCAAAATCCACTGATGAGAGTGGAACTGAGGACAAGCCAGGCAATCACCAAAAAACTGTGAATGTGGCTTCATCAATAAGTCCTTCTGTAATCTTGACAGAAGAAGTTGCAGTCACTGCTCAGCCTACATTAAATCCGGAGTACCTTGCAGCTCTACAACGGCATCAAGAAGGAGGGTATAAGCGACGCAAAGTGGGTGTGTATTCTGCTGAGGACCCTGTAGACGAGGACGATACCCAAGGTTCAAGTAAATCAGCTTCCGTGGGGGGTTCTAATGAAGTTGATACATCTACAACAGGAGCTACTGAATCTGCGGCAACATCTCAAAGTCATTTGCGGGTAGGTGCAACTGGCGTGTTTGAGGATAAAACTCTTGATGAATGGCCTGAGAATGACTTTCGACTTTGGGTTGGCCAGCTGGGAAACGAGGTCGATGATAAGCTTCTCACGAGCAAATTTTCAGATTACAGAAGTTTTAACATGGCCCGAGTTATTCGAAACCGCAAGACTGGCAAGTCAAAAAACTATGGCATTGTCAGTTTTCAAGACCCAATGGAGATGGTGCGAGCTATGCGAGAACAACAGAAAAAGTACTGCGGAACACGTCGCATGGAGATTCGAAGAAGTCGTGCAGAAGACCGTGATCTCTCCACGGTGCGCAAAAACGACAAGAAACGCAAGAAGGCTTTTAAACGCCTGGGAGTAATGTAATTTTCCAAAGACCGTAACTGCGCTTTCTGTGAATACTTTACGCCTGACCATCAGCGGAGGTGTAGACTGTTTGGACTAGTTGACTACTAGCCACTGCATGATCGATTATGCGAGAAAGAAAAGCCATCTGAGGTTCTAGTTTCTTGTGCTATACAAGGTGGCAGTCACATATGCATGTTTACAAAACCTTCACCACAACAAGTCATACTTGCCCGCTAAACGTATTCATTGGACAAGGGTGATTTTTATAAATTGTAACTTTATCGACGCATTGAATTTTCAACTTTCCGGGCTAGTCGTTTCTCTATGTTGAAGTTATATACATAAAGCGGTCGATACCTTTTATATCGTCAGCTATACTACTTCAAATCATTTAGATCTTGTCTCATGCACCGGACTCGAGGACCTAGTACAGTCCTATGTGTCCTAAAGTTTCCTGTAAGACACTATGGGACAAACCATGGATGTCCCAAGTGTGGTAAAATGGGTTTCGCAGTTTGAGTTGTAAATGTCTACCAAGGGTCGGGCAATTTGCTAGCCTTAATCATCATATGATGACGAGAATCTTGTTTTCTTTGTTGACAAGAACTCCTGGCGAGTACTTGCAATCTCTCTGTGTTAGGAACAGAGTAAATATTGGCATTTCATTTTGCTCTTCAGCCTAGTTCTCAGGCTGAGTGTTTGTTGAGCACTTTGAGTGGACCGTCTTGTGTTGTGCGAAAGGTAAATGCTCAGGCCAATAGTAAGATTGGGGACAAAAGTCTGCATTGTGACGTCGGGCAACTTACTGGCCGAGTCTAGGGGTGGTTGGTCAAATATTGGAAAATTAAAAACAAAATCTGTTTTCTTGTTTAACTTCGGAATGGAAGAACATTTGACAGCGTTGATGGTGTTGATATCACCTCATATGTTTACGCTGTGGTTGGACCCTATGCATTTTTTTGAAGATGGAATCATGTTTTGATTTTCTGGTAAAGTGGTCGCAGCGGAATATGTACCCGGGCCGTGGTTTAAGTGTGCTGGCTATCGCAAGCTGCTCGCAAGAGGTTTGAAGACGACTGCTCACACCTTAGGGATACTTACTGAGGAGGCTGGCCTTCTCTTAAATTATAGTCAGCACATGCACAAATATTTATACGAATTCCAATCTAGACTATTCGAGTTCGGCAACGGTGGGATTCAAAAGGATTTCATAATTTATTCTTGTTTACTAACTTCAAAGATTAGCACCAGTAGCATAAAGTTCCTGCGTTAACCAGCTCAAACATCTTCCATTTGTTCAAAGAAGAATTCACCTTAAAGAAACAGAGATCTTTGCACCTACCTAGCAGTATTTTACCATCATATAAGGTTTCCCTTTTGTTGGGAGTTCGACGTATGTAAGGACTTGGAATCGTAGGAGGGTGGAAAATCGAACAACCCACCTGTAGGAGACGAAGGAAAAAGTGTGATTGCCAACTTTACTAAAGAATTTATTTGCTTGCATCTCCGTACCCTTGCCTCAGCATGGATGTACTGACCCTTCTGATATGCAAAAATATCTGCTACCTACTACTATCACCTTAAATCTGTCTCATGTTTGTGGAGGACAAATGGAATTATAGACATGTACGGTCAGCTGATTGAACATCGCGCGTGGAGACGGTCTCAATTATCCAATTGGATTACCTTTTAAAGCGAGAGTGAGATGGCGAATGTAATTGATTTTGCTCCTAGTTTCCTCCACCTGCGGCCTGTCTACCTACAAGGTTGATCAGTAGGTTAGTTAGTCGTCCACCTAGGGACTTTTCAAAGTCTTAGAAGATATAAGGTATTTTCAAACCCTGCCCGCAAGCCAAAGCAAACGTGATTCTTCAGTCCTGAGTCGTGGTGACTCAGACAGTGTGTGGGGTCTCTATCCTTTCAGGCAATCCCCCTGTGCAAGGTCCGAACCTTGCATAATTAAAGAAGCTTATCCATATTTTGTTGATTCGTAGGAGTAAACCTCTCCACCGGAACCATGGAGAAGCGCCGCATTGAGAAAGGTCGCGTGGATGACCTTGTTCTCATTGAGGAGGTTTCACAAGATGAAATTGTAGCCACCTTGCGAAGACGCTTCGATACAAAGCAGATTTACACCTACATTGGTACAGTTCTACTATCTGTCAATCCCTTCAAGTCGATTCAAGGTCTATATGGTGAAGATGTAATCAACAAGTATGAGGGAAAGATGGGCTACGAACTTGCTCCCCATGTTTATGCTGTTGCAGAGGCAGCATATCGGTCCATGACAAGAACAAACCAAAATCAGTGTATTTTGGTAAGTGGAGAAAGTGGTTCAGGCAAGACTGAAGCAACAAAACGTGTTTTAGAGTACATTGCTGCTGTCAGTGGAGCAGGATATGCCGGCATTAAAGATGCTCTCCTCAATAGTAACCCTCTTCTGGAGTCCTTTGGAAACGCGCGAACTCTACGCAATGACAACTCATCACGCTTTGGCAAGTACATGGAGGTTATGTTTGATTACAAAGGTGAACCGGTTCAAGGGCGTATCTCAAATTACCTTCTTGAGAATCCTCGTGTGGTGGCTCATGTTGACGGCGAGCAAAACTTTCACATTTTTTACATGGTCTTGGAAGGCATGCCTGAAGCTCGCAAGGCTGAGTACAAGCTCGCGGGACGGAAACCTAGCTCATTTGCATACCTTGGCTCAGATCGACCTGAATCGCAACGAAGTGCAACCCCTGATTTTGCCGGCATTGATCGTGCTATGGATGGTGTTGGACTCTCTGCTGAGCAAAAGTCGAGTTTGTACCGTATCATTGCAACAGTGCTGTGGGTTGGACAAATTCAGTTTGAAGACGATCATGCTGCCGGTGGAGATAGCGGCAAATCAGGCAGCAAAGTAGTTAAGATTGGAGAAAGTGGTGAAGCACTGACGAATGCAGCCTTCTTAATGGGGGTAAAGCCCGAAGCCTTGGAAAATGCGCTGATCATGCGTAAAATTGTCACTCGCGGTGATTCTGTTGATAAGGTTCTTCATAAGGAGGAGGCATACGAAACTCGTGATGCCTTGGCAAAGGCATTGTATGGCCGCACTTTCCAGATAGTGGTGAACTGGATCAATATGGCCATTAAGAATGAGGAGCTGGCCAACGATCCCCAATATAAGCGAAACAGCTATCGTAAGTACACAAGCATTGGTGTGCTCGATATTTATGGATTCGAGATCTTTGAGTTCAACAGCTTCGAGCAGTTGTGCATCAATTACTGTAACGAGAAGCTTCAACAGCTCTTTATTGAGCTGACGTTGCGTGCTGAGCAAGAGGAATACGCTGCAGAAGGAATTGAGTGGGAGCACATTGAGTACTTCAACAACAAGACCGTGTGTGATTTGATTGAAGCTAAACAAAAGCCTCACCCAGGTGTTTTGGCATTGTTGGATGAGGAGTGTTCACTGTTGGGCAAGGTTGATGACCTGACGCTGCTGAAAAAGATGGACAAGACTTTACGTGATCACGAGCATTACCATGAGGTCAAGGTGAGCCCGCATCATTTTGTGATTAAGCACTATGCTGGAGATGTCAAGTACACAGCCACCGGATTTTTGGACAAGAATCGTGATACCCTTTGGCGCGACCTTGTGGAAGTGTTGGCTGTATCATCAGAATCTTTTGTGCAATCGTTGTTTCCGGAGGGCAAAGAAAGACGTGATCAGAAGAAACCACCCACAGCGGCAACAAAGTTTCGTCAGCAGATGCACGAGCTTATCGGAACGTTGCAGCTCTGTAACCCGCACTACATTCGCTGCATCAAGCCGAACGAAAAGAAGATGGGCGGTTTGTTCGAAGTTGAGCGTGTAACGGATCAAGCTCGATACCTTGGCTTGCTGGAGAACGTACGCGTTCGGCGCGCAGGTTTCGCCCACAGAAAGCCCCTGGACGAATTTGTGCATCGTTACAAGATGCTTTCAAGAAAGATTTGGCCAAAGGGCTCTGGCAACCTTCAAGAGGATGCCCGCCACATTTTTGAAGCTGTTGGCATTGACGAAGATGGCTTTCGATTTGGTCACACGAAGGTGTTCATTCGCAAACCGATGACTTTGTTTGCGCTCGAAGATATGCGTGAAACTAAGATCCATGGTCTTGTGGCAACTATTCAGGTGTGTTTCCGTGCTTGGAAGGCTCGCAAATTACTCAAGGAGCTGCGCGATCGATCGATGAGTCTGTTCAATGGTATGAAACGCCGGGGTGCCTCATTTCGTGTTTACTTTTTGGGAGACTACATTCGTGTACAAGAGCATCCAGGCGTGATGGCCGCAGTCAAAGGCGGGCGCATTCTCTTTGCTGATACCGTTAACAAGATCAACCGCAGCTGCAAGGCGCAGGTGCGCCTGTGTGTTGTGACTGCGACAGAACTTTTGATCATCCGTGCAAAGCCGAGCAAACAACAGAAGAATAGCTATGAATTTAACGGAGTATCACGCCGCATGTTGCTGGGAGATCTTACACTCGCTACGCTTTCTACATTTGCGGACGGTTATGTTGCGCTTGATGTCGCGTCCCGATCGCAGCCGACTCTGTTTTTGCATGCTTCACGAAAGGCCGAAATCATCACGATCCTTAAGGGTCAATGTCCTAACCTGGAGATCAAATTCAAGGATAGCTTTCAGTATGTTTCACTCAAGCCCTCGATGTTTGGTGGAAAGTCTACTACAGGTCCTACGGAGGAGCGAACTGTTGTCTTTAACGAATCTGCAGGAGCGACGCCCTCTGCAGACAGTTCCAACATGCCAAAACTTGCATATGCAAAGTCTCAAAACGCGGTGAGCGTCCAAATCCCTCCTGTGATGGGTTCGCGTGCACTCATCCAGCTCAGTCATGCTGCATAAAATAACGACAACGCACTGAGACCACAGAGTCACAGCACTATCTGCCCTCCAACAAATATCCCAGACACAAACAAAAAAAACTAAAGAAAGAAAAAGGCTCGGTACTCCACGAGGCACGCTAATAGTCGTGCTATCCGTACATTTTGAGCTTGACAAGAAATGACATATGTCAATAGAAGATTTAAAATTAAATGCAAATACGAACATATATATATATATATATCAAACTGCAATCTTTCCCCATCAGTGAATAAGTTGCTGTTTTGTTTTTTTGGTGAAGAAGAAAGAACTAGCGTTCGTCTGTTAGCAAAGGACATTGGATCCTTGCAAAATTTGACCAGCCATTTCATAGAACCTAATCACACGTCTCTGTTATGATGTATCGGTAGAGGGGAATTCAATATCTTGTAGATCTTTTTCTTTCATCATTGGATAAGAGTAATACAAAATCTTTGCACAGCATCATATGCACTCAGCGACCGGCGTTTTGACCGAGATTTGCCTTGACAATCTTCAAGGGAGGTTCATTTTCCGTGGCCAGTTGACCTGCTAGCACAGCCATATCTACGCCAAAACCTCTAATACGACCGCGAACCCCATTCTCGGTTGTAGCGTCAGCAGCTCTCGTCTTCGATCTGGGCCCTTTCGACCTTTCTTTCCGTCACCATTCTGCCATACTACTATTATCTGCTACTCATGCTAGCTCAACCGCTCATGTATTGGTTGTGATGTGTGTGCTGGCGTCACGTGCACGGATCCAACATGATCAAACAAAATAGTGTTGCTGAAACGAACCCTTACCAAGTTCTAGTAGGTACCTACCTACCTACTCTTACCTACCTACACTCACTAACGGCAGCAATGTCATAACTCTATTCATGATTCCTGTATTTCCAAAGCTGTCATGTAACCGCGATTTCCCCTACAGGTGCTGTTTTGCTCAGCCGACGAAGCGTCCTCACCCTCCATCTATGTTGTCGTTGCTGCTGTTGTTTGATCGCGTTACTAGTCTGCGTCGCCGTCTAGAAACAGTATCTTTGAAAGGGAAAGATACTGCTACGGTGTGTGCCACCACGAAAGTTGGTAATCTGGAGTCTGCATCAGAGAAATCACTCAAGCTAAACTTAACGCTTCCTAGGCTGGCTAGCAAGGACAAACTGGAAGAGGATCATGTATGATGGACTTTTGGAGTCATGATACTGACATTGGAGAGCAAAGGAGGAAAAGGCGCAGCAGCACAGCAATAGTGATGACGACACAAAACAGGTTTCGAAGAAGGTCAGATCAAGTCGTACGTACAATTTGCATAAGAAGAGCTTACACCTGGATTGGGGGGTAGTCGAGAGATGGAAAAGTGATGGATGCTCTGGGACATGTCAAGCTGTCTTAACTTGACGTGCCCAATGCATGAAGAAGGTATCCTCAGTTCTGAAGCGTGCTCAGAGGACATTACAAAGCATCGCGAAATTAAGGACCATAGTTGGATACAGTTAGCCTGAGTGCTGGTTAAATAAGAGATAGCCTCGAAAGCCAAGCTTTGGGGGCATTATTAACCATAAATAGAACATAGTTAAAATGCCAATTCGACAATTAAACCAATAAAATTTTGCTTACCGAGTGTCAAGCAATTGGGCGACGTTGTTCGCCGCAAATCCTGAAGCATTCAATTCTCAAAGTTTATAATTTTGTTAGAGTATTTGAAGTATGCAAGGAAGACCCTGTCTATGATGAAAGGCTTTGTAATTGTAACTAGAACGAGGTCAAGGTGGGTCAAGAAAGCGAGTTCCTTTGAAGGGCTGGAAATTGGACCTGTGCAACATGCTGTCAGACAGTGTCGTGCGTTGTCAAAAGACCGAGAGTGCAGATTTGAGCACCACAGCAGATGGAAACTGACGAGAACAACATAAGTAGGTACTTAGAATACCCATCGCTGTAAAAGAATGTATTGTAAAAAAAAAGAAGTCATCGTCCTGTAAACGCAATGCGTTCACAACTTCCTTCAATATTTTATGTAATGTGTAGAATTTCAACATGGTTCAAAGGGGATAATATCCTCTGCCACATTCGAGCATGTGAAGAAAACAAGGCAAGTTTTTGATTGAAAGAACAGATGCTTAGTTGGGTCGCGTAGAGACCCTAGGTATTAGGAATTTTGTTCAAAATTTTCACTAGCTCAAGTTCTTTAAAATCAGGTGCAGCATCTTCCTAGTCTTCCAGATTCGCACAAAAAAGCTTTCGTTTGTAGCCTGAGAAAAATACTTATACCTTTCCGTTCCGACTATATTCATTTATGCAATGTGACAGCCAAAACGGCAACCGCCATAAGTGCAAACAGGTTTTTGTCAGAGCGAATGGCCAATTTGGAGCGGTTACCTACCCTAAACAATAATGTCACTGTTCTTTTTCATAAAAGGGCAGACAACCATGAGAAGTACGGCACACGGCGTTCTTCTCTCTGCTTCGCATACGGCGTCCCTTTCACCCGCTTCTGAGCAGCACATGTCCCAAAGAAAGAAAAGAAATCTCCAAGAAAGCTCACAGCTTTATGAAAAAAAAAAAAAAAAAACCAAAAAAAAAAAAAACTTGAAGAAATGAAAACATGTTAGAAGCGAGAATTCCTGCGCGGTGTTCTTTTTGAGGAGGCTAAGAAACTTTTTGAGGTGTAAGAAATTGCTGCGCTCTACGCATTTGATTTTATTTTTTCAAGTACTTGCACCATACATGGTACTAACTTCAGGTTCTTTCCAACAAAACAAAAACGCCAAGAACCAGGCCTCCATCTTTTCGTAACCAAAGTAAACAAAACACACCCAGTGCTACTGTACAACCATAAAATATAACTTAGGTACATCATTTTTTTTTCCCTTCAACATATTTCAACATACTATCATATATATAAGTATTAAAAAAAAAAAATTAAGTTCTCAAATAAATAAAATAATAAGCTAGCTATCAGAAAGAAAAAAATACTTAAAACTCTTTGTTCAACGGCGAAAGATGGATCGCCACCGAGTCCAAAAGCCACATCGACGGGTATTTTTTTCGAATTCCAATTCCATTTTGAACTCCTATCGGCCCATACTCACTCACTGGAGCGGGGTCCTTTGCTTCACCTTTTCTTCATTCGGAGCGTCTCTGGCCAGCCATTCCATTTGCTTATCCATCCGCCTGCCCATCGACGCATTCATTGGCTCGGCTGCCTTGGCTGCTCAGGTAGAGACTGCTTGCTTGCTTGCTTGCTTGCTTGCTTGCTTGCTCTCCAGTGCTGGCTGGACTCGAGATGAATGATTCGAGCCGCAGCGTCGTCGAGACAAATCCTTGGCAAAATCAACTTCGAAATGAGGTGGAGGGAGGTGCTGGTGCTAGCGCTCGCTGGTCGAGGAGGTTTCCGTTGTCGCTCTCGCCGTTGAAATTGCTTGCGGAGGTCACTCGCTGAGGCATTCGGGAGACGTGGAATGCCGTGCCGTCGTTTCGTGGCGAGCTCGCCACTGCCGCTTAGGGTCTGAAGGTTCGAAGGTCTCACCGTGCTCGAATGCTCAAGAGCTCAAATGCCACCGCTGGGCGTTTTTGAAGACGCACGGGAGTGCAGTTCATGTCAGCCTTCGTGCAGGATCGAACTTGAAGAATTCATTCAAATTCCACGGAGGCCGACGAGGAGGATAGCTCAAATCAAGCCAGCCAGCTTGAAGACCGCTCTCGTGCTCTCCATCGCGAGGGCCTACGTACCCGCTTGACTCTCTCGCTTCTTTCTCGTCTCGCAAGCCCCCGAGCTCTCGCCTGGTCTTGATCTTCAGGAGAGCGAGATTCACCTCCGCTTTGTGCGCCAGGCTTTGCGGGGGTTGACTGGCCCTGTGGACAATCCATGCAGGCAGCTCTTTGCCGGCAGGCAGGCCAATCTGCTGCGCCCGAGCTCATCAGCTTATGCTGCTGGCATCCCGAGGATGATCCGCATCGCACGATTTGTGAATTTGCGTGAAAGCGAGTCCAAGCCGCTTGCTGATCCACCATTCTGGTGTGGCCATCCATCCATTCATTCATTCCTTCATTCATTCATTCGTTCAATCATCCATGAATCAATCATGAGAACCAGAGGCCATCCAGCCATCGATTGATCGATCGATCGATCGATCGGGCAGAGCTGATCCCAGGAATCCCTGTGCAGATTTGCTGCGAGCCTGATCGGCCTGGGCCCTCGGGCGTCTTCTTCTCAAGGCCACCACGAGCCGATCAAAGCTGCCAGTAACTCTCTCGCTCGCTAGCTAGTTAGCTGGCTTCCTCGCTCGCGTTGGCGATTGAGCTTTCGTCGATCGTAAGACCACAACGGCGTGAATCATTAATTTCATCGCCGCATTTCGCGAACCTTAGCCGCCGCGATTCATTCCTGGGCACAGGGAGCTAGCTAGCTAGCTAGCTATAGCAAGGAGGCTGGTCTTCTAAGTACAGACTGTTTGTTCACAGGCAAAGCGGAATAGCACGAATACAGCTGCGAAACCGTGGCACAGAAACCAGAGCGGACTAGGGCTTTGGCGAGCGCAGGAGTCAGTCACCCATCGCCAATCCAGGTCGTTGGACCCCGTTCAATTCTTCAACCAACTTGCCTCCAGAGGTGGACAGATAGATAGATAGACAGACATCGTGGTATCAATCATATCATGACTTACACCTCTGCCAAAGCACCCCTAGCTTCTCGCGCTTCTTCTGCCTCGCTCAGAATCCCCACAGTGAACTTCCAGCCAAGAGCAAGCAGCTTTCGCGGGTACGTTCTACCCACCCACAACGCATCATTCATTCCCTCGCGGCCGCAGCTCCGCGCGCAGAAGCTGCTCCAAGCTATTCCCACTCTCTCTGGCTGCTTCGAGCTGCTTCGAGCTGCTTCGAGCTGCTTACAGCTGCTCTCAGCTTCCACACTACCACAGTGGGCCGTCCAAAACTCGACAGCTGCGGCCTCGCTCGAGCCCCGGAGCTAACGCCCACCTAGGACCGCGCCTAGCTCGCGGTGCGCCGGCGGAGCCGCGCGGAAAAAGCAGTGCGGGGGATTAAGAAAAAGAAGTACGTAAGTAGTTCGTAGCTATCGAGTGCGGGAACAACAAAGCGGCGTATGTATGTATGTATGTATTTACGATTGCCCAGGTTGGTTTTCCTGGTGCGTTGTCGGTCAAAGTCGTAGACTGCAATGGATGCACCGTCTGCCGCCTGCTTTCGGATTGGACCCCCACCGCGAATTCCAAGCGTGCCAAAGGGCTTCTCGAGGCTGCTTATTGGTCGCAGTTCAACTTCGTGTGAGCGCTTTCTTTTTCCCTCGTTCTTTGTTTCCCTGTGTTCTGTTTGTGGTGTTTCGAGATGGCTATAGAGAACAATGAGAACATATGTTATGTCGTTCCATTCTTTTATTATTATTTGAATTTTGAAATATAAAGTTTTTCTTTTTTCTTTCCAAATGAAATAATAATAATATTTTTTTTTTTAAAAAAAAAATAATAATTATAATTTGAATTTTTTAAATATGTTATTGTTCTTTTATTCGTATTGACGCGCATGTGCCATTCAAAATACTTCTAAAACATTTTGAATTTTAAATTATTTTAGTGAGTGGGCTTTTAATCAAAAATACAAAGAACAGAGAGAACATTTGAAAATAAAAAGGCGTTCCTTTCAATCGTTCTTTCTCCTTCATTCTGCTCGTTCTGGTCGGACCCCTCTTTTCTTCACAAAGGTGAGGGACTGACTGACTCACCAAGCTGATGTGATGGGTCTCTTCACCGTCAATCCGCTCATCCCAGTCTATTCCAGCTTGTCATTCTTCCCTGCTTCCACAATTCATTTCTGCCTCAGCGCATATGACGATCATGACGGTCCTGTCATCTCGGCTCTTGATTTTTCCCAGAGGATGATCGAGAATCAATTGCCTCTAGAGATAGATAGCCTAGCTAGCTGCTGCCTAGCTAGACTACCAAGCAAGCACCTCATCATCAGATGGGACCTACCTGCCGGTACTGCATCGAGGGACCTTCGTAATAGAGAGAGAGATGGCGGAATGACCAGGCGCCGCCGATTCACAGATGATCACTGTTGACATGAGTGAGTGAGTGAGTGAGTGAGTGAGGGTCATGGAAATTGAAATTACCGCACAGCAGCTGCAACAGCAAAGTTCCCAGCTCGTCCCTCTTCGACCAAACCAAGCAGAGGTCCCCTGAGTTGTGCGTGGCCTTCATGGCCTTCTCCTTTCTGGCCTGCGACCAGCATCTTTCGCACGTGCTGGGTGGAGCTGCGAGATGATCGAGTGGGCGGGTTCGAGAGAGCATTCGATCTCAGCTCTTCGAGGCCGCCTTCGGTTTCCAAGCTTTGTTAGTTGGTTTCCGTTTCTCCACATTGGGTTCTGACGAGTCGGCGCTCTTTGCCGGATCTGGATTCCTCCTTCACGAGAGCTGCTGTCTTCAGGCCTGAATGGACCCGGGCCCAAGTCGCCTTTTCAAACTGGTCCTCGCGCCGATACGCGTGCGAATCCACCACGATGACGGACGCACAGACCGACAGCGTCGGCTCAGGTTGAATGAATGAAACCTCCTCGCTTCAGCTCCTGTGCATGTCAGACCCAGTCAATGGCCGCCTCAGCCGATTGATTCATCGATCCACCGCTCCATCGGCAGATAGAGATGGTCCCCGTTTTGCAAGCCGCTTTTCAAGCCGCTCTTGGCCGTCGTGGTCTGTCTTTTCAAGGTCATGTCTTCTCAAGATTTCAAGACCATGTCTTTTCAAGGTTTCAAGACTATGTCTTTTCAAGACCATGTCTTTTCGGGTTCCTGGGAATCAATCTCTGGCCGCCGTTCGATTCGGGCCTCCACATTGCCGCGGTAAGCTGAGAGCGTCTGCTTAAGAAGAGGTCTGCTCAGCAGGTAGGTAAGAGGGTACCTCGATTTCACTCAGACCGCCCCTGTTTCCTATCTTTGGGTCCGCTCAAGAGCCGCTGAAGTGGCATACCGAAGAGATGAGACGAACTTCTCTGAGAACCCGAGTTTAAAATTAGAAATAGGAAAAAATATGATTTTAACTCAGTACCACTCGTAAGAGTGGATAACTAACTGACTAACTAACTAAATAAGTAAATGTACGTACATACATACATACATACATACCTACTGCAAAGGTGGGATGACGAGCGACGAGTCGAACCTGAAACGTCTCGGCGGCCTTCCGTCAGTTCTAAAAACCAAAGCTGCGAGATGAAATTGGACCTGGGAGGGACGCCTCAGTCGGCGCCAGGCGAGCTGCGCTCTCACTCTCTTTGCGAGCTTCAACTCGTAAGCCTTTTTACACTGCAATGCACTGCGCCAATAGTCCCCTGCAAGTGCTTTCTTTCTACCCTTTGCGGCGTCAAAATTCACTCTAAAGTAGAGCAGAGCACCGTACCTACCTACTACCTAGATACCTCTAGCTAGCGATAACTAGGTCTTCGGAGATTTCACAATCTCAGCGTCATCAGACCGCCTCTACCATGCGCTAGTGTTCAGCTAGGAGGTGCCTAGGAGTAGGCTTTCATCATGTGTCATTAGGGGGTTTGAAGGGGCGGACTCTCGTTTTCGAGGCATAGGTTACGCAAAACGGAACGGAAGAGATAAGAGCTTGAAGTCAGGCTTCAAGTTTGCTTGGCGTGGCGACACATCCGTTTTCTTTCCGCTCACTTGTTCTCGTCTACGCTTCGATCTTTGACGAATTACACGATTGAACATCCTCAGAGACCAAAGGGCTAATAAGTCAGACAGTCGGCCTATCTCGTCGTCTTCGTGGGTTTCGTCGTACCTGGTAAAGGCTTGGGTTCTTTGCTGGAAAGCTTCACAGCGCCGTTCTCGAGACAGCAAATGCCAACGAAGAGGAATAAGCTTCGAAGAGCAAGCTCATGTGTTGGACCTCACCCATAATTTGAGTGGGCATTTCTAAAACGGAGAGGCGGAATCTAAATTTGTTCAGTTCGGCTATTCGATGACGCAGAGTGAAATTTGTGATTCTGTATGCAAAAACCATGTTTTATTCTTCAAGCTGGCGACCTTTGCGATGCTCTTTCAGCCGATAGTGGACATCGCATATGTATGTAGGTAGGCAGGTACAACTTGCTCATAGACGTTCGTGCCAGGCAAGAAGTCAGAATTAGAATTATCTAGCCAGGTATGCATGCAGTGCAAAGATGAAGATCGCAAGAGTTTCTTTTAAATGTAAACGTGGAGTCGGCACTAGAGGCAGCAAAACAAAATCCTATCTCATGACGTATGATGACGACATGGGGCAGTCAGGATTTCAAGCAAGTTTGAAAATGCAGATGTGTTTGATTTTTCTTTCATTATTTTAATTATAAAAAGCACACATCAGCAGATCACGCCCTACTTTTTTTTTTAAGATCACGCAGGGCGGCGAATGCTGCTTGCTTTAAAACAAAAGTTCTTCCTTGAATAATTAATTCATCAGCCACGCTCGAGCTTGACAAGGTCGCAATTTGGACACGCACCTTCAGTTCTGCGAATTTTATATCCTATCATTTTTTATTTTTATTTTTTATTTTTAAAATAAAGTTTAATTGAATTTAGTTTTTATATTTTTATTTTTAAAGAAGGAAAAAATTGGAAAAAGAAAAAAGGTTTGTGCTTTTTCCTATTTAATGTGTAAACTTGGAATTCGGGAAATGTTGACGAAGTGTTGGGAGAGCACGAAGAAGTACGAGTTATCTCTCTAGAAAAAAGGAGGCTTATAATGTCCTCATTCCGGTTTCCATTCGAAAGCACCTCAAGACTTGGCAGCTTGAACGTGCCACGGCAACTTTTAATTTTCCCAACAAGTCCTACCTACCTGCCTACTGCAGTCCTCTGCTTTGGTTTCGATCTTGAGCACACGAGGTTCTGTCCTGTAGCGGCATACGCGGGGTTGAGTCGCGCGCATCGTAGCGCACACTACGCACCCACCCCTGGCGTTGCTTTCTTGAACATACGACACGTGAGACCTAAACAGACAGCTCACTTCGGCATTTTAGAGGCACTCACCCAGGTAAGGTGCACAGCACGTACGTACCTACTGCCATGATGCTGCATAGACAGACAACCGTGCAGCTTTGAATCAATTGAACCTCGCTCGAGCTAGAGACAGACAGAAGAAATTGAAATTGATACACAGTGCGCATCGCAACCGTGGTACACACCCTCGCTCGCAGGCTACTTCTCTGTTGCGGTGGGCCAGCTTACTTAGACATTTGAAAGAGTGGAGGGCTTTGCGAGTTCCCTCCGCGCGTGCAAGGCAATGAATAACGAGTGAAATGCCCTGCCTGGCTTGTTTTTAGTTTTCTTTCGAAGAAGACTTGGAGTATGCAGAAGGACTTGAAGAGATTAGTTGCCTCCGACTCTCTCTCCAGAGCGTAGGTACGTGGAGCGAGAACGGCTTAAATACTTCTTACCCACTGCCGTCTTCTGTGGTTCTCTAATACTGCCAAGGAGTCAATTTGGTTTCTTTTGGCACCGCTGTAACAATGCAATGTGCGACAGTCTTGGCTTGAGTTTTTACCCAAGTTGCTCAAAGGTCATTTCAACCCAAGTGATTTGCATCCAACTTGCTACAAGGTCATTTCAACCCAAGTTGCTCAAAGGTAAATTCACTCTGATTGATTAATGAGAGAGCCGCTGGAAGTTGCTGCAGAAGCTGGCGGACCCGCGCAAAAAGAAATCGCTCCTGACGACGGCTCCTTCCTCAAGATCGGCATCCATAATTAACCACCAACGCATCGGTCCTCCACAGCCCGTGCTTTGGGAGTGCGCCGAAGCTTGGGCAAGCCTGATTTGCTGGCAGAGCATTTCTCATTCTCGCTCGCTCAGCCTATTTGGCCCAAGATTCTGACCCGACTCAGCCAAACAAACAAGCAAACAAAAGAGCAAAGATGGCGCCAAAGCCAAATCCAAACAAAGCTCTCTCGCCCTACTACTTAGCTTAGGTCCATAGTCAGAGGTAACGAGTTGAACGAAATCTTTTTGCTAAAATAATATCTGATTACCGAAAGGAAGGAGGCCATAGCTCTCCTACTACTACGGATGATACCGCCACTACCAAGTCCAAGTCCGCTACGGTGTCCTTGCTGACTTTGGCGGGCACGAACTAGTGATGAGGGAAAGAACCAAGAATTCGCGGATGCCGCTGCGCGCTCTTTTCTCCTTCTCTTCAAGTTCCTTCTTTCGCCAGCCACCTTCTTCTCTTTTTCAGATCCGAATTCTACACGTTCTGTTCTTTCATGCCGTTCTCCTTTTCCAACGCACCTCTGCCTGTTCTGTTCCACTTCAAAGTTAGCCCTGCATCGTATGTTTCCGTTCTGTTCTTTTACGAAACAAACTTTTGAAGTAAAGTACTCCAAGTTGAAATGGCCATCCAACATAGCTAGAGGCTCAAACAGTTTTCTTATTATTTATAGGCAAGCACTACCAACTTTTTCCAATTAAAAATAATGTATATATACACGAAAGAAAGAACACCTAGGAGTACCAGGCAGGGCCACTAGGCAGACCGACAGCAGGAACAAACAGAGAGAAAGGAGCGGGCAAAGAAAGGAACGAGCGAGAGAACGGCGGCTGTTCTGTTCTCCTGCGGCTTCTTCCGTCCAATTTTCCCACGCATACGCACGAAGATGACCTTCTCGCACTTGGCCTGTTTTGCTCGCACGGCACCAACTTCCCATCACCACCGCAGGGCTCGCACTGCTAGGCGGTCCTAGCTGCCTCCTAGCTGCGAGAAAGCAAGCGAGAAGGATCGAGCTCCAGTTCTTCGCTCTGGAGTTCTCCTCTCTAGAGCTCTTCTACTGCGCCTCTATGTACTGCGTATAGGCGGACGGAAAGCGCCGCTGTGGCTGCTGCTTTCAGAACGGGCGTCCTCAGGCGGAGCGGGATCCTTCAGGCGCATCCATCGCGAAGAAGGCCGCGACCCTCCTCCCCTTTCCGCTTGTGGCCCAGGTTGGACTTGTCCGCGATAACGCAGCGAAGCGTCTGCGACATATTGAGGCGGAGGAGGAGGCCAGGATCTAAATCTAAGGAAAGAAGTTGGCCGCCGGCTGCTTTTCAAACCACCACCACCCAGCAGCAGCAGCAGCAGTAGAGGTGATGAATAAGACGATCATGGAGAGGCACGTTCGTGTGCTCCTTACTTCTTCAAACCTCTCTTTTTTAATTCATCTTTCAGGTAGTTCTTTCTTTTTGCATTCCTCCATTTCCATCGTTGCTGCGAACCTGAAGAAGAAGGTTGCCTTTTTGGCCTTGGAGCCTCGAGTTAGTTAGTTCTCTCAGACCGCGGCCCGTTTCCGTGTAATTTCTTTCTTCCAGGCCTGGCCACCGTGGTGTGTGCACGCCGTCGTCACCGCCTGAGGTGGCCCTAGAGTTATGGTTGGCGGGGTCCTACCGGGCGGTGCCGCCGAGGTTTTAAAGTTTCTGGACGGGGAGATCCTAGAGCAAGCCTACGCTCGCTGGTAGTACTTCTTTTTCGAAGTTTTGTTTCAACTATGAATGAATAAAAGGAGATCATCGCAACTGATTTTTCTATTTTTAATTTTTTACTTTAATGTGTTCTATTTCAAATTTTATTTAAAATTAAATAAAAGCATTTTTTGTTTTTAATTATTTTTAATTAAGTGTGATAAATTATTTATTTTAATACATATTTTGAACAGAAGTGGCGTGTTCAAATTATTGACCGCTCACAATGAGCGAGCTTGTTTCTTTGTTTTTGAGGGAGTTTGAATTTGGAGCAGTGCCGGTCCGAAAGAGGTTTGGGTGAATGAAGACTTCTCGGGCTGTTTTGTTGATTGTGATTTGTATATATGGTATTTATTGCTTTGTTTTATTTTGGTGAAAAAAAGACTTAGCTTGTTCTAAAATGGAGCGAGGAAAGTATTGTTCATCCCTTTTTTTTAAAACGCTTCTTTTAAAAATAAAATTTAAAAGTGATGTTTTTATTATTGCTCAAACCCCAAAGGTAAAAGAAAAAGAAAGAAAGAAGAACACGTCAAATGTGATGAAAAGAACGATCGAAATCGTAGGTAGGTAGGTTTATTCAAACACTTTGAAAAAATGCAGATTCGCGCCTACTATACCCCTTCCAAATCGCAATTTGCATTGATTCATAGGGTATTATGAAAGTTAGAACCAGTATCAATGTCATCTGTCCCGGCTCGTCATCAGCTGAGATCCGCAACTCGGAACGTAAGCCCATGAAAAAATTTCTCGTTCGTTTTCCCATTCGTCGAAGGTGCATTTCACATCATAGGTAGGTACAGGTATAGATAGGTAGGTAGGTAGGTAGGCACATAGTAATTCCCTTCTACGTTCCAATAGGTAAGACCACTTCAGTTCTTCTTAGTAATACGGCATATGCGCAGTTTGTTCCTATATCTAGCTATATAGCTAGCTATCTGGAAAGCTCGAGCTCTCCGCTGCTTCGATGCGGATGCTGTGATGGTGCTCCTGAGGCAGCTTCTTCCCTGAGCTGTGATACGCCACGACTGCTGCCTGTGCCTGTGCCTGTGCCAGAGCCCTCTTCCCTTGTGCCTCGCATTGAGCGAAGTCCATCCTCGATTGAGACAGACCTCTCTGAGTTCCACTCTGCGCCCGAAGAACCCGTGAAGATGCGACTCCTTCCCTTCTTAAAGTTGGACTTCTTCTGTGCCCGCGAACGGACCGCCATACTCTTTTCCCGGTCTCTCTGTCCTGTTGCTTTGCCATTGCCTGCCTCCTTACTGCTATTCCTCCTATCATTACTCGCTAGAGCTAGATAAAGATTATTTTTAAGCTACCACTAAAGAAAGTGCCCTCCTTAGCTCTTTCTTTATAATAAAACCAAACGGGCCTTCTTCCACCTACGGGAAAAGAGGAGGGAAGATTGAACCCGACTGATCTATTTTCCTCTCCCAAGAAGCCGTCACCTCTGATTTTTTTTTCTCTTTCTTTCTTCTTTCTTGGGCGGACTGCTGCTAGCACCCCGCTACGTGCTCGGCTACTCTTGCTTGCTCTGGCTGTTCTGTTCTCCGGCGCGTCGCGTGTTCCGTTTCGCCTCGCTTGCTTGCTTGCTTGCTTGACCTCAGATTGCGAAGCGCCGCCCTCACACAGCGCCGAAGCAGCGAATGCTGGTGCTGGCGTCTTTGCGAAGCTGCAGCACGAGCAGGACTGCGAGCTGGCAGATGGCCTCGCCTCCGCTTCCGCTGCCCGAATGCCGCAGCGAGCGAATCTTCTTTGGAGTCGAGCTCAACTCGCTCGATCTATCCATCTGCGCCTTTCTTGGCACCCTCGTTTAGCTGGCGACTCAGTCGGAAAGCGTGAGTACGTTTGTAGTTTCTGCGAGTTTGATTTCTGCGGAGTGAAGAGAAGCGAAGCAAAGCGGAGCAGAGCAGAGCAGAGACGGATCTAAACAGAGTCAAGAAACAAGCGAAGCAGGCGACCTGAAGAGGCGACTAACCAAGGCATGAGAGCGAACAAGCGTTTTCGTCAACAAGGCCACGCGCGTGGACCTCCGCTCAATCAATAACGGAGTGCCAAATAGAGGGGCGAAAAAACTTGTGCCTTGGCTGAACGAGCCGACCTCAAGATCATGATGACGATGAAGTTCGACTTCAGAGTCTCCTTCTTCGGTCCACGATGGTGTTCTTGCCGTTCTCTTTGCAGGTAGGAGGGCTGGCTAGGAAGTACTAGCCGCCGCATTTAGAGAACGAAGCGAGCTAGGAAGAAAATCGGAAAGTAACTAACTTTTTATTTACTTTTTTCCTTCTTTTCTTTTTTAAATTGAAACTTTGGGGGTGTTCTTCTCAATATTTGATTGATTGAAAAGTAAGAACAAGAATAGAATAAAACAAAGCAAAACTAAATAAGAAAAGGCACGCAGATAATAAGCGCAGTATGTATGTATGTATGTATGTAATTCTTTTTTTTTTAAACTTTGTATTGAAAATGCGAATAATCTGGCCTCTGGTCGTTTCGAAGTTTCCTCGCGGTGACTGGCGCGCTCTTGTGAAGTATGCCTCTTCGATCAGGTCTCAACGAATACCGATGCCTGGCGTCTTCGAGGAGACCAGCAACCCGACCTACCTTCGGTCCACAAGTCGCTCAGCAGTGCACGGCACAGTGGCAGACAGACAAACAGTCAGTGAGTGAGTGAGTGAGTGAGTGAGTGAGTGAGTGAGTGAGTGAGTAAGCTCGACGGTCTCATCGCGAGGCACAAAGGCTTTCACCGGTTCTTTGCCGGAGTGCCCCGAATAGAGCACGTTGTGGTGGGTGGGTGGAAAAACATCAAAAAAGTTTTCACAGGATTTGAACGTTCTTGGGCCGTGCCGTTCCAAACTGCGACCTGTTCTGGCTGTTCTGAAAACCGGTTGTGTTTTGCTATTTAGAGTAATGATGCTTGTTCGGTCGTTCTTTTCTCCTCCCTCCATGCTCTACGACAATAAGAACAAGAACAACAAGAACCACGTTCTGGCTACGGTGGCGCTGTTTGAGGACGTGTTCCAAGCAAATCCACTTCCGCGATGCACTATTCGCCAGGCGGGGAAGAAGAACGGCGCGAAAACCAGACTCGCTCGCTGTTCTTGTTGTCTCCCTCCAATGTATCCGCTGGTCGGTATACATACAATATATATATATATATGTATATATACGTATATGTTCCTTCACAGATCTCGCGGGGAGCTCACTTCTGCTAGACAATCAATCAGTTGAACATTTCGTTCTTAATTTAATGAAAGAATGAAGCTTGAAGCGAAATTGATAGCCGAAGTTTTTAAAAGTATCGTTCTCTCAAGCCTCGTTCCAAAGAGTACCTAGCGAGCGGGAAAAGAGAAGAACAGAACGAGACTGTAGCCTGCCCGCAGAGTGAGAGTGCCAACTTGAACAGACAGAATTTGAACTTGAACGGGCCTGGCGATGTGACCAGGACTGCGCATTCGCAGCACGTCCCGGCGCAGCTGCGCTTAAGGGCGAGGCCAGAATCTGGCTTCCGCTGCGAGAGAGGCCTTCCGCAGAGAGATTGAGATTGATATATTAAGATTGAGATTGAGAGAGAGAGCTCAGACGCGGGTGGAGCTGGAGAAGCCCGGCTCAGCAGCGCTTGTGCTGTGATGACCAAAGTGCCTGAAGAGGTCTTCCATCTTGCGGCACTTTCAGAGAAAGAACTTGCTTGAAGTTGGAAAATGTGAGGAGAACGGCCAAAAGAAAGAAAGAAAGAAAGGAAGAAAGCCACGATACTAAGTCAGTCAGTTGGTTAGTTATGAAACGTATTTGTGGATCTCTTAGCAAGCAAGGAAGACAGGCAGCCAAGGCGACTCCTATCTTGGCAGGAAGGCACTCTTAGCGTTGGTGGTAATGGAGGGCAATAAGAGCCACAGTAGAAGAGTTGGCAGAATAGGCACCAGCTACCACGTGCTATAAGTTTTGCATGTCATGAAGCTTTCTTATCTTTGGCAAGAACCATTTTGGGCTCTCCCTTCTACAAGCCGGCTGGATGGGAGACTGGGGCTACTGCAGCGAGTTGCAGGCTTCTCCGAGAGCTGATCAGTCTTGCAAAGCAAATTTCTTTATGCTTGAAGTAGCCATGGACAGCTCTGGAGATTTCGATCGTTCCAGTCCGGCTGTTCTGTTCCTCCGCTTTTTGGAGACCATACTATCGTTCCAGTCACGCTGTTCTGCTCATGTGCCAATCAGGCTATTAAATTCATGGGCCATGGAAACGGAACTCCCGCAACTAGCAAAGCAGGACCCCGGAGTCTAAGTGGCTGTTCTCTGGTATTTGCACTGGAAAGTGGCCTTTTCTAAGATCACGGCAGCGGTCCTGTCTGCTCTCAATGCAGCGAGTACATACTTCGTTCACCTCGCCGTTCATGTCTTTTCTTTCTTCTCGCCACATCTTTTCTTTGTACAGCGCCAAAAAACCTGAACATTTTGTAGAGAAAACACATCGGTCGGTTGAGCTTATTTAGTTTAATTTTCAATTTATTTAAACTTTTCAATTTAAAATTAAAAGTATGTATATAGGAAAAAGGGTTTGGAAAGAATCGGAACGATTCAAAAAGAGACGAACATGGTCTGAAAGAACAGGATTCTTTTTTATTAAAATATTGTGCTGACCAATGAGGAGAGGATGAGCGATAATGCGCCGACTTATCTTATGAGGGAGCTGGCGGCGGCTTTTCTCCCCGTCACTCTTCGAAGAGTTAGTTTTTCTTTCTTTCTGTCTTTCTTTCTTTCTCTTTATTTTGTTTCTTTATCCCAGCCTTCTCGCGCCTCGGCTCTTCTTCTCCAGCGGCGTCGTTCCAAACACTCTCACCAAGAAGGCGCCGTCTAAGCCAGAAACATGAAAGTGAGACGAAAGGACCTTGAAAGACTAGTCCAAAGAAGGCGCGTGAAATGGAGAGGGGGAACTGCGAGCAAGGCAGGAAGGAACACCTGCTCGAAAAGAACGCCTTCAGAGACATGCAAGCATACATACATGTGAACAGAATCAAGATAGTACTTTTTGGACTTGCGCTGCGACCTTTTTTTTTTTTTTTTTTTCAGGTTAAAAAAAACAAACAAAAAACACTCTCTACAGCTCTTAATCATAATAACTTTTTAAATAAATAATAATAAAACAGATAAAAAAGCGTGGGAAAAAAGACTGGAAAGAAGGAAGCAAGAAAGACACATGAGAACGGAGCGTCATCACCCCCTTACTATGCTTAGTAGATGCGATACCATGAGAAGCGAGCAGCTTAACGTTTGATTACTTAGTTAGCTCATATCCTACCGTTAGCCTTAGAGGAGCTTCTCAGCATCGGGTTCCTCGACACCTCCCTCATAGAGTTCTAGATAGCTAGATAGCTAGATAGCTAGCTAGCTAGCTAGCTAGAGGTGCCAGTGCGAGAGGCAGAGAAAGGAACGGCAGAAAGGAACGGCAGAACAAGGCCGCAAAGTTTGGAGTTCTGGCTCACTCGCTTGTTTTCCCCTTCCTTTGCAGGTTTACTTGGCTGCCTGGCTCTCGCCCGCCGTGGCTGGCCAGAGGCCAGCACCTCAGAGCAGTCTCCTGCGAGGCGGCGTGTAGCCTTGCAGGATGCCATGCTTCGCGAGAGAGCACGAATGCAAGTAGGATCAAGCAGACGCGACGCGAACTGGAGTGAAGAAAAGAACCGGTAACCATTAGAGTTCTGCATATTTATACTACTAGATGGCTCTAAGAGGCGGCAGAGTGGTCCCGCTCAAAGAAACGATGTGAAATCGCTTTCATCGATCGAAGGGGGCCTGCTCGAAGGCGCCTGAGGCCAGACCGGGATGCGCTCCGGAGCAGCCCGGGCACCGTTTCTCACTGAGGGCTGGCCGCGTGCCTGAGCTAGCTAGCGATCTTTCGCTCCAGCTAGCTCTCGCCGGTCCCAAGTTGAATTGAACTCGACCTCGAGTTCAAATTCAAAGTCCAACGAGCTCAAATCGCCCTCTGCTCCGCCTATCCTCCAACTAGGTGAAACAATAAGAGCGGCGACGACGACTGATGCGAAGGAATTGAGCCAACGGAATCCTCGAAGCGAAGAGAGCCAATGAACGCTGCCGCCGCTGCCTCGCGCGGCGTACTCGAAGGCGCCGGTGTCCTGTCCCGGCGCCGTTAGTTTGGCTGGCCAGACGCGCCTCCTCGGCGCGAGGGCGGCGCGTCGGCGCGGAGAACGAGTCCCGCCTCGCGAGGGGCTTCAGTTTTGTATTTGTGGAACCGTTTTTGAAGATAGTTTGGCACCCAATGATTAGTAGAAGGTAGTATCTTTGGAAGCTAGCGGTCCCAGTAGAAGTGTCATCGTACGCCTCTCTAGAGGCTCCGTAGGACCGACCGGCTTCTTCCATTCTCTCTTTGTTTCGAAGAGATTTATTCGAAGGAATGATCGATCGATTGGAAAGAGAGAGTGACCACGCTTTGAAAACTTGACTGTCTGTCTGTCTGTTTGTCGCTTTCGTCGCTTTGTTTAAACGAACAGAGCAAAGACGGCGCTCAGACAGGCAGATGCACAGGTGGGTGCATAGATGGGCAGGCAGGCACATGGAGACACCTAGTTCGCTGGAGGCCCAAGGATTCAAAATCCCAAGTTCAAATCTGAGACCTTGGACTTGGAGAGCAGCTTGCTACGCTCGCTTGCAGAGTTGTTGCGAGGCAGCCATTGGGTTGGCCAGCCAGGCAGTCAGTCAGTCAGTCAGTCAGACAGTCAGACAGGCGCTTGCCGGTCGGTCGGTAGGCCGGTAGGCCGGTCGGTCGGTCGATGGCGGGCTTGCAGAAGTTTTGCAGAAGGCGAGAGAGCAAGCGACCTCGCTGGCTGGTCTCCCTTCGACCCACCCGTCAGTCAGCCTACCTCGAGACAGGCGCCGACGCGGACAGTGCTGGGCCTTCGGGCCTTCGCTGCTGAGCACAGGCGCGACGCGAAGAACCTGCGCGGCCCACCGCCGCCACGACGAACTCAGGCGAGCAGGCGGGCAGGCAGCAGAACTTTTGAATGATCTCCAGCAGCGTTGGCGCTCTCAGCCAGCCAACGGGCGGGTCCTTCGGCAGACAAAGGCCATGCATGCCATGATCGTCACATCGTACGATGACAGCGACTAGGTCCTCAGCCCGGCGAGCAGGCGAGAGCATGCTTACGCAGAGGGCCTGAGTGGACAAACAATCCGCACGGGCCCGCCGTGGGGATGATCATCGGTGGAGGGACCAAGCAAGTTCAGGTTCGAAGCGAAGAGGTCCCTCGACCCCCAGCGAGGCGCCCACTACGCTGTATAGACCCACGTGGACGAAGAGCGCCATGAAATCTGCCAGGTCGCTCGTGGATGGAGACGGGAATGATGACTCTGTGGCCAAGCTCGAGAGCACCGGAAGAGAGCACCCGTTTCGATTCGTACTTCGGTACGCGCTCGCTCCTCGAAGCCCTGTGTTTTGGACTCGGTCTGCTCAGCCTCGGCTGATGACATTTGAACAGGCAGACAGCAGAGTTCTTCCTTTCAAGAAACAGATTGACAGGAAATGAATGAGTCGAGCGACGAAGTGCCTGATGATGGAGAGAAGGCGCTCTATTTGGATGTGGCCTTTTCTCGTCAACTTCTTGCTGCGCCGCTGTGCTGCTGACGAACTCCGCTTCTTCGCAGTCCATGTGGTTGGTTGGTGCTTTCTTCGATCATCATCGTTCTTCCCTTTTATCCCTTTCGTTTCTTCCGGTCTTTGTTTTCATAGCTCTGAAAATAACCATTTTTTATTTAATTTATAAATAATAATAAAAGCTAAACTAAACTTCAAAAACTCATTACTTGTGACTTCCTGAGCGTCGTCTCGCCGTTCCAAACGTTTCTGGAACGAGAGAACATGAGCGGCGCCTGTTCTTTGTTTCTTTGTTATGTTTTCAAAAACATAGTGGACCATTCTATCTCTTTTTGGTTTATTTCAAGTTATAGTCAACAGTATGGTGAATAGAGCATCCATAAATGAATACCTTCTTTTGATCAATATTTTTAAAATAACAATAATTCGTGGAACAAGGAGAGGCAAGCATCATCATCCATCCGGGAAGAACAGCAGAGCTTGAGAACACGAACTTGAAATGAACGAGTGAAGAATGGAGCAATGAACGGGTGAGTAAATGGAGTGAGCGTGTGATATTGCACACAAGAACCTAAAAAGTCCACTGCTGCAAAGATCAGCGACGCTCTGATTACGTATGCCAAGGCGGCCTCTGCGCGCTTCCCTGCCTCCCTTGCGCCGCAGCATTGTCCAAATTCCATCAGATTTTCTACGGCGGTATTATTTGCTCCTTCTTTCAAACGATGTTCCTTTTTTTGTCCCTCTCTTTCAGTGCATACATAATCAGCGATGATGTCAAAGCAAGCAAAGCAAACCAAAGCAAAGTAAACCAAAGCAAACCAAAGCCTACCAAAACAAGCGATCTCGTGACACGTGCTGCGGACGACGATCGCGCTCGCTGCCTGGATCCGCAGTGCCTCCACTGCAGCTACCCCCGCTTCTTCTCCTGTTCGGCGGCTCATCTCCAACTTGGAGGCCACTGTTCTCCATAGAATCTCAGGCCGTCGATATATATAACATAACATATATATATATATATATATATATATATGTGTATAGGAAAGGCGGCATTTCTTGGAACACATAAAGAAGAACGGCGATGACGAGGCATATGACATACTGTTCGCGCTGCTGGGGTAATGGGTAGGTAGTGGCTAGGAGGCCACGAGGGCATCGAAGAATGAATGAATCCCTGGTGCTTGCTTCTTTGATGGTTGATCTGATTATCCGTATATTTGTAGCGAGCAGAGCAGAGCAGGTGCCGGCTCGAGAGCGGTTTCGCAGTACTGAGGGAAGATCTCTTTGGTTGGAGCCGTGGCTCGCTTCGTGGTGGTTTGCAACAGCTCGAGGGAAGGAAGGGAAGGAAGGAAGGAAGGCTTGCTTGCTTTGCGGGTCTTTTCATTCGTTCGTAGGTTTCTTTCCACTTCTACGAACTATGACATCCATCAGCAATAAAGACAGACAGACAGACAGACCGCTTAGTTGCTTTAAAATAATAATAAGATTAAAGTAAGCGAAAGCTATAAATAGATGTGATAGAGACGGCGGTTCTCTGTTTCCTGTTCCCTTTTGTTGCTGTGTCTGCCATTACAATATTGTAATGAATGAGGGCCCTCTCTCGCCTCTATTGAGGGGCCGCCGTCCCTTGCACTGCTCGCGAGCTCGAGTTGGACCGTGGCCGCTTTGGCTGCGGCTTTGGCTGCGCTCGAAGAGGACAAGGGCGCCCAAAATGCGGAAGCAAGCCACAGCGAGCTCAAGCAAGCAAGCAAGCAAGCAAAGCAAGCAAGCTCGAGCGAAGAACCAAACGAAGCATCGAGCCTCGAATCGCGGGTGCTCTCTCTCTCTCTCTCTCTCTCTCTGTGCGTAAGAAAAGAAGGAGGAGTCTCTCGTTCTCTTGGCTTTCTGCCATTGTTCCTCCTCATGCGAAGAAAGAACGGGCAATTGTAGCAGGTTTGAGAGTGGTAGTAGTGAGTGTTGGAATCATGATTGATTGTTTTATTTATTTGGGGTCGTTTCTTTTTTTCTTTTCTTTTCATTCCTTTTTATTAAGACATCGTGTTCTTGGTGTTTTAATGGAAATGTGATGTGCTTATTTTAATTAAATAGAAAGAGATGAAAGAAGGATCGAAATGCGACCAGAGGGCGCGGAGAATTAGAACGGTCTGGCGGGTCATTGAAGCTTTGATTTAAAAAAAAAAAAAAAAAAAAAAAAACGATTGTAGTAGGAAATATAAAGGGAAAGGAGGAAAGAACACTTCATCAAAGGAAAGTTAAAGAATCGCGGTTTGATTGATTGATTAATTGAGTGACCGTCTGACTTGGACCGTTCGCGGGAACACGGCTTTATTGAACGATTTCTTGATAGACCTATCTGATTGAATGACTGGAAGACTGATAGAGCGACAGAGTGAGTGATCTTGGACGGGTACAACTAGCAAGCGAACTTGAAGAGAAGCGGAATACGATTTGAAGCCCGTTCTTCAATAATGAAAACTCGATAATGTTTTCTCGCATTTCCCCATTTCGTGTGATGACTAGCTTGACCACGTTTCAACAACAGGCATCTAGATAAAACACCTGTCTACTTTTTATTTTATAAATATGAATGCTTAATTATATTCGTATATATAATACTTTTCTTTTTCTTTCTTTATAAAAATAATTAATATAAACGTTCTTACCTTTTCCATATCAACTATAAAGAGCAGAGTGTCATTCGCACTCGTTGTTTCATTGTGGACGGCGAAATACATTTCCTGGCATGGCCGCCCTCTATGATCTATAGCTAGGAAACCCAAGAATCACTCAAGTGTTCTTTTATCTCGAAATATTTTTTTTCAATTCACCTCTCTTTTTTATTATTAAATGAATAGCATAAAACTAAAAATAAAACTAAAAATAAAGAAAAACACGAAAGAGGAAATGCACTGATAGAAAGTGGAAATGAAAACGAAATCAGTGCAAAGTTGAACTAGTTCGCTGAAGTAAGTAGCACTTAGCTAGCCAGTAGCATTGAAAGAAAAGGCCTACTACTGTTCTCTTTCTCCAACAGCTGCGGAGGTGGAAGAATGGGTTTGAAAAGTGGAAGAAGGTATTTCGCGAAAAAAGAACGAGGCGGATGACGGAGCGGCTGAGAAAAGAAAACAGAGCTGAAGCATAAAAAGAGAAAGAAAAAAGAAAAGAAAAGAAAGAGCAGTGAAAACAGAGAATCAGAGAATCGCTGATGGGCAGACAGCAAACCAGAAACTATTGCCTCGAGCAAGCACTCAAGCAAGTCAACCGAGCGGACTCTCGCGCGTGAAAGATGAGCCGCGTAGCCACCGCCGTTGCCATGCCCACTGCTGGCAGCCTGCCTGCCAGACCCCGTGCCCACAAGAGGGCGCGGTCTATGACTCTGGAGGTCAGATCTCTTCAGGACAAGCGCACTCGACTGGAACAGGGCATTCTTAAGCTCTCTGGAGCCGCGAGACTCGCAGAGGAGCAATACCAACGTGTCATTGACGGACAGGACTGCTGCTTGTGCAAGCGCAGCGAGCATGCACCGGAGGCTGCTGGCATTGCTGCAGAGAGGCTCCAGCGCACCCTGGATATGTGCGAGAAGTCGGTGAGCAAGTACATGTCCAAACACAGGTCTTGCATCCTGGAGCTCGCCATGCTTACAGGCAAGTCACAGCTCGAGTCCACGAGGGACAAGATGCACACCAACGAGTGGTGCTCATTCGAGTTCAAGAAAGGAAAGGTTGCCACGCTCCGTGAACAAAAGGTTCAGAGTCTCAAAGCTCAGTCCTGCGTTGTCTGCGGTGCCAAGCTCTCCAACCTTGCCACCTTCCTCAGCTCCGTCGATCGCCAAGTTTGTGCTCTCGAATCTGAGCTCCACGTGCACTCCATCTCATGCTAAGCTTTAAAAGCGTAGCACTGCAGGTGGAGGCCTCCAGCAAATCGTGTAACCTTACATCCAAACTTTGCAAAACAAGAATAATCCCGCTTCGATGAGAGGTCGCTTCGCTCAAACATATAATGTACCATACATACCTAGTAGCATAGTATCATCGAAAAGACCTCTCGTGCCCTTTGCATCATCAGCTCAGGTCCTCTAACTAGTAGAAGAAAGGAGCGCATGGCAGCCTGCAGGCTGCAATCGATCAGAGAGACTAAAACAAGCCGGGAAACACCCATCAAACAAACAAATAGTAATTCTTCTTCAATTCATCAGAAATGACCAACGAATACGTTTGTAAACTCTTTTGTCATCAAAATGTAGACCTAAATGTACCTTTATCTTCAACTTTTCTCAACACTTCGTTAGTACAATTTCTCATCTATCTTGACGATCAAACGAGCGCGCTTCTCGTGACCCCTTGTTGCTCTTTCTTTCCTTTCTCCAAGAATGAAAACCAAGGCCTTCATTGCTTGCATTCCAATTCTTTTCGTTTTCTTTTCAAAAAATGTTTTTTAATTTATATCAGTCGAGTTCAACTCTATAAAGCATAACAGTTGGCTTTATGCCTCTCCTACGATTACTCCTAGGCGACCCCTTACCACTGTATTTCGTAAGCCTGCCTTATTCTTTCTCCTGTCCTATACCAGGATGTGCTAGTGCCATCTTCCTAACAAATACCCTAAGAGAGACATACGAGAACTCGACCCAACACGCGGTGGTCTTGCACAAGGCAGATGGTTATGAAATACCTCGTACCTACTCCGCTCGAGCATCAACGGTCAGTCAGTCAGCCAGCCAGCAAGGCGAGTGAAGAAAATGCCACGGCCAAGTACGCTGCATGTTTGTTATTATTCAGGTGCAATACTTGCCATCATCATGAAACATTTCGATGGCATCTGGGTCCGCTTCGAGGGCGTTATTTGGTGATCATGCTTTCATTCAATCATTCAATCATTCAATCATTCAATCATTCAATCATTCAATCATTCAATCATTCAATCATTCAATCATTCAATCATTCATTCATTCATAATCATTCATTCATTCATAATCATTAAATTATTCATTGCAGTCGCACTCCTCTCCGAAACACAGAAGAGAAAGAGTGCTTGGCAGGTAGGTACCTACCTACCTTCTGCTACAGTCTGTCTATACTCTGTCTATAGCAAGCTACATTGTCCTCGAGTGTGGCGAGTTCAACTTCCTCAGCATCATCACCACGCTGGTTAAAACCTAAAAACGGAATGGTTCTCGCCTGAGCCCTGATTGAGTTATGAGAACAAACAAACAAACAAACAAACAAACAAACAAACAAACAAACAAACAAACAAACAAACAAACAAACAAACAAACAAACAAACAAACAAACAAACAAACAAACAAACAAACAAACAAACAAACAAACAAACAAACAAACAAACAAACAAACAAACAAACAAACAAACAAACAAACAAACAAACAAACAAACAGACAGACAGACAAAAAGACAAAAAGACAAAAAGACAAATGCCTTTTCTAGGCAGATGTATAGATGGGTGGGTACCTACCGCTGACATGAAAAGACAGCGAGCATTTCAAGGGGTCCTGGATTAGCAGTAAGCTTCCTGCTTGCACCTGAGCACGACATTTCCATGAACGAATTGAAGCGAACGGAGAGAAGTAAGTACCTAAAAGAAACTTTTACACCTCGCACGGAGTCGAGCAACGAAGACAAAGGACTTTCATGGCACCGGAGTGTGGCACGATGCAACCTTTTTTGATATTCAACAGCAGAAAAATTGATTGATTGATTGATTGATTGATTGATTGATTGATTGATTGTTTGCCATTTGAGAATCAAGAGTGGCATCCGTTCCTATTCGGAAATCAGCACCTCGCGACTGGATGAAGGCAACTAGCTTCTTACCTCCCAGACTGCCTCGTCGACTGGAAATTTGCAATCGGGTAGAAGGAAATCGACAGCACAAGTTCATTCATCCGTGGCATTGCCAACATGAAGATATGCAACACGACATTTGCCTCGTTTGGGGCCCAATTCCAACAGCAACGTGTAAAACATACAGCGCTAGCTTGAAATCAACTAAACCATCGCCAGGGCACCTGGAACTCGATACTTAAATCGGCGTGGCCATCGCCCTCGTCGTGCCAAGATGCCGAGCAATTTGTTCATGACGGGGAACATTTCAAGGAGCAGAGATTAGCTTTCAGCCTCTTGCTCTCCCTCCAGCAAATATATCTTACGAATCACATGCCGAGAAGAACAATCGATGCCTAAGTGCTGATTTGTACCTACCAGCAGGAAGACTGTGTCGACTCTGCAACGCGCTGCTGCGATGATGCATGCACAAGCAAGCTTACAAAGGAACGCTCCCCGCACTTGGTTATCATAGAACGAACGAAGAAACTTGTTTGTCCAAGCTGGTCTGGTTGAGCTCTATGAAAAGGCCCTGGCAAAGGTACTGCATAAATGGTTACATCATTTATTTGATTCATTGTCGAATTGGTTTTTTTGCTGTTGATGAAATTGTAATGATGAAAGAAAGAGCCTCTTCGGCTGACCGGACTTTAAAGTAGACGCGGTCTAGGAGGTACTTAGTGAAATGTGTAGAAGGGCCATTTCTGCAACACATTACATTGTGTCGGCCGACCCAAAGGATACCTTTTCATCTGAGTGAGGCTCGTCAGCCGTCTTGCACGAAGACGTAACTAGCGAAGGTAGCAGTAATGAAGGCTCGCTGACAACACCAGAATGGGATGGAGTGGCACAGCACTGACTTTGACTTTGATGTTTTTTGTAGCAACTGTTATACAGGAATGAATGGAAGAAATGGTCCAAAATCCATCGTGAAATTCAAGACCTAACATTCAGGAGAGATGAAATTGCTTGCGAAAGTAGAACAGAATATGCAAAATATCGAGATGGTTATGGACTTATATATGAACTTAAAGAACGAGGTGCGAAAGTTGAAAGAAGGAGGATTAGCATCTTTGTGAAAAATTGTATTGTTGTGTAGTAGGTAGGTAAGGTACCTACCTACCTACCTACCTACCTACCTACAAGTCTAGGTAGTAGTTCTTTTTTATTTATCTCTATAATCAAATTAACGATATATATTAGTAATAACAAAAAGTAGAACATATGACTTTGTTCAAGTGCACAATTTTTGCCAAACTTATTAAATGAAGACGAAAACATATCTAAGACAGGGCTCACGGTTGTGCAGTACTACTCTCTGTGGAAAGGCTTTGGAATTTATTTCAATTATCATTTTTTCCTTCAAGAAAAGATGAGACTCCAAAAGCTGACCGATAAGATACTCATTCAAGAAGCATCGCTAATTTAGATGGATCTAAAAACAAGTGCAACAAAGTAAGAAAAGGATTCAAAGTTTAGCAGAAAAGTAGTATTGATTAGGCTGGATATTATTTATTTATAACAAAACAAAGCTCTACAGGTCATGATTCGATGACCTTAAATGACCTTGAAAATGACGAACCTGTTTAGGCGAATGAAGTACGTGCTACCGTTCTACAAAGGATAACATGCCCTACCAAAAACACACAATCCCTCTTCTCAAGATCCTTGATCCAGGCTTAATCCGATTAAATATATGATTTCTTTAGTACGATAGCTGAAGGCCAACCGTAAGTAAATGCGACAGTAGGTGATTTGTTTAAAGGTGTAGCAATTATTTCTGCTTCACACAAACATTCTATAGTCAGTTCAGGAGGTTTTATTTGGGCTGACAATAGCAGGGCTTCCCAGTTCAGAGGTACGTAGAGGGTGAACGAAATGCGTTTTTTGATTTTGTGCTACATTGTTTCTGCAGTGCAATGAAGCTAACTATCTTTGTTGCTTTTCACCCAATAGTTTCGCGGTCTGATTCATTTTCAAGCGATAATACGCAAACGATACATAAATACACCTTGGTCATCAGCTCTGAGAATCGTACAAGTCTTATGAAAATTAATTGAATATCATCAACATGAACCTCATCGTTGAGCTCATAGTACACATTCCTGCTTGTCTAAACCAATCTTAATGTTGATTGAGAGAAACCAACACTATTTTTATTCATAAAGTAATTTTTGAGTACTGAAGTTGAAAGTTCAATGGAAGTACTAGCTCTACTTTATTCCAATGCCGCAAGCAAACCTCGAGCACCCTCTCCAGGTACTTTTGCCAGTATCTTCACGAGCCTTAAACGCTTAACACACAGCCTAGTTTCGACAGCATCCAGGTCTAGACATCTTTGTAACACTGCCAAAGCCACAGAAGCCGTAATCGAAGACCCCGTTCTCGCCGAAGCAAGTGCAGCACCTGTTACTGCCGCAAGAAAGGCAGTGTCAGTCAGCATAGCATGCCGAAATCTTGAGTCTAAGCAGAGCCACCTGGCAACCTCCAAAGCAGCGAATGACGCGCAAAGGCCTTGTTCTACAGCGGTCTCGAGCGCCACGAAAATTGCAGCGTGAGCTTTCTTTGAGCCTAGCTTTGAAGCCGCTTCCGATACAGCTGCAGAAACAGCTTCTACGCTTCGTAAACGCAACAACGCCGCCAAAAGGCCAGCAGAAGCCTTAACAGCACCCGCACCGGCAAGCCACTCAGCGTCACTCGCTGTCACGAGTTGATATTTCTCATTCTGCTCAGGTTGGCAACTTGGGAGCGCTTCGGAACTTCTCTCGTTCTGATTGGAATGACGCAAGTCACCGTGAAGAGGAGAAGGCGCGCTCTGCGAAGGTACAGAAGGACAACATCGAGCTAGCTCAAGAGCATAGAATGACACAGAGGACATGGCGCGCCAGAGAAAGAGCTCTGCGTAGAGGAACAATTTCATCATATGGTGTTAAAATTAAAATGCACAACGTACATTTTCAAGAAAGGACAAAATAATAATAAGAAGAAGAATGATAGTGACAAATAGGACTGTTTATCACACCCTGATTTTTCCCACGAAAGGTATCAAAATCGATATGAATTGTTCGGACTTTCAGAGGTGGAGATCAAAATCGGAGTGATTTAACACAGATCCAAAGAGCACAGCTTCACTTGAATTCTTGAAGAACTCGAATTTTACTCCGATACTGCCTGTTTTAGATTTGGAAATAAAGAAGATATGAGAAACGAAACGAGCTCTGATACGACCTCTGCCGAGTACATCAAGTTTCATGTGGCAAACAATTCATTCAAGATATATAGGTTTCCCACCAAGACCTCCACTCGAGCTTCGAGCAAGATGCGTGCTTGGTCTATCTACAAATGAGCTTCTTGGTTGCTTTGCAGTTTTATTTTTTAAAGTTATCTGTTGAGCAAAGAGCATAAAATATGAGATATGAATATACCCAACACTCGAATAGTCAAAATGCAAAACCACAAAGCTTAGAACCTCCTCTCGCGCACCAAACATTGGCCCTGGACGTCTGTACGTGTGAAAGAAAAGATCTGCACATAGCTGGGGTCAAAGCGTAACATCCTTTGCAGCCAGTAAGCAGCTAGCTTCATGGCAGCTGCTGACGCATCCGCTGTGAGCGGCGAAGGCACTGGCGCAGATGGCGCGGGTACCACGGCTGCTGATGGCGGTAGGCGGCACTGGCGCACAGGAATGCTGACTAAACGAGGGCTCTTAGAGAAGCGTGTCCTTGAGCTTGCCGCAAAACAGAAACCTGATGTGCTGGCAACTCATGGCACTGTGCAGTGGGCACCGTTCGAGAAGGACTCGCTGCTGGTACCGTGCGTTGTTGTACCCGCGACAAGACTGCGATCAAGAGAGCAACTACAACTAGCAAAGGAAGCACTAGCATCCAGAAGACCTACTGTGATTGTGTTTTGGCTGGGCTATGGTAGTTTTGGCAAAGTTAGGCTGAAAGACCTCGTCCCATACAAACGCAGAGGAGCAGACCCCAATGTGGTTGCGGCTAACCTAAACGCCAATGCGAGCTTACACGCGAACTCCAACGTGATCAGTGGCTCTGCTGATACAAATATAGGTACGGTGAACTTGAACGGAACGAAGACGGATGCAGGGGATTTGAATGTCAGTGTGGCATATACGGCGAGTATGAATGTAAATGCCTCAATTGCAAATTACATTTCTATCGGGAATGCTACTAACGCCATGGGGATTGCTCTTGATCCAACAGGGTCAAACGCAGCAGGAGCTCAAGCACTGGCACTGGGTTATGGACTACTGGATAAAAATCTGGCTTTTCTTGAGCACGCAAGGCATGAAGCCGACGCAGCGTTGGAAGACCCACTCGCATATGTGGAGAGGCATAATGTGCAGGCATCACTCGCGGACGAGTCAGAAGATGCTCGTTCTGTGAGATCAGGTCGCTCATCAATCGCTACACGTCGACATGGGCAAACTTCAGGGGCGCTTTTCTCATCATCTGGTACAGGAACATCGAGAATACCTTCAGGACCCATTCATGGAAGCGACCCCTTTGAACCAGAGTGGGTCGATCGATTAAGCTCACAGATCGCTCGCCGTCACCAGCTTCCACAACACACTAGTAAACCCATCCCAGCGTCGCTGGCAGTCGCTATCAACGGAGCCGACGAAATTGCTGCGGCAGCAACCGAAGGCGCAAGTGCTAGTATTTCTGCAGATGGAACCGGACAGAATGATGACACTGTTCTCCACGCCTTCGAGGAAGCTCAGGATCTAGCAGTGCAACTCGAAAGTCTTGGAGATGCGCATCGTAATGGAGGTGCAGGGAGTGATGAGGACCTTCATAAAGATAATGCGGACATCATGGAGGAGGAGGACGAAGAGGATGACATGAGCGACAGCTTCGACGATGATGAGGATGATGATAATGATGACAGTGACGAGGATGATGGAGACAACGAGGATGAATACCTTCCTGAGGATGTGGTTCCTTCCGCTGCTAGGAGGCTTAAGTCTGCATCTGCCTCAAAATCTAAAGAAAAGAAGCACAAGTCCAAAAAAGACAAAAAGGATAAGAAAAAGAAAAAGAAGAAGAAGAAGTCAGATAAAGACAAAGGCAAAGACAAGAAACGCAAACGCAAGGAACGCTCTGATGAAAAGTCTTCTAAACAGCCATCGAAACGTACAAAGATTGAAGAGTCCACGAGTAAGGCCCCTTCACCATCAAACCCAACGGAATCAACAGCAACAACAGCAAAATTATCAAGTGACCAAAAGGGCACTACGGTTGCTGCTCTAAAGCTATCTCCAGAAGAGTCTCTGCATCGTCTCCAAAAAACTAAAAAGAAACTCATTGCATTTGTTGAGCACCCAGAGCTTGCATCAAACGAAAAGGCAGTCGGAAAGGCCGTTCAGCTTCTCCAGGAACTCGCCGCATTTCCTATAACTGAGACTTTGTTGCGTCAAACTGAAATAGGACCCATTGTTGCTTCCCTTCGATCGCATGAGAACGATCAGGTGAAATCGTATGCGCGAGCTTTGCGCAGCATTTGGAAAGAAGCTCTTGTGTCACAACAAAGTCAAAGTGCAACCTGATAGGTAAAGCAATTGTCATCCAAGCACATCCTTAAATGCAGCCTTATCTCCAATGGCGCAGCGCTTAAAAGCATATTTTCCGTCTCCACAGGATATATACAACATCTTTCGCATAGACGATAATCGTCTACTTAGCTTCACGCAAGTGTCAGGAATGAGCATATGCTATTAGGCACACACAACTGAAAACAAACTTGGGAGAGTATGCATGCCAAGGGGTTGGCATGCATAGATAAAATCATACTTACCCTCAAAATGATAATTCATTATTTTATGTTTTTTTAATCCTGGAAAGGCGACAGCGCATACACAAAGAATAGAAAACAAAAGAAAAAACACGCTGGGCACCTTTATTTTGATTCTAAAATTATCGTTTGTAACTTATCTGTCCAAACCTCTTTTCTATCTTTTAGGTTCGTCTTGCAGATAATTTTAGGTCATTCATGTCAACTAATTTGATTCTAAATGCATCATATATAAACTATGGAGTTGTCTTCTTAAGTTGTGGCTACTAGTTAGAAGTTGAGATATAAAGCCGACATATAGAACTTTAAATAGAAATCACATGAAAGAACATACCCAGTAGGATTGAAGAAGCGCATATTATAAAGAAGTAACAACTATATTTTTATTTTTTTATTGTTGTACTAGTACTAGTCTTACAGTGACTTGAAAATAAATCTCGAAAATACAGAAGGGTGAGATTGCACTCCTAACCTTTTTCTGTCTGTGCTATCTGTTTTTTTATTCTGTTTTGTTTTGTTTGTTTGTTTTGTTTTGTTTTGTTTTGTTTTGTTTTGTTTTGTTCGTACCCTCCCGATGTTTCTTTTTTTTCTTTTGTTTCTTCTAATTGCAGATAAATCGTGCTCTTTGTTTTGTTGTTGTTATTGTTGTAAATTTGTTTTTTATTTCTTTTTGAGAGAAGAGATATCTTTCTTTCATTTTGAAGATGTTGCTGACGACGAAACCCGGCAGAACCGCATTGTAATGGAAGGATACGATTCTTTGATCTTCGTCGATACCTCGCTAAAATTCAAGCCGCGGGTCGATTCACCATTGATGCTCATGAGAACATCACCTGCACAGAGACGTCCACAAAGTTCCGCAGGACCCTTGGTGTTATTCTCAAGAGTCTTAAACCCAGTCACTACAACGAGATTATTCGGTAACCTGCCCAGACGCAAACCAAGCCCATGACGAGTATCAAAACGAACCTCAAACGAAGAAGACGAGCCGTGCTTGACTTCTTCCAAAACTCGTTGTGGTGGTTCATCATCAGCATCTGATCCGCGCAAAAGAAAATTCAGTAAATCAGTTTCAAGTTCCACCTCGCCTGCGCTCAACGAGCTATCATCATCAGGACTCAACCACTGCCGTGGCAAAGGTTCCTCGGCACCATCAGAAAACCGAACAATGTATTGCCCATCACCAACAATTGCAGCTACTACACCCTGAAAAGCAGCACCTTCGCCACCATAAACGACACGCACTGGCGTATTCACAGGCAGAAAACGTTGGATGCGCCAGCGTGGAACATTAGCCTCCACGCTACCATCATCGAAAGCTACACGAAAGTCCGGCAAATCACCACCATCCATGACCCGAGCTAATTGCCAACGATCAGTTCTTTCATCAAGCACCTCAACAATGTCACCACGGCAAATCTCTAGAAAGGAGCTCGAGCTAGTTGTTGCTCCTAAATGAGTAGCACTACTCTGCGCTGCACTGCTGATACTACCAGTGCTTCCATTCTGTGAACTCTGTGCATGGGCATCATCAAGAGCAAGACCGCTGCCTGGACTGCGAGATCTGTCGTGGTGTTTTGCAGCGAGTAAATCTTCAATTCCAGAAAGTAGACGCATAGCAGAGGGCTCAACTGCGTCATCTTCATCACCATCATCGAACAAAACTGCATAAGTACCATCCAGCATGTTACGCCGCAAGACACTGCCACAGTAGTAACTAGAGTCAAAGTCGTAGAAAACGACAACTCGGGTTGCAGGGGACAATTTCTCCTCCGAAGGCGTCGGTTGCTGTAGAAAAAGACCCGCGTAAAGCTCCAGGCGACGTGAGTCGACCTCGCGACCTGACTCGTAGCTTTTCTTCAACAAACCAGTTGTCTCAGAAGTCTCCTGATCGTCGTTATCGCCCAAGGAACCTGTCTCCCCCATCAACTCTGCTGAAGATTGAACAGTTTCCGATGGCTGAGAACTAAGTCGCGAATATCTGTGGAGGTCACCAGGTTTACCTGATGACGCACTCGTAGCAGAATGAGTATCCTGAACCGGCTCAGACCATCCAAAAAAGCCTAACACTGTGCTCATGAAGCGACCTGACCTACGACCTCTCGACTTTCCTTTGCCACTTGACTTACGATGCCATAGTGAAGGCCGTAGTTGCAAATATACGTAGAGCAGAAGAACTGCACCGAGCAAACCAGCAGTGCTGCACAAAATAATCAACTTCCAGGAAAGAGCTGCAGCATTGAGACAAGACCGCTCCGGCACCTTACTACGGCGGCAAAACGCCATGGAAATGTCATCAAGCCCAATCAAACATGTATCGTTCGATGAACTGCTTTCTGGGCAGCAATACTGCACAACACTAGACTTGCAATCTAAGCAATCAGACTTACTAGCCAATTGAACTGGTCCACCTGATCGTGCATGGAGTCTTTGGATAAGCGTAGGAGCATGCGTGGGAGCATCTGATTTGGTATCTGATGCAACGCAATAGTACGAGAACTCCTTTGATGCGTGGCGGCGAATTACCACATCCTCAGCTCGTGTCCACAGTCGTCCAGGTAGACTCTTGCCTACAGCACTTGCTGGATCCACAAGTTGCTTCCGAACAACTGTTTCCACGTCAAGAATATTCATTGTTGCATTCATGTAGATCACAAGGCTAACAACAAATGATTCACCTTCTCCGCTTTGGTCCTCCGACAACTCTGTTAGAGTATCAAGTTCCACCAGACTCTTTTCAATTTCAAGAGCGCTTGCCACGATTGAATCAATGTGACTAGCACGGGCGCGCATATCCATAAGGACACGACGATCATCGTGGTGCTTCACGTCTATGTCAAAACGAAAGCTGACCTCCAACATCATCTGCTCAAATGGGTCATTTGATTTCACGTTCGCGCATGAACCCAGGTTGCAGGGCCGCAGGCTCACCATCTCGTAGGGGCAGCCACCACTACTTCCCCCGTTGGGGAAGTACGCCTCACGGTGTCGCCTCTCAAAGCCTGGCCCACAAGCACGGTCACAAATAGACCACGGGCCCCAGGATCCAACACGGCATTCATTATCCAAAATATCCAACGCAATTTCATGCGAACTGCTTGCATACAAAAGATCTGACGAAGCGCTTTCGATCCGAATAAGGCCTGTTCGTGTTTTTGGATCCACCAGTTCGTTTTCAGGAATTTTGAAATGCAGACGTTGTGTTGAGTTCCATGTGGACGCATCATAGCGAAGTGTCCATTTCTGGGTGAGGTGGAGACCATCATCTACCCCACTAAATACTGGCATCAGGACAGTCACACTGAGCACAACCTCGCTCCACGGCTCGGATGCAAGCGCTAAGCCGAGCTCCATGTCAGTTCCTTCCACAGTGTCGAGGCGATGGACACTTCCCAACCGGGAGAGGGCCGGTTCTTTTCCAATTTGGAAAACAACCCCTGCCCTTTTCGAGTCCACTAGATCAACCGCCATGCTGGTAACTGGTAATGAGGCGTAGCGAATATCGCTGCTCATTACTTCATGGGAAATATGCCAGCGGCGCACTGAAGGCTGAGCAGGGTTTGCGCGTTCATCTAAGAAATTATCAAGCTTTGTCACGCTCACGAATTGAGGCAGACTCCAATTATCCTTGGTGAACTTCAAACTAGATGGAGTAATGCTCAAACCAGTACCAATATAACATACGGAACCAGAGTTTGTGCAGTCTGCTGCCTCCCAACAACCGTCTGTATAGCTCGGACCGCCAAGTCCAGACCGGAGACAGTGTCCAGGCGGGCTCCTAATATCAATAAGAACATCACTTTCTGGCATGTGGCTTAAGACTGCCATGTAACGCACAAATGCACCTTCACCCTCCATAGCCTTAAGCACTGGCATTGCCGGGTTTTCGGAACGAACTTCAAGTCGAACTTGTGATGACTCAACAAAATACGCATCCATCACAAGAGGCTCTAATTTCTTATATGCTGGATCATTGGAAGAAACAATTACGTTTCTGAGTTGAACGATGTCACCGGACGTACCAGACACATTAACGCCCCCAAACATGCCAGAAGAGCTTGCTCGTACAGTCACAGGAACATTCCACTCATCAGACTTAATCTTCAATGACTGTGGCTCGAGCCGTACCAAGCCATCCGCATTAACGTTCAAATGAACATCAGCAAAAGGCTGGCTCGTCAACTGAACAGCATAAATTTCGCGAAGCTCCGGCTCCACATTGACCTTACCATCATGGCCATCCCCAACAGCAAGACCAACATAGTCATTGTCTAAAACTCGAGCATCCAGCCAACGACTTTTTCCACCACTAAAATGTGAACGATACACAGGATCCAGTGTTGCTTCTAGATCTAAAGATAGACGTACCCAGCCATTATGTGAGCTAGGCTCTGCGAAACTGTCATCAATAGCCACAACTGTAACTATTTGTGGGAGGTCCCAATCTTCTGAAGTGAAGTCAAGCCATCTCTGGTTCACAGATAATCCCATATCCGTCATACAAGTACACTGACGTACCTCGCCTTGACGGCTTCGCACAACAACCTCGTTGCCAACGCCTAGACCACAAGGACGAGTAAAGTCTGGTAAAGGGCTCGTAGAGCCCGAGACGCGGCAGTATCCTTGAGAAGCATCAACTAATACGCGCACAGGTTTCAATGGCTTTGACCCAAGTGCAACTGAGAACTGAACAGCAGATCCATCTTCTGATACTTCAAGTTTGCTCGAACCACCACGCATTGATACCTGCACTTCAGGATCGCGATTGTCCATGCGCTCTACCTGAAGTGAGTGGTTAAGTGCATTGTATGACGAATCCAATGAGACAGCACGATGAATTAGAGAAAGAATTAAGGGTTTTCCAGAAGCAATCTCATCGTGAACTGCACGCACCCTCACACGGTGCCAGACAGCCCAGTCAGAGGGAGCAATCTCAATTGCACTTGGTGCAAGCTCGATCAGGTCGACATGTGCAGCATGAAAAGTTGTGATGTCGATCAGCACTGGGGACAAAGGCTCAGATGTAAGTCGCACTTGATACGAAACATCAGTATCCTCACCCTCAATAATTTGAATAGTGTCTCGATCAAGTGTAATGCTCGCCATGTCATCATCGACAATTTCAACCATAACTGTATCCACAAACCCGAGGTCTTGATCGGCACGTGTAATATAGTGTTGTACTTGACCTAGATGAATAGGTTCTTCCGCGATATTGTCATCAATGGCCATAACCTTGACCTTTTGAGGCTGGCTCCATGTTAGGGATGTGAACACAAGCTTAGAAGGCTCGACGTTAACCTTGGTACCCATGAAGCACCTTTGCCCTGCTTCACAATCAGCGTTTGTAGAACAGAAGCTGTGTGAAAGAGGAATTTGGGACACCTCCACACCTTCTACACGTTGGGTACAAAAGCCAGACGATGCTTGAACATGAACCACTGTCGGGGCACTGGCAGGGGGTAATGATGTGAGAACCACCTCGTAATAACCCGAGCTTTGCTCCCCGTCCTGTTCAAATACACGCAGTAGACCATCTGTACCAGCTGGAAATTTGATACGTGCCAAAGGTTCTTCATCATCGGTGACATTCACGCTTAAGTCAACAAAAGGAAGGTCCTTGTAACCAGATCCCTCTGTCTCCAAAACATGACGAAGCGCAACAATTCCTGAGTTTGTGTCTACCATACCCTTTGGCCAGTGCATGCCGTCATTCAGCGGAGTTACGCTCACTGTGATAGGCTTGTCCCAGTTATCTTGAGTGAAGACCATGTTACTTGGTTCCGAAAATACTTGGGCGTCGTTGCGCAATGGCCATTGAATCACAGTTATATGGACAGGGGCTAGAGGACGTGACGATAGAGAGAGAGCATATTGTGCGCTATTCCCCTCAATCACCTGTATAACAGACAAATCTCCATTACTACCATGTGGGTCCTCAGTTTGTGAATAAGAAGTACTTGTCACAAAACTAAGTCCTGTGGAATCTACATCAATGATGCTCACGTCAACACTTAAGCTTAGACCGTCAAATTCGGCTGACGAGCTTTCACTAGTCAGGCGTAGTAACGAGTTAAGAAAGTTTCCATCCATTACATGATCCTCCAATGCTTCTACACGAACAGTCTGCTGCACATTCCAGTTCAATGCTGTGAAATCCAACTCCGATGGCACGACTGTTGCATGCGAATTAGCAAAACACCAAGCATCCTCACCTTCGACAGCACATGAAGCATTCGTAGAGCACGCAATATCGGAGAAGCCTTTTTGAAGTGACACGCATCTTCCATGATGAATAACGGCATGGATTTTGACTGATGTACCAGCAGCGGGGCGCGTGGCGAGCTTCACTCGCAAAGACGCAGTTTCACCTTCTCCCAGTACCATATGTGTAAGATCGGTACGGAGCGCAGGCACGTCATCGTCCACAACCTTCACAGCTACATTGGCGTTCATCTGAATACCCAAGTCCATGTACATATGGTCTGAGTCTGAACTCAGTACATGCAAGACGGTCGCAGAATCGCGATGAGGCTGAAAGTGGGCATCTACATCCCGTGCCTCAAGGCGAACCACTTGAGGAACATCCCAATTGTTTAGATGGAACCACAAATCCTCACCATCAGTTAGTCGAAGTATTGATGTTGCAGGCTCGTCACCATCCATAAGAAGCTTCACATGAACTCGACCGAGAGGCCTACTTGCAAGGCGCACACTATATTCGACAGGTTTTCCGCCTTCCACCACACGTAGAACACTCAACTCACGATTGTCTCCGTGCATGGTATTAGCAGGCGCCACGACAACTCCCGGCTGAGAACGATGCGCAGATGAGCTTTCTAGAATCGTGACTCTAACAAAAGTTGGCTCGACAGAGGAAAAGACACCTTGCTTGGAACTCGACACCTCTAGCCAGACTTGATCCTGATGTGTGCCCTCTACAAACTCATCCAAGTATGCTTGTAAGGCAACAACCTGTTCGGTATCATAGTTTGAGCTGTCAAAACGCAAAACTGGGTCTGCGAGCTTTGCTACAGTTGCACCAGTGCGACGAAGGCATTTGAAACCAAAAGGGCATTCGCTGTTTGTTGTACAACTGCGCCGCTCATTACCCATACCGAGTACTTCAGATAAACAAGTTCCATCACGAGCATTGACACGAACGTAAACAGTGGAACCAGATGATGGCGGCTGAGTTAAACGAACGCCAATAAACCCAGCACTGCCACCCTCCACTAGTGTCAATGATGATTGATTTACCAAAATACCAGCCGTCTCGTCATCAAGAATCTTCACAGGGACCGAAACAGAGTTTGCAGAAGCTCCCATTGAAGAAAAGAATGGGTCAATTGTGCCAACATCATGGAAAGATGCAAGACGGAAAGAAAGATCAGCATTGTATTGTGCCAAAGCTTGGGTAACCCTATCGTTCACTGCCTTGACTCGAAAGCTGGCACCCTTTGACCAAGCTTGAGGTTCGATCTTAAATACTGAGGGGACCACCTCCAACTTATCACTATCAAAAACAGCTTCGATGTGCAAGGCTGTTCTAGGTTCGGCGCCCAAGTGCACAATGACTGTTTTCCACTGACTATCAGCCTCCTTTAGATTCAACATCAAAGGTGTTGCCGACAACTCTGGTACCCGAGTAGTATGTACATTTACTAGTGCAGCGCCGCTTGTATTCATGAAACGCTCGTCATTAGCCGCAGTCACAACCCCGCGTGCGTAAATTGATCGGATTGCAGGGCCCGCCAAGGTTGTACTCTTGAGTGCAACTGAGACGGACTGTGGCGTATTCCAGTTTTCTTTGTTGAATACTAGAGTGCTTGGGCTAAACCGGACCAGGTCAACCGCCGGAGTGAGTGCAACACAGGTTTCGAGAAGAGGGCTTTCGCAGTCAGAAAGAGCATGCGAACATTTCTTTCCTACAGCCCCGGTCAATGTGTTAACACAAACCTGGGATGTAGAGGAGCTTTCTGCCATGGCAGAGCCGCTAGCCTGTATGCGCACCTGTACTTGCTCACCATGAGGCATTGAAGACAAGTGCACGAGCAACACGCCTTCCGAATCCTTATCCACCATTATCTCGCCAGCAGCAGCTCCATTCGCGCCTGAGGTCTCCACAATAACGCCAGCAGCATCCACATGAAACAATCCGACGTAAAAAGTATCATCCTTAGGTACAGAGCACGTGCAGTCATGTGCAGAGCCAATGCATGCACCTTGTAGCACGCGGCCGTCAAACCCACGACCCATACACACGAGACCTCCAGCGTAACCACCAAGTGCTGGTAATCCCTCAATACGAACTCGCGTCTGCTTGCCAGGTGAGCCATTTGGAAAGACTACAACAGGGCTTGCTGTTTCGCAAAGAAACGGGTCGTGCATGAGCAGAGCATGAGCTCTACTGAAACCTTCCCGAATTGAGCGCTCTCCAACATTAGAAATCTTCACACTAAATTCTCCTGCGGACCGTGCAAAGGTGAAGAGATGCTGCCCAGGGAGAAGTTTCAGTAAAGGTAACACGGCATCCTGATGAACTTGAATAGCAACATCCGTACCACACGCAGATAGGCGCTCAGGCATGCTATCGTTTCCGTCGACAAGGCGTCGATTCAGGTTATCAAGGGTAGAGCTAACAAGATCGACCATTGACACCAAAGTCTCGGTATCAGATGCGCCCTCGAGTGCAAATGCCGCGGCCCCAAGCCGAAGAACAGCATCTTGTGAGGAAGATGGAAGCCTAGCGAGCAGGGCTAAGATTGGGCTTAGACGCACAAAGGTACTATTTCCGCGAAGAGTCTCAATAAGGCTGGCAAGAAAAGCATTGGCATCGTCAGCAGCCGGAGCAAAATGTTCGCACCTAGAGCCGTAATGGGATGGAGGGCACTGGCATACGAACCGAACAGATTTTGACCAACTAGAATCCGCTTCACAAGAACCCAAAGGACCGCAGTCTGAATCAGAAGTACACATGGCCCCATGTTTGGAAGATGAAGCGGCAGTTTGCAAATGAGGATACAGCTCTGCAGCCCAAATAGAGTAGAGTTGCAGGACTCGCTCCGGCTCGGAGCTATGACTCGCAAGCTCGCTTTGCATGTACTGCGCCAAGCTACTACTGCCCAAGTCCAAAGATGATGCAAAAACTTTCGTAGACGCCACACATGCTTCCTCTGCTTGTGTAAATATCTCATGTTTGGGCTTTGAAACATGTGATCGAGCGAGACCCAAAACTACCCATTCGCCCGAAGGGATCACCGTGTCGAGATTGTTCAACTTGGTGTCAAAGCCGTATATAATTGGAAGCCTCTCCGAAATACTACACGGTGAGACCCCTTGTACATAAGGGACCAGGGCGAATGAATATTCCACCTCGGTGTCGTGCTCGAGCCCAGACCACCCATCCATACGTGCATGTACTGTGGAGACCGCACTTTGCATTGAGGTCTTGGAAAGAGAGATCTGGCCTGGAGCAGGTGCAACGTTCAGAGCAGAAATGAGGCCATTGATACTCTGATGCATATCAGGAGAAACTGGAAATGCGCCCTTTGCATATCTCTTACTAGACGAAGTAGCGCGGATGCGATGCTTAGCCAGATGGAGCCACTGGTGAGGCACCACGAGAGCATCTTTACCCAATGAAATTACCACGGTGGAATTGCTTACCCAGCGACAGATGGAATTTGTGCCTAAAGCAGTTGCAGTCGTTACAGTTTCTAAGGTGAATCCATTGCAGATGGAGTATTCTTCGGACGTCCCTGAAAATAAGGCTGAGCAATCTGAGCTACGGCTTTCGATATCAACAGCTTGATCAAAGGTGACGACGAGGTGACGGCCTGAAGACGTCATATTCACGGAAACAAGGGTAGGAGCGGGACCCCATACCGGCGACGCAACTGCAGCAACCAGCACCGGAGTACTGAGAAGGGGGCAACATAGGTCAGCAGGAGATTGCGGTGAACAAGTCATCGACGTACCCGGAATATTCATCATTTGACCACGGAGCATCTCCCTTTCCAGATCAGGATGCCCCGCACCCCACATTGAGGTCTCACAAGTCTTGCTTCGAAGTAGAGGACCATTGTAATTTTGATCCATGCTAGTTATCTCAAAGTTTACTTCTTGCAAACCATGCGCAGCGATTTCTTCCGAAACTTCGGGAGCCGCATCGAACAATTCCACAACTTGTGGCGTGGCCCAGTTTTGGGGTTCAAACACAAGTTTGTTGGCGATGCGCGCAGCAGTGCGACTGTGCGATTCTCATGAGTGACACGACCAGAACATGGATCTTCATGGCGGATCAAGATTGTGCGCGGTGGAACGTGGACTTGCACCATGACCTCATCGATTGGTGCAGATGTGAGACTCAGGTTGACAAAACTAGGTTTGCCCCCTGATACAGTCACGCGATCGATACTCAATGCAAGGCCAGCCCAGTCCTTATCCATGGTGACAACTTCGATACCAGGGCCCGCACGCTCCTCCATATTATACAAGGAATCACCGTCACAATGAGTGCTCGGGTAAATGACACCTACTGAAGGTTTGCCTCCAGCAGTTGGAAGTGTTTTGGCTAACACAGCAATAGTCTGAGACACATTCCAAGATGCGCGATTAAACACCAAGGTAGTCGGAGCAACTGTAACCTCTGAAGGGCTGTGAAGTTGTACCTCAACAGATTCTGCTGTAGGCATGCTTTGAAGCGCAACTTCAACATGAGCCGGTGCCCCTGATTCAGACAAGTAAAGCATATTTGTATCAAAGATACCCCAGTGGCCTCTTTGTCACCAATAGAGATTGGAAGAGATCGACGTACCTCATTGTATGTTGGATCTGAACTCTCAGCAATATGCTCAAGACTAGCTGCTCCACGAGCAAACGCAAGATGGGCGTCAAAGGCATCTTGGGCAACTGAAATTGTAATGGTTTGATCCACATTCCAATTGTTAGAGGTAAAGTTCACGACGGCAGGGTCCACAGTCACTCCCAAAGTTTGCAAGTCATTGTCACTACAACGGCAGTTTGCGTCCAAACGAGGGTTGCATAACTGACCAGCACACACTGTCATTGTAGGTAAAACAAAAACGCGAACTGCATATTTGCTTTTGTGCAAAGGCTCGGGCAAACTTGCGAGTGAGATTGAGTATTTGTACTTTCTCAAACCTTCTGACGAGTCTCCCAATGCAAGGCTTGACTGTGACAATATAAGACCCTTTTCTCGGTCTGACGAAGCCCGCACATCAGCCAAGACCGAAAGATTTTCGTACAAGACATCTTTGTTGATTTGGGGAAATTCTGTTGACACGAAGGTCTTGCTTTCTAGAAATACTCCAGCAACAAGATTGATCCAAGACTCAACAGAAACCTTTGCTGCTGATGTACCGTGCGATTGGCAAGGCATCACAACTTCAATAGACTGCCATGTATTCCATGATGATGGGGAAAAAGTAAGTTCAGAACGACTGAGCGATACCTTGGGGCGTTTGCTAGACCCAGAGCAGCCCCATTCTGAGAACATGGCCGCTTGAACAGGAGTTGCGAAAAAGTGAATCAATTTACCACTTTGGCCCGATCCAGAAGATGGAAATCGTGTTGATAGACAGTCTATGTCTTGACACACAGCATACTCCAACAAACCTGAGCCCAACCAACGGAGAATCTTTAAAGTTTCCCATGAGTCACTTAACACAAAGAAGCCAAGTGCGTCCTTTGAGCCCCATGCAAGAAGCGACGAAGGGACACTGTCTTCAAGACCCAAAATAGAAGCCTCTCGCTTATCATGATACACAGTCATGGACGTAAACAAGGCGCAGCTATTGGAAGGGTCTACATGCTCGTTGCGAGCATTGACAACAACATTTGCTACAGGCTTACTTGCGAGTTTCACACGAATCGTGCCTGCATTGCCTTCTCCGCAGCCCTTCAACTGACTTGTTTCTACAATCAAATGTGCTTTGCGGCCGTGAGCGGGAATACTGACTGCTACACTTGGCAAAGCAATAGTTTTATCGTCGGCCTCGTGGCGCAGAGCAATCCACGCTGCCCCCCATATGGCATCAGCAAACTCTAATGCTTCAGGGTTTTCTGAAATGATGAAACGAGCGGGGTCGTTACCAGGCGACAATAATTCCGAGGTAGGAGAAATCTGAAGACGAGAAACGCCAAGGTCGATACAATCACAGGTGGAGTCACACGATTGGTCACTGAGCGTACCGTCAGTATTCAGACAAAGCGCAGAAGTTTGTAGAGGCGAAATGCGAATAGACTTATCGAGATGGTCAGCTAGCTTCACAGCATACTCAGTTTCGCCCTTGCCCTGACCTAGATATAATGTTCGTGGCGCAATGTACACAGCACCATCATCGTCATCGCCAATAGACAGTGGGAGATCCCACGTAGCTTGAAAACCATCCAGGCTTAGTACATGACTCAAGATGGACGTTTGCAGTCCATCATGACGCATATCTTCCAAAGCTGTGACTGTGATATTAGTCGATGCGCCAAGTGAGAGTTCAATATCTGTAGGAAAGACATTCACCATCTTTGAGGCAGCAAGAATTGACAGATGAAAGGTAGGTTTTTCGGAATATCCAAGCGAGTTGCCCTCAGAGCGAACTCGGACTGAGTATACGCGTTGCTCCCCTTCGTCAAGAGACACAGCACTTTCGGAAAAGACTAGGTCAATAGAATTGAGAGCATCTGCAAACACGTCAACCATGAGCACCTGGCTAGGTAGGCCGTTCTGGCCATAGTTACGGTCCTTTGAATCGGTTCGCGCAACCAACCTAAATGAGTCTAAGCGATCCGCAACCATATCAAGGGTTTGCGCGACGTTCCAATTTTCGGGCGTGAAAGTCATTTCTGATGCACTCAGCGATGTTTTACCACGAGCACCCTGAACTGATAGAAATACCGTAACAGTCGCCCAAGGTTTGGAACGTAGATGAAAGCTTGTTCTTGTGGCCCGGTTCACAGTTGCAGAAAGGCGACCATAGTTAGCACCCTCCACCCAAACAATCCCAGGGACATCATTGTCAAGAATGAAGACCTTTACATATGTCGGTTCAGCTGCATTGGTTGCAGCCAAGGTGATAAGTGTGTGATCTTCAAAAGCCTCCACAATGTCATCATCAAAGGCTTGCAATAGAACAACCTGGGGAGCAGACCACGAAGTCTCTGTGAAGATAAGCTCATCAACGTTTGCATATGCCTTAGTACCCTGAATGCACTCATTTCCAAGAGCGCAATCGCTTCCGAGAGAACACATAGACCCAAATGCGGGCTCCTCATTCCGAGCGATAGATTCGCAGTGGCCGCCAGGTACAGACAGCTTCACAACAACTGGACCTGAGCCTGGAAGGGGACGCGCATGCAGACGGACGGTAAACGCTGCAACCATACCTCCTTCCTCCACAAAGACGTGTGACGTGGAGACCACCACACCACTATGAGGGGATGTATCTATTTCAATAGGTAATTCTGCTGCGGTAAGGTAACCATATGCATGATCTCGTGAGGAAACATGATGGAGAATCCGAGAAGCCATGATAGCCTCGGGAATAGAACAAGTTTCCCCAGTCACAGTAACTACCTGAGGAACATCCCAGTTTGTTAAATCAAAACGCAGAGTATTATCACCACGGTGGCCTTGACGAACTAGTTCTAGGCCTTCTCCGTCGATTGTTACCGACACGCGCACTGCACCAAAAGGTTTAGAACGCAGTTTCACAGAATACTGTTTCAATGCATTGTCTGCAAATCGCAGTGTTTCAATGCTGATTTCCAACCCCGCCTTGTCAGCATCAATCACGTTCACCATGAGATTTGACTTGCGTTCTTTATATCCAGGATCTTTCGTTAGCAAGGAATGGCTTACTGTAATATGTTGAACAGATGGTTCCGCAACATGATCAGGAACTCCTTGCACACGAATATGAACCGGCGTGGACCAATTTTGAGAAGTGAACATTGCTTGCTGCCCATACAATTGAACGGTAGTATCCGTCAAGCAAGTTCCAGGAATAGCTCCCCATGAGCCCTTACAATCAGCATCGTGACTACAGAACTGATCAAAATGGGGTTCTTTTGCTTCACCCACGAGGCAGAATCCACTAGGTGCTTGCACAATAAGAACAGCAATAACTGGGGCAGAATCAGACTCTTTAGATATCTGAAGAGCAGTAGGTGAGTCGTGTAGGCAGCGGGCATTGAGATCCTGAGCTAAAGTCCGAAGGGATGATCCAAGCGGAACAGCTTGTTTCAGAGGCCGTATACAATCAGCACTAGATTCACAAGGCATGGTATGGTCCACGTCACGACCAGCGCCGTAACGGGCACAAAATCGATCACGCGGCTTCGATTGCAAGCGTAATTCATAAAACTTATCCTCGCCATCCTCATTCACTTCAAGCACTTGTTTTGAAAGATGAATGCCTCCAGTATCATTGTCGATAACCCTGAGAGTTACAGTTTCAGAGAGACCCTTGAATCTTTCATCTCGAGTAACAACATGATGAACAAAGGAAACATGTCGCTGATTTCCAGTAGTCGGGTCGCCATCTGCGTATTCATCATCGTGAACCAGGAAGCGCACTGGTACAGGAGTGCTCCAGTTACTTGGTCCAAATGTAAGCTCGCACATCATATGGGCAACACAATCAGTTAATTCGATACCCGGAGACGTACTGATTTGAACAACAACATGAGATAGAGGGCGCGATGCAAGCCAGAGTGAATAAGAACCGTAAGTGCCCTCATGAATAGGCTCCTCAGGCAGCCGGGTCTCGAGACGTGCGACATCTCGATCAAGAATGTCAATAAAAACACCAAGCAAATAGCGGTCATAAGCAGAGTCATATGCACTAGAGGCCTCCAGAAGGACCTTAGTGCGATGCCGTACAGATTCAGAAAGGCCATCCTGGAATGCGCTCAGACGCACAGCCTTGGGTACTTGCCAGTCCTTTTCCAGAAAGGTCACTGTGCCGGTTGGCAAAAGTGACTTTACCTTGGTCTCAACCTCACACCGCGAGGCTTCAAGGCAAGCCGATGTGTCACAATACGCACGGCAATCAGAATCAGATGAGCAGAAAAGTTCCTCGTTAGCAACGCCCTCGCCTGTGACACAATGGCCAGAGTAAGGGCGAACCGTAACATCAACGCGACCAGTCGGACGCTGGGCGAGTGACACATAAAATGTCAGGATATCTTTGGAATCGGACGATGCTTCATCAACAACAAGTTGTTTAGCTGTAAACGGAATTGAGCCTGCTTGATCATGTAAAATTACAAGCATTGCTGAAGATTCTTGACTCTGGTCATAATGAGCATCTTCAGGATCAAAGATATTGCAAAGGAGATCAGCTGCGCGAATTCCATTATAGAAAGGATCTTCTGAAGTTGCCCGGTGAACAAGGCGAGCTCGGTGAGGAGAGGGAACTTCACGAATACCATCTTCGATCGCAGTCACCGTTAGAGCATGCTCTTTGAACCATGCATTAGGTGTGATTGTGATTTCGCGACGTGATGTGACTACTTCAGAACTACTGCTAATAGAAATCGTCACTGGCGACCATGGTTGAGAACTAAGACGCACTGAATAGGTTTCTCCTGCCATACCCTCGGTTAGTGAGACACTGTAGCGACTGAGGATAATAGCGGGCTCCTTCGCTTCCTCCACAGCTAAAGTAATTGGTGCAGCAGCAAGGGAAGCGTACACAGGGTCGGGACTCTGAACACGGTGCGACACAAAGGTGCGCTGGCGAACTGGTTCAAGGATATCATCTTCAAGAGCATTCACTGTTACCAGTTGTATGTCGTTCCAGTTCTCACTTGTATACACAAGCTGAGCCGGTGAAACCTCAATGGTGGCTAGCTTGAAGCAATATTGAGAAGAGACATCGCAATGTCCATCATAGCTGCACGGACGGCTGTAGTCAGGCAATGACCCTAAATCGCGACTTCTGCAGAAGCCGTCCATAGCGTGCAATGAGATAGTTGCAGCCATGTCTTGGTGAACAGAAGAAACCCAAGGTTTGCTCTTAAGGCGTACACCATATACAAATGTTTCACCCTCAGAAAGAACCACATTATCTAGAAGGGACTGAGGCGATGTAACGAATTCTAAACCAACCTCATCATTGTCCTGAATTTCTACTTCTACATTAATAGGGTTGGTTTCAGCATAATCACCATCGAGAGAATCAGTAGAAAGAGAAATACTACTGTATCTCTTACCTTCAGACCAAGCGAAGTCATCAGCAACTGCCACAAGGCGCACAAGTTGACTGCGATCCCAGTTGGTGCGATTAAAGACAAGTAAATCTTGATCAAAGGCCAGAAAGCCAAGCCCGTGCTCCGTAATATGAACAGTAACAGGAGCAAGAGGCTTTGAGTGCAGCTGAATTGCAATATCGACGCTCTCGCCTTCATCTAAGGTAATCCAGCGCCTTCCATCCGGCAGATCGACCCTAATCCCAGCAATATCATCATCGACAATATCCATACGCAGTTCGTTGCCAACAATTTCGCTATCATCCATGTAAAAGTTCAAATCCTCACTATCATATAGTGAGTCTCCAGAAGACTGGGCTGAAAGATAGATAATACCGGTATGAATTTTTCTTCCAGGACAGCGTCACCAAAGGCTCCAACCCAAAGTTCTTGAGGTTCAGCCCACGACTCTTGAGAAAATGTCAGCCGTTCAGGGAACGCCCAGACTTTCGTATCATGCTCGCATGAGTCTTGACCATGTTGACAGGAGTGTTCAACAGAACAGCTTTCGTCAGTGAGAACATGGTCAGGAGATACACAAGTGCCAGAAATTGCAGAAGCAATAACTGTAACCTCGCCTCGAGGCTCGGACAGTAGTTGTATAAGGAAGCGTTTACTCTGACCCTCCAGTAATAAACTGCCCATGGCCGATTCTGAGCCAATACTGAGTTGAACGCCTGCAATATCATCATCACGTACAATAGCCTCAATCTCAACATGATCAAGATCAAAATAGTCAGCATCAAACGCCGAGGTTGTACGGAAAACCAATTGCGACGAGCGAACACCGAGAGGTTCAGCAATATCATCATTCACAGCAGATACATGTACATCTTGAGGAATCTGCCAGTTGGATACATCGAACTTGAGTGTCGTTGGCCAAGCGCTAAGCTCGTCCTCTGCAAAGTGGGACTCGACTAGAACTTCTCCAGTTGGACGACTAGATAATGCAACATGAATGACAGAACCATGGATCGAGCCAGCATGATCCTCCTCAAGGTAGAGTTGGAAAGACGAAACATTCAAGCCAGGCACATCAGCATCTATAAGAAGAAGCTCCACGGGCAAGAGTGGTGAAGCAGCAAAACGTGCGTCAGCACCTGAAGCTTCGATATTCATTTCAAGCCGTACATGCGCATCCGGATGAGCTGCAACATCGTCATTTACGTGCAAAGTTACAGTCCGTACGACATCCCAATTCTCTGGAGTGAAAACTATTGGACCGCGTGCTGACAGCTCAACACGATCTGCTCCTTCACCTACAAGACTGAGACGGAGAGCAACTCTCTTTTCGGGTCGGTCATGCAACAGGATATTGACAGTACGGTCAGAGGTACGTTCGTGAAGAACTAGGGACTGAGGCCAGACTGTAAGTCCATTGTGTCGATCCACCACCTTCACTGCGAGCTCTGCAGCTTTACTGCCTGATGTGACATCTGTGTGCATCACATGAACTACAGTGGGTGGGCACAAAAGAACAGAGGAGCCCTTAGTAAGAACAGTTTCACAAGTTGACTCACCATCATCAAGTGCACGCAATGATACACGCTGAGGTACATTCCAGTTGTTTTCATCAAAATGCAAGGTATTTAAACGAGGAGCCACAATCTCCACAGGCAAAGCCACTAAGACCTCAACTCGAACGCGTTTACGAGGATTACTCATGAGCCGAACGTCATAAAATGAGGTATGCCCATTTTTATTTAAGATTACCTCATCAACAGAAATGCGAACTCCGTCCTCGTCATCATTGATGACTGAAGCAATAACCTCATCGATAACATTTGAATAAGCTGGGTCTTGTGACTCTGTGATGAATTGAACAGTAATGTCTTGCTCATCTATTGACTCTGCATAGTCATTATCTACAGGGATGAGTCGTACAGAGTGAGCTACAGACCAAGAATCGGGGAGAATTTCTAGGGTACGTGGCACCACTGAAAGGCGGTGAGTAGCATTTTCTGGGACCTTAGCTTCAATATAAACTGGAGAGTGCGGGCGGGATGTTAGCTGAATAGTTAACATACTTGCTACCCAGTCATCAGACTTGAGGTTCTCAGAAAAGCTCAATGCCTTCTTACTGAGTTGAAGACCAGGTTCGTCGTTGTCGAGAATAGCGACCATAATATTTCCGTGGCTGGCCGTGGATGTGTCATATTCTACACAGTCGCCATGAGGTCCCATAGCTACACAAACAGCTTCATCATCATTGAACATTACATCTTCGCTTGCTGCTCGCGGAACAATAAGCGTACGAGCCACTGTAATTCCACTTGCAATGTCATCATCGATGGCAGAAATGGTGATTCGTTGCGGAAGTGCCCAGTTTGAAGCTGAAAAGGACAACCGCGGAGGTGAGACACGAACTCGGTCATTGAGAGCACAAAAAATATCCTCGTTATTGATCGCGCTGCCCACACAATCGGCATCTGACCTGCACGGAGTCACACGCGGCCGCAACTCGCCAGAAACAGCGGAGATACAGTGGCCGTTTGAGATATTGAAGTCTACCGTCACAGCCCGGTCTGCATGCAGTGCTGATACTTGTGGTTTGCGAGCAAGCCGCACCTCTACAGTCTCTACCAGACCATCTTCTGAGACACTGACGGTATGTTTTGAGAGAACGATACGCGTTGAGGCATCTTGAACCACCTGGACAGTAAGTTCTTCAACAAGCTGATGATAAACGTTGTCAGGGGAAACAGCCTCGTGCAGAATAACAGCAACGTACTGATCGGCCTCACCAACATCTGACTGCACAGAAACTCGCGCCTCTTGAGGATGATTCCACGACTTGGGACCAAATACTAACTGTCGAGGCTCCACTGCAATACCTGTGGCGCTCATGGCAAGATTTACAGTAACGGGAGCCCACGGGCGGCTAGCCAGTGATACGTTGTATGTCGCGGAATCAGCTTGCGCATCGAGGTGCAAAAGAGGTTTAGAAAACTCAACAGCTGCAATATCGGCATCTTCAATCTCAATCAATACGGCGCACTCACTTGCCTCAATCAAACTAACACCATTCGGACTAGCCATGGTATCCACTTGAAAGCATGTGGCACGGACGAAGCGGTTATCGCGGTCACTACTCATGCTCAATCCAACCTTGGACATGTGCACAGGCGCTTCCACACGCTCGTCCACGAATACGCGAAGTGTTACTGTTTGAGGAATATGCCAGTTGTCCATGTCGAAAAACAACGTCTTGTCGTTCATTGCCAAGTATGCACCAGTTCCCTTGACACATTCAACACTGCGCCCAAGTGCTTTATCTGTGCTTGCTAACTCACAATCCATATTCGTAGCACAAGGCCCGAGGTGAAATACAGGTCCGTTTCGGCGATCGAGACAGAATCCGTCATATTCTGTTAAATCTACACGAACAAGAGCACCCTCGCGCGGGGAAGCAGCTAGCCAGACATCAAAGTAAACTTCCTGCATAGGATTTAACTCACTGAGACCTTGTACGCGCGTGGTACTCATTACGAGACCAGGAACATCAGAGTCAGTGATGCGCATTGGAACTGGTTCAACAGAAAGCCCATGATACAGAAAGTCCTTTGAGCCAACCACAAAATGGATTTCCTCAAATGTTGCCTTTGAGTCAGACGTGAGCATCAGACCATCACAAGGAATATGCATAACAACGCTACGTGGAGTCATCCAATCGTCCGGTGTAAACACCAACTGCGGAGGATTGAAGATTGCTTTTCGCGAAGCATTAAAACGCATGTACACATCTTGCGCTGGAGCCAATGACGAATTTGCAAGGCGTACAACAAGCATAGTAGACGCTCCTTCTGAAAGGTCAAGCGAAGTTGGAGTAACAACAAATTGTGGTTCCTCGCCATGGGACTGCGTATCGTTGACGAAAACCATGACAACAGGGGCATCTGCCTCTGTAAACGTTGGATCAGAAGATGAAACCTTGTGGTACAGCTGTACCACTTGCAAAAAGTCTTCTTCGACCCTGTCATCAATTGCTCGAACCGTAACACGTTGCGCATCTCCCCAGTTTGCCGAAGTGAACTCCAACACTAAAGGATCCAGTTCAATATCCTCTCCAGGAGGTAATATCACACTAACTGAGACAATGCTTGTTGGCTCCCTGGCAAGTTTAATCGTGTAAACACCAGCAGACCCCCCCTCGGTAAGCTCAAGTTTTGCAGGGCGGATAACTAAGGCCGCAGACTCATCCGTGCCATGCGTGACATCATGAATCACAACATTGATCGTATCAGCATCCTGATCATCCTCGTCCACAACAAATCTCAAATCCTTCGACTCTAACCGGTGGCGGATAACAACAGTATGAGGGTCATCCTCTAAAACGCCGTCATCCCGTGCATATACCTGAACATACTGAGAAGTATTCCAGTTCCCTGGTATAAAGAAGATCTCTTGAGGAGATGCGTCAAGTTGGTCCCGAGGTGGGAGGACCACAGTCGCTGTGACAGCTGAATCAGGTTGCCGATCGAGTTTAATGCCATACTCTCGTACAGTACCATCTCCTTCCCAGAGCTCAATGCCAGTGTCAAAGATCACTAGATGGCCACGCTCCTCTTCGCTCAGTTCCATCAGATTACGACTCTTTGCACGGGATGTGCGGACATTACGAAGAAGCACCGTTTCTGCGTCTGGGTGATCCGCAGTGATATAGATATCGTAAGAAGTGCTTGCCTCAAGACCTTCAAGCATTCCCTCTTGTTCCTGGCTTCCACCCACGGCACGTACCATCGAGTAAAACGCATCGTCAAAGTCGCTGTCAGCACATGCAAGAATGTCCTCCTTGGAGGGCTGAGGGCTGCCTGCCAACAATGCATAGAGCCATACCTGCATGGTTTGTGAGGCACGGAAACGCACAGCCACAGAATCGTCCGTGCGCTTACCAGCAACAACCCGTTCGAGGACGGCGCCGGCATTGCGACCTTCAGCAAGATCATCACCAGCTTCTGCCGAGCTTGAATTTGCTGATTCAATTAAGAGAGAATTATGTTGCTTACAGTCACAACCGCCACGCTCACCGCGGTTATTGTAGCACCAGCCTCCATCAACATCTCGGTCAATGCAGCGATAGTGTGCAACACCCTTGTGGTAAATAGGGAAAACGCAGGCGTCACCTTGTGCAGCAGCTCCAGTGCCTGTGGTAACACACTTGGGCATTTGACGTGAAGATGCTGCAGGTAAACTTTCATGAGCGTCACCAGTTTGGGAAGTAGGGTTTACGCCGCTGCACTTACAGCCTGCAATATTTCCATTCACAACACAAAATCCTTCTCCTCCCCAACCAGATCCAATGCACTCGTGATGTTCCTGGCCGTCATACCAAAAGGGGAACGAGCAGGGCAATCCGGCTTTGGCTTCCCCCAAGCCATTGGATGCACATTCTACCCGGGGATGAGCAAGATCACCAAGGGAAAGCTGATCAAAGTCAACATTGATCTCCTGCCGAGCTTTGCTTCCAGAAAATGGGCCACACTTACAGCTTGCCCACTTTCCGTTCCGCATAAAGCAGGAGCAGGAGGACGCCACGCACGTACATGGCTCATGGCATTCAACTCCAGCCGTGAGAAATGTACCTCGTTCACCATCAGAAACACAAATAGGTGGCATAGTGGAGCTAGAGTGTGCATTAACCTGAACGGACGCGCAGCTGGGGGCGCGCATCGACATCATGTTTACACCAAGCGCATGTAATCTCTCAACAAGATCCTTTGCGATCTGACTATGTAATTTTTCGAAGGTTTCACAGAATGAACGACACTCCAACATAGTTGGGCATTGAAAAGTTAGGGTCATTTGAATACCCCCCTTGAATCCTCCAACTGAGGCAACCTTTCCGGATCGGCGCGAGACAACCTCAGTCGCCAGGGCTTCGAAAAATCCTGGCATGTGTGCTTTGCGCTGGGTTTGTGAGGCGGGAACCATACCAAGATAAGCCTCGATAGTATGAACAATGCGCCTCGCACGACTAGGCTCAATGGTGCGGATCCCGCCGAGCCATACATCAAGAACATGAGTCCCCACGCTCGGGCTGCTAGATGAGTCCATATCATGTTCAGTCATAGATGTGTTCAAAGCCTCGTTTTTGGCAGAAAAGTCGCCCAGAGTCGGCGCTTCTGTTGAAAATGAGGCAAAATCTTCAAAGCCTTCAAGGCTGGCAAGGATTCGTCGACTTGCGACCGAATAAGAACTCTGAACGTCAACATACAAAACATCACGCTGAGTTCCATCGGTAACAGTCTGATCAACAAAGCCGTCTGAGGTAAACGAGTACTCTGATGGCCCAGTGGCCTCAAATATGGTTCCTGATGCAAGATCGAGCCCACTCCTGCGAGACAAGAGTGGAGCAAACCGAATGGTTTCACTATAAAAGCGGTCCATCACTACAGTTATAGAGCCACTCACGTCTGCCTCTCCCTGGACATCAATAACACCATAAAGAGGCATTGTACTTTCATCCACAGATGTTGCGGCAACCTCAAGCGTACCTGTTAAACGAGAAGTGTAAGTTCCTGTCACAGTAAGAGTACCCGAAGGTTCTGCGTCAGAACCTGGATGAACAATGCCTTCGTTCAGTAAATCACCTTCGATAGTCGCATATCCAAGCAAAGTACCACCTTCCATAACCGAAAGACCACCAACATCATCATCAGAAATTTCATTCAGGTCAGCCAAAAGGAAATCAGGTACAATATCACGTATGACCTGTGCAGACTCCTGAAGAGCAATCAAAGCTCCATCAAGCTCAAGTGAGCCATGAACTTCAATTTCACCTGTACTGATGATATCCACCGCGGCAATCAGAGATGCGTCCTGATCAATCATAATGGTTCCAACTGAAATAATTTGGGGATCGGCATCACTGGTCGATGACAACTTCGAGACACTGTCGGATGTGAAGATTAACTCAGCACTAGGCATCACAAAGATGTCCCGGGTCGCTGTCAAGCCACCGTCAATCTGACAACGCGCACCAGTCTGTAGAGAAAGTTCACCAGTTTTTAGTAAAATGTCATGAAACACAGCACCCTTGTCACTAGAGCCTGTTCCAGCAGCATCATTAGCAATAATCACAGATCCATCCACTTCCATAAATCCTTGGAAGTCTGCGCTTGCACTGAGTAAGAGTTCGCCTACTACAGTCAAAATAGCACTGGAGGCCGATGCACAAGAGCCACGCATGTCAACAAAGGCTTGCGAATCAATGGTCATTGATCCAGCAATTTGCACAAAACTTGAGACTGAGGAAACAAGAGTAGCATTGTCAAAGATGGTAAGCTCACCCTCTGCATCAATAATAAGCTCACCTTCATTTACAAGCCATTCGCCTTCCCGGACTTCGGCAAGTCCCACAATAGTTGCCTCACCTGTTGGCTGAACAATGAGACTACCTGTGGACTCGACACTACCTCCCAATTGCGCAACAGAGGCCAGTGTGACGTTTCCGTAGTTGCGGAAGGTGCCCGAGTTTACGAACTGAGCACTTGTAGACTGACCCACGCCAGACCCTGATCCTGATGAAGAAAACACAAGATTTGCGCCAGCACTGATCATCATATCTCCTGCGTTCTCGGTAGAACCTTGGAGGGTGAATGAAGAAGACCAGAATGCTGCTGAGCCCGTTTCATGAATTTCCATGCCACCACGGAGCAGACCATCACCAAGGAAGTCAACTTTGCACCCTGCACCGATAAGGATTGTTCCGGCACCACCTACCTCGCCGTCGAACTCAGCATTAGCACCTAAAAGCTCCATTACACCATCGACTTGCGTTGCACCAGATGAAATTACAGTATTCGTAAACCTTGTATCCGCATCAGTGGTGACAAAAAGGGAGCCATCATTTCGCATAGTCGCACCGATGTAGGCTTGTCCACCAAGATAAAGCTGTGCTGAGTCTACAACCGTCCATTCTGCTGATGTCTGAGACACTGTGACCTCACCTAGTAGCTCCCACTCACTAGATTCAGCTAGGACTACGGCACCAAATCCTTGCACCCGAGACTCTGTTGTGGAAGTGCATTCTGCCGATGCACAAATAAAAACGCTCGATGCGTCGGTACCTGTATCAAGAATACCATCGTGAGCAAAAGAACCCGCCATAGTGACATTGGCGTTATCTAAATAGACAGCACCCCCTATGTCAATAGTCACATCACCGGTGAAGCGTGCCGTACCACGAAGGATCACAGCGCCCGAGAAGGAAGCCGATCCTTGACTTATAAGAGTGGAGCTGAAAATTGATGGTGCAGTGTTTTCTGAAGCAATCAAAAGCCGGCCACGGTTAAGAGTGTGGCCTCTACTCCGCAACCGGCCTTTAGCGACAAGAGATGCATCGTTATCAATCGATAAAACACCATCGGAAACCCACAACGCACCTTGGTCAAGGGTCACACGAGTGGCTTGCACCACAACCACAGCATCATGTGCAACGATTACGGAGCCACCAATTGCGCTCGATCCAGAGAAGGTCAGAACACAGGTGTTGTTTACAGCCAGAAGGCCATCCAAAACTGAACTGTGAAGATTGAGCTTAGAGTCTGAGGATGTACACGCCATTGTAGAGCCTTCCTTTGCTTCAAGACTTCCAGTGCTTTGTAGTTCTGTACCCTCCATTGTAAGGGTGGCAGTACGAGCCACAATGACTGTACCTTTGCTGGAAAGCGCAACGTATTGGTCTGTAAGAGAACGATATGCAGTTCCTGTTACGAGATCCTGCGCAAAGATGGAATTACCCATAAAACGAAGTTTACCACGAGAGGCAACAGAGATTTGAGCGTTTTCATCTGAAGAAAATTCATTCTCAAAGACAAGTATGCCACCATCTTCCACGCTAACAAATGCGCCCTTTGTTTGATAGTATATTCCATCAAAATATACGGCTGGTGAGTACACATCAATTTGCGCTCCATCGACAGTAGTAGATCCAGTCTCTGTTACTGCAAAGTCACCGTAGAGGACAAGTGAGCTCCCGTAACCCAACTCTAGTTCACCATCACAAATGAAGAATGAGTCTTCGTCAAAAGTCGAAGCACCAAAGATTGCGACGCCACCTCCTTCCTCAACTGTGATGGAGCCAGACACTTCGAGCAAAGCTTCAAAGGTGACGTTGCCAGTGGAGGCAACATGAAGGGAGCCACGTACGTATACATCTTGTGAGTAGATTGTCTCATCAAGCAACGTAAGGTTACCATCAATGGTGATATTACCAGCGCTGTCGAGCGCGCGTACGAATTCGACTTGGGCAGTAGGGCCAATGTACATGCGACCAAAATTCTGCATGGGCCGGTCAATCGAGGCAACACCATGAATAGCGATATCAGCCTCATCAGCAACGAAAAGTCCACCAGTATCTAGAATACGGCCATTAAAGTCCACAGAAGAGGACCTTGAAACATCAACTTCAACGCCATCAGCCTGGGCAAAGGCAACTGCGAGCGCACCCGCAGCAGATCCAGATGCCGTAGATAGCAAGCTCGCCTCAGGGGTTTGGTCGCGTCGTTGCCAACCATGAACCTGTTGCAAAGAGCGTCGCAATGTGCGTGCGGAAGTACGAGTCTCCAAGCGAACGCTAAGACCATCTGTAGAAGTTAATTTCAGTTGTCGAGTCAGAGACTCCAGTAGTGTAGCTTCGCTTGGGAAAGCCTCGCATGTGTGCACGGGAAGTGTCCACTCTACACCAACTCCTGCAGAGGCACCCATGTCAAAACGAACATTGGTTGTGTACACACGATCGGGGCAAGAGAGCAGGCGACGTCCGGAGGCACTAGCCACGTCATACTTAAACAAGTTACGCTCAAACTCAGCGAGGATTGTTTGGGAATCAAGGCCAATGTGCACTCGACCAGTGTTCACCACATCACCTCCAACATTTGCAGAACCACCAAAGTATATCTGCCCATTGACTTTAAGAAATCCAGCACCTGTATACATGCCTGCGATAAGAACATTGCTTGACGACCCAACAATAAAACGCCCCTCGTTGACTACACGGTGAGAAAGCAATGTGTGACCCTCAAAGCTCACAGTGCCATAAACAGTGAGGGCACCAGTGTGAACAACCGAGTTCATAAACACCATTGACTGACCTTGAGGAATGACCAGGTCGCCATCAGCAAACACTGGACTGGTAAACACGGTCGTGCCAGACGAAGCAGCTCCGCCGGGACTCGAACTGAGTGAGCGTCGTGCCATAACAAGGTTCTCTGGATATTCAACGGCAATAACTCCGCCACTTGAAAGGCGAACTTGACCATCCACCCGAAGACGCGAGGCAGTGTCAAGGAAGGCTCTTACTGCAGCTCGGGTGCCGACAACATGTATGGCACCTGATAGCTGGGGTGTATCCCGGTCACAACCCTCCTTTTTGTTGCTAGGTGCAATGACAACCTGAGAGTCTTCAATAGAAAGTACCGAGCCTTCTGCGAACTCAAGTGAGCATGTACCAACTGCTGTGAGCGTTGTGTCACCAACTAAATTTATGCGAGCACCACTTTTAGCTCGCATAATACCACGCACAATTACCTGTGCGGAAAGTTGTGTCTTGCTCTGAAGAAGTTGATACTGTAAGAGAGCTGCTTTGTCAACAAGTTCATTGACCAGTGAGGTCTGGACTGAGAGTGTTTTAAGGCCAAACTCGTTTTCAACACGAGGTTGTCCTTCAAGTTTAACAAAGGCCTCTGAGCTAGGGACCTCCCAAACTGCATCAGAACCAACACGCAGGAAACCCCTATTAATAAGACCAAAGGCAGAGCGGAAGGTGCCAGCAGTAATTTCCAGGAACCCATCGTTAAGGATCCGCGCATCAATGGTGGCTGAGCCCTTCACTTCGAGGTAACCAAGGTTACGCAAGCCGCACTCTCGTCCAGAAGAAGCGCAGCGAAAAGCCAAATCTCCCTCGAGAACCATACTTGCACCAGGAAGGATGGTCAGCTTGGTGCGAGGTGACAGCAGGGCACCAGCGCCGCGCTCCACCAGTCCATGGCCAAAGAGGTCAACTCGCGCAAGATCGAGAAGTGGCATAATTGCAGAGGAGTGTTCAAGGTCCTGCTCCTCATGGTGATCATCATCGTGAAGATCGCTTGAAGATATTTCCAAATCGCCTAGCACAACGAGAAAACCACGGTCAGAGCCCGTTAGTGTAACCGAGCCACCTAGACGGAGCAGACCACCGGGAAGAACAACTATTCCCTGCTCTAGATGTACCGAGTCAGCGTCCGTGAGGTCAAGTATGCCACCACGACCAATAACACTAAGGCGCCCGATCCGAATGCTACCGGTCAAGAAAAGGGTCTTCGTACTATCTCGATCCTTCTTGGCAGCACCAAGAAAGAATCCATCAAGAAGCACGCGGTTCATTGGATCGCGGCTACCTTCCACATGAAATTGGCTTTCCACCATAGCGCTAAAGTCGTAAAAGCTCATAATTACATGAGCAAAAGCATCAATACTGGGGCCCAGATATGTGGATAGCCGGCAGCCCAACTGGGCTTGGCATAACACCTCTGGCTTTGAAAGTCCAGTGTAGTCAACAAAACGGAAAAAGTCCCCATATTGATATTTGTATTCAAGGTCATCGTACTGAGCAAAATCAACCTCTGACAGCTTATGGAGGCTGTCTAGATGCTTCATGAGATAACGAGGACCACTGAAGGTATCCGCTGCACCATTGTATAGCTTTGCATACATTTCCGCCCATGTCTGAGCTGCGGCAGAGCCTGGTACGAGCGCGCTATCCACACCTGGCAGAGTGTACGCCAGTATAGATCCTCCAACCTGTTCTGCGTTGCTTCTGCACGCACCGCAAGCACCACGGTCACAGTCATGAGCGGGGCAATTGAGAATAATAGGGACACCAACATCAGAGATAAAACTGCCGTCGTCGCAAATATCATCATTAAGATGTTGCTCACACGAGGTATACCCAAGTCGGGCAGACGCGCACTCGCCGTTTGTGAGGCGCTTGCCGTTACAGTCCAAAATCCAGTCCCCCTCTGCAGCTGGGTCCGAACACACGGCCAACACGCGATCACAAAACCCAGTCCGACAATCTTCATTGTCCACGCAATGCAGACCGTTCAAACATGGGCCACAAAACGGACCACCGCAATCGACATCAGTCTCCTCGCCATCCTTTACTCCGTTTGCACAAGTTTGTGCAATACATTCGCCGTCAGGGCTACAAAGACCTGATGCACAGTCACGATTGAGAAGGCAGGTAGCCTCCCCAATCTCTTGACATGGAGAGCACTCTGGGCCACCGCAGTCCGGGAAAGTCTCGAAGCCGTTCTGAACTCCATCAAGACAAGATGGTGGTCTACAAGTAGAGTCAGACGGGGCACACAAGAGTGGGTGAGTACAATCTGTATTGGCGCTACAAGAAGCTCCAGTAAGGCATCCATCGCAATTGGCGCCACCGCAATCAACATCAGATTCATCAACATCTTGCACCCCATTTGCACAGTGGCGAGGCAAGCAAGTATATGAAACAGGAGAACAGATATTAGAATCGCAGTCCGTGTTTGCCTTGCACTCGCGACCTACTGCACACGGAAGACACGAGTCACCACCACAAACTCCGCCTGCACACTGTGGTTGAACGCAACGTGCGGCGTCTTCATCACAAATAAGATCACCATCACAATCATCGTTGCCGTTGCAAGTACTGAATTCTGCACATGCCTTTTCGCAGTTAGGACCACCACAGTCCACATCTGCCTCGCCGTTATTCATCACGCCATCATTGCAGGTTCCAGGGATACAGAGGTTGTCCTTGCAGACCTTGCTTGAACAGTCTGAGCCAACTTGGCAGAGAGACCCGTCAGCGCACGGGGCGCAATCAGGCCCACCACAGTCAACATCCGTTTCGGAGCCATCTTGGCGCTCGTTGAGGCAAGAGTTTTTCACACAAACACCAGCCCCTCCACAAAGAAGATCATCCGCACAATCCTCGTTTACTGAGCAGGCCATGCCCGTCTGATTGCATGGTGAGCATTGAGGGCCACCACAATCAATATCGGTTTCCTCCTGGCCTTGCTTGCCATCACGGCAACTTGAAGGCATCAATAAGAGTTTACGCGCCTGCAGGTCAGAAGGTAGGCACTGCTGCATTAAAGGATCACACTGGAGTGGGATGGCACAGTCGCGATCTTTCACACACGTCGCAAGAGGAGTTCTGCACGGCGCACAATCTTGGCCACCACAGTCAACGTCTGTCTCATTTCCAGACATGACCCGATCAAAGCAGGATGCCAACGAGCATATCTCACGTTGAGGGTCGCATAAAAGACCAGATTCGCAGCCGTGGTCTTGAAGGCAGTGAACACCTACCGGGCACGGTGCACACCCACCAGCGCAGTCAATGCCAGTTTCGTTGCCGTTTTGGATTCCATCATTGCACTGACGAGGAAAGCATCGACCTAGTCGAGGATCACAGAAGCCACTCTTGCAATCATTATCTTCAGCACAAAGGTGAAGATTGGTACATTCAGGACAAAATGGACCACCACAGTCTGTATCTGTCTCAAGACCATTGCGAAGACCATCTGTGCAGGTAAATGGCATACAGATGCCACGCTCCTCACTACAAAGTTCTTTGCAATCACGAACACTAAAGCACTCTTGGCCATTGTCACACGGGCTACATTCATGACCACAGTCAAGTCCTGTTTCGTTACCGTTCAAAATACCGTCAAAGCAAGTGGCCGGTGCACAAACTTGGCGAAAGGGTTCACACAGAAGACCTGAGGCGCAATCACGGTCTCCAATGCACCCCACACCTTTGGCGCATGGAGCGCAACTTCCGCCACAATCAACGCCCGTCTCGTTGCCATTAAGCACACCGTCTGTACAAGCGGGTGGGACACAAATGCCCATGTCCAAGTCACAGGCACCACTAAGACAGTCTGCGCCGGACTCACAGAGCTGTCCATCCTCACAAGGTGGGCAGTCCCCAGAACAATCCACATCAGTTTCTGAACCATCCTGGCGACCATTCTGGCAGCTCAAGGGGTAACACATGCCTTGGGTCATGTCACAGAAAGACTCGTCAGCATTGCAATCGCGTGGGAGCTCACATGGGTCACCAATTGTACAAGGAGGGCATTCAGGACCACCACAATCAGTACCTGTCTCGTTTCTGTCGCGCCGTCCATTTCGGCAGGTAGCAGCAATACAAATGCCGTCGTGACAAGCATGACTAAAACAGTCTGAGTTACGTTCGCAGAGGAGTCCTACATCGCAAGGTGTACATGATCCACCGCAATCAACGTCGGTTTCAAAGCCATCAAGAACCTTGTTTGAACAATGCGATTCAAGGCAAATACTATTCACTTCACAACAATGCTGGTGCTGGCAGTCTGTATGAGAGAGACAGGTTGCGCCGTCTGCACAGCGGCCACAAACTGGGCCGCCACAGTCTACAGCGGTTTCCAAACCGTTCTTGATTCCGTCAACACATGATGCGTCCAAGCAAATGCCCTGTTCGTGATCACATAGCCCACTGGCACAATCGGACGCAGCTTCACAGTCCCGCCCGGCAGCACATGGGCCACAGATGTTGCCGCAATCAATGTCAGTCTCGTTACCATTCAGGACACCGTCAAAACAGGATGAAGGCATGCAAAGACCTGAATGGGAGTTACAGTGACCACTCTTGCAATCTCTGTCGAGATGACACTCTGCTCCATCATCACAAGGAAGACAATCAGGGCCACCACAGTCCGTCGCAGTTTCATTACCGTTAAGAAGATGGTCTGCACAAAGCTGATTGAGGCAAGTACTAGTACCCGGGTCACAAACGCCACTAATACAATCTGCAGCAGCTAAGCAGTGACGTCCATTTTCACATGGCAAGCAATCTGGTCCTGCACAGTCAATGTCCGTCTCATTTCCATTCAAGATGCGATCACGACAGTGAGCCGCAAGGCAGACACCCATGTCTGCATCACATGTACGGCTCAGGCAGTCGGAGTCTACTGTACAGGATGAGCCAGCAGCGCAGGGTGCACATTCTCCGGCGCAATCTACATCGGTCTCATCGGCATCCTGCACGCCATTGCGGCAGGTATCTGGAACACAAACGCCCAGCTCATCATCACAAGCATTTGACTGACAGTCCTCATCAACTTTACAGAAACTACCGACGGAGCATTTTTGGCATCCGCCTGAGCAATCAACATCGGTCTCATTTCCATCGAGGATGCCGTTGCTACATGAAACAGCAAGGCAGTGACCCTCCTCGGAGTCACAGATGCCGGAGGCACAGTCAGAATCATTGTCACACTGCTTCGCATCTGCACAAGGTGAGCAATCAGGACCGCCGCAGTCGACATCAGTCTCAAAACCGTCGAGGATGCGGTTTGTGCAGTGTGCAGGCAAACACACGCGTCGGTGTTCGCAACAATTCTGTGAATCACAATCGTCGTTTGACTCGCAGGTGGAGCCATCAGGGCAGCGACTACAAGCCGGTCCACCGCAATCCTGATCGGTCTCAAGACCATTTTTGCGACCGTCTACGCAAGAGGCATCCAGGCAAGTGCCAAGGTTCTGGTCACAAAGACCGCTGAGGCAGTCCGAAGCAAGCGAGCACTCCTTGCCTGCGGCACAGGGCCCGCAAATATTTCCACAATCAACATCTGTCTCGTTTCCATTGAGAATGCCATCGCGGCAGGTTTGCGGCATACAGAGACCTGACTCTGTGCTACAAAGGCCGCTGAGGCAATCTTGATCAGAGACGCACTCCAGGCCATCGTGGCAGGGTGGGCAAAAGGCACCACCGCAATCAACACCTGTTTCGTTGCCATTGAGAATACCATCGAAGCACGAAGTGAAAGTACAAATGGAGGCCTCCGGGTGGCAACTCACCGGGGCAAACGGTGCATCGAAATCATCAAGCTGAGGCATACTCTCAACACAATCTTCAGGCTGAAGACAATGCGCGCCTAGTGCGCACGGCATGCACTGGGGTCCACCACAATCCACTGCAGTCTCATTCCCGTTTAGAATCCCATCCATGCAAGAACGAGGAACACAAATACCTGTGTCGGCATCGCAGGCACCGCTGAGACAGTCCCTGTTAGAAAGGCAAGACTGGCCATCCTCACAGGGCGGGCAGTCAATACCACCGCAATCAACGCCAGTTTCGGCGCCATCGCGCACACCGTTGCCACAGGAGGCGTCAACGCAAATTGCGGTTTCAGGATCACAGAGCCCTGACTGACAATCATCGTCAGTGTCGCACTCGTAACCTTCCGAGCACGGTGCGCACAAGGGACCTCCGCAATCGACGTCTGTTTCATTTCCAGACTTGCGCCCATCTGTGCATGACGCTGGCAAGCAATGGTGGCGGAAGTCTGTCTCGCACCTTTGCGAAAGACAATCCTCGTCCACTTCACATCCACCTCCCTGTGGACACGGCGTACACGTGTCACCACCACAGTCGACGCCTGTTTCATTAAAATTCATGCGTCCGTCGCGGCATGATCTCGGCAGACAAACCCGGAAGTGCTCACAGCATATCTCTGACCTACAATCGTAGTCCGCACGACACATCTCGCCCACACGGTGCCTCGTGTCACGAACTCTCCACATCGCCTCCTCATTTTCTTCCTCATAAGACTCATCGAAAGCTCCCCTGTTTTCTCCTATTAAGTCTCCATTCGGTGCACCGTCTGTTGCGGTTGAGTTCTGAATGGGATGAGCATTGGTTTCACTTTCTGGGTCGGTGTGGACACCTGCATTCTCCGAACCCTCATTGTGGTTCTGGTTCGCATCCTGTGCCGGTTCTAGTGCGGTGACAGCCGGGTTTTCTGGATCAGGACGATCCGATTTTGCGTTTGTGGCTGAAGACTTAATCTCATTTGCAGCCTCATTTGGGTTTGGTCGTGACTCAAGTCCGGCGTCGAGATTTGGATTTGAGTTTGCTATGTTTAAATTTGAATTTGGATGCTCTTTGCCGGCGAGCTCGATTTCCTCCTCCCCGCGGTCACTCTGGGCATCTCGCCAGTACTCGGGGGTCTGATCCGTCTCTACACCACGGCCTACTGTTTCCTCTGCCGCCAGGACCGCCGCGCACAGCAACAGGACCGCCGCCAGCGCCGCCAAGAGCGCCGCACGGGCGCCTATGCCACCGCGGCGCCGCCGCTCATGCCAGCCTTGGGGTGCTTTGCGTGCCGGTGCTGCCGCTGGTACCGTCACTAGGGACGCCATGCGGTCGCCCTCCGACACCATCGCACGCGTCCGTGCCGCTGACTGCCGCCACGACACGCTCTACGCAGCTTCTCGCTCGGTTCTGCCTTCGCTCTGCGCGGTGATGGCTCCTCCGCTATTTCGCGTGATGGCGCTTTATTCTCTACTTTCCCCTTCCCATAAACCACTTGTGAGTTTCTATAACCTATTTGCGGTCCCTATAATCGACTTGCGCAACTGCCATTTTCTCCTACGCCCTTTTCGCCTACATTCGCTCTCCAGAATCGCAATTCTTTATTCTCGCAGCTACTATACACTATTCGCCATTCTCCACTTATAGAACTCCTGGAACGGCCTTTTACCAACGCAAGAAGGAAGAACGAAGCGAGAACTTCCAATTTGGGGCAAAAGAAGAAGAGAGAAAATAGTCAGTGGAGCAGATCTACCAGTAGGAACTATATAGTGCTTGCATGATGGGCTTTAAAAGCTCGACTTGCAACCTACCATAAGCATCGTCAGGTTGGCTATGTGGAGGAGGCGCAGGTACCTACCTACCTCTCTCGTCTAAAGAGAGAGGTGGCCGGGTAGTTAGTTAGCCAGTGGAAGAAGCACTTGTTTCTCTAGCTACAGTCTGCTCGTGGCCCTCCCTGGCTAGACGCTTGCTTCGAGTTCTGTGGGTGTCTCCGTCTTGGAGCGAGCTCCTTGGTCGAGTTCGAGCTTCTCCAGCTTCTTTCCTTCCCAGGGTCTCCAGGTCGGTCGATTGCACTCTCAACTATGAATGAATCAATGAATCAATGAACGAGGTTCCATTTCCCCCCTCTCGCTATTTGTGTTTTTCTGCGGTGAAAGGCGCTTGGCCGATTGAGAGTGGCGCCCCGCCATCTTGGAGCGACTGGCTTGCTTGCTTGCTTGCTTGCTTGCTTGCTTGCTTGCTTGCTTGCTTGCTTGCTTGCTTCCTGCCTGCCTGCCTGCTGGCCTGGCTGACTCGATCGCTGACCGCCTGTCTACGTCTCGCAGTTTGTTTTCGTCACGGTGGCGGCAGTGGAGAATCCGAAGTGCCAACTTCCGGCTTCTAGCATCAGTCGAATGAACGAGAGGTGTGCACCGACTGGCCTCCATCTTGCGGGGCTAGCGTCCCTTACCCCAAACTGTAGGATCTCACCTCGCTTACCAATGAAACGTGGAAATTACCGACTACCTAGGAAGTAGGTATATAGAGTATATATCTATACACTAGGCCCCTACTTAGTGACTTGAGGAGTTTCCCTTTTTTATGTAGGTAGGTACGTGTATATATATGTAGGTACACGGATACCTGAGAGGAACGGAGAGGTTGTACGAGTGATAGATCGATGGCATCGTTGATGGCATAGGCGCTCAAGTAAGAACCTTCGAGGCGAACCATATGCAAGTTGCTTTGGAATGTGATGTGCGGCATGGGATCCTCACTTATAATTCTGACAATGATAGCCTGTCGATGCTCGGTGGTTAGTGAGTTCTGCTACAGAAACATTCGGGAGTATGAAACAGGAGAGACCGTTGAGAGCTTGCAAATAGCCTCCCAGTTCAAATGCAGAAAAGTAGCAGTGGAGCCAGAATGGTCATAGTAGACTGAAGGTTAGCAACCCTCATAGGCTCGACAAGGTTTAGAAATGCACTACGCAACTTAAGTAATCGATTCTCTCTGTTTTTACAATTTAACCCAACTCATACCTGATGAAAAATTCTCAACTAAAAAAGATGGAGGGGAGCGAGAGAAAAGAAGAGTACGCCCAGCCAGGCAAGTCTTGGTGCGTATGCAAGTATCATGATGAAAAAATAGAATTAATATACTCAACCATTGCGGTCGTTCTCACTTTGTCCGTCCCAGAGCAAAGCGAGGAGTTTCAGAATACATCTCAATGCTGAGCAGAAAAGGAAAATAACTTTACAATTGTTTGTGATGCAACTTTTGAATATGAATCTGTCTGAATACATCTAGCAAAATCTGACAAAGTATACTATTGATATAACAAGAGCAAATCAAGCAGCCGCGCATACCTTTCATTGTGAAATCCAATTATAGATCGAATATGAATGTACTGCATGAATTCTCCCTACTTCAATAAATGACGTCTTATCATAGTAGGAACAAGAGCCGTTGTCTACTCGACAGTGAAGGTAACGAAAACAGACTGCATTCTCTCAAAGTGGTTGTGCGGCAACATCTGCTTGCCCTTGAGCAATACGGAACAAGGGTATCAAAAGAAGAGGCAGGAAAATCATGTTTGCAGGTTATTCATTAGGAAAAGATGAAGTGAGAAAGGCTATCATGTATTTGCAGAAGTTTTGTGTTTTCTTTTTTTTAAAAAGGGTCCTCCCTCTGGATGTTTTACGACAGAGATTTGAAGCTGTCACCCTTTACTCCAATGATCATAAACAAAAATAGCCAAAACAGAGGACACTTGTACCTGGGCATTACTATGAAGTGGGTGGTCAGGAAAACCATTTGCAAAGTGGTAGCAAGTAACAAATCCTCACAGAGAATGAGCGGAGCTGATGAATAACAATGAGTGATGATTATCAGCAGCTGGGCTGCAGATACACCATAATGTAGCAATTCATCAACCATTCTTCACTGCAGTGAAGTCTCTTTCTCCTACGTACGCATGCGCACGAATAGCTCTAAAATAAGTAAAAATAGAGCATAGAGGCCTTGCCAACTACAGATCCATTGTGCAGATACAAGGCTGAAAAGCAAAAGGCCGCCACTTCATTAGTAGATGAAGGCGTTGACATCGCTCTGACGGGGCTTAAGGATACGGTCCTGGTTCTTGGTAAGAAGATCATGTACCATCATAAAACCGTTGCGCATGCGGAGAAGCGTCATGCGAACAGACGCACGCTGGAAGGTATCGTTTTGCATGACAGATTCGTGATAGTCATGGATAAGGTTATGCTTGGTCATTTTGTGAGCAAGCTTGGCACGTTGGCCAAGCTGCTCTGAAGAGGTCTCAATGATAGCAAAACATACGCTCTCTAAACGGCTAAGCTCCGAGGCACATTCTTCCTGAACAGCAACACCAAAGTTGTTGCCGTCTTCGATGCGAGGAATGTTCAACTGAATCCATGTTTTGATTAGACCAATCAGCTCAGTACCCTGGCGCACCATACCGACAGCCTTTTGCAAAAATCTGTTGAAAGTGGCATCCTCCTCAACCATTTCAGGCTCGACCTTTTTAGGGTCCTCCTCTGAGACCTTGCTGGCAGCGAGCTCCTCGATGGTTGGAACTTTCGGTAACGCATCCGCAACGTTAGCCTCGAACTCGGTCATGAGGTCATCCAACTCCAAAATGAATGCTGGCAGCTTTACATTTAGTGTGTCCTGTGCATCGGCAGCAATCTTTTTCTGTACCTCCGCCAATTTCCTCGAGGCCTCCACAGCAGCTGCAGACTCAGCCTCGTTGTTCTTCCGGCGTTTACGGCCTCTCGAGTCGCTCATGATTTCCGTGCTTTCGTACAAAGTCAGACTCCTGGTGTTCCTGCAAACCTCAGGCCTTTTCAAGACCCGTATTCAGCTTCAAGTATTCGAGTTCCTGAACGGAGCCCGCCGCGAAGTCCGTCGTGAACAGTTTTGCGATCTCTGGCCACAGAGATGAATTGCTCATGTATCACGAGAATCAATCCATCGATCACCTGCCACCCACCGCCTATGAATTATAAGGTACCCTCTTAATCTCTCCTCCCTGCAAAGTTAGATAGGTGGATAGGTGCTAGGTAGTCGGTAGTTGGTAGTATTATAGCATCTCTCACAATGCAAGCTTAGTTCTTTCTAAGTAAACTTTAAGAAGCTCACTGGTGGCGTCGCGAAGGAAGGTTGAGAAATCCACTGAGAGCGCGGTTTTCGTGGCGATGTATGCAGATAGCGGGAAGAAGGGAACTCACTCGAGAAGGCAGATGTGCCAACCTATGCAGGTTTATTTTCTGCAAAGTATACCTGGTTCCACATCCTTAGGCTAATTTAGTTCTTATGGTGGTTTTTGATGTTGATAAAGAGCAGTGGGTCTACTACTTTCTTTGAAGCGTGCAAAATATTTTAGGACATCTCAGGTCTTTAATTATTGGTGAAACCCTGTTCGCTAAGGGAATCTCAGACAATCAAGAGAAAGTGGGCACATTCGAGGCACGGCTGATCAACGTATACTTTTTTCTAGGATATGCCAGAACGGAAGGTAGCAATCTTGTTTCTAATACATTACCCCGCCGTGTCGCACTAAAAAATATATTGCTCATGCGTAATCATAACTTTGTATTGAATAAGAACACCTTCATTGAGGGATGTTACAGCATCAAATGTAGCCGCATTGGTTAATATTGTTCGGTCATACCTGTTGCGTGCCACAGTGATCGCCATTCAAAGCTTAAATATTGCTGACCTGTAGTGTAAACTATTTAATTGCGATGCAAGGTTGCATAATAAATTCTCTTTGTAATTATCATAATTCCTGTCCGAGGCTCTATATAGTGCTCTGTTAATGCCTATTGCAGGCCACTAATTGCTAAAGAAAACTGCTCATTTGTTCAACCAGGACCTAGTTGATATAGAACTACTTGCACACGAAGGCTTTGACACGAACTAACGCCATGTTGTCCACAAATGTACTTCCTCCTGTGTGTATGCTATTTACAAGAGAAAATGTTCGCCCAACTACAAACCTGCATCGATCACCTGGGAGAAGAAAATGAATTCCTCCAGATTCACAATATACCACAACAACATCGTCCCTAGCTCAATTTCCTCGCTTCTCAGCAGCTCCTTTATCCCAAGTCAATTAGGCCTGTATTCCAAATCGATTCCTAAATTTCCATCTCGCCGCCACTAATCATTCGCATATCAGCTTGCGTCCTAAATTCGTCAGTGTCCAGAATTAGCTTCCCACTATAAAAAATACGCCTTTCAGCTAGGACTAGTAGTACATATCACTATCGCTACATGATAGCATTCATTTCTTTTGTAGGAATAGTCGGTACTGTTAACTACGAACATACTACCCTTACGGGTGCTACGAATTTATTTGATAATACGCGAAGTAGAACGAAATCGCAGAGCGCAAGTATAAGGTACTGCGAGCGCCGTCCACGTTGCTAGCGCACAGGACCCGCGGCAGCCATGCAGGGCCGCTCTAGCGCCCTGAGTGAGTCCTCTGGTTCGTCTTCGTCGTTGGCTCCGGGCACGCGAAAACGTGGCCGCCATGAGGGCATTTCTGGTCCAGAAGAGCACAACGAGGGCTATTCACGAGACCAAGGGTATCCTCGAGAACCAAGAGCTAAGCCGAGTGGAGATCGCTGCGGGGTTAATAATAAACTCAACAATCGCGATGGTAATTTTGGTGTCGACACTCTTCATCAAGGCGAGGAAAGTCTCAACAACATCCCCACGTCTCAAAAGTTCTCAAGTTGGCACCACAATAAATCTAGTATAGGTTTAAATGCACCTACTGCGTATGATTCTGCAGAGTTTGGAAATGCGCAAGCTGCTGGGAATTTAGGTTTGGAAAGTGAAATGTATCCTTTTGCGATGAGTGCTGGAGCTGGTGAAGGTCGCTATCCTGAACAAGGTCACCAGAAGCTTCAAGCAGATGTATGGCCGGCGGAAAGATCTGCGGATGAGCATGCGTCAAGCTACGTCAGCAGCGGGAATAGCTCAACTGTAGTGGGAACTCATGAGGAAGAAGACGAGGCAGATGATATTGGTCGCGAAGTAGGAGAGCTAAGGGTTCGAAATGAACAGCTGCTTCGAGAGAGGGAGGCTTTTCTCGAGCGAATTCGAAATCTAGAGGCAGCAATGAGAAAAGGCCTTGAAAGCGATGCTTCTTTACAAGCCGACCTTCAGGAGAATAACAATTTGCGTGAGCAAGTGGGCGCACATCGTGAATTTATGCAACGTTTCATGAAAATGCTTAATCAGCCACCTTCGGAAAATAGTGCACGTCGCAAGATCTACGAAGAGGGAGCAGAAAGTGCAACCAATATTTTGTTAAGCATGCTCGCAGAAAGTCAACAGCAAGGTTGGACACCAACGAAGATGGCTAAAGGATTTCGCCCCGTTGATCCTAGTTTTGAGCTACGATATACTGAGTCTGCACAACTGTTTGGGTCAGAAGTGGGAGGAAAACGCTTTCAGCTTCGTGTTGATTACAGTTTTGATGGTCTTAGTATTGAAGAGGTTATTGATCATGTCAGGATTGTGCTATGCACACAGCATGGAAAAGATTGGTACACAAAAATCGGCTCTGATAGTCGCAAACGGGTGCAGATTCGTGAGTTGCCCAATGAAAGCAGCACTGAAAATGTTCAACTTTATCACCATTTAAAGCGCTACGCTCCTCCTGAGAAAGATCGAGATGTTGTGTTCCTCTATCACGTGCGCAAATCTACTATGACGCGATCGACTTTGGCGCCTCCAATGCATGAGGTGAAGAAACGTGATGAAGAGCATCCTGGAGAATTTGTGTTCGAACGGCCGGCTCTTTGCCAGCCCCGAAAACGTGGTAGACCGTTAGGTTCAAAGGCCAGCAAAAACAGGTCATGGACTTTTGGTGAGACCGACGTGCATTTGGTGGTGCGTATGTCTACTTCGCTCCTTGCAGGTGCGTCGCGTTCTGAGGATGCCAAACGTATCACTTCGCCTGTCATTCACGGTGCGCTAGTTTTTAGTGATGAAACAGTCACAGAGGATGGCGAAACCAGTAACGATGGATCTACACGTACAAGAATGGTTTTCCTTGGCTCTGTTCCTCAAGAATTCCTTGAAGAGGAGGAATTTGGTTCACGTGAGTCCATGGTAGGCCCCGACGAAGTACTCACCAAGCCGTTTTCAGCTTATCTATCTGATTTTTTACTAAGTGCCATGGCTGGAAAGCCGGGTGATCCACCTCCTCGTCCGAATGTATCAAAAAGGAAGGCTTCGCGAAAGTAACAGTATATTGGCCTAACATTCGATCTGGCTGTCCTGTTGTACAACTTAATTTCTAACTCTTTCCGTTCTTGCGATTTCACTGGAAGGGGGTGGTGCTTGCTCTATTGTAGCACTTTGAAGTATACTCTGCGTTGCTGTCCACATGCATATGTAAAATCACCTTTTTTAAATAGCCGCTGCTGCTGCAGCAGCAGCACCAGTAGGCTGGCTCAATTTTATTACTCTGCATTGAATGGATTGTACATGTATGAATTAGTATGAGGTAAATTGTAATGGACATTAAAAAGTTAAATGAGTCAGCATATTATTATTGTCTCTAATCGTAGATAGAAAAAACAAACTTTCCCAGATGGCAGCCATTATAGTTTGCTTATCAGGAAGTAATTTCATAGTACTCTGGACTTTGTATATCTTACGACCTCCAGGTCATTCGGGATCATGGAACAATCTTTGCTATTGATGATGGGGTTGTAGCAGACACCGAATATGTTGACTGTTACAAATCTGCCTTTTGTCCCAGGTACCTGTGGAGGACTGCTTTCGGTTCTCGATGAAAAGTTTTACAGTAGATTCCACCCATCACTCTTAAAGGCGAGGCCTTAGTATTTCAACGTTTCCCTAGCTATGGCTTTGATATATTAACTTCGCCAGTACCGCTGTGATGCAGGTGCAACAAAGCTTGTGAATGGAGCAAAGGTAGAATTTATCGTTGTTCATAAATGTACAGAGAATGCTAGATAAATAGCCTGTTGAACCATTCAATGAAAATTGTCCAATTGAACTGAACTTCCTAGCTAGAGATCAAACAAAATCCAAGTTCTTTCCATCTGTCTGAGCTAGGGATGCAAATGAACTTTAGTACATTCAAGTGGCAATATGTAAGAACCATTCAGATTTTGCGAGTAACCCACATTGTTTGCAACAACATGAAATTCTTTCTTGGGCGCTGAGAATCAAACCAAATCAATCCCACTTTCAATTACTAACATAGGCTATATATGCTCCATAAGCATCCTTCAAAAGAATATGTTATGTTAGGCACCCAGTAGTCCTGATTTTGATCTGTGAAACGTGTATGACAGAAAATACCATGTTATAGGATGCTAAATCTGGCTAGTAGTAATCTTGTAAAAACACTTCACGCCTTGAAACGTCTTCACCTTCATCTATTGACTATCGCTGCTCTTCTTATTCCCCGCACTGGCCCCGAATCCCTTTTCTTGTAAAAAATTTTAATACTTAATGTATATATTTTGCTACTATCAGACACAGTGATCGCATCTCTGCACACCTTCTTAGGTGATCTCTGACTGCGAGCTGTGCACGTGCTTTCTCGTGTTAGACACAAGGACTGCAAATCAGCTTGCTGGTCTAGACAAGGTGCCCGAGGCTTGGCGCTGCTTATCAAGCGCTGGAGCACCCACCGAAGCTGCCACTAACATTTACGTTGCTCTTGCGAGCGCGAGGCAGTCCTTTTCAAGTTTCGGCAGCAGCTAGTGTTGCCGGATTAGACTGTCGCAACGACATCCAAACTGGCAAGAACGAAAGTAGGAAAAGAGGCAATATTTGTGTAAATACTTTCGTTTCAAAGTATTTGCACAAAGTATACTTTCTAGGCTCACGCACTATAGCTTGCAAGCAAACCTCGAAATTGACAAAGCTTTCATCATCTTAGAGCTATGAAAAGACTCTCACGGCGCCTTTCGAGGCTGCGACCTTCCTCGAGTTTGCTTTCGTCGCGGTCACTTAGCTCGGTCTCATCAGTCCAAAGCGAGAGGAGAAAGAGCCAAGAGAAGGCCAAACCTTGGATAGAAGGTAATAGTGACGATGAAAGCGAAGAGTGCGTACATCTTGCTGAGCAAGTTCTCGAGGATGACGAACCCAACAAGCAAACGGACCGTGGCAGAAGCGAAGACACGGATGAAGAAAAGGCTCGATTACAGGCGCGAATTCGTGTAGAAGAACTGGTGATGCAGTCTGAAGACGAGCCGTGGCGTGTATGGGCTACTTTGTGGGAAGCAATCTCACAAGGTGCAGAACATCTTGTGAACCAGATTCTTGAACATCCAATTTTACACGACCTAGTCCTGCAGTTGCATGAAGAGCAACAGGAACAGGAGAAACTTCAAGAGAATGACCTAAATGAGTATGGCAGACACGATGATGAAGGGTATGTACCAGAGGCTGACTCAAAGTTACAACGTTATCGTAATTACTCAAGATCAAGTCGTCGTATTGCCATGAGAGCTGCGTCGAGGCGGTACCAATCAGCGAGATTACTTCGAAAGATTGACAACCTCGAAGGAGATCAATTAAGTGACAGTAGTGATGACGAAGGTGTAAGTGATGATGAGAGCGTTGAGGATCCAGAGATGCGGAACAGTGGGCTAAAGAGCAAAAGGAATTTGGGCACTGCACCCTTGCTTGTTCGTATGGAAAAGGTGAGCCACCTCTCGGTAAACAATGGATATAGTGAAAAGCTCAAGACTGGATACTTTGTAACCATCACGGTAGAGCGCACTCTTTCTACAGCAAACACAGAAACCATTTGGTCTGCAGATGGATTTGTCGAATTCGATATGGATATGGATCTTGGCCAGGTTGTACCTTCTGATCAACTCATTCTCGAAGTGTATGCTCGGTACTTTGGGAGGTTGCAGGAAGGAATCATTGTAAGCTTGGGCGTGTGCCGGGTGTGTCTTGCAGATATGGTGCGCGAATCAGTACGCGTGGCTGGTAAGCATGCCGATTCTATAAGTACAGCAACTATCTGGATACGTGACAAAGAAACTGATATCGTTGTGTTCGATGAGAAAATGCAAGAGCCAACTCGTGTGCAAATTAGTTTAAATTACCTGAGTTTGCTGCAGGGGGAGTGCGGCTTCCCAGAACCTCGTTCACTCAGTGGTCCCCATGGCGGACCGGCTGCCAATCTAGACGATGGCTTATCGAGAGATGATTTTAACATTCCTTCGGACGACAGGTATGAGAAACATGTTTTTGTTGTTACACGAGGTACACGAGGTGACGTGCAGCCTTTCATTGCTCTTGCGCGAGGACTTGCAGAGCAGTGCAATTTTTTGGTTACAATCTGCACCGAAGATCGCTACCGGCCTCTTATTGAGAGGTATAGCAAAGTCAGGCGAGGAGCAATTCAGTTTCGTACAAGTGGCGGAGATACAGAGAAGCGGATTAGCACAGGGGTGGCACGCTGGGCGTTACGACAAAATTCAATGCTGCTTCAATTAGCAATGTTGGGACATTCAGAACGTGAATTCTTCGATAGCGAACCAATGTTTTACTATTGGTGCCGATCACTAAGGCCAGATGTTATTCTCTTTGGCTTCACGACAACGCACATTGCTATGATTCTTTCAGAGAGCTTAGAGATCCCTCTAATCGGTTTTCTTCTGCAGCCTACAGTGATTCCAAGCAAACAGTATCCTGCGATCGCTTTACTTGATAACGAAGCAAATCCAGTAGTCTCACATATAGTTTACGAAAGAATCAAAGTGATTATGGAAAATAATCCTTTCGACTTCAATACTGCTTTGAATACGATGCGGCGAGGGCGGGGCTTGGAGCCATTCAGCCATCGCGTGAACGATCATTGCTTGATTGTATCTCAAAATATTCCTGTCATCGTGCCCATCAATGAGGTTGCATTTGGAGGAAAACCTCAAGAATGGCATTCTAATGCTGCCTTGACGGACTTTATCTTTTTACGCAGCGGTGCAATGCCAGACTTGGCACCCAAAATGACAAGCTTTCTTATGGACGTAAAACACGCAGGTGATCATGTGGTTGTTATGGCATTTAGCAGTATGCCTGTAGCTAGAACACAAATCTTAGAACTTGCGATCATGATGATAGAACAATGTGAAACCCGTCCTCGAGTGATTGCTCTTGTAGGGAACTCGAATGCCTTATGTCCAGATCATGCAGGTGAGCAGCAGATAAATAACCGTACTAGAAATGTTGAAGAACATGCCATGGATCTCATTTGTGAAGGTCGACTCTTAGTGGAAGCTGGAGCCCCATTTAGTAAATTATTTCCCCAGGTAGATTGTATAATTGCTCATGGGGGGCTTGGTACAACAGGCGAGATTCTCAGAGCAGCAAAGCCTTGCTTAACTACCGGTGTGTTAATCATGGACCAACGATTTTGGGGAAGGCGAATCTACGAGTTGGGCTGTGGCCCTCCTCCAATCCATGTTGAAGATCTTGAATCAGTATTGGTCGATTACGTTGATACATGCTTAGTTTCAGATTCAGCATATGCTACTCGTGCTAAAGAAGTTGCTCAGCAGATGGATTTGAATGTAGGTGATGGAGTTGACATCAATGTGCAAGCTTTTGCACATCTACTGGAGCTTGCCTCTTCTGCGAAGAGTCATCGAGAGAGCATCATGCGTTCGTCTCGTAGTCTCTTTTCTGCAGTAGTAAACGATACAAGGCGTGCGCTTGGTTCAGACGTAGCCTACGTACGAGGCCTTATCACGTCCATGGCTGTTGAAAATGCAAAGCAAATGCAAACTATGGCTAGTGATCTGGTATCATCTCATTCGTCAAGTTCCCAAGCCTCCACGTCCGAAGTAGACAAACTGAGCAACCCCAGTATAGAGGATGAGGAGGATCATAATGGTCTTCGACGGGGTTGTTGACTCCAAATGTAAATTCCAATACTTCAATGTTAAGCTTGGTGGACAACAGATTGATAGCATAAACACCTTGCCGGGAAATGTGTTCTGTTTAGGTAGATGTTGATTGGCAAGGTAAGGCAAGATGCTTGAAGTCTTGACGAAAACATAGAAAGGCGTTGCAAACTTACGTTTTAAGAGATAGCCACCTGCTGAGCTTTAAAGTAAATTAAAGTGTATTTATCTGTAATACAAAGAAAGATAGGAGAATTAATATCCTTAACCATGAATTCCCACGCATTCTGTCTAAATGCTTTTAACTCTTGATGCCTTGGCAACTCAATCACAGATCCGGTTGTCTAGTTCTTAAGATATACAAATCTTGAATTTTTAGGACTTACGACAGTGTTCTAAGTATTATAGCAATGCCTCATTTTTATTCGATTGGTGATTTCAATACTGCTCATGCGCACAACATCAGTTATGAAACTATAGCCAAGTGTTCAACATAGGTTTCTGTGAGTGGCCTCTTGTATGCTTATGGCTCTGAACGTCATAATCAATATTCGTAATTTTTAGCTTCCAGATGTAGACGCAAGCATTGTCTCTCCATATGTCGAATGGGTGAATATAGCCAGCTAGAATATAAGCTAGAAAGATGAAGGCAAACATGTTTTTTAAAGACATATAAATAAACTATGGTCGATCAGCTCGGAACTGGATTCCAAAGTGGGATTCTTCATGTTGTTATGTAGACATTGAGCCTGACTTTATCTGTATGCCAAATGATTGAAGAGGTGAGGATCACTCGCCTGCATTAAATTATATTCCATATTTCACCATCCTTCATCTGTTTGATGTATCTGTACCCTTTTAGCTGTCGAAGTCCTTGGTTTCACAACCTCGCATTTGTTTGACTGGTCCTAACCTTATACGCGAGATCTCAGCATTAAAGAACTTACGCTGACATGCCGAGCAATCCAGCAAAATTGTATCCACAAATCCCTTCGATTGAGAATTTTAGCATTACAACCGTCGAAAGGCATTGTATCCCCAAACTTCTGATCACATTTCGTCTTCAAACTCATGTAGAAAGTGTGCTAGGTAATTGAGTCTACATTAAGCAATACCTAAAGTAGATAAGCGGGAGGTTGACATAGTTAATGTTTATGAGCTAGCGATCTGCGGACTTAAAAACTGAATTTATGAAATCATAATCTGTAGTAGCTCAAGCCTTGTCATGACTTACTAACATCTCAAGCGTTTACATTTTCATGAAATCCTTAACTTCCAGCTCTGATTCCATCCAAAAGAAATACATGCAGTGCTTACGTTTTAATACATCAGCCACTTCAGGCCTTGCTATGTATCAACCGGAGTGCTTTGCTTTCGAGTTCTCTATGTTTATGTGCTCTTGTCTGAGATTCTGCAAAGAATTGCCAAAAAGCCTTGCTGTATTTCATTCAGTTACCACTTCGATTGCTGCACATAGTAAGCAATAAATTCCAGCTTTATTTCTTGTAATGCAATATAGACAATATGAAATACATCAAACATTATTCAATTGAAGGAAGAAAATTGTCCAGTCCTAGTACATTAAATTCGAAAACGTTCAGGTCTGCAATCTCTGCTGAAAGGAACTTGTAGATAACTTCTAACTAAAACCTTCGCGAGTATGTGCTGATTTTCTCAGCAGAAAAAGAACTTTGAAATACAACTAGTAGCCTCGAGCGTGTATGAAAACCTGATTGTCAAAGTCGATGCATACATTTAAAACGACTACCGATGAAAATTACCACTCGCCAACCTGGTATGAGGTATTTCAGAGCGAATATGAAATGAATATCCAAAATAAACATAATAAATATTTCTGACTTATTATAAATATACAATTGAGCACCATGCTAGTCAGTCTCCATCTAGCCTGAACGAGCATTTCACTACAAAAAGTAAGCTTTAATTTCGCAGGCACAATTGCTTACCGGTATCCAAGTGCAAGTTGACCGAAGGTACTAAAACGATAATTCGAATTAAATGAAAATAAATGTAGACTCCCTATTGCTTGGTGAAAGCACTGGTTGACCACATTATGGCATTATATGTGTATGCTTCGACAAGACAAATAGCGATAGTGAATTGTTGCTCATAGCTATTGTGGGGTTATTCTTAAATATCTCACTCTACGCAGGGTAGGACACCTTTTTGCACTACACGTCGTCAGATAAACATTATGAGGCACTGTTTAAAAATCCTTTCGGATTGAGGAATATAGTAGTGAGGCTATATCTTGATATAATTAGCAGTTGCTAATACAATAGAGTGGGAAAAACATACTACCTAGGTTCTTTTGGTTTTCTTCATCAAAGTTCAACATAAGCCAGGCCGCTGTTCCAATCGGAAAACCCATAATTAAAGCCAAGTATTTTGGCAAAGGTTTTTGAAGCAGAATTTAGGTCAAGGTGAACAAATTTCACATCATTCCGAGTACATTTGAAGGTTCACAAGTTTCGCCTACGTTGATCATATAGTCTCATTTTGCACATGACAAGCCGGACAAAAATAAATCTCTGCAATATGTGTTCCTCAGCCTAGATACTCCAGGAGTGCAGTCATTGAGCAAGGAGGTAAAGGCATCTCAAAAGTTGATTTATTTGGTGAGATCTTACACGTTTCTGAATCGTATAGAGCAAAAGTACAAGTGGAAATTTTCTTAAAGTATTTCCGCATAATCTGCTACGGAATTCAATATTGTGCCAATTAAAAGGAACTATGCACTGAGCTTTGAGGTAATGCATTTCACCTGGATTAGGGCCATTGAAATGCAATAAGCTAATCGTAGGAAAATACCTTAGAGGTTGGTTTTAGAGAGCACGCAAAGAAAGAGTCGTAGCTACGTCTGGATATATAAATTCTCTGGGGTTAGCATTTCGGTATTCACTCCAATCGGATAAAGGCTTGAAGAGAAATGCAGAGAGGAATGCGCCTGGTTCATGTGAAGTCTGATGGCAAAACAATTTTATTTCCGGTCCTTGTCTTCATTATCTATACGATAGAGTGAGCGTACGGGGGGACAAATAAGTGCATTCTTGTTGACATGTGTGATTTGTTTGATTGGAGCTTTTACCCAAGCTAAAAGATTTAAATAGGTTGTCTCTGGGTAGTGAAAATATTCTAAGGCACATTTGTATTCAAGGTACCGCACGAGACGAAAAATTGGACTGTCTTTAGAAAATCTCAAGCATGATGACTTAAGCAGGGCGATGTTATATCATTTCGCATTAGTTTCCAAGGTATTTCAAATTTCTACAGAATAGATTCATAAAGTGATAACGCTGGCTTGTGCGAGTGGCGAGTCATCTTGTCGAGGGCGTACGATGATGCGGAAGAAGTTCAACTCGCGAAATAAGCCTGCACGCAAATGCATCGCATAGAATATCTAAGAAGATATTCCAACAAGACGCGGAGACTGTGTTGCGGAGCCCGGGCATGCGACGGGTTGTCAAGGCTTATAATATATTACGTTTTAGATCGTGCTCAGGTTGATTAATTCCCTGCGGCTCGGCCGTTAATTTGGCTTGATAGTGAGAATTGCTATGGATTAGAACGGGTGCGGAAATCGAGGTGGCATACGCATAAATGACCATCATCGCAACGGGTGGCATACGGCTCGAAGGCGGAAAAAGTGTAAATTCTTTCCGAGTTCCGAAATACATGTGACAGAACCATGCTAGAATTTAAGCCGCAGTAGACTTTGCATGAATCAGTAGGTAATGTAATACTAATGGCTTGCAAACGAAGTGTTGCAAGTTCTTTGAACAGTAGTCAAATTAAGAATGGGAAGGGGAGAGTTATGACGTTCGTATTCCAAAAAAAGGTTTTGTCCGAAAACCGAAAAACAAAATCATTTTTTTTTTTTCAGGCGTAGAGCGATCGATGGCTTGAGATTTAGAGCATATGGGATTTCAAAAGTTATCAATAGTAAGACTTCTCAATGTTAATTATTTTGAGAAATTTGACATAAAGCAAGATTTATGCTTCATATGATAATTCCTTTTTAAAATCATGGGTGAGCACTAGAAGGTATGATTGAGGGTAAAGAAGGGGGCAACGTTTTGTACCATATCAAATAAGATAAAATGAAACTTCATTATTGACATTTCTCTTGAAGTTGATTATTTAAATTTCTGTGTAGAAATAAATCAATGTCAACTCTATGTGTTGAACGTATATGCGATTTCAAAATTCTTAGAAGCGTCACAAAGTGAGTGAGGGAATGCAGAAGGGTCGACGAACAAGAGGAAGTTATTTGATGCAAAGGAAATGTCAAGCGTCAGACAAGCAACTGCAAGACGAGGAGCCGTAATGGTATATTAACGTCTTAGTTTGAATCTGAGAGAGCGGGCTCTGGAGATGTCTGCTGAATTTGTCCTCGAGCATAGACCGTTTTAAATATAGATTATTCTAATATACACTGACAGCAGTAGAGTTTGTATAGTCTAATTGGAATTTGAAGGAAATTTACTTGAAAATTTCGAAAGCATCGGATAGATATTTCACAAACGCAGAAGAGCGAGAGTAATTCAATTGGCGCTTGCAATTTTTAAAGCAGAACTCTCAGGATAGTGTAAATTTGAAGGTCTGTTGATGCTGTTCTACAAGAAATGAGTTTCGATTTCTTTTAGTAATCGACGTTTTCATTTTATTAGGCGGCCGACCACGAATTTTTGTTTATTCCACCGCGCGTCGGATCCTCGGCCGGTACTCATCCCTCTTGAATGATGATGATGCGCCCTCTATCAAACGCATGTTCTTAAAAAGTGAAAAGGGTAACTTCCAAAATCAAATATTTTTCTATTCTCCCCCATTTCATTTCATTAGGAAAGTTAGGGGAATATTAATTTTCATGCAGAAAGAAAGTCAGGAAACATAACAAGAATATGATGATCAACAACAATATTTAAGATTAATAAAAAAAAATAAAAAAATAAATAGAATTAAAAAAATAGTACTAAATGATGAACGAACCTATTTGATTATTGATCATTCTTCAAGACAAGACAGTTTCTTGAAAAAAATAAAAAATGAAAAAGAGAAAAGAGAAAAAGAGAAACACTAAACATGACCATGGTAATGATGGTAGAAAAAAGAAGAAAGTAAAACCAACTGAACTTGGAGAATCTATTCTTACCGTACGGTATTTAGTTCTAGAGGTGGCATACGTGCACACTGCGTGGTGGCATACGCCGCGGCATTTAAAGTCAATCTCTAGCAGTCACGCTTAAGTTATCTATTGCCCTGTACAAATCTGCACCGCTTGATAGTGTCGCGAAGAGCCGCTCGCCGCGCCAAACTTCAAGACCTATCTAGCTATACATTTTAATGATCTTTAAGCCGGCCGGCTGTGCATAGGTAGATGGGTATCTGCTTCGTTAGTTGAATTGTAATTCATCTAGTTCACGCAGTTGTGAATCTTGATTAGGAACCGAGTTGTTCATCCTGTGCCAGCATCACCACGATGAGAACTGCCACGTGTTTATGTGCCGCCTATCAACGGTCTACCTACATGTACATGCGTGGGTTTTTACCCAAGCAACAGGATTGCAAGCACTAATTAGGCACTACTATGCTATCATCTCCAGTATGAGATAATGACGGGAGCCTTCGTTCGGCCTTGGAGCGAGTCTCTTCTTCACCATAAAGTTTGAATCCAGCCAGCTCTCTACTTTGGGTTAGTCTAATTTGTTGGATGCGGCGGCCATCCTGAGCAACTCAGCCAGGTGTGACCGAATGGCAAGCAAGCGACAGCAGCTGTTGGCTTGGGCGCGGTGGCCAACGCAAAGATCATGTCCCAGATCTGCTGCATCATGATGCGTCGAGCCGTGAAGATGCTATTCAGAGTACGTTGCCGAGCTAAACTTGTTTCTGGAGATCGCGTCGTGCGATCTATGGCGACGCTATCCAAGATATGATGCTCCAAGTTCAAGAAGCAGGCTTCGATTGGGCGACGACGCATACTAGATCCAAGGTGCCTCGAAGTGAGAAGGTAGGTTTCACAACTGGCTGATTGGTGAACCTTCTCAAACTACAAAAGGGGAGCCAATACTTGGACTGATCAGTAGTCCTCGTCGCCTTCTCCGCACTTTAGTCTTTTGTCCTGCTGCTCACCTTAAAGGTCACTCGCATAGAGAAAGCACTGTGTTTAGGAGCACTACTTTAAGTATCGCGGAGCGAATGTCTGTCCAAACATGATGCAACACGAGCAGGTGTGAACAAAAGTGTACGAGTTCTTGAATGTGACACGATGCAGCAAATCCTCTGCTTCTACTAGGACGGCATGTTAGTTATTTCTCTCTTGAGAATCAGTTGGCTGTCCAACTATATTTTCTCCAAGAGCAGCAGCACAAGATTGGAGGTTACAGAAGATGGGGCATAAATAGAGAAATAAAAGCTAGTAGGACTTGTTCTACTAAGTACCTAGGTCGAACAACAAGCTGGGTGAAAAGGGAAGAAGAGGAAAGTGACATACGTTGCGACTGTCGCTGGCTACTGGAGCATAGACAGGCACTAGAGCGAGCTTTGAGCCTGCCGTTTAGACTTTCTACCAGCTAGCTTTGTCGCGTCGTCGTCTTGGTGTAAGTTTGCTTCTAGTGTCTCCTTCCACTAAGTAGGTTTTCTCTGCTTCACTTCCAAGGTCAGATAATTCTTCATTTTACTGCCACCATATCTAAAAAAAAATTAAAAAAAAAAATTCAATTACTTAAAAAAAGACCTTTTAATTGAAAATGTGTTTTAGTATAAAATTAATTTTGTTTGTTTGGTTAATTAAAATTAAAATTAAAAAGAGCTTGAATTGGAGCTTCTAATAATAATAAAAAACTATTACTCTTACAGAAAGCATCATGTTTTAAAAAAAAAGCTAAGAATAAAGAAAAGAATATGAGCTAAAATGCTTGTGCCCTTCAAGTAAGACTATCAATATTGATTGATATACTTTTCCCTTCTAGCTAGGCTTGAAGTTTGATTGATGTAGGCTGTATGTTTAGTTCCAATCAATAGTTATCTGCTGCTATTCGTAAATAAGAAACCACGCCTAAGGAAAAAGAAAATCCTTTGCGTAGTTCCAGTAAAGCTGTCAGAAATGGTTTTCTGTCACGTAATTAGGGGTGTTACTTGCTCAGTCATTGCTCAGGCATCATGAGGGATCGACCTTCTTAATTATTGATAACAATCTCCAGCGAGATAGACACTTCTTTCTTACGACGAAGCGGCCGTCATGTTACAATCCCAACTTGTAAAATAAACAAGGTTCTTATCTCTAGGTTGCAGTTCAGGACCTACTATAAATCTAAGTTTTAGAAGTTGCTTTTCTTATCCTGACTCCATTTCAAATGAGGCAGCTCAGCAATTTCCGAGGCTGGACAAATTGATCCTTTCGATCTTCAAAACACGGCAACCAGCCTGCTTTGAAAGCGTCCACAGGGATGGCCGAAGGGGGGATTCCTAGCCGCCAGCGAGGCAGACCAAATTGCTTTAGCTTCAAGCCACTTGAATGTTGCAATCGCCGTGGTCAAATGAATGCAAGCAAAAATTGAACAGCACCATAAAATGATACATATTTATTTACTGATGAGTTGCTCAAGAAAACACCTCGATTTACCTGATAGAGGTTAATCATACGTCAATGCTAAGTTGGGGTTGAGCTTTCTGTTGTAGATGATCTGCATGTCAATTTTCAGGCCGTCTTCTCAAGATAGCTAAATCTACCTGTGCAAGTGTTTAGAATAAAGCTGACTGGACTGCACCGTTGTGGATTGACCCGTCAGTCTAACTGTTCGCTCGTTGAGCAGCCACCATCTCCGCACTCGAGCCCGTTAGCTTCGGGTGCTGGCTGGACTTCATCTTGTTTGAGCCATTTCAAGAGAGCTCGCTCGCTCGCGTTCCAAAATGATCCAGTTATTATGACCGAGTTCACAAAAGGATGGCGCGTGGGCTCTGGATTGTTTCTCCTCTACTATTCCACATAAACACACACGCACCCACGCACGCACGTACGCATACCTGCACGCAGGTCCTGCCGAGCTTCACTGGGCTCTTTTCCTGCAACCGATGTCTTCCGCTCGCCTGCCTACCTAACTGAATGAATTCAAGCTGCTGCGCTCTTTCTTATTCCTCGAGATCGATCTCAACGAAGCTGTCGGGTCCACCTTTCACGGGCCCTTTCTGGAAGCACGCAAGTATATATATATATACCTATATGAGCTGTTTTCCTGAGAGACATTTAGCCGCTGTCGGCAGCGCCCCCGAAGTTAAACTCCGTACCTGAAGCCTGGTCAGAACAGCCCGTATCTCTGCTTTCCACTTGGCTGAGCGAAGGGAGCAAAGGCTTGAAGGGTCTATATTTTACTTATAAGAAGAAGCGCCCACTTCGAGGAGGAGGAGAAGAAGAAGAATGACAGAGAGTATGACTTCCCACCAGAAAAAAGATCAACTTCCTCCAATGCGGTCTATGTTTTACTCTCTGAATCAGACCTGGCTAGGTAGCCACCCTAGCTAGCTGCTATTCCGGTAAGAGGAGAGTGAGCGATTGAGTGAGTGAGTTGGATATGATGGCAGCTAAGCAGCAGCTTCTGAAGGCCGCTGGACGAGATCAACCTTGTCGCAGGCTCCGGCTTCGGCTGTTCGATAACAGCGCTGACAGTTAGCACGCACAGCTCAGCTCAGTGACTATCGGCGGCACCACCGTGGTTTGTCTGTCTTTTGCAGCCGCACCCGAAGCCGCATCCAGGTAGGCACTAGCAGGCGCTACGCACGGCCTACTGGGTAATGAGGCAAGGCTCCTGCAACCAGGCAGCAAACCACGCAGAGCAGAGGCCTGAAAAACCCGAGTTTTGTCGTCTGTTTATTCGCTGCCACCGCTGAGCAGCACGTCCGATGGGCCCATTCTGAGCTACTGTCGTCTGTTGTCAAGGTTTTATGGATTTCTTTCTTTATGGTTGTTTATTTGCATGCATTTTTTATTGCCCTCATCTGTCGTCAAATCCACTGATTCGCTCTTTCTTTCTTTCTTACTTTCTTACTTTCTTACTTTCTTTCTTTCTCTACGCTCACTCATCTCACATAAAGAAAGGAAAGAAAGAAAGAAAGAAAGAAAGAAAGAAAGAAAGCAAGCAAGCAAGCAAGCAAGCAAGCAAGCAAGCAAGCAAGCAAGCGAATAAATAAATAAATGGTAAGCATGTTCTTCCTGTTGCTCTGTTTTGTTCCAGTTTTCATGCCCCAAAGTGTGCTAGGGTCGCGTCACATACGCGCAAAGGACCACATTCTCTGTGCGCCCTCCTCGTGCCTTGTACATCCTGGCCTTTTCCTTACCGTTCTCAGTAATAGTCTCCCTAGCCTCCTTCACCCGAGTCATTCAGCTCAGGTATTTCCTGCATCCTTTTTATTTCTTTTCCCTTTTCCCTTCCTTCTTTTCCTTCAATTTTAAATAAAAGTTCAGGTTAATCAATAATTCAATAATAATAGTAATAATAATAAATAATAGTAATAAATAGAGGTTTAACAGAAAGAGAGTTTATGATCCTATTCCACCTTTGCTTTCTTCTCTCTGCGGTTCGAGCATCGCGCTCTTTGTAGAGCTTTGGTCTTGCGAGGCCCTCGGTTTCGCAGCAGCATCAGCATCAGCGGCAGCATCAGCGGCGGCAGCAGCAGCAGCAGAAGAAGAAGAAGAAGAAGAAGAAGAAGAAGAAGTGGCTCAGTCGATGTCAAACGCCTGTCCAGGCAGCCGTCCACTCTTCAGGCCTCCCATGCAATCAATTCGATTTTCCCTCTGCTGGCTGGCGTTTGTTTCCCTGAGGAGGCTTCTAGCTGGCGCTCCATCTTCCCAGCCCTGTGTGAGTCCATGATATCAATGCGATTTTGCTAGCTAGCCCTACTAATAAGACGAGGGTGAGCCTGACCATCGAGCGAGATCTCAGATCTGTACGTAGTAGCTCTCTCTGCAGCTCCACGAGGCCTCTGCGCTCGCTCGCCACGCATACTATGTAAATCTCAAGCCAGGCATGAGGTTTATTTTGCCCTTTCTGAGAAACTAGGTAGGCATTTGTTGAAAAAGGATGGTAAGACGGATCGAAGGAAGCAAACCTAAGCAAGCCAAAGGAGAGCATGAGGATTCTTCATAGTTTCACGATTATGAGACACTTCACCAGTAGCAGCTGAGAGAGAAAGGGGCGAAAACAAAAACATGAGAGGAATCACTTTATTGACTATTTCTGTTCTATTGCAAAAAAAATATAAAAATATAATTTTAAATACGAAGAAGAAAACGAAAATAGTTGAAGTGAGAAACCCGATCTTCGAATGCTAGCTAGAACGGTACTACACACTTGTCTAGTTGCTATACCCGGCATTAGAATACAGCATTTTCTTCATCAGCGTACTACTACTGATAGTAGCTAGCTAGTTACTCACTAGCTGAGTACCTAAGTACTACTATTTGAGGCAAATGAATGAGTGCATAAATCAGCAGTGAATTCCCGCCTGCATTTCTTCATACATGCGTGAGTAAAGAGCCCCGGCCGGGACGCTTGCCACGCTTATGCCAGGCTTTAACCCCTTTTCCTGTCTTCCATGGCGGTTATGGGCCTGCTCGTGGACAGGGTCGAGCTTTTGCGCACAGAGAAAGCTGTGAAGAGCTTTAATTTGGAGTTCCACTCGAGCTTAGAATTTGAAGAACTTGCTCGAACCTAAATTTATTCACTACTTCTCTAGTGGCACATGTTATTATTGGAGTTCTAGCAAGTAACTAGGGTGGCTTAGACAATCAATTGTTAAATCTTGCTACCAGGTTCCTGAGCAGTCGCTACCTATGTAGGTAGTAAGTGCCCTTGGCTTCGAAAGCTTTGGCTGTGCTGCGTCACAAACTCGGAGCAGAGAGGCACTCAGAGCAGAGCCAAGCATAAGGTTGAAAGCTGGGCCGCCGCATCCAATGCCATGTCGAGCGATCTTGAGCATTTCTGGCAATTGCTGTCGTAGCTTTTCTTGTTGGGCCTCTCACCTCATGCATGGAGGCAACTTGCTATAGTTAGTCAACCTCTTCTCTTTAGCATATGTACAGACCCAATACTTTCCTTTCTTCACTCAGTACTAGGGATGGGATATACAATCATTAGAAAGAATAAGAGCAAGAGTGTATATAAATAAATATATGATTGATTACAAAGAGAAGAATATGAGAATAACTCTTAGACATGGTCAGAATCCAGTTCTCAAAGAAGGTTGGTCAAATGCCGGTTTTCAAAGAAAAGACAGAATAAGAAGAAAGAACTTTTTTTTTTTTGTTGAAAAAAATAATATTATTCTCAAAATAATAAATAATCAAAATTAAAAATTGAAGTTATTCAAAAAATATCAATTTTAAAGTGGAAAAAATGATAAAATAAATTAAAGAGAAAGGAAATGTAGAAATAAAAATAGTAATATTTTAAATTTATTTAATTCGTTTATTAGTAAAACTCATTCACTTTTCCCTTCGTGGTAGTAGGTAGGTTTGAAACTGGTGTATTGCATGAAGCTTGGAGGGCTCGTCAGCGCCCTCATTTGTACCTGCTGAAGGCAACGAGCGGAGGAGCAAAAGCAATCACAAATACAAAAGTTAAACAAAGCTCGTTCTCCCTGACAAGCACTTGCCTAGGTCTGCACCAGTCTATTGTGTAACTATTAGCTCCTTCCATCCATCATCGCGGCCTTTCCTTTGCTAGCGAAGTACGATCAAATCGAGCTTCGTCCATAAAAAACCAAGAAAAATAAAGATTATGCAATTTTGGAAAACGCTGTGTTATCATCATTGATTGACAAAACCAAAATAATTTTGAAAAGATGATATATTCTATTAAAGAAAAAGAAGAAAGAGAGAGGAAAATGGAAGAAGAATATAAGCAGAAGAGAGAAGGACTTTAGAAACTCAACAACTTTGGAAGTAGACGATCTTTGATTGCGTCGATTCTTCGCTTTCGCTTTTTCAATTGCCGATTACTTTCAATCCCCATCTTTTTCCCATTTCCATTTCTTTCTGTCACTTTGGCCATCCTCTTTTTCCCACTCCAGCGCCTGCTACAGCATTAAAAGAAGGCCCATAGACCGGTGGCCTCTCGAACGATGACGAGGCGGCCTTGCAGGAAGCAGGCTGCAGGTTCCGAGAGATCGAGAACTCGTGTGGAGTTTTACAATATAAGCTAGCCAGCAGCCAACGAAAGATCCCTCCCTGATCACAGAAGAACTTGAAAGCAGCCAAAAACAAAGGAGAACTATGGCCAATCGAATCATGCGCACCTTTTCAATTCAATTCAATTCAATTCAAAAAAAAAAGTGTCTTGCTACACAAGGTGCTACTACTACTATCCAGCTACCGCTAGCTAGCTAGCGTTATAGCTAGCTATCCATCTACCTGCTATAAAGACTAAGCGAAGTGAGTGAATGAACGACGAAACGAATGAGCAAATAAGCGAGCGGATCGTCGGGTCTCGAGGCCGTTCCCGGCGCTGACAAGCGCTCGGCGCCAGTGGCTGCGACGCCTTCGGGAGGGCCTTCGTTGCCCTCAGCTGCGTCTGCGGCGGGTATTCCAGCCAAGCGCCAGCCGGCTTATAGCGGAAAGCAGCCAAAGCTGCTGCTGCTCGCGCAAGCTACGCCTTTCGCCCGTCCTATCGGCGAGGCGAAAGTATCTTTGCTCCTAAAGGATGCCGCCGCTCGGACGAAGAGCCCCATCTTCGCCGCCCTTTAAAAGGCCACCGGGGACCTCTCGAGCGTATCTCTGCCCAAACTCGCCCAGGGCCCCCCACTGTGCAGACCAAAGGCAGAAAGCCTGCTGGTGAGAGGTGTAGGTAGGACGTAGCGGAAAACCCTTGGGTTGACAGGATGGGATGCAAGGTTCACGGTGCTCGAGCATTTGTAATGGATAGGAATGAATTATTATTAGTGATCAGCGAATTTGACGCAGCGAGCTTTGGCTCATGTTGAGCTTGGAGCGGTGGTTCACGATGAGAAGCACTCGCTCTGCTCTTGCGTGAGATCTTTGGGCGTGGTGGTGGTGGTGGTGGTGGTGGTGGTTTGTCTATACATACTGGCTGGCTGGCGGTTCCCATTGGCTGCGTGGGCTTCGCGTCACGAACCTGAGAAACGGCGGCTTGATGACGAGGCATGCGGCGAGGACGGCGTGGTTCCTGCTTGCTGGCTTGTCCATTTCGCGAAGTGCTTCTTTGTGTAGAGTTAGTTGCCTGCCGATTATTGGTTTAATAATAATAATAATAATAATAATAATAATAAGAAGAAGCAAACCGCGAGCGAGAAGGAGTTTGGAGAAAGAGCACAGGGATGAATAAATAGAGGAAGCAAGCTTGCAAATAACATCATCTGAGGAGTCGTGACGACAAGTTGACCAGTCTTGGCGGGGCGCTCTGTGCTAGAGTTCCGCGTTTTCTTTCAGCAAGTCTGTTTGCAGGTATTTCAAGAAGAGAGAGAGTAACATTATACAAAAAGTTAACCTCTTGGTGTTGTAATTGTTGTAATTGTTGTTGTTGTTGTTGTCGTTGTTGTCGTTGTTGTGATACACGCCATTTTTTCATTTTTCTTAACTGTCCTCAGGAATGGCGATAACTCTGATGTGAAGGAATAAAATTTATCATTCCCCCATCCTGCAAATACTTTCCTACCAACGACGCACTCCCTCACTTCTATACTCGTTGCTTCTGCGAATTGTGTGGAATCGAATTTATAAATGTTGAACGAAATAAGAAGGAGAGCATTGAATGAGAATGACCGACTTCGTAGTTTTTTGTTGTTTTGATAAAAAGAAAAGAAAACAGCATCGTGCGTTTTACTAAAGCCTTGCAAATGCCTCAGTTTCAGACACAAATTGCAAACAAATGACTCGTCATCAGACATCCTTCCACCGCACTCTTGTGCACATCAACATTATTTTAAAAAAAGAAGCGCTCAGCATTCAATTCCCAGTGCCATCAGCCTAAGCTCGCCAAGCATCGTATTTCCAGTCAACTTGACATCATCAATTAAATCAGCGCTCGCCATTGTTCCGGGTCTTGATGGGCCTCATTTTGCCAGTCCGAAAACACCGCTGCTGGAGGCTGAATTTCAAGCTCTTTCTCGCGATCTGCAAAGCTCTCAAATGCAGGCTCTCAAGCAAGCTCTCCAGCGAGCGCCTGACTGGTTGGCGCGTTCTTGGAAATTCGAGCCCAGGAAGGAGGTCCTTCCCGCGCCAGCGCCAATAAATGCCTTCGTACACATGAGAGTCGTCGCTCGTCGCCCCCTTATAAACAACACGCATCGCCGTGTGAGTAAGAAGCACGCAGTAAATGCCAAATGTCGCACACATCAAGAAACATTATGTGCAGAGTTATATTCATTTGGCGACTTATTGTCTTCACTTCGCAGGGAGGAGCGAGCTCTCGTTCTCTCCTTCTTGCTCGCAGCAACGCCAGAGGCACCGGGCCGGCAGCGCAACGATGACTCAGTGCCGTTGCCACATTTGGCTTCTCGAGGCCTCTTGAAGCTCTTGCCCGCCTGCTTGGATCGCTAGCAAGCACAAAGAGTTCTTGAAATTCCCGTGTGAGCACGCCAAGATCCAGCTATTATCTACTACCAGGCTTAGCTACCTGCTACCTTCGAGCCCGGGGATAGGCCCTTCGCTAGCGTTTACGCTAGGGGCGGCGGCGGCATGTGCAGGCAGAGAACGCCAATTCGTTGTCAGGAATTACACGTGTGTTCTCTCCTCCTCCTGGTTTTCCCTGGTTACCTGCACGAAGGACCTCTCGTCCACGCGGGCAGCGAAATAACAACTTGGGCATGGTGGGCGGGAGCTGTACGGCGGTGTGGAAGGAGGGCTCCAGCAGACGTTGTTTCAAGCTCAAGACAAGGCTTCTCGTCTTCCAGAGGAAAGGCAATCAATCTCAACCATCGCTATCTACTCTACTTGAAAAACGTGCCCATTTTTATGACGGAGTTTGGTAGCCATGAGAGCTAAGTATCAAAGACTGCTACTAGAACGATTATAAGCTCGGGTATCTTTCTTTCTAACGAACCCTTTGCTCATTATTAACACATAAAGAAAGCGGAAGAGAAGCTTCGCAGATTCCTTTTCCATGTCTTTCAAACCAATGCTATTTTGTAAAGAGAAAAATAACTATATTATTATTATTATTATTATTATTATTATTATTATTATTATTATTATTATTATTATTATTATTATTATTATTATTATTATTATTATTATTATTATTATTATTATTATTATTATTATTATTATTATTATTATTATTATTATTATTATTATTATTATTATTATTATTATTATTATTATTATTATTATTATTATTATTATTATTATTATTATTATTATTATTATTATTATTATTATTATTATTATTATTATTATTATTATTATTATTATTATTATTATTATTATTATTATTATTATTATTATTATTATTATTATTATTATTATTATTATTATTATTATTATTATTTATTATTATTATTATTATTATTATTATTATTATTATTATTAAATTCAAAAGTACTCAGTTAAAAAGAGAAAAGAGAAAAGAGAAAAGTCAATAAGAATTTATTAAAACGTTTCCATTAAAAAATAATAAAATATTAACACACACTCGGTCTATAACAGTTCTTATTTCTATTTTACGCTTCAATATCGTCTCTTCTTCTCTGTACCACGTGCATAGCATAAAGAAACTAGAGCTGAATAAAGACCGGAAAGAACTTCTATATTTAGAAACATACACATTAAAAAAGAAACAAATCGACTAGGAAAAAGCGGCCTGGCAACTTCTAGTGGAAACTGATGAAGGCCAAACTACTCACCATCGAGGATATGCCTCTTCACAACACTCATGATCTGCCACAATAAGCAAAGCCAGCTTCGCGTGCCACCAAACGTTGCTTTGGTCTACCTTCAGAGTTAAAAAGGGCCATTCATACACCCTAATATTCTTGGCGCACTAAGTGCTAGATTGTACGCCACTAGGCTTTACGCATCCTGCAGCAAATTTAGTTCTGTGGATTGCCATCTTTTAACCCCATTTCAAGCTATGAACTATGCACTCGAGCTTGCTCTTGTGCCATGCAGTGGCGGCCGGAAGGTCAAGCAAGCAGAGGGCAGTTTCTGTTTCAAGGTAGATTTCATGCTCAATTTCAATCTCAACTTCAAGTTGGAGCTCTAGGTGCCCGCAACGCTGTTCCCGTCCACGCCGGAGCGGTCTCTGTTTGGTGCTGCGTCGCTCAACATGGAAGTTAGCTTGGCGGCATACGTGCACAGATGGGCTGTGGGCGTTTGTACTTCCAGGAGATCTAAGCGTCCGTCTGTGCTGCACTGGGCATTCTTCACTATTCATTACTAGTGCAAAAGTGCAGTGTGGCAGCTTTGCCCTGCTTTGCAGATGAGAGGAGGCTTGTCTGCTGTGGGTATTTTCTCTCCTTTGTAATAGAGTGCGTGCCTGGCTTTTAGATTAGAGTAATTAAATAGTCCTCTCATGACTACATTAAGAAAAACAAAAAACTGAAAAAACCAAAAAGGTTTTAAAACATTAAAAAAAAAAAGCTATTCATAAGACATTAAAAAAAAGAAGAAGAAGAAGAAAAAAAGAGTAAAATCTAGAGTAAAAATTGAAAATTGTTATGATTCAAAATAGAAGTTTTATAAAGAAGCACGAGTGACCTCCGGCCCTTTGCTTTGCGGTGCGGTGCTGCAAAGGAGAAAGCTGGATTTAGAGAAAGCCGCGTGCCCTTGATTGAGGCGGTAATGAGTTTAATTGCAATTCAACTTGAATATGACTCCCCTACCGAAGGCGTGAGCCAAATCGCTGGCTTTCTCGTGAAATTCTTGTTTGTGAATAATTCAATCCCATTGTCAACGTAAAAATGGACCGCCTGAGGCAAGCAAACTTTGGCTCATAGTCTATTCCTTAATGCGAGCTTAGGTCCAAAGCTTTCATGTAAATTAATGGTAAAGATGCATGAAATTCTTGCCACTTAAATTTCAATCTTTGTTTGCAGTTGCTCTTATTTAGAAATTTAATCAGGGCTAAAATTCATGCATAATCTTCGATTGACGCAAGACCTTTTTCAGTTCGTATATAATTTATTTGACATCTCATGATTTTGAAACATTAATGCTAAAATGCACTTACTCATGTATGAATACTCTAGAAGGCAACTAATAACTTAATCATTTCTAGAACAGGATCCGTAACAAAGCACGCATGTCTTAATGATTATTGAATCATTCTCATGCAGTTGCATCGACCAAATGAAATGCAAGATGGTGTATTTAGAAGCTGCTACAAGTTGAATTTTGCTGACTCGTAAGACTCGCATTCCGTAGATCTTCCTCAATAAATCTTGCATTGTCCTGAGAGTGTTCGTGTATTACACTACCTACTACACTTTTTTCACACATTTATTTGCTTGAATGGAGTGGACCTTCAATTTTGGTTCACGTCACGAATGGTTGGATTCTGGGCAGTCACCTTGGATGCAAACTTCCCAATAAAAATCAATCCTAGCTCCGTGATCTCATGGTCTAGCAGAGAGAACGTAATCAACGACACCACTTGTAAGATTTCGCGGCCGCTGTCGCTGTGTATATTGACTGATATATTTGGCTCTTGCCATGGACTATTGCTGCAGCACAGGCTTTTTCTATTTATTCAATTTTTCTCTCTCTTAAAGAAAAGCTATAATGAGGAAGAGATACCTGTTTTCTTTTTACATATTTTTACTTTATCAAAATTGATACTATTTCTAAATTAAAAAAAATGTAGAAAAAAAAAAACAAAAAAAAAGCTAGAAAGAACTCTCTTCTTTCTATAGGCAAGATGAAAGAATAGAGGCTGGGGATTAAAAAAAGAAAAACAAAAAGACAAAAAACTTCTTCTACTCCTCGAAGAGCACGCAGCATCAGCGACGAGACTCAGATGATCTCCATAGGTGCCAAGCTACTATTCCCAGCTCTTCAGAAGTTGAAGTTCTCTTCAGAAGTTGAAGTTCTCTTCAAAAATTGAGGTTCTCTTCAAAGATTGCCAATCATAGGTATTTCTCTCCAACGTTTAGAGGTGGCCTTTCTCTCTTGAAAGGTTCTCTGCCGGCTTCGTCGAGAGAACGCTCCTCATTTCCCGAACTATGCGTAGCTACCCCAAACTCTAGGCCCCTTCTCCGCTCTTGTTCATCATCCGAAGCGTCCGGATGGCCGCCGCCTTGTGCTTTCTGTCCTGCCCAAGTCCAGTCCACGCTGCGTCGCCGCTGTTCAACTCGAAGATGCCGCCATCGACGACCGCCTGCGTCCTTGCACCTAGCTAGCCAGGTTTTTTCTGTCTGCCTGCCTGTCTGGTGATCCGAGCAGCCCCTAAGGATGAATGTCTCGTCCTCTCTCGGGTTCTTGGTGCCGCATTCCGAGGCAAAGACCCTTTGAAGACGAAGAGCATTGCATTCTTCATTTCACGCATGCGCGCACTTCTTCTTCTTCTTCTTCTTCTTCTTCTTCGCTCAGTTCTCGTCATGAGCCGTTCTCTCCGCCACGCACCGTAATCCGTTTTCCGACTTGACCTCAGATTCGCAGTAGTCATTCGCGAAGACAACATCTTCAGGAGTGCGGGCGTGAGACCCATGCTCCTGTTCTCGACAGACTGGGTACGAAGCTTTCTTTCCGTAGTTGGCACTCGTGAGTTTGGAGTTCTTTCCTCTTTCGAGGGCTGATGACACGGGCTGATGACACGGGCTGATATGGGCTTACTTACTTACAGCTGAACAGCTCAAGCCTCCTCGTTATTCATCCCTTGGGGCGCTCGAAGCCGCGGATTTCTGTTCTCTACACTCCCGCATTTCAAAGCTCGTCAGCAGCGTCGCTAACTTCCATGCCACAGCAGGGACTTTCAAGTTCTCAGCCTGCAAGTCACGAGAGGCGTGATGGAAGAGGAACCTGCTCCACCATGCCGTGCTTTTGCTAGTCAGGCATTCAATTGATAGATTGATAGATTGATTCATTCATGCATTCTTCAAGAGTGTTGCCACTTTCTGAGATTTGGCGACCAACGATTTGCTTGAACCCTGAGCAATTCGGACTCAGACTGGCAAAAATGCCTAGGAGGCTGCATGTGGCGTCGGGCAACGAGGAGCGCTTTCGGCAGACTGAGTGAAAAACAACAACAACAACAACAAGCGGATTTAGCCCAAGCGGCAGCAGATGAATTCATGAATTGCGTGTCTATATCACTCTCAAAATGCAATTTCATTCACAACTACGGTGGTACTCTGCTGTGATGCATTGCAGAGACACGAATTGATCAGAATCTCCGGCCACCAAAATTTGAGCAAGAAGAGGGCACAATCGATAAGCAATAAAATGGTTGGTTTTGTTTGTTTTGGGGCGACGGCAAGAGCATGGAGCATAGTTTTTCCCGTCTCAGAAGACGAAGACAGGACTGATTCTCGCTTGAATTTTGCAATTCAACGGCCTTTGGCAAGACCGGGAGCTAGGGTGCGGCAATATAGCGTGGGCTTGAACGAGTTCTCTCGTCCAACAAGTTGCTGGCGTTGTCGTCTTCTTCCTCGTTCTTCAATGTGGAAGCACGGAATTATTATCTGCACTGAAGTTCGCCGCTCCATCCACATAGGTAGTAGTAACCAGTTGCGCGACACACGAGTTTAGAGTTGCGGAGGTTGGGGTCCATCTACTCGCTTGCTGCTGTTTGTGCTTATCCAAGCATGCCAGTGATGTATTTCCTCCCCCTTCTTCTGTGCAGACATTCACGATTGCAATATTCTCACCCATATGCACCTCACATCTCGATAACAAACAGCCCTTGGAGTTTGAAACTCTAGATTTGCGTGCTTCTGGACGCAATTCCACGTTCCCAGCTCTTCAACCAACCTAAACCTGCCTTCCGCTCCTTTGGTGAAGAAGCGTCTTGCGGGCAAAGTCGCGCAGCAAGAAGCTTATTGCCAAGAATGGCCTTTTCCGTATATTGATTCCCTTTGCTTGGCAATAAGACCAGCCAGCATCGACCATAGTATACTTTATTTCATCGAAAGAAGACGACCTCTGCTTATAGAATGTAGGTAGGTACTACCTATTTTAAGTTCCATCTCAAATAAAAATTGACTTCCCTATAATGTTTTCCATATTACTACAAAAATAAAAATTGATCTTTAAACTTGATAAAAAGAAAAGCAACATAAATACATGGTAAACCTTCATACATCAAAAAGTTATTTGTTTATTCCAAACGAAAGCTGGAAGAAAAATAGACAATAGTAACAGTACCTACCCAGTCAGCAGCAATAGGCTTGAATTAAAAAAACTTTAATTGCAAAAAACAGGAGCAGAATACTAAGACCCCGATACCCGCCTTAGCCTGAAAGCTTATGGAAAGGAAAGAATCGTGTCACATACGCAGCCTTTCTTTCACCGTGCTGAGCTACTTTCTGAATCTTAAACAACACATGCCTCGCCAGCCAGCTAGACAGCTAGCTCACCAGCAGTGGACCATGCATGGCATTCCTCGCTCATCTCGCTTGCTTCTGCAGCTCAACTACTCATCTATCTCGCATGAAAGAAGGAAGCAAGCAAGCAAGCAAGGAAGGAGAGCCTGCTTGCTTGCTATCTTTCGAAGCCCGTAACCTACGATCCCCTGTTGCATTACTCCCTTCTTCGTCCATCAATCTTGAGACCTCGCTCGCTCTCCGGATTCATTCCGAAGAAGCACGCTCTTCGGTAGCTCAAACTTGGTATCTACTCTTCACGTGGCCTCCAAAGGACGAGCGGACTTCCCTCTCGCGCTGTGCTGTCTCTCGAGCCTCGCCTCGAAAGGCGAACGACAAACCGCCGGCGGCTGAAAGTCGAAGAGAGTTCGAGGCAAGCTCCTGAACGTACATACATTCATACATTCATACATTCATATAGTTCTGGTTTTCAGGATTCAGACGAAGCCAGCTTTGAGCTGCTTCGAGCCGAGGTGGACCTGGACAAGCTCGGCAGCCGCCTGTCTCTTGGGAACGCCACGAGTTCCTCTGGCTGGCTGTCCTCTGGGCCGCTTCTGCGCTCGCAGCCGCAGACCGTTGTCATCCCGCGCGGCAGGTGAACACGAGTCGCGCGGGGCAGATCCGTGTGTATCTTCGTCGCTGCACTGTAATACGGCATCGCGAGCAAGCAGCAGGCAACAGCAAATAAGCCACGAGCTGCTGCTCAATCAAATCAGGGCGCCGCGGAGCCAAAGCAAAGCAGCCGGCTTGGAGAGCCAGGCACGCGTAGGTACACGAGCCAATCTTGGGCCGCTTCAAGAGCGTTGCTCCACGGGTAGATCGAAGGCCCAAACTTGCTCAAGCGATGGACGTAGCACGTTAACCGTGCAGGCCTTTGTTTGTTAGCTTTCTTTCACAAATCATGTCGCCGTTGATTGAAAGCTGAGCGGAGCTGCACTTCTTTTGCATCGAGTTCACGTTCAGGTCGAATGGAATGGGGTCGAGGTCGCTTTGGAGAAGAACATGATAGATGATACAGCCGCTTCTTCGTACTTTGGCTAATTTCTTTGCTTTCTGCAAAAGACCTCGAAACGGACAGGGCCGGATACGGAGTGGCGATCGATGGGGGGAGAAGGCAGAGCAGAGGGGAGGGCGCTGCGTCGCCGCGTACAGAGCGCATTCTGCACTCGCCTGCTCGGCGTCGCGTCGCCGTTCCCTCACCTTGGAGGTCCGTCCACCTGTTGTCGTGTTTTTTCGTCGTCTGGGCGCGTGCGAACTTTTGGGCGCCCCTTTTCAGAATTTCATTATACCTGCCGCATCGTAGCATCTACCTACTGTTAGTAGGAGTCATTCTTCTTGGCGGATTGTTTCGTTTCTTCTGCGTTAGCTTATTGCGAGAGCTGAGAAGAAAAATGAAAAGAGGAGAAAAGATTGACTTTCCCCTTCTTTGTTAGTAGTTAAAATAAAAAGAAAATTATTAAAAGAAAATAATGTGATTTAAAAAGTAAAAACTTCGCATTTTTTAAAATAAAAAATATATAAACATTTAAAATTAAAAGGAAAGAAGAAGAAAAAAGATGGCAACAAACTAACATTTTAAAGTTTTAAATTAAAGGAAGTAATCAATGCTTTGGGGGAAAGAGGAAGGCCAGGTATTTCATCTGGACAGAAAGGCTACCCGAGAGAGGAAGATAATGGTTTCCGCCAAAATCATAGCTGATTGAAGCCGTGGATATAATATACAAACGAACTGCAATACTTTCTGCGCTTCAGGCCGCGGCGACTGAAGGGGGTCTTGCATGTTCTCTTTTCCCCAAAGCCTCCTTTCTTGCAGCAGCTCGCATGCTTCAACATTTAGCTAACAGCGGGATTGCTGAATGAATAGGCCGTCATCATGAATGAGAATACATTTCCGTAACTAAAAGAGGAAACGAAAAGTAAGAAACTATCACTCTCAAATTGATACTAAGACAGAAGAAGAAGAAGAAGAAGTAGAAGTTGAAACCATCTATATAGCGCGCAATGCGGTGAGAAAGAATCAAGAACTTGGTGAGCACACAATATAACACGAATTACTTCTGACGAGGCGCGTCGTGGAGCGTCTTGGCCTCGGCCGGCGTTTGCCCTTGCAGCACGCAGCAGACCATGATATGCAGGACCTGAAGAGCGTCCTTGCACGCGGCTTTAGCGAATTTATTTTAAGCCGGACAGCAGAGGCTTGCGAAGCAATCTCTTCAAGGATGGCGCTCTGGTTTTCCTGAGTTGTTCTGCCATTTCCTTCCTTTCACGAGAGGAGCATACTTGGCCGTGCCGACGCGAGTTCCAACAATCTCGGACGCTCATTCCTACTGCTTGACAAAAGTTACCTCTGATTGAATTCCGCCTCCATTTCCAGTATTTGGCGGCTTTGATCAGCTTCTTTCTGTTGAAAAGAGCAACAGGAAAGTCTTTCAAACAGAGCGATCGATCGATCGATCAATCAATCAATCAATCAATCAATCAACGATATATTGTGATTCGCGATGGATTTGTTTCTTTAGTGCCGCTTGCGAACTGGCTGGCTCGCAGTCTTTTGCGCAAAAAGGAGGAAATATGCGCCTTTGGAGTTGAGAGTTTAAAAAGTTTCTTTTAGTTTGAAGCAAACACATATAAAACTTTTCAGTTACTACCGCTTTAATTAAAACTAAAATGTTTTTTTGTTTTTTTAAAATAAACATTTTGAACGCGCTTTTAAAATGTTGACGCTAGACTTACACAGTAGGGTTACTACAGATCAAATAAATATTTTGAAACAAAATTGTTAAGAATATGGAAGAGCACCTGGCGGGCCTGATTTCTGTTGCTTAATTTTGTCAACATAGTTAGCGAATAGCGAACATGCGCCTTGCTTTCACTTTGTGAGCTGGGCTAGTAAAAGTTAGACGTTTACTCACAACAAGAGTCAATATGGGAGACGAAGCAGTAGTACCGTATTGTGAAAAGGTTGTGAAAGGGTATGAAAAACTACAAAGAAAAGAAGTTAAGAAGATAAGCAATAAAAGTTTAAAATGAAATTGTTCTTAAAAGGAATTGCGCAGTCTTTCTATTTTCTCCAGTGAGCCTGATGGTTATATTTGAAATTAATTTTAATCCATTGAGCGATCAAAGTTGATCAGAAAGAAGAGTCCGGGCATGACGTTCGCGAGAACCTAGAGATGATGATTCTCCAGGGCCAAACGAGGTGCCTAGCTTTAGCCCAAGCACAGAGGGTGCTGGGAGGACGAGGATAGGAGGGTGCTGTTGCCTGTTCCTTCTTCGGCACCAGAGCCGAGCCGCGACGATTGACTCACACCGCCGAGAGAGACCATCTTACTGACCTAGCAGCCTGTCCAGTCCTTTTTTTTTTTTTTTTTTTTTTTTTCAACGTGAAAAGTTTAAAAGGAAAGGAGGGAAGAATAAAGAAAGTGGTCAAAAGTTGATTTTCCCAGATATTAGAAGAAAAAAAGTAAAAAAGTTTATGTTTTCAAAAAGAATTCCTTTGGAAAGAGTAAGGAAGTTTTTAAAAGTAATGGAAAACTTGGTAGACCTATTATTCAAGAAGGCGGCAAAATGTGTATAGATAGCTTTTGCAGGCGAAAGGGAGCTTCATTACATTTGTACCTTCGCGAGGTTTCTTTTCTGTCCCTCCCCCTTCCCCTTTCCTCTGTTTCTTGACTTTGCTCTGATCAATATACTTTGTCGTGACTACAGCTGAGATGCTGATTCTTCTTCGCTTCCGAGTTTCTTCTTCCACCCTCCTCTGACTCTCTCTTCTTACCCCTTTTAAATATTATTTTAATATTTATCAAAAATATTTTGGCTCGAGAAATATTAGAAAAAGAGTAAAAGTGATTCAAACTCACTCCCAATGCTAAAAAGCTCATGCTGAGGCTTTTGTGTCTCTCTCGCATGACAGATATTGAACGACCAATGCATTCATACATCCCTACCTAAAGTACTTAAAATATGACCATCCGCCGCAATCTCAAAAACTAGTTTTATGAAAACCTACCTCTCTATTCTGCTTCGAAAAGACTTTTTTTCTTTTCTTTTCTTTTCTTTTTCTTCTCAACTCTTCTCCTCAACTCTTTTCAATTCTTTTCAACTCTTTTCAATTCTTTTCTTTTTCTCCTTCTTCCTCTTAGTGGTGCTGCGTCGCCAGCCTGAAGACCAGACTCAGCTCAGAGGGCGCACAGCAAACAAAGAAAGAAACAAACCTACAATCTCCAGCAACCCGCTGACATTTTTGTTGGACGCACCCAAGCCACAGCCAAAGCCGAGCAAGAGTCGGTCAAGCTACCAGCCGGCAGGCAACAGCAAACCCGAAACTCGAAGACCTCGAACCACCAAACCCGAAACAAGCAAGCAAGCAAGCAAGTGAGCCAAGCTCCAAGCTCCAAGCAGCTGACACTTGTAAAGGCAACATTACATCCAAAACAGAAATCATGATTGTCGGTGATGAGGAACTCGGCCAGGGCCAGCAGGTCCGCAACGGCGGCATGGCCTCCCCTGAGCAGCCCGTCAGCATGAACATGAACGGATTCCAGCACAACGATGAGAAGAGCATTGAGCCCCAGAGCCTTCAGAAGCGCTACGTCGCCTGGGTCCAGTCTCTTCGCCAGAACCCCACCGAGTCTTCTGATGAGATGCGCACCCCTACCTTCACCCGTGAGCTCATTGCTGAGTTCATTGGTTGCTTCATCCTCATCCTCTTTGGCTGCGGTATGAACGCGACTGCCACTCTCTTCGCTGCAAACGCTGGTCTTTTCCAGGTATCAGTTGTTTGGGGCTTCGCTGTTATTCTTGCCGTCTGGACCGTCGGCTCTGTCTCTGGTGCTCACATTAACCCTGCCGTGAGTTTCGCCCTCTGCCTCCTTCGCCCCGAGGCCTTCCCCGCGTGGAAGCTCGTGCCTTACTGGATTGCTCAACTTGTTGGCTGCTTCTTTGGTGCTGCCATTGTTTACCTCATGATGGGTACCTCCATCCAGTCTTTTGAGGACGTCAACGGCCTCGTCCGTGGTGAATTGGGAAGCGAATGGTCTGCCTCCATCTTCAGCATGTACTACCCGAACCCTGGTTTCCGCAACAACGCCGACCTTAACTGGGCTTACGGCCATGTCTCCACTGCTGGTTCCCTCGGCTGCGAGTTCCTTGGTACTGCTATTCTCATGTTCTCCATTCTTGCAATGAACGATGCCCGCAACCAGATGCGCCTTTCTCCTGGTGCCGCTGCTTGGGGTGTCGGTATGGTTATTATGCTTCTCGTTGCTCTCTTTGGTGCCATCAACCAGGCTGGCTACAACCCTGCCCGTGACCTTGGTCCCCGTCTCCTTGCTGCCTGCGCTGGCTGGGGCGAGATGGCCTTCCCTGGCCCCAAGGGTGGCTTCTGGGTCTACACCATCGGCCCTCTCCTCGGTGCCCCCTTTGGAGGTGCCATCCACGACTTTGTGCTCATGCGTGGCCTGTAAAAAACATCGTATGCTTTTGCAAAACAACGACAACAACAATACTCATCTACCATCATGTGTCTAGCTGTCCCGATGTTTGTACTACGTTACCCCTCAAATACTCTTCATTTATTTCTCTTTCTAATCTCGAAACCTTTTTTTATAATATCATCTAGTCCTCAGGTTTGATGATACTCGCACTAAGTTATAAGCCGATTTATCTAATTTTCCAAGTCTCCATTCTCGTTCCTTCACCCTGCTCGCATGAGACTGTGAATTACCCGGCATCACGCGGAACTTCGATCTTTGAGGGAAATTGTATGACTTCATTTACTCACCCGATGTAAGTTTGTGAACAGGTCTCGAGCTCGAAATTGCGCACATAGTTATGTTGTCTGATATACCAATTATAGTATCGAAGTAGTTGTTCAAGTGTCTGTCATATGACCAAGAAGATACAGCTTCAGCAATGTTTATTTCGTCGAAGCAATCATCACCCTTGACTAACTCTTTGCTGGTTAAATCCCTTGTGTCAACTTTTTAATTATTTGCCACAGTTCGCATAATGATATTTCTGATACATCAAGCCTGGGGCAAGTATAAAGGTGAAAATGTTCCCAGTATCTAGAACCTATCGTCATGGTGCATGGAATTGCAGATTCACGTGCCTTCCTTTTGCGGTTCACATTTTCCTATAAAAGTTATTTATAGAAAACTCTACTCATAATACCTCCACTAGTAGTTCTCTTACGATCCTGCTGGCCTTCATATGTTCGGAACTGAGTGTCTCCCAAAAGGGAGCTGGGGCGTACTAACCCACTTAGCATAATATCTACTGTACCCGAGGATGAATCTGGATCAGAAAGAGTTCATTGCAACCTATATAACAGGTCGGTCTGACTCAGGTTGGCCCATAATAAGAGTAAGAAAAGGCAAATTGTCATTCATTTTATCGTCCATTCCAGTATGTTTTGGGCGACATTAGCGGTCGTGCTGGCGAAAGAGAAGGATAGCAAAGGCTCTGGAGGCATTAGCTTTGTTTCTGTGCAATTTTGGCGTTCAATAGAACCGAGGGGCCCTTTCAGTAACATTCGTTTCACTCGTTTCACTCGTGTCTACGCAGATTATGTTGCTGATGGCCAGTTTGGCCCCTCATGGCGGGTCTTTCATTATTTTAGTGCAACGATGGAGCCGCTTTAGCTTTGAAAGAGGGTCTATAGCAAGTAGAAACACAGGCAAAACTGAGGGTGAGATGGAAGGCAAGGGCGCGGTGGAAGAAAATGCAAGAGTGAAGAGGCAAACAAGGCTGAGCCTGAAGCACACGAAGGTTTACTCGAATTAAGTCCATGGAGATGCTGGGCCGGGGAGCACTTGGCCGAGTGCAGACGTCAAAGGAGGGAAAAGTGAGTCTCTGGCCCAGCTTGTGGGAGATACGCAGATAAAGTTGACAAGGAGGTTAAACACACAACCAAGGCCTTGCTCTGGCAGATTCAATTCGAGGAGAGATGGTGTTTTTCTGATTTGAACTCCTAGGAAAGCGAAAAGCAAGTCTCTTAGTTGCGCTTCACCTGTTCTCCACCCTGCCTGGACACGTCAGAAACAGCAGAAAAAAACAGGAACTCCTATATGAATATAGATATCAGGTGATCTTCAACCATCATTGCCGTAGTCAATACGAGCATGGGAAATCAAAAAAATCTAGAGTAAGATTTGCCCTCAAACCATGATTGGCAGTCCATGACTTCTGCATGAAAAGTAGCACATGATGGCGCTCGTTCAAAACAGTGGCCGAAGGGAGGCCCAGGCTTTACCAAAATCAACTATAGACCTCTAATAGGTTGCGGAAACATCTTAGGTAGACTTCGATGCAGTCAATACAGATGAACAGGAAGGAGAATATACTTTCCAGTACTAGATCATCATCAAGTATACCTCAAACCCCTGTTGCTGAGTTGGTCGCCATAGCTCATCCATACTCCGTGGACATTTTCTTGCTTCTCTCGCACTATTTCAACCTTATTTTCATGAATACACGAAAGAATAGAGTCAGCGGAGTTCTTGGATGCTGTCAACCGAGGAAGTACAGGAAGGACCACCGTACGAAGATATGCAAGATTTGGCTTTGGCTTCGACATTCGGTGCATCATATTGTTTTTGAAGAAGCTCAAGTTAGCTAAAACCTTTATTTAGCTATGATGTGGAGTTCGGCTACGCGATAGAAAACCTCATCGGCACTCTCCCTTCTTTTATCTCCAGTTCTGCAAATTAAACTGTGCTGACTTTTCTTGGGTGGAAAAAAGTACTACCTTCCTGGGCACCTACCAACTTGGATTGTTTCATTACTGAATCTGTAGCAGGATGAAGCTGGTGTAGGATCGATCTCTTAATTAATGGCAATAAATTCCAACCTTTGGTCTTTGCTATATGCGTACACATGCGCTACCTAGCCACAAAATAGGTCGTAAATGATCAAAACAGCCTCGTTGCATTTCCTGATTCATATTTCGCATGCCTAGTCTGTCGAGTGGAACGAGATCCGAGAGCTCTCATCTTCAGATAAATCCGTCCCAGAACGAGGCCATTGGAAGCTATAGCAGTCTTTGCCTTAACATCATTTGTGTAGTTGCGAGTCAGAAAACAAACGATGAGAACCGTGGCATAAGCAAAGAGCATAAACAAACCAGTATTAAAGCAGTCAACAATCTATGTATGAAGAACTGTAGCGGAATTGTCCTTTTCAAATTCCCAGACTTTCTTGCAAGGCAGTATCTCTATTTTAAAGCGTCTATTAAATTAGAATGATACTGTCCGAGTCTTCAGCAACATGCGAGACATAGCAAGTTCAAATTGTAGACTCCTATGGCTTGTCTGCATACACTTCACTCTACCCACCGTCCCATCATGTATTCGACATTTTAGAAAATCTCTGTCCTAGCGCATGGGTTCTTGAGCTTATATATCTGCAAATCAAAATCTAGTTCTTCTTCCTTTTCTAAAACCAATCACCAAGATAGTTCATTCTTGAGCTGATGATGAAAAATAATCATTCAAGTCTAGCTTTGCTGCAATAGTCAATGCGAATAATTCATACGTTCTGCTACGACTTTCACCTCTAAAGCTGCTTGCGACTTCAATTAACGGAGATTCAAAACAGTGTCTTCCCTCAGGAACGTCAACGAGACTGTTTTTGACAAAGGAACAATTTTTCTTCCCTAAAATTCATAAAGCTTGAAGAGGTAGCTGCGCAATCCTTTGTGTAAGAGAAAAGCGTAAATTCTGAAATTGTCAAGCTACCTCCAATTTTTGAGTTCCTCCATTATCTTGTCTTCAATGAAAAATATACATAGCAGCAACTGTGATGGTGGCGAAATTTCATTTGACAATACAAACCTTAGACATGACACTAACCTTAGTAAGAATTGAAACCTCTTAAGCCAAAGGTAACCTGACCTACTTTTCCAGGACTTGACTGAGGGAATGTTGCGCTGAGTGCGAAAGAGAAGTCTAAATTTGGTCAGCATGCACCTTCTAGAGATACTAAGCAGCATGCATTGCATGCATTCATATTTTGCAGGCACGCAAAAGCAAAGTTCTCGCATAATTTGATCGCTCTACTCATTTCTCCTAATGTAGTACGTTCAACAGAACAAAACCCAATGAAGCTTGTTCTCGCAACGAGGATCTCGTTTAAAAACAACATTTCGAACGCGGCCAACAAAGAAATCCTCAACGCGTAGTTAGCTGACAACGCTAACTTGATGCTTGAATTTTTCGCGGAACGTTAAATCCCAAATGACTATGATCCATGTTTTTTTCTTGGATCGCTTGAACTACAGCTGAGGTCTGTTCTTCACAGCAACAACAAGAATAATCGAGGGAAGACAAATGAGACACACTCAAATTTGTTTGCGTAGGTCAAAGATGTTTCACTTGAAGATTTGCCAATTTGAATATGCTAAATTTTGACTAGTCCGCTCCGCTTGAAGTATTTTCTTGGTCTTCAAGCGGTCCACATTTCGTCCATGAGCAATTCAGAGGTAGTCCAACAGAGGTGAGCAAGATCTTAAACCGCCAAAACCCTGGGCTATACCTTTTCTGGTGACTTCAGCATTTAAATGCTACGATTTAGTGGTTTACATCTTCACATCCTTAAACGTGGCATGGTAGTTGTTGAACTGACCTTGGGAAGTTTCTTCTTCGCGCAACATTCTGCAGATCACTGCTTGTCAATCATCTTCCCCAGGCTAGGCGAATACACAGATGAGAACGGTCAACTCCAGTAGTAAGTCGCCCAGCTCGCTGATTCCGTCCCTGTCAGTCGCTCTCCTCTCATGCGCTAAGAACTCTCTCGTTCAGTCTTTGCGTTGGAAACAAGAAAAACTGATGGCTTTAGCCGTGTCTAAAACTTCTCATTGAGATCTCGAGGCCGACTTTTGTGGACAGCCTTGGTCACTCACAAAGGTTTAAGGATGTCTGATCCAATAATCGACGTCAAAAAGTTTTTTCTTTTTCCTTTTACTCTTTTTTTTCCCTCATGGGACCTCATTCCAATCTCAACAGCTGGATCTGCTATGTGAATATCTGTTGACTTGTGCGTTTTGCTGCTGTAATGAGAATGCCGTGAGCCACGAAGTTTGAGCGTGTGGTGAATTCGATCAAGTACTTTCGCTGCGTTTTTGAAAGCACTAATTTACCCCTTCCTTCCTCAAGGACAAAAAAATGCCAATTCACGAATCCACAGTGAAGGTCCATGCAAGCAAACGTAGCCACTTTGGTCAATGGCAGTGTTTAATGAGAAAGGTAACAACACAATTGCATCAAGACGAATGCCTAAAGGTTGTCCAAACAAGACATACTTAAAGTGGCTTGAGAAAGATGACCGCATGTTCCAGAGGTACTGATCAACTCATCGTATCAGAATGTTAAGAAAGAGCCGGGTATGAAATAATAGAAGATGCATGAGGGTTGTCAAGTTGCAGATTGCTGGTCTCCAAGTGTTACCTAGTCTGTGCGCCTCAATACAAATAAATGTGTCGTGTTGTAGTATCGTCAGATGCCACATGCAAATTTTGATTTAATTTGGCTCTTCGCAACATCTCTGTGCGCATTTAGTAAAAAAAAAAATCAGACCCTAATAAATTGAGATCATGGGCCACAACTTGAGGGGATATTTGAAATCGATCAACCAGACATATTTTTACTTCCTGCCAACCACACGATAAAATAACGAGAAAACACCGCCATACGAATCCCGCACCGTTTATGAGTATCAATTCCGAATGACTATCAAGCAACAGAATAAAGTAGATTGCTAGTACCAAGAGAATTTCCACTTCTTTCTATGGTGCTGCGTTCGTAAGTAGCCACCAAACATTTGATTTCTTGTAACTTGTGGAACCGCAATTTCGAAGGCCCATAGTACATTTTTCCTGCGCGAAATCAAGGCGGCCTGTCACCAGCGAGTCATCTGCTGCCTAGATGTGACGACAGCCTCCGATGCAGCTTGCCAACGCTTTGTAGCACTTCGCGTTTCGATCTGGCAGTTGAATCTGGGTTCTCGACAGCTAAGAGCAACTTGCAATTGAGCGGGCGGGGGATTCTTAGGGTGGAAATTCTTGCTTGACGAGTTTAAAGGTTGCTTACAACTGCCTGAGGATTGCCCACTCTGACTTTGTCCTTGCGCCCGCAAAATTGAAGGTCCCGACATATTGCACACGTATTTGATGTCATCCTTGCATAATACTTACTTGGCACACATTTTGCAGGGCCACTGCGATGCACTGCTGTACTCGCTGCGTCATCATCACCAGGCACGCGGAGTCTGTTGACTTGGTCCAAGACTAAAGACTAAAGTGCGACAAAGGCCCCTTTCTTTGCTTCATCTTCAAGTGAACTTCGATTTTGCTATTTTCGCAACAGCTGGCAGCGGTGGCCGCGAGCGAGGACACGGAAAGAGCTTGAGCTCTCACGAATTACAGATCTTGCTACTACGCACACCTCCCTATAACAAGGTTGCATACTTGCAAAAGTCAGGAATCACGATAGTAAGGAGTGAGCTAAAATAAAATTCACCAACTCGACGAGGTGCATAAAATTTTAATTGGAAGGCGCAACAGCCGACCTCGCGAAAGCAGATCCTACTAGCAGACGCTGTTCGTTTAGAAAAAAAAATAAAAAGAATCAGGAAAGAAATTGCATAAAAACGGAAATAACGAGCAGCCGCTTTGGCCTGATCGACCGACTGACAGATCGATCACTCACTCATGTGCATTCCTTTCACTTCCTCCTTGTGCGTGCGTGCAAAGGTTTCAAGTTTCTATCCAATCAAGCCAGCCGGCTTCGCTTTGACAAAACTGCGGCTTCACTCTTTTCCAAAGCTCTTCTCCAACTCGAAGAAGAGGAAGTGCCCAACTTGAACGAAGAACCCGCTCATTTCCTCAAACGAGGCACCGCGTTCGCCAACCCATCTATAATCAATTCCATGTACGACATAACCAGAGTGAGTGAATGAGTGAGTGAGGCATGCTTGCCCAAATGCAGCATATATAGATAGATAGCCACGGTAGTAGGTACATCCATCATTCATACGGACATACACAACAGATGCTGGAAAGAATTGGACAGCAGCGCCGCATTCAAAATATAAGAAGACATAAGCGGCGAACGCGCTGCCTCTGCAAATGGAAGCGTAGGTGGGATTCAGAGGCCGCTTCGGACCCTGCTTTCTTCGCACCGTTTCCTTCTGCGAGAATTCGCGGGCTTGCTTCTTCCTAAAGCCTAGCGCACTCCCTATTCCAGTTAAGTTATACCCATCCATCTATATCAATCATGGCAAAAGAAAAACAGAAAGTAAGAAACCAGCGTCATCCCCATCTTGCCAAACTTGGTCATTTACAGCTGCGCCTGCTCCATAGCGCGCTCAGGCTCGCCGGTACCTGGCCAACTCAACGTGCCGCAGCTGCACGATGGCAGGACCTCGCCATTCATTACAACGGCACCTGAGGCGAAGGATTTGAGAAGGAGAAAGTAAGAAAGCGAGAGAGAACGTTCTGTTAACCAGCCTCGAGAACAGAACGCAAAGCGAAGAACAGAACGAGGCGAAGAACTGGAGAAACCTCGAAAGAAGCTGTGGCTGCAGTCAGGTGAAGCCCGGCTCTGGCGCGAGAAGGCACACGCCGCGAGCAGATGGAGCGTTCGAGCCCAGCTGGCGGTGGCTGCATGCAGACAGGTTCCTCGGCACCACCGCAGAGCATCGAGGGAGACTGAAGATACGAGACGAAACCAGAGGTGAGGCAAAGCGAGGCAAAGGCCTTAAGAAGTGAACAAATGAAAGTATGAATGAATGCATGCCTGGAGTTCTTTCTGTTCACAATAGTACTTTGGAACAGGGGAGGGTTTTGGAACACGCGGGCGGGCAGGTAGAGTGAACACGAGAGAACAGAACAGAACAGAACGGCTCGCAGAGAGCAGACAGAGCGCAGGAAGGGCAGACATAGACTGTCTCGAGTGAAGGGAGGTCTCCTTACTTACCTACTTACTTATTATAACAGGAAGGTACCGCGTGACCACGACGATGGGTTTATGGGGGAATCGACCAATTCGAATGTGAAATAGAGAAACTTGAAAGGAACTGCAGCTTAGACGGACATGCATGAAAGAAAGAAAGAAAGCTCAACGGGAAAGGGGAGACGCGCCTAATACTTAGCTAGCGATGGATAGCAGCTGCAGCCGGTAAGTAGTTCTGGAGGAGGTGCTGTCGAGGCGGAGAACTCCTCCAACTGCAAGGGGACCAATCAGAAGCGGCAGAGGTCGCCGATCCGGGGCGAGCGAGTGAGGGAGGCGAGAACGCCGAGCAGCCACAAAGTCCGCATCTCCACGGTGCTGGCGAAGGCTGATAGGCCTGCAGCACAAATCTACGAGCGAGTGCAGGTGCCTTGGGATCCTTGTGTAGGTATTTTCGCCCTTCACGAATCTATTGCCTCCGCTTTTGCTGCTACCATTTTTACTCCTTTTCTACCTGCCATAGAGATACCATATCATATCTAGCGGCACTTTCCCTTAGTTTTTTTTATTATTTTTGTTTGTACTCGCTCATTTACTTATTTATTTATTTATTTTGCAAACTTTGAAAATAAAGAAACAAACAAAAAATCACGAAAGTATGACACCTACCTACCTTCAAGCTCCCAGAGTGGTTGTTTTTTGTTGTTTTTGTTTTTTTGTTTTGCCCAACACAAGCGCTTTTCGCTCGATCCTGACGCGCCTTCTGTCGATAAGGCCTCGCGGACTCTTCTCCTGCGCCAGCTATCCAAGATGACGACGGCCTCCTGGCGAGCGAAAGCAGGCCGTGGTGGAGATAGGCAGCGATGTCTCATTCCAAAGCTTGAGCATTTGAAAGAGAGAAAGAGACACCTTCGCCGTACAATCTTCTTCCTATGACGCTGCGTTCAGTGTCACCTCGTCTACTGGGATTTGAATCTGACTTCCAAAACGCGGTCCACAGGTTCCCAAAGCGAGGCTCGGGTAGGACCCCCTAAGGGCTGCCTAGGCGTAAACACCGATGATCAAGACACAGGCTTCCTTTCCCTCGAGCGCGCTTGCCGCCGTTTCTCGCTCAAACTAGGATCAAGAACTTAATACTCGCCTCTCGAGGGTTATTTCTCATCATCTTTGACAAGTACACATGCCTCCGATCGGAAGAAATTCGAAGAGATAGTGCATGCTGCATCATAATGCTGGAGGTCCTCCGCTTGAAATTCCTAACTTCTTCTTCATCTTCTTGTGGTGATTTTACACTTTGAAGATGATGATTAAAAAATAACACGAAAGCGGACATACACATTACAGATTTTGAAGGAAAGCTTTGGTCATTGCGGCGAATCAAACTCCTGGCCGCTCTTCTCGAAAGGCTGGCAATGTAGCACTGCAGCGTCGAGGGCCGCGGCTGAATGGTGCAGTTCCCACGCAGCCGCGCTCGCTCGATCGCTGGCCCGCACCGCTTCGCTTCCACCTGCCGACCGCCGGGCGTGCTGCAGATTCCGGGGAGAGCGAGAAAAAACTTAAATCGCTAGCGCATGACATCCACTCCTACTATAATTTGTATCCAATTTTCAGATGAATGGTCTTGCTTGTGCAAACAATAACTAGAAGCACTTGACAAAATACTACTGCTCCTTAGAGTAATTGTTTTATGAAAACCTTGAAGACTTTGATTACGTTGTTGTAAATACTCTCTTTTCTGGCCGTCATGTCCTTTCCGATCTCGCTTCAAGTCCGTCAAGACGCTCTGCATCTTGGAATGCCAGAATGCGTACGTCAAGAGCCTGCAGCTCGCTTCTTGTAGCATGGAGCACTCCTCAAAATATTCGCACATATTTGCGACATGCAATCGCATGAGCCACCCAGGCCACTCGCTCTATAGGTCAATTCACTTGTCTTCGCCACCAATCTGAAGTCCCGCAGTCTGGGACGAGAATGCCACCAACGAGCTCGGAGCTGGCATTCGTTGCCTAAAGTCAGTCTCATGAATTAATTTGAAGACGATCAATGAACTTGTCAATAATCGCCGATCTGTCGTGAGACGAAAAACGGCCGGCTGGCCAAAGGATCGCTCGCCCAGGACACCGCTACTTGCCGCCCGTGGAACCGTAGGAGGAGCCAGGAGGCGTATCTTGGCTACCTGTTTCGGCGTATCGCGCGGCCTTAGCCCGCCTTGGCTCCACGCCTAGGGGCTGGTTATGGCCCGCTAGGCAGGACACGAAACTACACCAGAACAGCTCGATCCACGACTTTTATTTCTTTCTCATTCCTCAACTCGAAGGCTCGCACATCGCGTTGAAAGTAAGCAAGGCCAGAACTCTCAAAGGCTCTTCGGTAGTAGCTAGAATTTGTTAGCTCGCGGAGATTCCAACCTCTTACAGTTTTTTAGATAAACAAATGGTTTTGTTCAATTTCCATTAACCAGAGCAGAAGGAAAGAGTTCCTCAAGTTCCTCCTCACTTCTTCTTTCTCCTCTCTGAGCCGTATGCGATTCAGCTGTGACTTTTTTTCTCCAACATTCTTTCTCCTCCATATTTCCTCCTCACTTTCCATACCTTCTACTGCGGCATCTAGCGGGTACTACTGCTCTAAACTTATTAAGCTTAAAGTCGCAGAGGAGGAGGAAGACCAAAAAAATCTCTCTGATAGCTAGCTAGCTCTAGCTAGAAAAACAACGCTCGTACCTGTGGAAATAAACAGATGGGTTCGTCAGAGTTGGCCATCCGCTCGCTCGCCGCGAGACGCTTGCGAAGGCACCGCCTCGGTTTGGTTCTGGGCTCAACGCTGTGCTGAGAGTGCAGCCAGAGGCCGCCGGCTGGCTGCTTTGCCGCTTTGCAGGGCAGCTGAAAAGGGTTCTTCGGGCGTGCAGAAGCGCACGAGGAAAGGCGAAGGAAACGAAAGAAACGAATGAATGAAAGAATGAATACCAAATGGATCTCGACGGCTCCGTCTTCGCCCACGAGGAGCGTCGAACCATAGACGATGATTGAATCCGACACCTTCTGCGCCTATCAAATCCTGAAACATGCAGGTCATACCGACGCTGAAAGGCGCGTTGTCTGATCCATTCTCCAGTTCGTCCTCAATCCATCACGATCTCGTCGATGTTTTGATGGCGAAGACATTGCCGATGTTGGTATCGACAGCTCAATTCATTCAAACGCGATCGTGAGAATTAGGGATCACATTAATCGCGACTGCCACGAGAAGTTTAAAAGAACTTGGGCAGGCGGAACCCAGAGTGCTCAATTACCCAACTAACTAACTAACTAGCTAGCTAGCTAGCTGTCAGGCCGACCAAGCTGTCATGGCAGCAGCAGCAGAGCAACGAGAATGACAGCAAGGCAGCATGAATTGTGTCATACCGCCCTCTCCGGCGAGGCCCACGAGTTAGATCGATCTTAGGTCAATGGATAAACCGATCAGTAGCTGCCGAATTGCATCCAAAGCTGCTTCTCGTTAGAAGGCAAGCTTTAAAAGCATTTTAAAAACGTTTTTTAAAAATTAAATTTTTAAAAAAGATGCCAAGATTTCTGCCACTTGGTAGAAGAACCACGATCTACACACTCACTCGCTCCACAAGGCAGAAGTCCTAAAGAAAGACCAAGCCAACGAAGGCAGGCTTCCCTAGCTAACTAGGTAGCCACGCACAGCCGCGACAGCTTTCGTCTTCAGCGGCAGCATTGTCTGGCACTGCTAGCACCACGTCTGCTGCTTGGTCCTGTGCAGCGGCCAGGACAGCGCGATTGACGTGCGGGGGTTATGAAAATGATGTCCTTGCCTTTTTCAGCGAGAGAGGATTTTCATTCCTTTCTTTGTCTCTTTCGTTATTCAGGAATAAAAGAAACTTTGAAAGGAAAGAACTTACACAAAGAATCCTTTTTAGATTGATGAGTTGCCAAAAGCTCGGGAAGCACATCCATCATGATGGTCGTGTAATTTGTGCTGGTTTCAATGGCCCTCGTAGCCTAGTGCGAAGACGGTGTCGGCGTCAGTTAAAGCAATTCCCCCTAGAACGCGCAGTGATGATAGTTATTCTGCTCCTTATGTTGCCGCTCAGGCTGAGACTGTTTCTGTTTCCGTGTGAGCTGCTGCACTGGGCAGACAGAACTCCTCTTCAGAGCTACTCATAGGTCATAACAAAAAGGAAGGAAGCCTTCTTTGGGAGCACTCCGTCAGTGGCAGTTCGAGGGAATAATGTAAGTACGCTATTCGAAGTCAGTGCGTAAGAGTCTAGGTGCCTACGTAGAAAATGCTACTCAGCACAAAACTGACGAGAGCAAAGCTACGGCGAATGGCGTATCCTAGAAGTGCTCGCCCACTGACCAAAGCAAATCCAGAACTCCTCTGCAGACATCCAAGTCTGTCTAGGGGTTGACACACGCAAAGCATCAAATATAACCGCAGCTTGTGACTTGAGTTGGGGAGTGCCCCGCGCAAGCACCAGCAAGCAGCAAATCCCAAACTGCCACGGAGCCCGGAGCTACCGTGAATAAATCCCTTTCTCTCACTACAGAGCAGTACTCAACATTACGTCATTTCAACAGGAGCCGGGAGCATCAAAGCTCAACATGTTGGTCTACGACGCCGAAGAAGCGCAGGGTGAGAACATCCAGCAGTCCATCGTCAAGCGGGACGATGATATGGACCCCGAGGATCTGCAAACGCCGATGAAGAGGTACTCTGATTTCATTTTTCGCCTTCGTGGTGACCCCACGGAGTCTATGGATGATATGCGCGAACCTTCGCTTTTCCGCCAAGTCGTTGCTGAGGCAGTAGGCACTTTTATCATGGTACTCTTTGGTCTCAGTATCAACGCCGCCACTGTGATCTGCGGTGCTCACTCAGGCCTCCTTGCAGCAGCCATTGTCTGGGGCATCGCAGTCATTTTCGGACTTGTTTCTAGCATTAGTATTTCCGGAGGTCACGTCAACCCTTGCGTCTCTCTTTCGTTTGCTCTCTTGCGTCCTCATGAGTTCCCAGCCTACAAGCTCCTGCCGTACTGCGCAGGTCAGCTCTTTGGTTCTTTCATTGCTGGATGGGTTGTCTACATTGTGTACAGCCCGGCCATTGTTGCTTACGAAACCCTCAACAACATTACCCGTGGTCAGCCTGGCTCTGAAATTACTGCTTCTGCTTTCCACGGCTACCCTCCCAACCCAGCCTTCGTCGGCGACGCTACAGGCTGGACCTGGAACACGTACTCAAGTACTGGAGCTATGGGAACCGAGGCCCTCAGCTGTGGTATTATGATGTTCATGGTTTTTGCTTTCACTGATCCTCGTAACCACCTGCAGCTCGGCGGTGGTGCCATTGCCTTTGGTATTGGCCTCAGTGTCACTGCTATTGTGGCTTGCTTCGGCGCTCTTGATGGAACCACCATCAACCCTGCTCGCGACTTTGGTCCCCGTATCGTGACCTGCCTCATGGGATGGTGGGACATCGCTATCCCGGGTCCTCCCAACGCGTCCATGTGGGGCTACATCATTGGACCTCTCATTGGTGCTCCCATTGGTGGCGCCATTTATGACCTCGTCGTCATGCGTGGACTGTAAACATTATCGTCTGCGAACAGCATCGACATTTGCTGCGCAACTGTTAGCTGCAACTTCGATCTTTTTTTCACTGTCAGACTTCTTTCACTCTCTTCCTTTTTTTACTTATTTACTTACTTCTTATATCTCTAACCAACCCGTGCCCATCCTACATGCATAGAACATAGACACAGGGCTTTACGCCTCCCCGTAGAGTAAATGGCACGCTAATGTAAGCCTCCTGTCCATTTCTTTACTCTCTGTCGCTGCTTCATCCTTGTCCCTCCCATCACTTGAACTCCTCTTGGTTCCCTTCTTGCACTTTTTAATCACTGTAGGCTCGATCCTTGGGGGTTGACTGCTACTTCAACGTCGGAGCAAAGAACTTCTTCAAGACGTACCCTTGCGAGTATTCCTCTATATTCTAGGCAAAATAAACGCGAACCTCTTGAAATTCCTGTTCACTATCCCTTTCTCATAGCGATTCTTGTTTAGTTTGAATCGGTTGCTCGATGATAGTTATGTAGCTATCTACAAAATTCTTTGTTTCGCCTTCCTCCAGGAATTTGATATTTGACTTGTTCGGTGACCTAGAGAACTCCCAACTTCGCACATTGCGTCATCATGGTGGCATACTTCTTTAGTCGTCCAAAGGTAAACAAACACGCTTTTGACAAGAAGAATCTGTAAGCAAGAAAGCAAAGGCCAATGAAGTCCCCACTATTGCAGATGATATACTACTTCAAGTCAAGACAATTGAAGACCTAAGTACTCGCGTTCACCCGATCAAGACAGGGGTGATAAGTAGATCAGAAGGATGTTACCAACCTATCTTGAATTGTTGAGGGGTGAACTATTAATCACAAATCAACAGATTGCGCGGACCTTAATCATGATAACAAGCATTGCAAAAAACCTGCTAGCAAGCCTGAAAAAGGTTTTCTTTGAGCTCCATGCAATGCAGTCAAAACCCTGATACGTGCCTGTACCTTAGAAACTTTATCCTTTATGTGTATTGCTGGTGGCTCCAAAACACAAATACAAAGCTTAGTCACTTAAACACTGGTGTTAAATGCACTCAATCTAGGGTGTCGGCATCGTATGAGCTACCTCAGTCCAATCTTGTCGATAAGACAGACGTGACCCTTTTAAAGAGTCAGGTTTTAGACTGTCTCATAGTGGGGAATGTTGCAAGCTCGACCGAGGAGGAGATTTAACGTGTCTCCGGGTGTGACCAGTCCATACGCGATTATGGGATCACGCTTGAGTCAGCAGCAGATCTTCGCAGTTCGTTTTCTGCACATCAGTCCACACTCGGACCAACAACGAACAAGAACATGCCGGGCTCCACTAAACTCAGTCTCCAAATGCCACGCAATGAAAGCATTCATTCTGTAACGTTCTGCTCTTGCGACGTAGGAGAAAAAATCGTCTTTCATTTTGTGTTGCACTTCACCTCTAATGCCAACACGCAGAGTCTGTATAACCTCAAAAAGGTCTATTTAATCTGCTGCTCGCTCCTTCAAGTCGCTTTGGAGAAATCCTTGGCTACGGCTACGGCTGCGGCTGCGACTCTTTGTGAGAAGCGACAACCTGTGAGAAGCGTGGGTAGCCCATTGTCATGCTCCACGCTGCTCAGTCGTGTCGATGATCCTGCGCAGCATCGACGCCAAAGTCATCGTCCTGCTCCAGAGCTCTGTCTTTACTAGTCTGCCAGTGCTCTGAGCAGGCTATGTCTGCACAAGCACCTCAACTTTCACTCGCTCCTGCAGTGCAAATGCAGTTTTATCAATTCACAAAACGTAGTTCTATCTTTTAGGCTAAAAGGTAGCTAATATCAATGGTATCTTCGCAAAGTTCTTATCATGTATCTATGATACCGCATGGTCCACTTGTTCGGACAGAGGAAAATGTCGAATCTGCAGAGCCTTGTATGCCAAATTATAGTAATGCGTTAGCGTGCATCATGCCACCCATTGCTTCGCGTAAGTTTAAATTTGTATCGGTCCCAAAGTAAACTATACTTGGAACTCGCTAGAAAAACATTTTAAAGTTGGACAAGACAACCTTTTTATTTCAACTATTTATATTTCTCTAATGATAAGCTATACGGGTTGCCTCCTAGAAGGGGAACAACTTGCACTGCACTTATGATTGAATGGGAGCCATCGTAACCCTTGAGTTTTTAGTTCTTGAAGAGTTTTAATAGTCAATCACTCCAACAGAGAGCCTCCATCTCATTGTTGTTGTTGTTGTTAGTGTTGTAAGCGTTGTAAGCGTTGGCAAAATCAGGAGAAGACTTGAATGGATCTTGGACTGCTCATTCCTGCCTCCGAGCTCAAGCCTTCGGCCAAGCCGTTCTTTCCCACGGACGACTGTCGCAGCGATACTTTGAAATGAATAAGCCAAGGAAGTCCAAGTTCAAGTTCAAGTTCAAGAAGAACCAACTTCTCGAGAGTCCAAGCCGAGCTTAGAAAAAAGCTAGCTCCGAGCAAGTGGAATCTGGACCGTGGCAGAACACACTTTGCATCGCCAGGAAGGGCAGATCCGATCTTCGTCTTGGTCGCTTCTGAATCGCAGAGGCAGTGCCGGAAAGGAGGCATAGCTGCCAACAAAATACAGCAACGGTAGCCAATCTTCTTCTCTTCTTCCCTGTCATACGCATCGGGTATGCCTGTCTAGCTCGTTCAGAGCCGCGGCGTACGGCCTCTGTCCGAAGCCCCATCCTTTTCAGTAAAAAGGAAGAGAGAGTCGTCTCGTTTTAAAAACTTTTCATTTGCTTATGCATGTATTTAGTATTATAAAAAAAATTAAAATAAAAATCGAATGATGATAAATATAATTATTATCATTATGTGATCATGGATCTTTGTTTAAAAAAATGAGGAGAGGAGGTCAAGGGACGCCGTTCTTTTGTACATGCAGGAACTACTAACAGTTAGGTGCGTGCTTGATTGCAGCTTGACCTTCGAGGTCCATCTTATGCGACAGATGGCTTGAACTTAAGGCTCCAAGTCTTGTGAACGCCGGTGTTCTGTGAGCGGCGTGGTTTCCTGAGGCGTAGAGGAAGTTCTGGCGGCGGCTGGGGCGGTTTTGCAGGAATCCGAGTAGGAAATTCTGCTGTTTGGAGGCGGGGGATCTGCGATGAAGTGGCAGTAGCTCGATTGAGGGAAACTTGAAGGAATCTTCGATCCAAGGCAACCAACCTCAAGGAGAGAGAATGCAGCTCCCTCCCTCGCACGCACACACGAAGCCAGACGTGCGAAGACCAACGAATGGGTGCACAGACGTGCCGTAACGTGCCGTACGTTAAGTCTCAAAGCTTTGTTTGCCTGCGCAAAGCGGATGGGATGACCTAGAGCGGACGATGGCCTGGCTTGACCAAAAGGACAGGAATTGCCTTGGAGGTAGACAGTAATGAAGCAAGCTAGCCTACAGACAAGATGAACTACACAGATTTATGGCATCTTGAGCGCTCGGGAAGTGAGTTTTATAATATATAATAGTTACTTCCCAGTAGTCAAGTTTTAGCTTTGAAAAGAGAATAATTAGGCAAATGAGGATGCAAAGATGTTGTTAACCTTAGAAATAAACAGACATACCAACGACATCCTTCCAACGCTAAACAGTTGAGGGGGAACTTTAGAATGATCGTTGAGAGATAGATTGTGTGCGCGTGAGTGCGCGATCTACTGACTTCAACTAATACCTGTGTCTGCACTCACTGCAACACATTCTAACAAAAGAGGACGACAACCGCGATAACTGTGCGTCTCATTTAAGCGCAATCAAAGCTTTGCAAAAAATGCAGTGCTACACTTTGATAGGATATGCGATCTTTTTTTTTCTCTCTGCCAAGCCTTCTAGCCTTGTTGGATGTGTGGTAAGCAGGTGCAGCAATTAAGTGCTTTGCCGAGAGGCCCCGAGTAGCTATCACGACGAGGTAACACAACTAAATACATAAAATTCTGGAGTCACTTACCCTAAAGAGATAAAATGCAAGTGAGAATTGAAAACTATTCCCCAAAAGTTAATCCTGGTTTAAATGCTGCCGAGGGGGTGCATATCTACAAAGAGTCGCTCTTGAAAGGCCACAACGAATGCTGAGGTTGCTAAGGTGATCCTTTAATAAATTGAAAAATGTCAGTGGACAGACTGATGACAACACGAAAGTCTTCCATGCTGTCCAGAAAACGCTATGGCAACTCCTCAGTGAAGATGACAATGGAGAGGCTGTATTGATTAACGGAGGGGGGCTAGCCAAAGGCTACTTACTGTCAATTTTATTTGTCCTAACGCTTGAATTCGCTTACCTCAAAAATAAAAAACACTTCAACAAACTTGAATGGGTAGCTTGTACCTCTATACAAACTGCTATGCTGTTCTTATCACACAAAGGCTTACGAGTGCATGATGCGCTTTGCCCTTTGAGTTTCATTCCAGCCATCGATATTACACAACGCTTCATACAATATGATTTTAACAAGATGGTTGTGGGACACTTGGATTAGAATGGTGTTTGCGATGGCGACCATGACGACGCTCCCCCTCTCATACATAGCTGCAGCAGCGACTGGGCAATGGTAGGAATTCAATTATACTTTTTATTTCTTTGAATGACGAGTCTAGCTTATTATTGTAGTGCATATATGTACTGGTTGAGAGCTGCGATCGAGACGCAGTTTTCATTAGTGTTCCAAATGCCCTCCTACCTTGGGGACACGAGCTCGAGATGGCCACTGAATTGTCAAACTCGAGTTGCAGATGGCGCGCGCCGGCTCCTGTGTAAGGCCGTCCAGTTCTTTATAGATGGTCTAGGGTTCAAACACAGATCTTAGAATACAGCAACGACGTCATCCACATGAGTACTCAAGGAATGGTTGTGAAGTTTTGTCCATCTCCCGCTCTTGACGAAGTGACTTCTGCATCTGACGTTGTACATGACTTACTTGAGATGAAGTCATTTTTCATTTTTGAGTGAGTTAAATAATAAATAAATTTAATTTTATTTATTTTGAGGTGTTGTAAATGTTGAATTGCAAAAAATTAAAAGGGTCATTGGTATCAAAACAAACGGAAATCTGAATTACTAGTCAACCTCTAAAAATCTGCAACCACCATTTATGCATTGATAAAGTATCTAGGAGACGGATCTACGCTTGTATCAATTTCCTTTATGATTAAACGCCGAGATTTGTGTCGAAATTTAGAAACTGTCGCATCGAGAGATCCCTTCAATTCTGCTTGCCATACCTCTCTTTGTCTACCATCCGTATTTAGAAATTTTCAATACTTTTTATATTTAGCACGTGTGATCCGTAAATCATGCAGCGCGATTCTCTTCAGCTTCGTTCTGCTGCATTACTCGAACAAACTCTTCGAGAAATCAATCTGCCGTTGCATTCAAAATCTTGACTTTTTTGGTTGGACCGTGAAAACCCTGCTAAGTTTATACGGCTTCAAATTCACTGGTCGCATAAAACATGAAATTCGAGGCTTATTCATCCTTCGCCCCTCCGCAAAGATCACGATAGGCTGGGAACCAACTACAATCATCCTTGGCCGTTTATGTGTTTTCCTTTCGTCCTCCTCCAGTGACCATGATTTGAATGCGAGCTCAAGAGTTTATTCATTTGCAGCTGCTAATAAGCTGATCCCTCCGTTCATGCTTAAGCTGCCGCTTCCCTAGCACATTTCCCCTGCGTTTCCTTCGCTGTGCTATATGAAGCGCAGCTAAGCACATGCCATACTTAAGTACCCGGGGGTGCCCGTCTTACAAGTCACTATACCTGGGCTATAGCACCCTTGAGCGCTTTCAGCAGGAGCTCAGCAGGAGCCGGCTCTCTCGTTTCGCTCAGTTTTGATTGCTTTTGTTGCTTCTTTATTTCTTTGTTTCTTTGTTCACGCTGTTTCGTCGGAGAGGCGTAACAGTTCCGGCCTCTTGAGGCTTGTGTTTGTTTCTTTGGTGGGCGCCCTCGCTCGCCTCACCCGCCCATTTAAAGATCTTCGTTGCGACGTCTCGAAGAACCTCGAGCAGATCCCGCGCCCGAGAAAGCTGCCGATCAACCTGCTTTCTCAGGCTCGTTGCGTCAATTCTGCGCGACAGCGAAGATCGCTTTGAGCGAAGAAGAAGAAGAAGAAGAAGCAGAAGAAGGGTTCTTGAAAGATTTGGACTAAGTTCTTTTGATGTTCAAGAAGGAAGTAAAATTATAATTAGTTGCAAGTTCTTTTCCTTTTCTGTCTTTCTTCCATAATCTCAATCTCGGCAACGCCGACCCTCAGAAGCTTTTCCCTTCCTTCAACACTTGCTATACCAAGGATACGCCTTTTCAAGGCCCAAGAGCAACCCGGAGAACTGAGGAAGCGCCCTTGCCTCCCTCCCTCCCTCCCACCAATGAAGGCGCATGGCGCCGAGCCGAGTTACACCTTCAATCAATCATCAAACCATCCTTGGAATCTGGATGTTTCAAATTGCTAAATCGCTTTGAGACAACAAACAAATAGATAGATGAATGAATGAATGAATGAACATATATAATAAAAATAAAACGATATTATACGTATGTGATGAAAAAAAACTTATAATCGGAATATAAAATGTGAGAGTTTGTCAGAGTAGATACTTATCTACTTCCTAGCAGGGTACCTAGGTACCTCCTAGTGCTTCTTTCGAGACCTGGGCGGCACTTGCACTGCTGTCATAGTAGTTCTGCAGTGCCTCGCTCCTCGAGCCATTCCCTCATGCGATGGCCGTGTGTAAGTATTATACGCTATCCTGGGCGCCAACTCCATCCCGGAACTGGCTGGTTTGTGCACAGTACTAACTAGCGGCAATTCATGCAAGAAAAGAAATCATCTGGGAACCATCGAGCGTGCGAGCAGGCGTGCGAACGGTGTGCCCTCTCATTAATCTATCGATAAATAAATAGTTAATTAAACCAATGGTTCTTTTATTATATATTGACAAACAAATAAATCATTGATTGATTGATTGATTGATTGAATAGTTCTTGCCAATATCGTCGTGACCATGATCATCATCGGAAGAGACGAGGGGATTCTAGGCTCGAGTACACTTCCTCGCGCTGACTGCCGTAGCCAAGCCCTAGGCTCTTTTTATTTTGCAAATCAATGTCTTTCTATTTTATTCTTCTAAATAAATGTTATCTACTAGGATCAGTGTGACGCGCCGAGACTTATCCATCTTCAGACGCCTCTTCATGTTAAGCGAAGAGACAGAGTCCAGGAGCTGTGTTTTCATTGTAAGCAAGAAAAAATAACATCCAAGAGCTAGCTAGCCCCCAATTTTTACAAAAAGAAAATACTACAAAAAACTGCCATTCTCGGCGAAGTTTGGCTCAACCCCGGCCAATGCACGCGCCTGAGGGAGCATCCTGCGGGTTTGGAATTCTCTCCTGCAATCACAACCCTAGAGAGCGATACTCTGCGGCTCGAGGAAAAGCAACTTGGATTGGCAGATATCTCCACATCGCCACATTCTCATCCCTCCCTCCCTTCCCTTGGTAACAAAAACTTACAAGCATGCATTTCTTTTTATTTGTTTTCTATTCCTTTTAAAATAAAAGACGTAGAATGCTCTTTCACTTTCACTTTATACTTTTTTTAAAATCCATTTAAAAACTTTTTTTTGTTTTTAAATTAAATCCATAAAAAAAACATTTTTAACTTTATGTTTTCGTAAAGTTACAAAAAATGTAAAATGAAAACGTATCTTCTACTAAGTGCTGCTGGCATTGTATTTTCAAAACCTCGCGTCCGCTCGAGGACAATTGTGCCCGCACCGCATATGCCTGTCTTTCTTCTTGTTCTTGTGCAGGCTCTGCCTTTCCATTCTTCCGCTCCAACCTCTTTCCTCGCTCTCTCTTCCCTTCAGCAGCTCCGTTTCCCTCCCTTTCGTAAGCGAGCTTCCTTCGCCCCAAGATAACACGAAAGAAGGAGCGTGAGAATCTTGAATCGGAGCGGCAACTTGGATTTGGACCTGAAGCCCCTTTTAGGGCGCAGCAGATCGATTGTCGGAATGACCTTTGAAGAAGAATTGAATCGTCGCGAGAGATGACCTCCGCAGCGCCCCTCGTCGCCTTGGGCGCAGGCCTCTTCAGGCGCCAGCCAAGCTAGCTAAAGCTCCTCAGGCTCAGGATGCGGAAGCTTTCGCTTCGGTCCCTGAAGTTCCTCGAACGGCCGTATCCTGGGACCCAAAGATCTCGAGCTCAGGTTTGCGGCTTCGAGCGCCGCGGCGCCCTCTCCAAAGAGGACTCCAAGGAGGACTCCAAAGAGGACTCCGAAAAGGACTCCAAAAAGGACTCCGAAGAGGTCTTCGCCTTGAGCTACGGAGACCAAGATGTAGGAGGCCACGCAGGCCAAGGCGCAGGCCTGGGCGAAGCCTGGGAGGGAGGGCGCTGCGTAGCAGTATCATGATACTTGGGCTTGGAACGCGAGGGCTCTCGCAATTCAGAAGCCCGCCATGCGCGCGCCCCGAACTTGGATGAGGGCGTGGCGTCGATGAAGGCGGCGTCGGCCGGCTTAGTCCAACTTGGTCACTGGAAGGCTGAAGCTGATCTTGTCTTCACTTCACGCGTGCGTGGGCGGCGTCGATCGGGCGCGGACTCGGCCCGCTCGGGTCCGTGTGGAGGAGCATGGACGCGACCATCGCTCAGAGCTGTGCGTACCCGAACTCGCCGGCCAAGCTCGCCCTCGCGAGCCGAGCCTCTTTCAACGAGGCCAACTCCGGTCTCGAGCGAGCGAGGCCATGCCCAGGATAACTGAAGAAGACGCGGCAGAAACCACGGAGACGGATTCCCATACTCCAAATCGAACGAATCGAACGAATTGAACCAATTGAACCAATTTTAACCAATTGAAACAATTGAATTAATTGAATTAATTGAATTAATTGAACCAATTGAACCAATTGAATTAATTGAAACAATTGAATTAATTGAAACAATTGAATGAACGACCTTTGACCTATGATCTGCGATCTATACGCCAACACGACTGACCGAGTAAGTGCCTATGCCATATATATGATATACAGATAGATACATATATGTATATATGGATGCATGTATTATTATATAATATAATATTATATTATATTATGTCATTGTATGAATGTATGTACGTCTGTATGTCTGTCTTGAATAAGTAGGTACTTGGTATCAGGAGCAGCGTATTCAGAGGTCGCTCCAGCTGAATCGCCGCCTCGCGCTGCCCGTTCGCGGGGCGGTGAAATCCGGCGCGCCGCGTCTGCAATTGCAGCTGCCGGAGACGCTGGCTGGCCGACGCAGGCCTTCTTTGGAGGCATGACGACGGCCAGGCTGCCTGCCTGCCTGCCTGCCTGTCAGTCTGTCAGTCTGCCGGCCGAGACGGCGAGACAGCGCGAGCCGAGTGACGCCGAGTGCGCGAGAAGAATGAGCGAAGAGTGAGAATAGTGGAGTGAGGGAACTGCAGAGCGATCTTTCTTTTCAATGATTGAGAGTTAATGTTAGGAATAGGATTCTTAAAAGGTAACAATAATGAAAGAATAAGATATTGTAGGAAGCTCTTTTACAATTTAACACAGGTTTTCTAGTTAACCATAGACCATCTTTCATAAGGATCGTCATGATCGTGGTATCATGTATCGTGAAAGGAAAGACAACTGGAGTGGAGGACCTGGAAAGCGCAAGGAGGTCGCCACGGGCTGAGACCTCTACCCAGCCCCTCCTAGTCGAGGGCAATGGTCTTATGAACGAAAAGGTAGCCGACTGACTGATTCATTGAACGAGCGGTATCATGGAGGAACAGAAAGGGAGGATAAAGCAGGCTTAGCGGGTTTTGTGCTTGAGATTCCACCTTCACTTTTAATCATCTTTGATTTCCCGTATTTTGGCGTCTCTTTTCCAGTTCCTTCCTTTTGTTTTTCCAGGATTTTTGGCAGAACATTAGCAAATCAGCTACAAGCTATAAGGCCAACTCTAGAGGTCCCGACTCCCAGTCTATACTTATTTTTTTAAAAGGGTTAGTTTGCCTTCACAAGCAATAATCCAATTAAGCGCGAAAACGACAAATGGCAGAACAGGACGCATACGCAGGCTAGGGAGGCAGCTAGGCGCAAGTACTAGGGCCTGTAGAGTCAGTAGGGCTGCGTAAGGGGCGCGTACGCGACACACAGAAAATGATGCCTATGCAGAGAGATCTCGCTAGAATCGGGGCTGCCTCGAAGATCCCGAGGCTGCTTTTCGTTCTTGCTGAAAGGGAAACTCTCTTGGCCTAGCGGTCTGCATCACTCTCCGCCTGGCTGTCTGACTTTCTGCATGTCTGCCGCAGCTCTTCGTTCCCTTGTGCTTGCTTTTGATTCCTCCTCGAGTTCTTCTCCGGGTTCTTCGCCTTCGCAAGCACACTAAACTGTCTGTTTTGTTCTGATTTGTTTCAAGACATTACTTATTACCTTTATACCCATAGCTAGTCCTGCAGAGACGGTTTAGGATGCTGCTAGAACAGTTCAGCGTGACCACTCAGAACTGGATCTGTCACACCTTCAAGGGTTGCTTCCAAAAGACAAAGTCAAGCAGACCTTTTTACTTCTTATAGAGAAAACGGTAGAACAGAAGCCTTTCATCTTATGATTAAATTTTTTAGTTTAAACAAGGGGGAAAAAATCACTTCTTCGAAGATTTGTGTTGAGTTTTTGAATGAGGAAAAAAGGTCGAAATAATATTCTATAATAATTTTTCTTTTCTTTTATTGTAAACGAGGAAAGCCATGAAGGAGCTTGTGCAGGCTCGAAGATCTGGTGTGCATTCAACGTGGGCATGTTGCCCCCTACGTCACGCACTTCTCGGAGCAGCCGTTGGGCCTGCGTTAGTCGCGCTTTGGTTTGGCAAAGGAGTGTTTGCCTTGCTAACGCTGCGTTGTTTTGTCGGGTGCTGCGTTGTGCGAAGGTTTAAAATCCTTCGTTCCTGTCTTTGCGAATCCTCCCATAGGAAGTGCGAGTGTGTCCGCCCACCTCGCTCCCCGAGTCTCCTTTTCCCACTCACTCGCTTCTTTTCTTGTTTGTTATTTATTTCTACACGCACAAATGGCAGGCCTATAAATAAAATAAAATAGCACAAAAAATTATTTAAAAAAAAAAAAACTTTAAAAAAAAAAAAAAAAAAGGCGAGTGTCAGATTGAAGAACTGGGCGGATGCTGTCATTTGGAGTGCTCGGAGAAATCGCGCTGTCGCATATTGATGTTTGCTCGCAGGTGAACTGACGCTGACTCGTTCTGTGATGCCAAGATCTTTCCATTTCAGAGGGCGAAAAATGTATTTTTGAATAGACATTGGAAAGGAGCCTTTGGAGAAAGAAAAAAGGAAGCTTTTTTATATATTTATTTTTTTAAGTTTAATATTTCCAAGCATCTTTGGTTTCTAAGGTCGTACTCACAAACCTGGACAGAAATGAGAAATGGCCATGCACCCAGGTTAATGTTGCGGCTATAAAGTATTCTAACAGTCTCGTTCTCCCAGAGGTCTTCAAGTTAGTCATCCAAAATAATTGAAATCAAGATGATAGCGCCAAGTTTGAAGCTTCGCGATGAAGATATCATTCAGAACTTCCATTACGACACAGGTGGCGGTATCTTTCGTCGCTGGGGCTGCCATTGTGCGCGTATCCTTGCAAATTTGTTACATCCGAGGCCGGGTAATCTGGTAGCCACACGACCTTCGCCATGGAATTTGAGCATTTCTTACTGGTACTGTCACATGGTGCCGTATCTGCTTGCTTTACGGCAATTATCACGCGCAGATTACTTTTGCAGGAAACCTTTCATTTTCAGGTTGTAAAGTAACTTCTTTTCCTTTACAAAGTTCCTCCTAAGCTCATATAATCGTCCAAGGTCAATTTCACTTATTTTTTTAAATTTAAAATAATAGTATTTATAAAACAAAAATGAAGGAAGAATTTCCTATAAGAACTATTAGGTTGCAGTGCTTCCCAATTTACTCCTCTTGAGCTGACCGACTGTCCATCGCGTATGCTAAAAGTATGCCATCGCACCAGTAAAGTCTTTGTTGTAAGGAAGAACCACCGACGATTCCTTTTTAAAGTTCTATGTTATGCATAATATTTGAAGTGGTGAGCTAGCTCAAAACCACCAAACTAGCCAATGAAACGCAGAGCAAACCACCCTCTCAGTTACAGTGAAAGAAACCGCTTTGCAAAGTAAGCTCTCAGCACCAAAGGGTTCCAAGCGGTTGCGTTGCCCTCATCTCTTTGGTTCGAAGTACGCAGCAGCCTTGAACTGTCGATCTCAACTTGAGTGTCTCACTTCTAAGACTACTGCGTCCTGAGCTGCTCAAAATGGCAAGCATGAAGAACAGTACAAAGGGCCGTCCCCTCAGTTAAGGCACTGCGCGACACGCTTCTAGCTGAGCTCTGCATAGATGACGGCCAAGCTTTCTTTATGCTGCTGCTAGAAGGGCAACCAACAGCAATTGCCCACTGAATAGAGAAGAAAGAAGAGTGCGCCCTGCGACCATTTGCACCTTAACTCTAATCCAGGCAGCAGCAGTACTAGGCTTCTTTGGGTTTGTAGCTAGCTAGCTAGCTAGCTATCCACATGCTGATTCTGAGCCTACTGCACAGGCGCATAAGCATCTCCCTGAGAGGTACCTTCTTGCTTCAACAGTTTGATATCTTCAGGCATTCCCAATACGAAATGCCACCATCTGCCAGGAAGCGATAGAAAGGGTAGTGATGATGAGTGACACGGACAGGACTGAGTAGACGGGCCTCGCTGGCGGTTGGCAGCGAAGAAAATTAGCAGCTTCTGGCCTCTGGGACGCGGCAGCGAGCGACTGTCGTTCGGAAGAAAGCAAGCAAGTAAGCAAGCAAGCAAGCAAGCAAGCAAGCAAGAAGAGCGCCTCGACCTGCTGCTTCAGAGTCCTCGAAGTCATCGATGTTTCCAGAGTTGGACTAGAAATCTGAACGCGCTAGGGCGTGAGTAGGTATCCTTCGCCAGCCACGCTATGACCGCCGGGTTCAGTGTCTCCTACGTGCAAATTCGGGTCTGACGTCTTCCAAGAGCGAGCCTCGCACCAGTCTGTTTGTAAGTTGGACTTGCGACTCGGGAGCTTGGAAGTGGAGCAGTTGATTGATGATGTGGCAGTGAGTGCTTTGTATTCATGCGATTATGTATGTATTCTGCAGTGCAAAGGACTCGGATCTCTCCTTTGCCCGTCTTCAAAGCGGTTGTTTAGTTAGTGCAACGTCTTAGAAACGATCTATTTCCCAAACCCTTATTGATTGACGGATTTCATTAAAATCATGATATTTAAAATGAAAATGAAAATGTTTTTTAAAATGTTGTTTTGTTTTTTGTAATGAAATACAAACAGAAAATAATTTGAATTCAAGAAGCAATTGACTTTTCTTGCCGATAAATTGAGAGGCTTGCCAAGAATGATAGTTACTTGGGTGATGGTTACTCGAAAATCATCAGATGTCGTTGATGGTGAAGTGTGAAGGCATAAATAGCGGAATCCTGGGAAGATATGGGTGGGTTTTGCGCCCGCTTGTTTGTCTCGATTGAGGAACACCTGTAAACGGAAGGGTTTCAAGGCATTTTTCCTCAAAAGGTAGTATGTGCATTTAACTTTTATTTTAAATTAAAAGTTAAAAAGAAAAACGTTTTTATTTATTTATCATTAATTTGTTTTTAATTGAAAAAATGAAAAGGAGACTAAGGGTGATGATATCTATGCTCCGTTATATATATGATAAAGTTAGGAAAGCGATCTCCGACAAGCGGTCTACAAAATACTTTTTGCACATTTGCATTCAAATTTGTTCCCATGTGGATAATGGGATTTTGGTATCCAGTGGGATCTAAACATCTATGAAAACATCGAAGTGCATACTATATCTCAGAATTTAAGCACTATATATATGTTTTGGAATGCTTTGCTCTGTTTCTTTCCTCAAATTTGGAGAGTTGTCATAATTTGCCAAGCCAACCTTGAGTTCCGTATTTTACCTTTTTGTTTCTAATGCTTGTAGTAGAAATTTTAAAGAAAAGTATAGTGTGCTCAGGATAACACATTTTGGCCTGATTTTATATTGATATTGATAGACATATGCTCAAGTCTTGACCACCAGCAGCACATCATCGAATGGATTGAAATATGGATACGTTGCGTTCCTAAGCCAATCGTACATCGTAAATCAAGAAGCCAGACATGTAAAACGAGCATAGGTACACAGGCACTCGCAAAGAAAACGAAAGCAAAGTAATTTAATCAAAGGGCACGAAATGAACTGCCAAAGGTGAGGCATTTAGATCTGACTAATTCGGTGCATGCTCGCGCATCGTATTTATTCATGAATGTTTGTAGCCATCTATGGGTATGAGAAACATTCTCTATCGACGCTGGTAGAATTTGAATCACATGTTGATGCCAAATGGATCTCCGCCAGAGTTTTGTCCAGAGTCCGAGACCCGAGGAATTCTTCTCCTGAAAAACGAAGACCAGAACAGTGTCTCAATGCCTCGCGGGCTTCGGTTAGAGGCCCCAACAAATCGGGTTGGCGAATATGTCGAGCGAACCCATGCATCATCTAAGCATTTCCTACTGGTAATTCGGCCGAAATCGCGGCAATCATCCCAATTCCAGCAATTCCAAGGACGCACAAGACTCCAAATTCGGCGACATGCGTGCTTGCAAGTAAAGTGGGTGGGGGCTACGTCTTTAACAGACGTGAGTGTTTCAAAGCGCCCCATGTCTAGCCAGGCGTATCTTTGACGTTCGTAAGCCCAGACGGTCGTGGAGAAACGAGATCTTCAGCAATTTTGAAGTTGTTAGCGCTCTTTTAAAATTACCAATTCGTTGGTTTCCTCAAATATTATTGAAGGCAGCGGCTGTTGACTCTTATGATCAGATTGCCCTGGCATGATAATGGGCATTTGTTGTAGTTCCCCAAGGAGGAATTCACATTTTTGTAAGAATGAATAGTTCCTAGAGTTCTAGTTACACATGGTTTATTTAAACTGTCTTAGAAGTATTGCAACAGCTGACGTGACACATGGAGAAAGGGAGCAAAGAACAAAGGCGGTGAATAGAAACAGAAAGCAACTATTTTAAAATTAAAAAGACTTTTGAAAAGAAATTCAGATCGAGCGATTTATTTGTACGGCTGCGTGCTTGGCATAGGCTTGCGCAAGTTTTGCGTCAGGATGTCGGTAGGTGAATCAGACTGGCACCTTGAACGGCATTAGAAAGCGGTGGAAATATAGACTGGTGCGATTTTCGCTCAACCTCAACGGTGTCATGACTTATCTTCTTCTTCTTCTTCTTCTTCTTCTTCTTCTTCTTCTGTGCTTCTTCTTACGCATCCATCCTGCGCAAATAAATGAGGTTTCAAATAAAAAGTAATATTTGTTTCTACTAAATGAATTAAATAAGTAAACGCTTTGTCTACGCAAGGCCCGAATGGTCTTACTCGCAAAGAGTCGTCGTCTTTCAGCGTGTAGAAGTATTCTGCATCCGATTTGCATATGAAAGACTTTTTCTTTCAAGAAAAACTAATATTCAACTTTTTTTCTTTCCTTAACCTTCTACTTCCTTTCTTTCGTATAGGACGATGCTCTTTCAAGACGACTACTATCAGTGTCACCGCTACTACTTTCTGACTCATCGAAGCGAGTTTTGAGCTCTTCAATTCATATTAAGTTTTTTATTTTAAAATACAATTTCAAAAAAACAAAAAAACTAAGGGAAAGACAGACAGGCGGAGGGAGAGAGGGCTTCCTCCAAAAGAGGCCATGCTGAAGAAAGAAGAGGGAACGCCTTCCTTCTCCTGCTCTGCCTCTCTCTACACAGACTCAGCTCTGCGTCGCTCTCTCTGGCCGCCCTCCGCCTCGGTTGCGGCCCACCCCCCACCTCCTCCCCTTGTCAGCAAGAGAGCCACCGTCTGAGCCCTCGACGGCCGTTCGCTCAATCAAACCCTCCGTGCGGCCGCTATCCCTCCGAGTTAGCTTGCTCTCTCTTTGGTTTGAGCGACGAGTCTGAATAAAAAGTAGGTAGGCACACCGTTGATCCTACATTCATTGCATTTTATTGTAAGTTAGGAAAAAGATGATCAATAAATAAATAAAAATTAATATTTATACATGAATATTAAGGAATAGAAGCAGTGAAGGTGGAAGGCATCGCACGCGTTATTGCAAACGAATGGAGGGTGTGGAGGAAGAAAATGGTGGAAAAGTAAACACATGTCTGCTCCTACAGCGTGGTGATTAGGAAACTTGAAGCATCTCTCGCTGATGTCCTCTTGCTTCTTTGTTATTTTTGGTTTTGTTTACAAGTTTGTTTAGTGTAACATTGTCTTTTTTTTTCTTCTTTCTTTCTTAGAGTGGATAGAGAGGAATGCTTACTCTTTTTTTTTTTTCTTTTTTTTAATTTTATAATTAATGTAATAATAAAATAAGAAGAAGCCAAAAAACAAAAAATCGAATTAAGAGAGGAAGATCCCATGAGGCTGAACGCGCAGAGAAGAGGAATCAATTGACGGTGCAAGCGTATCTTGGAGTTGCTGTGCACGGCTTCAAGCAAATCCGGAACTCCCAAAGCATCCAAGCGAATCTCGAGCACTCGACTTCAGCATTAGCAAGAAGTTGCCCAGCGCGAGAAACCAACCAAAGCAAATCCCAAACTCAGGAATCGTAAGTCGCCGGAGTCTTAAGCAGTACCAAGGAGTTTCCGCGGCTTAGGCAACAGCCTTGCCTTACAGTTCTAGTCACCATTACTTCCTTTCAACAAGAACCTACTTCAACCAACATGCTTGTCTACGATGCCGAAGAGGGAGTCACTGACTCCTCGCAGTCGATTCGCAAGGATGTCGAGCGCAACCAGCCTGAAGAGGCCATGGGACCCTCCAAGCGCTACGCCAACTTCATCTTCCGCCTCCGTGGCGACCCCACCGAGACTATGGACGATATGCGTGAGCCTTCCCTTCTCCAACAGGTGATGGCTGAGACAGCAGGTACCTGCCTCTTTGTAATCTTCGGTCTTGGCGTCAACGCGTCAACTATTGCCGCTGGCGCCCACTCCGGTCTCCTCGCTGCAGCTATCATTTGGGGTATCGCTGTCGGCTTTGGTATTATCTCGTGCATCAGTGTGTCTGGTGGCCACATCAACCCGGCCGCGTCCCTCACCTTCGCGCTCCTTCGCCCGCACGAATTCCCCTTCTACAAGCTCATCCCCTACTGCATTGGTCAGCTCATCGGTGCCATCATCGGTGCTCTTGTTGTGTATGCGCTCTACAACCCTGCAATTGTCGCGTTCGAGACGCTCAACGGCATCACTCGTGGTGAAGAGGGCTCTGAGATTACGGCCTCCATCTTCCACGGATTCCCCCCCAACCCTGGCTTCGTCGGCGACTCCACCGGCTGGACCTGGAACACCTACTCCAGTGCTGGTGCCATGGGTGTCGAGGCTGTCTGCACTGGCCTCATGATGTTCATCGTCTTCGCCATCACTGACTCCCGCAACCACCTCCAGCTCGGCGGTGGCACCATCGCCTTCGGTATTGGCATGAGTGTCACTTGCATTGTCGCCTGCTTCGCTGCCCTCGACGGCACTTCTCTCAACCCTGCTCGTGACCTTGGTCCTCGCCTCATGACCTGCGCTCTTGGTTGGGGCGAGATCTCCATCCCGGGCCCCCCGAACACCTCCATGTGGGGCTACATCATCGGACCCCTCATCGGCGGCCCCATCGGCGGCGCCTTCTACGATCTCTTCGTCATGCGTGGCCTTTAAGCGTCTTCCAATGGCCCCCCGCCGCCCGCCCCAAGAAGCTCCAGCACTCCTCTGCACTCGGGCGCGTTCTACCTTGCTCCCCTCCTCGTTTTCATCAGACAAGTCCGCTGCGGCATTGGTCGCACTCTTCGTTTCGCTTGATCTCAGTTCATCTCATGATCTGTTGAGACTGTCACAAGTGACGGGACAGTGTAAAGGCGGCCTCTCTTGTCCTGAGCAAACAATGGGCAGGGTGCACAGAATTCACGAGAAAAAAAAAAGAGGCCATATGCTTGTATGCAATCCACCTCCACGCAAACCTATACCTTACAGTCTGTCCGCAGTAGCATCTAGCGAACCTGCGGTGACCTTTCTTCGCCATGGCATAGATCGGCATTTGTTGATGTCTGCCACGTACGACTTGTAATGGAATGTTTTCGTCTCTCTACCTCGTTTCCTATTTATAGTATTTTGCATCATGCCACTTCATCTTTATATACATACTCTGGCAAACCCTTACAATCCATTTACTTATTTGTTTACTTTTATATACTTTCCCTTGCCCGCTGTTTTGTTGCCACTAGATACCTCTTTTCCGCTTGATTTGATTGTTTGAACTATTTACGAAGGTTTTCTATCTATTACTTGAGTCTTGCTGTTTGTTCTCATAAATGCAAGTGGGACAACTTGAAGTGGGCCACAAAGCGACTTTTTTTTTAAATGAATACTTTTAAAAACAAAAGCAAGATGGTGCCTCGAACGAGCACCTATAAATCATTGAAAGAAAGGTGAAGTAGCGTTGTAACATAAACGCATCGACTCTTCCACGGCTGATTCTCACATCGCTTCAATACTTGAGTCCGCACTGACTTTTAGAGTCCACTATTAGCTTTTTCGCAGATGATAGAATGTCCAAGTTTAGCCGAGAATCCTTACCTTTACTTGGCTAGGCTCAGGCTGAAATCTTTGAAGTTAAAAAAACGTTGATGTACAGCTTGACTTGAGACATAGCCTAAGCATACGCGCTCTTCCTACTGACGGCGCTGCCATGAGTGCATGTAGAAGGATGCCCGTGTGATATGTAAATAGCGAACACACTGCAGAATCACCCTGGCAAGATAGATGTACTGTGTCTCAATAGTACATGGCTTTCAAGGGCAGGTAAAGTCACTGAGTTGCCTTCTTTGGGCCTCTCGCAATAAAACCACGCTGACTTCTGAAGGAAAAAGATGACGCTTGTTTCGGAGAAGGTCAAGTAAGGCCTGTCAAATGAAACGACGGAACATCGAGATTTGTGAAATAGCTTCAGTGCAAAGAGACCAACGAAAGGGTAAAAAAAATAAAACACCCAGGAACTTACTAAGATTGGTCGCATACGGCTCAGCGCTAAACTAATTATCAATTTCATGTTTCCGCGAAGTCTTAGGAGAATCCGCGAATCTTGTTGCCAACTTTGATATTTTTTTATTTTATTTTTTTTTGGGGGGGGGAGGGGGTAATGAGTGAAATAAAATACTCTAGTTGTACAATATGGCTGGCAAGATCGCAGTGATATGAAGCTAACATAGAGGTCCTAATTGTTTAAGACAGATTTGACAAGAATTGATGCCACACGAAGCCTATTCCTGGCTTAATGTCCCTAGTGTTCGGGTGCAAAGAATTAAATCAGTGACAGCCAAATATGGAGAACAATGATAAGGGGGAAAATAGTTTGTTACTGTACCCGTCAGGATAGTTTAAGTTGGTCTAGATAGGTATATGGGTGTCTATTGTATGAATTTATGTATGTATGTATATTTGTATATCTGTCCATGTACCATTCTCTGCTGAGAGAGGAAGTAGCGAAGTGGGAAGTGATTGCGTTGAAAATTGATGTGTTCATATAATAAAAAAGGAATGAGTCCCACGATCTGGCACTTTCAATCACTATGTTCGTGAAAATCAAGTACAGCAGTCGGCGTTGGCGAGCTAGGCGCAGAAGATGATGGATTCATAACAGACATGAGCAGGCTCTGAGTAGTTTCACTGCCTTGTTCACGCAAAGTCTCTTGAATTTGCGGCATTTGAAGAAACGCGCGCATTGAATTAAGCAACACGCGGTGTGCCCACTTGCGGAAGGCGCGGTCATCAAGCGTTGTGGACTTGGAAATTTTTTCCACTGCATGAACGTAACTTTGCAAAGTGAGAATTAGATTTTCAGAAGATGGTTCGCGTAGGCAACTGTTTTCCATGCGACGGATACCATCGATGGCACTAGAGTAGGGCGTTTTGTTCACACTACTGAAAGCAAGCCCTTGCTTAGCGGGGGATTTGGCGTTTTTTGAGCCTGCTGGTGGCAGACAGTCCAAGCACTGACGAACAGGATTGTGATAGCCGAAGTGTGGAATGGGCGCCTGATTGTCACTTGGTGCACAGTTTGCACACAGACAACGTCCACAACGCCGACAGTGATGGCGTCTCCTGTAAAAGTTGAATGGAAGATCACAGCGCTGGCAGCAGGGGCTGTCTGTGACCCACCGTGGCGCCTCTGTAGGTAGAGCTGATGTCTGTTTCTCCATGAGATCTTGAAGTTCAAAAGTAGCCAACTTCATGCGCAGCTCTTCAATCTCCTCTAGGCAAACCAGTCGTCTTTCCAAGAGGTCCTTTTCCTTCGCTTGATTTTCTGCTTGTTCTTGCGCTTGCATTAGTGCCAACTCCATGCGTGTGGCCATACGGTCGCTAATACTGCTATCAAGGTCATCTGTGGAATCATCTACAAATTCCAGAGGCCCAGGAGAGTGCATGTTTTCACGAAGCTCCAAGCCAAAGTAGCCTCCTCCTCCACTACCAACAGTATGGCCATTGCTCTCGCCACCAGTTGAACTTTCGTCACCACCAGAGTTGCTTCCGGCGTCGTTGCTATGATGTTCATGGGATGTTCCACGCGCGTGTTTCGAGTTGAAGGAAGATACTGCGGAGTTTGCCTTCTTGGAGGCCCTCGAGGCCCTTCTAGAGGCCTTCTTCACCTCAGACAGTTCATTCTCGAAGGTCTGCATGTACCATGCCTTGAGGTCCGCTGCAGAAGACGGGCTCATATTAGATGAAGACCCTAAAATCGCTTGCAAAAGCGGCGAGGGTGTTTCATCTCCATCAGTGGCATTATCAGAGCTTCCTCCTGTGCTAGGATCACGTGTTGCATCAAGTGTTCGTTCAGAAGTCTGTGTAATGGCCGTCACTCCCACTTTGGGTGATAAAGAGTTTCTAGAGTTGTCCACATTCTTTTCTCCTAGCTCCTTTTCAGTTGCATTATTCTGCACGTCCTTAGGGTCTGCTGTTTCGTTGGAAGCATTTGTCACATTTCCTTGTTTCTTTACGTGTGTGGGATCATCGTTATCGTTTTGGTCGTTATTATCATTGCTGTTCTTCATAGAGTCATTTGCGCCTCGGCCAGTATCCACAGAGAGTCTTCTGCGTTGACGTGGCGAAGATGGCGCGGCTGTTTTGGCATCGCCCGACACGACCTCCTCAGCCGCATGATCAGCTTTCCGTCCTTCATGCTGAAGATTATCATTCAGCATCGCTTCACCCGAAGTGTTGTCGTTGCTGGCGAGGATGGACTCCCGCGCCTCGCATGGGCCATCGTCATCCTCCCCAGCGGATGACAGCGACATGGAGGCGCTCAGCCGTCGCAGGCACGCCTCCAGAGACCCTGTGCTCTGAACTCGCTCAGATCGACGCCGCAAACTGCGCTCCGCGATGCGCTCGTCGCTTTCAGTTCTGTGCCAAAGCCTTCTCTTACTCGCCGATTTGAGCATTCTTTATCTCTGTTTTTTTCTCTCTCTTTCTTTTCAATAACTCGATCAATCTACTTCTTATGACAGAGACTATAGTGTCCAATAAGAGAAGAAAGGAAAAAGTCAAGCCGTAAGGAACTTACGGAACCTACGGAACTTCTGGCTACTGGCTTGGATAACCGCTACTGCTGAGGTTTAGCCTAGGAGGCAGATAAGAGTGGCAGGGATAAAGAAAGGGTCTTGATCAGATGAGGTTGGCTTTGGCTGTGGCTTTGGTTTGAGATTGAAGACGAAGTTGCGAATCAAATCGAAGTCGAGTACAAAGTTGAAGCAGAAGAAGAGAATGCGGGGAGTCGGGGAAAACGGAGAGCGAGAACCTGGTAAAGACCAGGAAGGTTTCAGGAAATGGTGCGATTTTGATGGGGATAGATATATATATATAGATAGATGCAGCAGGTACTCCCTAAGCTAAGTTTTGGGAATTCAGGTGACTGGCTGCCAGGATAAGAGTTAGTTCTCTGCTCTGCGGCAGTGGTGACACGGAATTGATCTGGGACCAGGCGCCTGAGGTTGACCAAGCTACTGACCCTCAGCGGGTGGCGACAGAATACGCTTCGCTGGAGAGACGAGACACCGGTTAGCAGAGATGGACCGTGTTTCTGGTTAATTTAGATTTGACGTGTGCAAAAGCAATTCTTCCTCTTAAAGTGAACAAGGTGCGCGCTCCCAAAGTGCTTTGATCGGGAGCTCGATCGCGACTTCTCTGCAATGGTTGGTTCACTTGAAGCACGTATCGTGAAACCACGCAAGAGAGTTGTTCGATATGAGCCAAATGAGGTCAGCAAGGATTACTAGAGGGTCCTAACAGGTCAATCAATAGCAAGAGACAAGGAGATGAAACCCATGAAACTCGTGAAACCCTGAGCGCAAGTAAGCTGCTGCTCCGGCACTGAGACCGCCAGAGCGTCTGCCAGCTAGATGATTAGGACTGGCGCTAGTGAGCATCCGCTCGGGCTTGCCTCGAAACAGGGTGCTGCCAGGCAGCACCTTCCAGATGATTTGGCTCTGTTTGGTGCACAGAAATTGTGTGACCAATTGGTCTCGAATTGAAGTCAAAAAAGGGATCTAATAGTCCCTATGTAAGTCTTACTTGATAGGTTAGTGGCGGTGTAACGGATCGACCGCATGATAAGCGATGTTGCGATTGTTCAAAAAGAGTACAAGAAAGATATGCTGCCCTGTACAGGATGAACCCGCGGTATTTGAGCCTGACCAGCACTGCGGAGTTATAACATTTTTTTGCTAGAACCAGACCCGCTGGAGGTAACGAAGCACGAACCAACTTAATATGAATAGAATTTGTTGTAAATACTTTGCGTATCATGAAACACAAAATTTGGGAACCTCGGCAGTGGATCAAGTGACCCGGCATTTTGAGGAATCTTTGGGAAATACTGCGAAGTGAAGACGAAAAGGAGTGAACACTAGATAAGTAATGACAAAAACATAAACAAAAAAGAACAAACAATTTAGAGTAACCAAGAGGGTAGGTAGGAAGAACCAGTATGGAGCAGCTGGCCTTAGAAGCTAGGACAGATTTATGATAAAAATGGGTGAAGATCAGCTGCACAAATTGTGCAATGATCCGCAACCAGGGCAGGCCATAATGGTCATGATGTTTGCGCATAATTGGAACGGAACAACTGAAGAGGTTTTGGGGAAATGTTGCTTGTTATAGAGGTAGTAATCAGAGAGGGTCTATCGTAAAGAAGAAGAAAACAAACTCCTTGTGAGCGCTCCCTCATGTTGCGTTGCGTTTGAGAGCTTATTTCATGCTTCTGCTTTTGCAACCTACAATTGTGGGGCTGGTTAATTCGCAAAAGTGATATATTGGAAACGAGAAAACATCAAGAGAACTCAGCTCTTAAAGGTCACAGAATAATAGAGTCAACAAGTTCTGCTCAGCAGGTACATGAAGACAGAGCTAGCTCCAGTGTAGCAGTAAAGAAATCGAACCCATAACATTTTCATTTGTTTGGCCTCTAAATAATCAACACATGCTGCTGTTTCAAGAACTTTGATTGTTGGGAACTTGTACACATTTACACCCAGAACATGTAGGCATTAATTGCTAGTGGCAGCTTGGGCGAGGCAGAACGGTATCTGAAGATTTTAGTCGATCTTCCATCTATACCAAGGCAACCTTATAACACATCGGCAGGAAGAGACGACCTTATGAGATTACACAGCATGCCTCGCCACTCCCTGTGCCTCCGCTTTTCGTGAAAATGCCTTCAAGCATATCTAATTCTGCAAGATCAAGCTCTTCGTCAAGCTGAACATGAACACCGAGGGGGGTTTCCACCTCAAGTTCAGGAGAGTCGAGGATAGTTTTTTGCTTAACAAAATCAGGCCATCCTTCAAACACACGGACTACAGATTGGTTACCAAAATGAAGTGCAATTTCGTAAGGGGTGAAAGGACAATCACTGACTGGCTTTACAAAAGCACCATAATCAAGCAAACGCTGCAGCGCAGCCCCGGCATCGTAACGCGCACAGTAATGCATCGCGGTCCATCCACTATCATCTGCCTTATCCATTCGCACACCTCGCTCAACAAGAGAAGAGATGTGTTCTGGGTCGTCAGAGAGTACAGCACAGTGCAACGCTGTTAAGCCTTCAGTACCCAAGGCCCTCACGTCTGCCTTTTTAGAAATGAGATACTCCACAAGATCAGTATGCCCAGGACGCATCACTGCATAAAATAACGGGGTCCAGCCACGACCATCACGTACGTTAACATCGAGCTGGCGGTCGAGAAGTTCAGTCACAAGCTCCGGATCAGCGTATCGGCAAGCCATGTGAAGGGCAGAAATCTTATATTCTTCACTTGCAACCCGGACGTTCGCCTGTGCATTGATAAGCATTTGCACAATCTCATGATCATTGTTTCTCAAGGCATAGTGCAAAGGTGTAAAGCCGAAGTGATCTGCGTCGTCCACAGCGGCGCCAGCCTCTAGAAGTAGGAATGTACACTGTTGACTTCCTCGCTTGACCGCAAGAGATAGAGCAGTCTCACCAGTATTACCTGCAGGATTGTCAATCTCTTCACCAAACGTACGAAGATCGCGTGCCAAGCGTTTATCGTCGCGGTTCCAAGCTGCTACGTGTAAACGAGTCCAACCAATCTCCATATTAGGGCGCCAAGTCACTAAGCCTGCAGGACTGTGGTATAACTCCAAGGTCTCCTTTGATGGTTCTTCATAAATGCGAAAGTTGTTACGCGCCACTCGTGCTCCAGATGCAGTAACCTTCAGCAAGCGCTGGATCTGTTGCAAGTGAGCATCCCGAAGGGAGTGAACATCATTGTACACTTGAGAATTTGACTTGTGACGTCTATCCTCATCGTCGAGCTTCTTTCCACGAAACGATTGCGAAAAGAACCTGGAAATTCTCTGTACACCGGAAACTCGCGAGGTACGTGTAGAAGAGGATGCCAAGGAAAGCTTTTTTGAAGAAGCAATAGGAAAATCATGTGTGCTCACCGAGCGCATTGAGGGTGTTCCACTTCTTGCAGACATGCGATTTGAAGAAAGGCGTTCTGTAGGGAGAGCGGCCCCGGTTCGACCTGTTGACTCTCGCAGAACTGATGAATGAGGGGACTTTGCAGCGACATGATCCTCACTTTGATCATCATCATCAGAGAGATCTTCAGTATCAACCTCTTCCAAATGTTTGACACTCGCACGTTGCTCGTCTGTCCGCTTGATACTTAAACGTTGCTCCTCGCGACTTTCGCTGCGTGGGATTCCCTTTGAAAACATATCTGAAACAGACCTTAGTGATGCGTTACTGTCAAAAGCCTCACTCGCACGACTCGCAAGTGATTCACGTAACCCTGAACCTTTTTGCGTAGGAGTGTTTTCTTTTGCCTCTGTCGCAGCAGCACTGTTTTGCTCAACTTCCTCGTGATGCTCCTCAATCACAACTGGCGCAATTGCAGCTTGATCATTAGATTTGGACTGACGCTTGCTGCTGCCCCTTTTGCTTGCCAGAGAGAACTTGCGGCTTTGTGATGCTGACCCAACTGAGTTTCGAAGCACGGACTCCTGGTGTGCATGTTCTAAATCATCTTCAAGGTCTACATCCTCAAAGCTATGTGCTGGCTCATCGCGTTGGTTTCGTGATACGTGACGCGCCGGGAAGCTTTCGGCCTCTGGTCCTGGCCCATGTGGCACGAACGATGACACAGTGCGCTCTCTTTGAGTACCAGGTTTGCCGCCATCTGCCCCACGATTCAAGTATGAGAACAACGGTGCTTCGCTGGGGCCCTTTTTGGCTGGGTTGGTGGCTGATCTAAGGGCCTCATCGCTTTCAAGGTATGAAAACATTGGCCCCTCCTGCTCCAAAAATGCAGTGTGCTCGGCTTTTGGCAAGCCGCAGTGGACACATCTTTCTAAATACTTAAATGTTGGGCTTGGCTCGTACCCAGGGCACTTATCCAGAGCATTTTGCTTTTGCCTCCTCCTACGCGCTGCGCCTTTCGAGCTCATTTTCTCCGTTCGACTATTTCGCAGCTCGTCCAACTATAGTCCAAGTACCTTCGTGTTGCGCTTCGATTGGCGTACAACAGCTGTGATCTCAATGCTAAAATCAACGCAGCAAGAGCGCCTAATTAGTAGCAAGCAGGATTTGCAGCGCACGTGCACCGCCTCGGCACGTGCCGATCTCCGCGGCGGCTTCGCGCTGAGCGGGTGGTCTCGAGGCTCGCTTAAGCTCGCGTTATCTCTATAGGAGCACGCTCGCCAAGCTCTTGCACTGCCGGCGCTCGAGCTCGCTTCTTTGATTGTCTGTCTGCGGGTCCTGTCTGTCTGCCTGCCTGTCTGCGAGTCTGTCTAAGATGCTGTGATCATCGAAAATAGTTAGTAAATGAATGAGTGAATGAGTGAAAAAAGTTATCCCTCCCACTAATGACTGTTACGATTAATTCCTAAAGAGTGCGCGAACTTGCGGAAAGAAGTGCCTTTTCTTCTCACTTTAGGTTCGCAGGATTATTACTTAGTGGGCTTTTGTGCTAGAGATTCTTGTAAGCATTTGGTGTCCTATTGCATGGGTCCCTAATGGTTTTCCTAGCACTGGGGCAAATTGAAAGAGAGGATCGATTGAGCAAAGTTTTGTTTTTTTGTTTTTTAAAGACATGCGACTATTTGTCTCCATTGCCTTTCTCGTTGATGTCCCATTCCCATCTCAGTCACGGTTGCAAAGCTCTTGCGTTTTGCGAGTCCAAGCAGAAGGTGCGGCCCGTAGAGCTCGCTCTCTCTCTCTCGCTCGCTCGCTCGCTCGCTCGCTCGCTTGCTGGCTGGCTGATTAAACCCCCCTGTGGCAGAGCTGAGTCGAGAGCTCACTAAACCGATAAACCTGAACTTTAAAAGTACACGACTACCGTGACTTATACCCTCGTTTGATTCTAAATGCTTGAAGCAGTAGCACACAAGTTTTCATGATCTACAGGCAAGGACTTCTCTCCCCGAATACTACACGTTGCTCAAAGCAGCAACGATTGGCGTTGAACCCCCCCCTACTGCGGCAATGGCCCGCGCTGGTTTGGTATGAATACCTATGGTGTACTTTCTTTTGACAAGCTTGTTTGTTTATTCGATCAATTGCTCATGTCTTTTTTGTAGGAAAGCTCGTCGATCAAGTTCGTAATTCGGAAGGAATCTATCCCTGCACAGCAGCCCCAAAGACTGACAGGCGAGGCCTTCAACACTATAGCCTTGCACAAGTGTAAGCGCCCGGTGCAACAGCAAGCAACAGCGTGGAGCGAAGGAGACGACGCTAGCAAGAGCGAGTGCTTCGATGGCTTATTACTTCTTGCTTGCCTTTCCCTCGCTCACTCGCACACAACTGAAGTTTCGATTGAATTACCGTGACTTTCTATCATTGAGCACACTACTGTGCCGGTAGACAGTCCTAGCTTAAAAGACTTCCCTCGGGCTGTAATTTTTTTTCTTCAACCAAAGCCCTGCTGGCAACTAATTTCCAAATAAGTACTACTGCTAACAACATCAAAGACAAAACTGAAGACGGAAAGAGGCGAAAAGAGCGACGTTCTGTTCAATAAGTAAGTAGGTACCTGCTTTCCTATCTATCACCAGTAAGTAGGTAGGAAGGTAGTTAGTTAGAAGAACTGGAGCTAATACAACTACATTTTTACTTGAGTTTTTGCCCAAATGAAGGGTTTCTGGGAATATACCCCCTGGCTAGTTGGAGTCGAGGCACTGCAGCAGTTGCGCGCGCTGGTCGGCTGGGCGCTCTGCAACGATCATCATCCCGCCAGTGGGGTCCAAAAGCAAGAGGTCGATAATGGCGGTGGTGAAGAAGTGAAGCAATTTGCTATAATATGGATGAAGTGGGATGGTCAGCACGTGCATGGAAGCTAGAGACGTATAACGAAATCCCTACTCGATCAGAAACAAGCCATTTGTATAAGCGAATTTTGAGACGAAAGGGGGCACCCTAGGATAACTTTCCGATAAGCTCTGAATTGCGTTGTGCAAAAGCTGCGTAACCAAAATGACCAAAATGGCAGAAAAGGAAAAGACAAACTATTTATGGAGCTCGCCACAGCTGTGCAACTTGTGCAGGATAATACGCAGAGGTGATACACTATTGGTAGCCTCCGCGAGCAAGTCTTTCTGGAGCTGAGTTAGAATGCCAATTCGGGCCCTTTGCGTGGGGCCTTGCACATCATCCTTTTCTTCTTCTTCCTAACATCCTAACATGGTAGTAGTAGTGTTAAATGGGAGTGTCAGTAACACTACGAGTGGAGGAACGAATGCAAAATCGTGACCATTATCACGGCTTCAAGGACTTGTGTCCTTCCGCCGGGTCGCGTGCCGGCACCTGGGTTTCTTAAGAAGGATGTGCCGAGCTTCAATCTCACTTCGCGTTCGTCGCTGCAGATTAAGGATCTCTGACACAACACTGCCGTAGCTTAAAGCGAGCTGAGCGCTGCTCATACGATCTGCTCACACACTGTAAGAATCACCCAACCAGCAGATTGGCAGATTGGTTGGTTAATGGAATAAAATTAAGATAATTTTAGCTTTTGAACATAGCATTGCCAACAAAAGTAATGCAAGGATTTTAGTTTACATTCTGCTGGATAGCATTGCAGGAAAACAGAGATCTGATTCCATTGCTGGTCATTATTTAAAGAACGCGAGAGGCCAAACGTGGAATTCCCTTGGCTACCTCAAGAGGGGATCAACTTCAAGTATAGCCAAAATATTGAGCGTGTGCCAACTTTGCATAGTACGCACTGAAGAATTCATTCCTGCGTGCACATCATAAGAGGAAACGATAAAATAGTTGTAAATGACAGACTAAAGTTTAAAAATTGCTAGCACAAACTTGAAGCTACACGGCCCTGAAAAGAGAAGCTGCAGCATATCAATAGTGTCCGGGTGTTTGGGCATGCGTTCGACAAATTCAAGTTGGGATTCAGGCCTAATAAATAGGTATTATGCTAATTACCTCTAGAGAAGCGGGGTGTGTATTTAGAGATTCAAATAAACGGTGTGCACAGTAAAATTTCAAGCTGCGGTGCCACCATTCTCGTAAGAACACTGGAAATTTTCTACGCATCAATGATTGCTCTATTATTTTAACTTGAAGCAGCTTCTAGTTTTACAAATCAAGGTCGTTTGACGCTAGAAGCTAGCAGGATTTTCAGTTTGATCCTTCAATAGTATCTCCTTGAAAACGAAGGATCGTGGGGTCTTGGAAAAGGACCAATGAAACGTATTTGTACTAAAAATATCAAGCTTTAAATCTACTAGCGAATTACTTTCACATAAAGTATACAGGTCTCCTAAAAGGTAAGAGATCTTTGAACAGCCACAACACATGATGTGAATGTCTTTGTGAGCTTAGTCTGACCAAGCCTGTACACTTTCTATTCATTCGCTCCTTTACATGCAAATACGTCTCTGAAAGAATAGAATGGGCCCATGCTTCAACAGGGCTGAAATTACTTCATAAAAAGTGAGACTTTAGCAAGAAATTAACAGCGAGGTCAGTCCAAATTGCTCTGTTTGCGAAAAGGATTCCAAGGGAGATTATTATTTATAATTTGAAATGATCATGATGAAAGATGCGTATCTTCATCCTTTATCATGGATGATATTGGAAAAGTTTATCACTCATAGGACTGGTTTGATACTTGCAAAACATAGATTTTCTATGAAGGTAGGTTCGATGAATAAGTCATAGTACTAAATTTCTAGAATGACAAAACAAGGTGCAGAGCTTGATTTCATTAATTTGTTATTATTCTTTTTTATCTACAACAGCCGATGTTCGAAGTAGTATGTATATGCAAATGTCCCAAATTTTGTTCTTTTCCTCAGTGACAATGAGAAAAAACTGAATAATTTCTAAATGTTTAGGTTTCTTTTTGAAAATGTAAACGATATGTTTTGCTTTGTAGTTGAGTAGAATGGAGGGCCATGTTTTACAAAGATTCATGGTCACGAAATCCTATCCTCAATGAATGAAGATACAACAACATGGAAGGTCCAAACTTTGGAAAAGAAAATCCAGGATCAAGTTTTTACTTTTATAGCTTTTGCGATCCACTGCATAACACGTTTCATGAAAGCGTAAAGCGAACTCCGTGTTGAAGAAAAACCGCTTGCCTTATGAGTGATCGAAGTGAGCAGCTTAAACTGCATTCCAAAAGATGTAATTTACACATCCTCAATGTGAAGATCAAGCTGAGATGAACGTAAGCGGTTTCTAGAAACGTTTTATGTTTTTAGATTATGGTACTATTTTCGCCTAAGCAACAGACATATATTTTGTTTTCGCAACTGCCATACAATATGATGACATTTGTATTGGTGAAGTTTACGATGAGTGCTTCTTCTTTGATGCAGCATGAGCCTCGTCCTCAACCTTCTGAGCAATGTCTCCATAGAATCGAGTCACCATCTTCAACGCCTCTTCGCGAGTTTCCGGGAGCACGGAGCAAAGTTCGCGCTGCTGCTCACCTTCTACTTCAAAGGTGAAGTTAAACGAATTTGAAACATGAGTGTTGGTGGCTTCAGGGTTCACCACAGACGCAAGGACCTCCACATGGATAGATGGATTTTTATGAAGGCTCTTTGACGTAAAGAGCACACAAGATTCAAAGTGCACAAGGTCACCAACATCCACAGGTGTACGGAAAACAACTTCGTCTACCTCACGAAATCGCGGGACTGACCCTCCGAAGACATAGGCTGTGGCATATGCAAGCTCATAGGCACGGCGCACGAGAAATCCACCAAAAATACGCCCAGCAGTGTTTCTTTGCTGAGGCTGCATGATGAAAATGTTGGAGTGCCTTGTCTGCGAGACTGGGATGCGGTTTTTCATGGCCACTGAAGGCATGAACAAACGTGGCTTGGAATCAGCATAAAGCTCCTCCGCAGCTTGCTCAATGGTAATAACAGCAGTCTCGTCGCTCGCCTCACTGGTCAGAATACCCTCCAGATGTGACCGGTACAGCTTGGCATCCTTATGCTGCGTACGGAGAAGTTTGCGGTATTCTGCGCGACGACGGCCCATCCTCAAAGGCCTCCTTCTCCTCTTCAGTTACCGGCTGCAGAGGGTTGATCCGTCGGGCGCGACCACTGTTCTTGTCACGAGCAACAAAAGTGAAGAGGGCCTCAAGCCACGGTTCGTCAGACCAGTTTGACCTGGCCTGCATTTGAATCTCCATTGATGAAGAACCTACCCAAGAGACCTTTCCGGAGAGTGTGATATCATGCTCAACCTTGGCTCGGTGAGCCATAGTGATGCGATCAATTGAAGCTGTCACAAGCATGACGGAGTCAAAGTTCGCATGTGTTGCCGAACAGTGACGAAACGCAATGTTGCCTGCAAGGGCATCCAAATCTTCTACAATGCGTCCAACGCGAACATTTCCCCAAGGGTTTAAGTACTTGTCGCGTAAAGAAGAATCCTTAGTGAAATTGTATGCGACTTCGGTTGCCATGGGTTCTTGTGCCACGAGTTCTTCAAGTTCCTCCGGTTTACGCAAAGACTTCTCACGTTTCACCTCAGATCTGCGTTGTCTCTTCGCAGCATCTCGCAGTTCCCACAGAAGGTTCACAATCGGCGTTTTGTGTTGTCCAGCTGCACGCGGGTTTTCGCCATCGTCTTCATTCACTTCATCAGCAGGGGGTAGGGTCTTGATGCCGCGGAAGCAGCCAACTGCCTGAGGCCGCAGCCTCACGCGCCCTTGTCTAAACAAAGCGGTAGCGAGCATTCTTGATCCACGCGCACTGGTCTGGGGAGAAACGGTATTGCCCAACCAGCCTTCTTGGCTCTCCAGAGTTGATTCTGATTTGCTTCTTGCAAATTTTACTATTTTTTCTAATTTTGCTTTTCAGCTTTGCAACCAACCTTGCAAGAGCAATAGCAGTACCGGTAGGTAGAGTATCCATTCTCTCATATGCAATCCACGAGGCCAAGTTTTTCGCAGCCAAGATCGCACGATTACTGCCTAGCAGAACACTAGCAACACCTACGCATGGGCAGAAAGGTCTTGCTACCAAAATCGAAATGTACTTTGTATTTCATTCCCGGTGTCCACGCTTTGTTAAAACTGGCCAATTGTCATTTCAACTGAGCCACAAACAGGACGCTCTACGAAACAGCGCCGTACAAGTCCTGAAGCGGCAAAAGTCCTCCGTAGGTTGAGGAATAGACTGGCATGGGGTTCTCGCGTTGTCCTCGAGTTGTTCTTGAAGAGGTTTTCCAAGTTGTCAAAGATATTAGACCACCAGCCACTAGGCATATCTCTGAAATGATTGATCAAATCGTCATTTCAACACCAGGAGACTCAACATAAATTACCTTAGTGGGCCACCTCGTATGCTTTTAGACCGCTACAGGCGCTGCTGATGGCGTGTCATACATGCGTTGATGGTTCTGAAACGCAAAGATGGGCCAAACCCCACATCAACGTTCGCTGGACATAGCCGCTAAGAGTAATTAAGTTGTCCTTAAGCAAATTGCTACGCCATATATCGCTGGTATTCTTGTAGACGTCGCTTCCACTACAGTGTAGCCAGGGGGCACCCCAAGCGAGCCAATTGTAACTCGCTCAGACCTTGGTGGACTGGCCCGTGAGATTGTGGCCCGCAATAAAAACTTTGATCGCGTCATAAATCTCTTTCACGCCTTGTGAATAGCCGGCGCAAGCCTTACCCAGTAAAACCTATCCAGTACGGCTAGAGCCAAATTGGGTTGTCCTCGTCGTCATCGCCACTGATCGATTCTGAAGCCATTTCCATAGATTATGATGTTAAACACATCAACCATTTGGCCCACAACACTACACACCGTGTGTAGTACTGCTAACTATCATGATGGCAGTAGGTATCTCCCTGCTTGTTGAGCGCTTGATGGTAGTGGTGGTGATGGTGGTGACTGGCTGATAAGCAGGTTGTTCATAGGTCTGAGTACGTAAAAGATAGGACAGCTTATGTAATTGGAGGACAACGCAGTTTGATGGCATCGATGATTGGTTTGATTGGAGGAGATAGGACCCAGTCCTTCTGTGCGCCGACAGTCCAGAAAGTGACGTAATGATTCGTGAAAATGAAACATCATTGACTGTTTGACAGAGGAATTAATCCTCTATCTAATATTCGAGTATGAAAGAGATCTAACTCAGGAATTTGCTTTGCTTCACAAAACATTAATGGTGCTGCAGCTGGTACCGATACTACTAGTTGTTTCTTATTGCGGTAGAGGGGTACCAGGTCTGCAATTGGAACTGTCAATGTTGTCGCATACGTTAGATCAAAGTACCAAGTATACATGTGAGGTTGGATTTTGAGTTACCCGGGGAGCGTAGCAATATGTGTATCAACCCGGAACACCTGACTTCCAGCACGTTCAATACTTACCTAACAGAATTGCCAGCACATCATCATAGTTGCTACTATGCCTTGCACCGTAGAAGGTGAAGGTGTAAAGAATAAACCACGAATACTCTTGGCAGCAGCGCTGCATAAATCATTCAAACATCAGATATGGATGATTCCCAATTTTTTCAAATGTTCGTGGACAATAAGCGCCTTCAAACAAAACAACAATATCCCAGTATGCGCTTCTTCAATAAAATAAACGAAAAAGAAAAATACTACTACACTGTCATTTGAAGAAAATTAGTATGTTCAACTCATGATGCAGGTACGGCCAGATCACGTCATTTTTGTTCGTTCTTTCCTCCCGGAAAGGGCATATGGGTTTAACCTCTTAATTTAATTGTATATAATAACGTGGGGTTAACTAACAATTACGGTAACGATATTATATTATTGTGGACAAAACTGCATATGCTCTCTAGAGGTACAATTATAAACTTTTCGATTTTACAATGTCATTTACATAAAATAAACTTTGAACGAAAGCTAGTTCAATTAGCATCTCAGCAGCGCATCCTAAACTTAATTTACAATGGCACCTGTAATTCGCTATCTTGTGTGATGGTTGATGTGCTAGCGCAGGTGCTGGTGCTGATATTGATTCTAATTCCGGCTATAAGTCAACTTTGTTGAACAAATCCTTAATTATGGCAGGAGAAACGTGTACCAATTTGAAAGGTGATCATTAACCGGATAGATTTTTATTCAAGTTGTCTCGATCAAGATTTACAATCAAATGTAGTCCACAAAATACATCTAATCAAAGGTTGGCGAAGACAGGAGTATCAAGAAAAATCTCCACATCTGGCTCTCAATAGAGGAAAGCAACAGAAAGGATGTCCAAGAGCAAACCTATAAAAACAAAGTGTTGGTTTTGGCAAGGAAAGTGTTCCTACGACTTTTCTTCAAGCCATCTCTGCCTTCAAAAAATAAAGACAATTCTTGTCGTCAAGAACTCTCTGTAGTACAGACAATTCTCTGCGTCATTCTGGGTCTGGTTCATCCCCTCCTTGCGTAGCAAGTCTAGCGTGGGTGTTCATAAAGGTTTAGACCATGTAACCTAGAATACTACTATGGAAACGTTCCGCGCTTGTTTCTCTCTTCGCTTCAATGCGAACGCACTATCAATGAGCTTGTATCCACGTTTCGATGCTCTGCGTGCAAACCTTCTGCTCTTTTAGAGATAAGCCGAAGATGAAGTCTTTTGTTCTGCGCCAGCCTGCTTTCATCCGCTGACTCTCTGGCCTACCTTTTTTGGCGACGCCAGCCCAGGTGCTCTTGAGTGTTCTCCGAAGTCCTCTCTGAGTACCACTGATCAATATACTGCTAGACCCAGACGGATGATCAACGACCCTCATAAAAACGTTGTACCCAGGTAAGCTGTTTGTAAAGCAGCGCAGTGACACAGATAATATAAGGTTCCATCAAGAGACGAATCTCGGCAAATACAATTAGGGTAGGTACCACGATAGGACTTCTATGGCCCTTTCAGGCATCGTCCTACCAAGCGGCTTTTGCAATGTGACTTGTTATATACTACAGCAGTCCATCGATTGGTCAGAGTTTATTTGGGTAAGTTGGAATCAAGGTCTCATTGCGGAAATGTTCTTGTCAGCGAGCAAGGATCTTCACTATGCAGCCGTTAAATGGTTTGCCAAGATACAACCCAAATCCGGCTGCTGCGCGTCCCCGGTTTTCCCCCATCCCACGGCGCATAAACCTTCGCTCAGCACGAAGCAAGCACAAATCCTTGCTGTCGAGCTGTCGGACTTTGCTCGATCGCGTGGTCATTGAGGTAGCAAGTACCTTCTAAGTTATAGAAATTTATTGATGGCGGCAACAGGTTCTCAACGTTCTCTTTCTTTGACCATGATATTGTAAACAAACCAACCAGCAGCAGTCCTATGATTCCTCAAGTGTAGAGGCAGAACTAGGAGTTGGAGTTCATCGTGCGCAGGTCCAAGCTTCGCCCGAGTTCAGGTAAGCCTGCTGCATGCTTCTGCGCAATTGTTCAGACTGTGAGACCCGTATTGTGGCCTTGGCGATAGATAATTCAACTGCTCATGATGGCTTACTGACTGCTAATTGACTGCTCGCTCGTTGTCTTCTTGCCGATCTCTTTATCGACTGCATTCCCTCTTTCGGAATTCATAGATTTCAACGCCCTAGAAAACGGCGGAGAACGTGTTTTTCTTCTCTTTATCTCTTTGTCTCCTGGAAAGGAAGAAAAAAATATATAATACGGGAAAATCGAGTTTTCGAGCTAACTTGATATAACGGAATGGCTTGCCACTTCTTCTGCCAAGAAGCAGCCCCAGTGCAATCGTAAATGCAGCAGGCTCTGAGACCTCGGTCTTCATAAATTTTAGCTTTAAATGGATTGCCTTAGTCTGCACGAGAGAAAAGTCTCAACTGTAACTGAACAAAGCCATCGTCCAGCAAGGAAACACGCACCTTTAAGTGAAACTAATTATTCCTTCTGCTCCTTCATTTTATCACCCAGCGAGGAAAATTCCGTCGCTCCAAGATATGTGCTTTCTTGTGTACAAGTGAACAATGCTATAGTACACCAGGAGCTCCTTCAAACCCAGTGCCATTGAGCCCACCGTGGTAGTGTAAATGGTGCAGACCCTGAATGATTTCCATCCGATATGCCAAGAACTTTGAGGCTCGAGCGAGTGGACTTTTTCAAGAAACTTGAAGGTGCTTAAGAGAAAGAGAGACGATGAAGACGCCAACTTGGAGTGAAAATGAGCGCATAGAGGAAAACACAACCCATGAGAGAATTGAGGGAGTGTTAAGTTTAATCTAGCGAACCCATATCAGTGGTTGCGCTATTGCCATGTAGAAGAACTCCGCGCCGTTTATGTGTTTGTTTACGAAAAAGGAAAAAAAAGCATCATTTCATTACCTTATTTAAATTTCCTTTTCTTTTCTAAAAGTTTTAACTTTTAACTTTTTATTTTTCATCATTTTTGTTTTTACTTTTTTTACGAGCAAAATTATGAATCTTTCAGGCTGTTTTGTAAAACCAAGTTGAAGCACTTGTGGTTCATTCCCTTCACCCTGTGCTGATGAAAATAAAAATATAATTAGCCCGTAGAAATATTCTTTTCTAGTAACTTCAATGTGAGGCTCTCCGAAGTTCTGCTTTTTGTGTGTTAGTTCATTTAAAAAAAAAAACAAAAAAACTTTTATGTTTATTTTAAAAAATGTAAAATTAATTTTTAAAATAAAATAAAATAAAAATATCTTCAAAATTTTGCTCCACGAATCTTCAACTAGTACTACGAAGAGTGCCGAACAGAAAAACTGCTCGCAGACGCTTTCGATCTGCCATATGTTTCGCCACCGTCACCGCACTCTGCATCTGCATGGAATCGGAGAGCACTATGATAGGACGTCGCTGCGCCCAGTCAGCGTCTGGCTACAGTGGCTAGGAGGGAGGCCTTCCAGCAAGCTCGCAGAGGAGCAAATGAGAAGATGTCCGTCCATAACGCAGTTCCTGTTGCTAAACTGACGACTCTTCTTCGGCTTGTGCTTCGTATATGCCCACCCGTGGGCAACTGCGGCTAAAAGGCGACGCATAAGAGGCTGCTGAGATCTCCTGCTCCGATCGTTTCGAGTTCACCAACCACAAGTCTTGAAGAAGGTCTTGAAGATCTGCGGTTGACTTCAGGAGATTTCCTCACGGCCCCAAGCTCGGCGCAGAGATTTCCACCGTTCAATGCCGTTCTTTGAGGACAAATTTAGGTGCGCAAGAACCACGAGGTCGAGACTCTCGCAATTCACAGAACTCGTGGTTTTCAAGTTGATTGGCGGTAACATCATCTTATTGTCATGAGGTGGGCTGCTCTGTATCTCATCTCTAGTATCTCTGGTTCTTAGCTGCAGTACGCATCATTTCAACAACAAGCTTCGTCAAATCTTGCTTCTTTGCTTGCAAATTCTGCTCGAGGCTTTGGCGCGGCCCATGCTGGCTTGCGAAAGAGCCTTCGGGTTCCTGAGCCCTTCTCAGTTAATCGAAATGAAAATTTTACTTAGCTTAATTCCGGCGTGATGCTGCCAGTTTCCTCCTCGCCATACACCTGGAGCCCGTGCTGTAGGACTTACATCAGTCTACTATCGAGGCCAAATACTGTTGTTGGCAATACTAACGGAGTTATCAGCCAGGTCATTCATTCTATTGGTTATGAATCCTCGTCAAAAACATGGTGGTGGAGAGAGAGGGTCGCGCACACCTTTTTAGACACCACCAGTCTGCGAGTTCTTTTCAAATTTACGCTGCTTGGATTCTTCCCGTGCAAGAGGCGTATCCTGCAAGAGCATATCCGACCGAACGTGACTTTATAGTAGAACCCATGCTGATATTGATTGAATTGAGCAGAACAAGAAAGCCCGTGTTACACTCCAGCAACCAATCGTTTGATCACCAGTCTGCCATTTTTACACAGGCAGTAAGCCGGCAGCAGCCTTGGGACGAGGAGAAGACTGCGAAGGTGGTTGACTTCAAGTTCATGACATGGTTCCTTTCTGGCCTATCCTGTTCCACACCCTGAGGTTATATGCAGTGAGAAGTGAGCATAGATATACTAAATACCCGCCTAAGTGTTGAGATTCCAAGTGCTAGACAAACACTTTTGTTAGAATGGTCTTTTAAAGCAAACCTAAGTCTGAAATTATCATAGCAAATGCAAAAGATGCTCCTAAAGCAGCGAATCGCTGCTGGTATGATCTAAATTTTGATACATTTATAATTTCTGACTAAAATTGGGGATTGGAAAAGTAGCTCTGGGTTTGAGTTTGGTTCTACCTTCCGGGTATAATTGTAGGTAGTCAAACCTTCGCAGAGTATTTGGCATCTTCGCATTTCTTCCTTCCCTTTTCTCTACTCGCACAAAAACTTGGACCTGCCGGATATAATTGTTATTTTCTTTTTGGATGATTTGTTTATTCCTCTATAAAATTTCGGCGATGGCACTGTCTCCTTGCAAATGCTCTGCGCAAAGCCTCCAAAACCCCCTATAAAGGCGGCTTTCTAAGAACCGACGGGCCCCATCTTAATCGTAGGCTAACCGAGACCGTGGCAGCAGCAGCCAGGAGTGCACGACTCTGTACAAATACAGAACAAAACAAACTGAGAATTGAAAAGCAAAAAACCCAAAACATTCATACCCACTAGAAAGGAAAGCTTAAGATTCACGAGTTCATTCGTCCTAGTATGGGGGTATACTCGGATTGGCACGCATTGAGACTTTGTGGGGATGGGATATATAAAAGCATTCAAAGCAGTAGTAACCGCGTGCCGTGAGCGAGCAGCCGTGATTGCGGAGCAGATTCTGCACGCAGATCTATCCATCAACAAAGAGTTTAGAAATAGGTGGTGATAGATTCACAACTCAATAGATAGAATCTTTTCTTTTCTGTTCTTTGGTTTTGTCTAGTCCTGTCTTCTTTTCTTTCCCCACTTCCAATTCTTTTCTTTTCTTCTTCAGAGTATAGAAAATATCAGCTTCTTTAATCCCAGAACCCTGCTTAGATACCTTCGTCGGTACGCTTCATTCGCCCAATCGACTCTGTTTCGTATCACCATCATAGATAGCATGATGTCAATCATTCAAGAGTGGAGTGTGTTCTCTGCTGCCTTTAACCTTTTCTCCGAAGGTCCTCATTTTCCTAAACTTGACGCCATTGCCTTTGCAGAGTTCACTACATCCTCCGTCAGTTTTTGAGCATCTCAATTGCGAGCACTGCCTTAAGACAGACAGAAAGAAAGACAAATAGAAGAAAGAAAGACAAATAGAAAGAATAGTACCTTCCTAGTTGCTTACTTACCCACTACAATAGCACGGCATTTGCTAATTAGTGGAACTGCAATCACTGAGTGAGTGCGCGCCTTCTCTGCGCTCTTGAGGGTTCACTGCCGTGTTCTTTCTCGTGATTCTCTCCGTCTACGACTGCCTTGAAAGACTGACTAATCACCAACGGCAAGAAAACAAGAAAACAAGAAAATAAGAAAACAAAGGAAAAGCGGCGAAGAAAAGAAGAACAGAGAGCAATAATAATGAGCCCTCTATCTTCAAGTTCATGGCCATCATCATTCCATCACGAATGAATGATACAACCACTCTTCGCCTGAGCAAACGAATAGCACAGGTTGACGCCGCGGCTTTCTTCCAAGCCAAGCCAACTAGCTACGTCTCTCTATCACAGTCACTCGCTCGCTCACTCGCTACCTCGCTAACCCGTGAAGTTGCCGCCGGCACGGTTCCGATCAGATCCTTCACAGCGACAATGAGGCCTTTCGAGGAATCCATCCAGCAACAGCTCTTTCTGCGATTCACTGCGTGATACAAGTCCAAGCACACGCCTCTCCCGGAACGCGACGGCAAGGGAGACGAGAAAAGAAAAGTGATTGCACCAAATACCTCCAAGCTAGCGCCGCCATTAGCGGAATCGCTAAGCCCTCTCCCTCCCTCTCTCTGTCCCACTGTAGCTAGTTCTAGAGGTGCCTAGCTGAATGCCTAGAGACTAACTACTACCACAGCCATAAATAGCGATGCCGCTAACTAACTAGAGATGTGACGACTACACGTCAAAGGCAAGAACGATAGATTTCGTAGGATCGTTTATCCTTCAACGGGGCGCGACTTCATGACTACGGATTGGAAAGTTAATGAATATGCAGCAGCAGCAGCAGCAGGATTGACATCGCTTGCTCGGACATAGCTTAGTCGTCGTTTGGCTCGTTGCTATTAAGTCACGGAGTGATTGATTGTTGTTTATCGAAATTCCACCTCATGAGCGATTTTTGCCTCAAATGCATCGCTGCGCTCGTCTCGAAACTAAAGAAGACATGGTACGCACCTCCTCAGTCTTAGTATGTGCCACTCCGCTCATAACCAGGCACAGGAAAGGCCAGCATACAGTCCCTCCCAAGTGCGCGTTATGGATCCTCGTAGCTCAAACTGTATGCTTCATGAAGACAGCACCACACACATTTTCCCAATTTATGCTAGTATGTGCTATTGTTATGATATTTATTAAACTTTAAAATAAATTATAAATATGTTTTTTCAATAAAAGAAAAGAATAATATGCTTTTGAAACCATACTATGATGTCATCTATAGAGACATGAGGACTGAAGGATCTGGGAGGAAGAGGATGAGAGAATAAGGCGACTCCGGGCATTTAAGAGCATTGGAAGAGGGTGCGAGCGCGAGCGCGATCATAAGAAACCTGCTCGCGCTGCTCGTGTTTGCCAGCTTTGCGCCAGTGGCATTAGTTTTCTTTTCGCCTTCAGCTTTGTCTCCTGTTCGCTCCCTTTCCTTGCCATCGATCAGAGAGCTCTTTTCCCCCCAAAGTTTAGCTAAATCATCTAAATCATCAAAACGAAAGAATTTCCTTCTTTTTTTCTTTTTCTTTTTTCTTTTTCTCCTCGTGTTTCTGGTTTTTTCTTGCGTGTGTTCTGTTTGTATTCTTATAAATGACCCATCTTAGTCAACCAAGATGATCGTTTGCTTTGCTTTCCTGCAGACGCAGAGAAAAGAGGACCTTTAACCTCCTTTTCTTCAGAAAAGGCAAGTAGGTACGGTTTTTCTTTCTTATCGAGAGAAGTGCGACGAGAAGTCCTCTCACAGCAATTAAACTTTTGGGAATCGTACGGAGCTAAGAGAGAACGGTGGTTCCTACGGTTCTCTTTTCAGGTCAGTACGAGCGAGCGATTAGTCGGCGAATAATCGACTGGACCTGAGCGAGGAGAAGTTCAACAAGAACTTGAAGACCACTGCCCGGGTCAGCCTAGAAACTGAAGGTCTCTGATGCCATGCCTGGCAAGTAAGACCTGCAGCGCTGCTGCATGCACAGGTTCTGCCTCTTCTACACAGGCTTGGCGCCGCGAGGAGGGAATAATTTCAAAATATAGAGAGATCTCAGCGAGCGAAAAAAAAAGAAAAGAAAAGAAGAGAAAAGAAGGGCGACGCGCAGTATGTATGTATGTATGTATGTATGTATGTATGTATGTATGTATGTATGTATGGCATAGCAGTACTTTTCTTTTTCTTTTTTTACTTTCATTTATATGTACTTCTACTTTTTCTGTTTTTCCCTTTCTTTTTCTGTTTTTGAAAAGTTGATTTTTTCTAGTTAGCCACCACAGCGAAGGAGAAAACAAGAGGTGCAAAGAAAAGGTCCTTTGTCCTTTTGTTGCAAACATTCGCAGCTTACCCCATCGTTTTAAAGGTACGCGTGCGTCTCGCATGCTTTGTGAAAAGAACCTTGTTATTACCGTGGTTTTAGAGTTTCAAGAGTAGCTAGTACGGTAGCAAAGACTTGGGAACGCGATTTCTTACTATTTGTTTCCCATCCTCTGCTCCTGCTACCACATACTTCCAGGGTTTCTTTAGTTATTCATTTTGCTTATTTCCTCGTGGTAATTTGCAATGTATTATTGTTGGTTCAAAGGCATCTCCACTAAGTCTGCGATTATCAAGTTCATACAGGTTGGATAAAGCTTTGTTTGGGTCCGCTCCGCACAGGCTCACTGAGGCGCAAACAAAGAAGGAGCTCCTCAATCCTTTGTGCCAGACAACTCGTTGCTTTGCGAGTGCCAAAGAGCATCGGAATACTCACTCAGCCCGTGGCCAGGCAATTAGAGTGACCCTCATCATTGAGCGATACACCTCACTTGCGACTGCCACCCATGTGGAGCGAGGCCTAATTGGACGATTCAGTTGACTGTGAAGATGAAAGGTTGAGAGTTCAAAGGGTATAGAAAAGAAATGCTCGAGAGTGAGTCTTTCTTTCATTTTATTTCTCCCTAGAAATAATGTTTAGAATAATGCTTTAAATAATTTTTAGAATTGAACTGAGTGAATGAATGAATGAAGGAGAGAGAGAGATTTATTTTCCATCTGAGCGAACTGACTGAAAAGACTTCGAGGTCTTGGGCGCATTGAAAAAGAGGTTGCCGGCTTCTAATCATTTGGTGTTGATGGTATCTGCGGGTCAGTGTGATCGCTTCACTGATTGAAAGAGGGTTTGACAGCAAGGTTCAAGAAACAAAGAAAAGAAAAGAGGCAAATAGTATACATGCTTATGTATTTATATTATTTATATGTATTATATATTTCTTTTATTGAGAAGAGAAACTTGAAAGAAAGCGATTTTTAGCTTTCAAAGAAAAGAGAATAAGAACCCCTCACTTTGAAGAGAAGAAGGAAGTGCAAAGTCTAAGAAACTTATGAAAAGGAAAGAAGAGAGAACACCAGAACAAGACCTACCAGCAAACTTCACCCAGAACTGCAAAAGACCCGAGGAGCCTTCAAAGCAAAACCTCAACTCGAGCTCCCAAAGCTTCAGCAAGGCTTGCAAAGCTTTCCTCACCAGCTCTTTGACAAACTAATAAACAAACAAACAGACTCCTCAGTCTAGCAAAATGCGCGCTGCTCTTGCTCTCTCCCGTGGCCGCCATGCCCTCGCCACCTCTGCCTTGACCCGTCCTCTCCGCTCCCACTGCGCTGGCATTGCCACCGTCATCGACGGCAAGGCTGTTGCCAGCGAGGTTCTTGCTGACGTCAAGAAGGATGTCGATGCACTCCGCGCCAGCCACGGCGAGGAGGCCACCCCCGGACTCGCCGTCGTTCTCGTCGGTGACCGCCCCGACTCCGCCAAGTATGTCCAGATGAAGAAAAAGGCTGCTGCCGAGGTTGGAATCCGCTCCATCGAGACTCTTCTCCCCAGCACTTGCACTCACGAGGAGGTGCTCGAAGTCGTGCGTGACCTCAATGCCCGCAAGGATGTAGATGGTATTTTGGTTCAGCTTCCTCTGCCCACTCAGTGCGACCAGACCTCCATTCTTGAGGCCATCGATGTGGAGAAGGACGTTGACGGCTTCCACCCGTTCAACATGGGCCGCTTGGCTCGTAGTGGTGAGGACCTTCGCCAGCAGCGCCGCGAGTTCTTGCCCCTTGAGAGCCGTAACGCCTCCTGCACCCCGCTTGGATCCATCGTGCTCCTCGAGAAGTCCGGCTGTGAGATTGCCGGCAAGAAGGCTGTTGTTCTTGGACGCAGCAACATTGTTGGCCTCCCGGCAGCACTCATGCTCCTCCACAGACATGCCACTGTAAGCATTTGCCACTCCCGCACTCCGGATCTCAAGGAGATGTGCCGTGAGGCTGATATCCTCATTGCTGCCATTGGCAAGCCCGAGTTCGTCAAGGGTGACTGGATCAAGCCTGGTGCCACCGTCATCGACGTTGGTATTAACTTTAAGGAGGACCCCACCCGCAAGAGCGGTATGCGCATGTGCGGTGATGTTGACTACGAGGCTGCTCGCCAGGTCGCTGGCGCCATCACACCCGTCCCCGGTGGTGTTGGCCCCATGACCGTTGCTATGCTCATGGTCAACACCGTCAACAACGCCAAGATCCGCCTTGAGCGTACCATCGCTGAGGAGTCCCAGTACCCTGAGAAGGAGGCTGTCAGCGCCCAGTAAGCTACTCTTCCTCGCTCCACATACACACACGCTTGTTTGCCTTTAGAAGATTGTAAGTTGGGCTTACACCGGTGTAAGTACCCCATTTGTCCTGCTCACAATCTAGCAAATGTTCATGAGAGTTACTGCATTCATAAATGCAGTAACCCCTGCGTCGTTTGATGATCATATGTTGTTGTTGCTCGCATTGCCTAAGGTACGTCCGATTGACAGTACCTTATGTGCTCTGTAATAATAGTGTCAACTCGTCATTGCTTCCCGAGCTTCTTGGTGTTTCTTTTTTTTAACTGGAAGACGGTTAAAATAACGCCCCGAGATACAAGCCTCAAGCAATTGATCGTAGTCAGCTCGCTGGTTGTTATTTCAACGACATCCAAGTTGTCACTGTAGATAGGGTGCCAACTACCTTTCCCTTACCTGTCAGCATAAGTCCATACTCATGCTCGTCCACAATATACACACACGCTACACAAATATATACAAACACAGAAGAACCTGGAGTGTTCACGGGAGATCCGAAGGATCGAATGGTTGGCAGCATCTGCATTAGCATGAAGTAGTAATGCTCGCGCGCATGCCTTTTTCTTTGCCACTTTTTAGTTAATAGAGGATAGGATAGATCGCTTGTTGAGAGAAGAACGGAACAGATGACTTTCCTCTTTTACCAACAAGAGCGCAGCAACAATAACACACACTTCCTTATTGCCAAATCGCTCACTGCCAAATAACCGTCAACAAGCCTCACATAGCCCGTGCCTCCTGTTGTTCTATTGTCCGCTATGTCCAAGTTAGGAGATATGAATGATTCTCAACACAAATAGAGAAATTAAAAAATATTGTTTTTGGTTATTATCCTCGTTATCCTTTGCGATGTGTCTCTGTCACTTGCAATCTGAGCAACAGGACCTTTTATAGGTTAGTACCAACTATCATCGCAGGTTCGGAGGAATGTTTAGTTGGCAAAAGGGTTTTTTATCAATGTTTGTGGTCGAGTAACAACAGCGTGTGTTTTAGTGCATCTGGTCAAGCGTGCTTGTCTTCTGTACTCTGTATAATAGTACCTCTACTTTTAGGCGAAGAAGAAATAACACCGAGTTAAACCAGACCAAATATAATTCTGACTTTTTTAATTAAAATGGCCTTTCGAGGAAAGCTAGACGCCGATGTACACTTGACATCAACCAAATAATGTAAAAACTAATCAATACAATCAAGAAACATGTTGTTTAAGGTTAAGGGAAGAGTCACGTATGAAAGTTCTCAAGTTGCGGGATGTAGGAACAACAGATGGGAAAACTTTAAGCATCATGGTCAGTGCCCGTCAGAAGCTCACAGTAGCACACAATCACAAGAGCTGAAGAAAGATAACAACTTGCAATTCTAAACCACGGTTTGCAGAAGGCACATCATTAGAAGGTTCCCTGGCTGCAAAGAGTATATTTGTGAAAAGAGAACGTGAGCGAATGCTTCTCTCATGCCAAATTAAATTACAGGTCTGTTCTTGGCACTACCTACGCTTGCATAGCGTTCTGTTCATCCACAATCTTATATACTTCGTAGCCATCTTTCTACGATTGAATTGATTTTTTTTTCTTTTCCTGATTTTTTTTTTGCTGTTTTTTGGTTTTATTGTTTCTTTTTTATAGTTCTTTTTTTTGCTTTTTGATAGTGCGGAAACTAAACATCCATGTGGTCAACATCATCGGAAGCCCTCCACTGTGAAAATAAGCTCATTAGTGAACTCTTTCATAGTACCAAACAATTCTATACGAATTGAACGAAAGGGTAATTCGCTTTGCTGTCCACCTGTTTTGCATCCTGAAAAGGACGGCGTTTTAAACGCCAGAACGGAAAGGTAGTAAATTGAAGTACAAAGGCAAAGGAGTGAGTATAAGGCAATCTGAGACGGATTAAGAGGCAGGTGGGGTAGGTCTTCCTAGTAAGAGTACCATATTATTTTGAGATCAAGTCATCTTAACGTGAGGTTTCACCACCACAAAATTATAGAGCAAGCTCAGACTGGCATGCTCGATATAAAGCCTCGTAACGAGAGTAGAAAATGTACGTTGAGAAAGGAGAAGAGAAATACAGAGAACAGTACTTGGATGGTAGAAGTGAGACGCTCAATTGACAATGAGTGGGATCCAATAGACCTTTCAATAAATTCAACCGCAAGAGAAATATCAAAATGTTGGAAGGTCGCACAACTTGAGAATAGACAAATCAGTACGTTGACTTGAGCTTCGTAAAATTAAGAGCATATATCAGATCGACTTGCTACTCACCCAAAGTTGTTCTTCCCCTTTTGGCTATTGAGCTCATCAGGATGTATCACGTCTTGCAATGGTTGATAACTTTAAGATCCAGGTTGGATGTGAAAGCATCAGCATTGTTCAAGTCATGGAAAGCTCACACATGAATATTTGAAAAATCGCCGTGAGACTGTGAAGAAAAGTGTGCACAAGATTATGAACATATTGTGAACCACATTTTACACAACTGACGTCTGCACGTGCAAAAATGCATAATGGCTTTTCCAAAAAGAAAGTAAACAGTCTTCCATGTGAACGCTTTCCTGCATATGCCCTCAACTGTTTGTTGGTTTAGTCTATCAGATTCTCTCCACCCAGCTAGACGTTTGAGCGTCATGAAATGCTCTAATCCGTCCATCACGATTCTACAGTCTCCTAACTGGCCTTTCTGACCATACTATGTTCTACTATTTGTGTTTTGTTTGCTTTTGTTTGTTTGTTTATTTTGATTGAAGGGAGGGATTGGGATGTTGAATGATCTGTTACAACAGTAACGATCACGAATATGAGGAGCATGCTCATCTACATGTAGCATGTTTTGATTCAAACATTGTCATTATTATTGCAAAGTGAAGACCGACGAAGTCGTTACCATAGCAATAATAACCCAAGTTTAAAAAAAAAATTGTCTTCGCCCCGAAGTGATTAATCAACGTAAAGCTCACGCGGAATCTCGGCAGGGATGGGCTGAATTTCAGTGGCAAGTTCTTTTTCAATACGGAAGAGATCATGACGATCCTCGTACGTAATGAAACTAATAGACAAACCACGATGACCAAAACGGCCAGAACGACCGGTACGGTGCAAATAGCTCTCAGAGTTGCGGGGAAAGTCAAAGTGAATAACACAGTTAACGGCAATGACGTCAATACCTCGACCGAAAAGATCAGTAGTCACTAAAACACGGGCACCGCCAGCGCGGAACTCATGGAAAACCTTGTTACGGGACATCTGAGACATCTTTGCATGAATGTAGAAACACGAAGAACCCATCTCAGTAATCTTACGTGCAAGAAGTTCAACGCGGTTCACAGAGTTGCAAAAGATCATGCATTGATTGATCTCCAGCTTTCTAAAGAGAGTGTTGAGACAATGAAGCTTCTGACGTTCGTCTACAAAGGCGTAGTACTGAGTAACACCCTTGAGAGTGAGCTCATCCATGAGGTTGATCTCATATGGCCGCGGCACGTTGCGATCCTTGAAACGTTTTACGGACATTGGGAAGGTGGCAGAGAACAGCATAATTTGACGGTCCTTTGCACACATGTTGAGAATTTCCTCACAGAGTACCTCAAACTCAGGAGCCAATAGCTTGTCAGCCTCGTCCATCACCACAGTGGTACATTGATCAAGCTTAGCAATGTTCTTGCGTGCAAGATCCAAAAGTCGACCAGGAGTGGCCACAATGATGTGCACCGGGTTGTACAAACGCATGATATCATCACGCAACATAGTGCCACCAGTGGTCACCATGACCTGCACATCCATATGTTTGCCGATCTCCTTGAAAATAGCCGAAGTCTGCAATGCCAGCTCACGCGTGGGCAAAAGAACCAACGACTGGATGTGGTCTTTGCTTGTGTCCACCTTCTCAAGGCAGGGGATGATGAAAGCAGCAGTTTTACCAGTACCGTTCTTGGCACGGGCCAAAAGGTTACGACCGGCCATCGCAATAGGAATAGCCTCTTCTTGGATTGGGGACGGCTTTTCAAAACCCTTTTCGAAAATGCCCATCAAGAGCTCGCGCTTGAGGAAGTAGTCCTCAAAGTCATTGCCCTTAGTCTTCGTCACATCCTCCGTCTTGAACCGGGTGTCCTTTGGTGGCGCCTTGAGTCCTGCGCGCCAGTCATCAGGAGCAAGAGTAGTGCTAGCATTTGCTGCCTCTTGACTCTCTTGGGCTGTTGAGCTGCTACTCGAACTGGCCTGTGCACTGCTAGAGGGAGCAGTTTGCTGCTGTGCTGGAGGCTTTTGCAATTCTTGCTGCTTCTGCGGCTGCTGACCTTGCGATTGCTGTTGTTGAGGGGCCATGGGTGGGGCCATGCCAGGCCCAGGGATTGACTGCGGGGTCATCATTTGCATTCCATATGCGCTGCCAAGCATACCGTTTGGCTGCTGCATTTGGTGTCCGTAGTACTGCTGGTACGCCATGTGTGGGTGCTGTTGCTGTTGTTGAGCTTGTTGAGGCTGTCCGCCAGGCTGCTGGCCCTGGTAGAAGCCATTGGTATATCCGTGTTGTTGTTGCATTTTTCGTGCGTGCTTAGTTCTGATACTCCTTCCTCTGTCAAAAAGAAAGGTTCGTCAAGCGAGCTAGAACACGTGCCAACGGTGTTTCTAAGCTTGAACTTTGGATGAGTAATTGAGATCGAAAACTTCTAGGTGAAGGCAGCTCGTCGTGATATGCTGCTCTGTGAAAGGTGATATTAAATGAGAAAGAAACACCGGTGATCTGGGTTTCCTATCGCTTGTTGTGGATGGCAAGTGAAAGTCTTGTTAGGACGTTGTGCGCGTAATAAGTTGCGGTTTGGGCCTAGCTTTTGTTCGCTATATGTTAAGCCAAAATCAGCCAATGAAAAGTAAAGCAAACTAGAAGCGGGGATCTAGCGTGAAATTGCAAATATGAAAACTACGCTTGTCCCTGTCTTCGTACGAAATTTCTGTCTTGCGCGTAGCTCTAAAAGTCAAGCTCGTCAAAAGGCTATGCTGTTATTCCTTTGAATAAACAAAAAATCAGCACTGCCTCAAATAAAGACTATTGCAAAATGACAATCTCGTTCGCTGCACAATAATAGCACAGCTGGTTGAGGTAAAGAGATTAATTGATTACACAGACAGTATCGCCTCAACTTATGTACTTTTGGTTGTATGGGCGTGTGTTGTGAGTCTGAATGGAAATGAAAAGAATGAAGAATGAAGAGGATATCTACGAAACCACTTTAGCAATAGCTTCTTTCGCAGCGTGTCTGGTCAAGATTAATAGCCAAAGCTTTGCAGACAAAGGAAGCACGAAAGCCGCAGAAAGGAAATAAAAGCGGGAAAATAGGGAAAGCGAACGAACGAATCAACGAGTGAGTTAAAAAAAAAAAGCCTCTCTCAGGCGCTCGATGAACAAAATAGGCCAACGGCGAACCTGCGCCAGGAAGCGCGCTTCAACGCAGCTAGGCGTCTCGCGAACTTCTCGATCAGCAAACCTTCTCTGCCCTGCGCTCGCTTGCTTGCTTGCTTGCTCGCCTGCTTGAACTCTCTGGCTCTGCTCGCAACGGGGTCTGTCTTTCTCTCTGCTTTGTACCGCGCATATACATCTCTCTCTCTGTATGTATATATTTATATGTATGGATATACATATATATATATACAATCGATTGTGAATATCCTATACTACGTATTTGTATTAGTATGCCTCCTTTCTTCTATTATTCGATCTGTTTCTTTTATCCACTTTGTTTTCTTCACAGCACAGTGAAACAACAAAACAAACAAATCCACTCATCCCGCTCTCTCTCGTATCGTAAACAGCACTCTTGCTCCACAAAACTGCGTGATATACACCACCTCGATCTAGGCAATTGATCCGTCTCAGTTGCCAGCCATTTCAGCCTCTCAAGCGCACGCTTTACTCTGCCTGTTCACGTCGTGGGCCTCTCGCTGTGTCTGGCTCTGCTGACCGGGTGCTCATTCAATCGCTCGAAGTCACCTATACCTCTATAACCCACTTACAAACGTGGCTTTAAATACACAATGCACCGGATACTCTACTGTAGCCGGACGCCTTCCTTGCATGTCCTTCTTTCCAGTGGTTTCTCTTGTTTTATTTAACTAAAACATTTTAGTTTTCATTGCGTTTTCTTTCACCTTCTCAGTTTCGTCAAATTGCAATTCGCATAGCGCTTTTACTAGCAGCGGCCCTACCCATATTAGGGCCAATGGGCGCCGTTGGCCTCGCGTGGCATCGTTGCTTTCGCGTGTTCGCTGCAAAATAGGTGGGCTCAAGCTCCTTCAAGCGCCAGGCCTCCCTCGAAAGAGCTCTCCGTCTCCGCCGCCGCCCAAAGAGTCCAACTCAAGAGGTAGCTAGCTGTTTATCTATCTATCTATCTATCTATCTATCTATCCATCTCGAAAGCACGAGAAGAGAGACACCACGAAACAAGATTTTCTGAGCTGCCAAGACAGCACATCCTGCAGCACTGCTAGCCTTTCACCTAAGCACTCCTACTGACCACGGCGCCTTCAAAACGACTTTCCTTGTCTTGCTACCGCAAACTCGTAAGACTGCCCTTACGACTGCAGAGGCGTTGCCTAAGTGGAGTTTGCCTAGGATACTATAGTTTGTGCCCCGTATAACCTACTTGCAGACCCTAAACTTCACTTCGAGCGGCTAAGGAAAAGTCACTATTACATTCTCAATTTCAATTTCATTCTCGATTTCTTCGAGACTTGGAACAGCTTGCCACTATGTAACAGTAACAAACTCTGTAGCTTACTGTCATCTTGTGACCGAGCTCTCTTGCTTCACAGGCAAAGCGGGTGTCAGCGCTGCTAAAGCTGGCAGCACTGGCCCTCGACGCGCCGGGGCCTCTCTTCAACCTCCACCGCTCGCCTTAAGTCTTCACAATTGCAAGCATTACCATCAGGTCGTCGTCCAATTCGGAACGATGAGAATGAAATATGAACCTTGGTCGTGTATCATATTGCCCCACAATTGCCCTTGCGTGTCTCTGTCAGCAGACCCAGAGCTATCCCCGCTTTGCCTTTAAAACCTCTTCGAATTCCAATGTGGCCTGCCCTATCCCTTATTGGGTTGCCCCATGATCTAAAACTATCACAACAAACACCCCATCTTGTACTTGCGGTCGCGCCAGTTTTATTCCGTACGTGTTGAAGAATCAACCTTTCAATCGCAACCACAACTTCGCGTTTGCAACTTTTTCCCTCCCTATCTTGATTCTATCAACTCGGAGGACTTTGTCCTTCAGTACCACTTTAGTGGTCCATTTAAATCAGTTTAGACCGCTTAATCCCGTGGGTTGCTTCTTCATCGTATCCTTTGAATACATGTGATCGCGTCACCAATGCCACCCACGAAGTTTTCAATATACACTTCTATGGAGGTCCTACTGCGCAGGCATATAGTGGACCCAGTGTGGTTGATTGCACACATCGCGTTACTTTTAGCAAGTGTTGTATGAGAGGATATAGTAACACATAGTCAATATAATATGTAGTCTTAGCACTTTGAAGATGACGATGAGAAATCATTGTTGATGTTGATGTTGATGAAGAGGTTTGCCCGCTTTCGCTCTCGTGCTTCTGATATGTTGCGTTCTTTGCGTTGCAGAAAATACGTATTGAGCCATCAAGGGCTGCTGAGGTATCTGGGTACCTCCGGGAAAGTCACATTCATGATTGTCTTCTGTTTTTCGATCCGCCGAATGTAACCCCTGCGTAAGAAGTCGCAAGGGATGCACAAAGTATGAATTGCTTTGCTTTGGAAATGACATCTTTCAATGTAGCTAAAGGGGGAGACCAACTTCAAGTTTGACCTTGACTTCTTCAAGTTGAAGGGCTTTTCCACGAAGGCTCACCTCGCCCTGAAGGCTTGCACCAAATCAAAGTGGAAAGGTAACCATAACGCTGATGAAGCTTCAAGTATCTGTAAATGAAGAAGACGAAATGAATGAAATCGCGCGTGGAAGAGTCAAGAAATTGCTGCTCCTACTGTTTTTGCTGGAAACAAATAAATACTTGAGAAACTAAGCTCGCGTACCGTAGCAGCGGCGAGCAAACTAACAAAGTCTTCCTTACCGAGGTTTATTTGATGATAATAACCAATTACTACCTTGGGGTCTACTGAGGTGCCCTACCACTAGTAGTAGTAGTAATAGAAAATAAAGTGTCTTGGGCCTACACACAAAAGAATGCGACCTTGCAAGTAGATAATGTATCCTCACAAGTGATTTATAGATTGAATAGTTTACTTGTGAACCACTATAAGTCCATTAGTGTACTGAATTGCGCTTTCGATCAACCGATTGCGGTTCGCCTCGCTGAGCTCGCTCGGGACGCCACGCAAACCCTTGTTCTGACGTTGGACGGAACTTCTCTTGCGAGTCGTTCCGGCACGCCTGCCGAGACCCTCGAACTCCTTGTTCTTCGAAAAGGCCCGTGCTATCAAACGTGCTTTGAGGCGACCCAGCGAGCGTCCGAGCGTGTATTGTGTGCCATTTCTTTTGCGAAGACCTTTGTTGCCAAACCTATTACAGCAATAACAACGACAAGAAATCTTGCAAATCTAAGTGAGATTTGTGAGAATTGAAATACCATTTCGTCGAAGTTTGAAGCTCTAGAGATCAAAGATGCAAGAGGTTTCCAAGGCAGAGCTTGCCAAGCATGCAAGCGAAGATGACTGCTGGATTGCCGTCGATGGTAGTGTGTATGACGTGACTGCTTTCCTCAGCGAGCATCCTGGTGGCGGCGAGCCTATCATGGATTGCGCAGGCAAAGATTGTACTCGTCAATTCGCTGAGATTGGCCACTCCGACGGAGCTCTTGAGCTTCGCGAGAAGTACTTCATTGGTAGGCTCGAGGGTGCTGCTCCTCTCAAGACTAAGGTCACTGTCGATAAGAATGCAGACCTTAAGGAGATCTCTCTCGAGGAACTCGCTAAACACAACACCCAGGAGGACTGCTGGATTGCCGTTCACGGCCTCGTCTATAATATGACTAACTGGCTCGCCAAGCACCCTGGTGGCGATGAGCCTATTATGGACTGCGCCGGTCTGGATTGCTCTCGCCAATTCGACGAGATTGGCCACTCCGAGAAGGCATGTGGTATTGCTGATACCTATGTAATCGGCAAGCTCAAGGGAGCCTCTAATGTAAAGCGTCTTATCGACCCCAATGCTACGAAGGTCACCAAGACGAACCCTAACCTCCCCGGTGATAACGACGCCTACATCTTCGCCGCCTCTGCCACCGCTGCTGCAGTTGTTCTGGGTGCTGTCCTCTTCCGCTACTTTTAATCAAACAAGCTAGTAAGTTAGCTTCCCAGGCCACTGACCTACCTTGCTGTGTTTTCTCACTCCGCGTGTTCTGCCAATTATTTTGATACATATACACAATATGTGGCGACATGTGCGAGAAGGTTCTCAGTACTACAAGCAGAAAATCCGCTTTAAAGGTCAATTCTTTTGTCTCAAAATGGTGCGTCATTTTACTGGCATTGTTCTTTTGTCAGCCCCTAAATGCCATTACACAAGAAGCAGCCGACGAACTTTGTTATGTTGGCCTAGTAGGACCCTTTGGTTTTCTTTTCGAGTGATCATGGGTGGTGTTCTACATGAGCCCACCATAGACTCTTTAACTCTTCATTTCACACAACACACTTTCTACCCAAGATTCCGATTGAAAAGGTCCCGTAATTAAAAAAACAAACAATATGCGGTCATGTCTTTTGAAAATCTATCTCTGTATCTGTATATCTTGCGTGCTCTCGCTTTCCTATCTCATGTCTAGGCTCTTTGTAAGACACTCCTGGTCCAAGGAATCCAGTAGTTTTGGCAAAAATGGAAGCGTTTAAGCCAGAATCACACGGAGTATTTCATTTCTTTTTATTTTTCTATACTGCTTCTTCACTTAAAGATACGATTTTTGCTCGAAAACAGGCAAATCATTACTAATGCGCTCGCGAGTTACTTGCGCTTGCTACTTTTAAGGGCTTGCATGATTTTCTCGATACTAGCTTGACTCTCCTCAGACGAAACAAACGACCAGAGCTCCTTGCCAGAGTTCGGGCCAGCCATTGCAGCAACCTTTTCACGTTGCTGTACTTTAGTAGCTGCCCGAGCATTCGGTGGAAGCTGCACAGGGGTCTCCAAAAACTTAAGCACACGGTTCATAACCTCTTCCTTAGGGACTACTTCGTCGACGAAGCCATACTTGAGTGCCTCTTCAGGAGCCATCATATGACCATGTTGCAAAAGAAACTCGCTATGGCGCTCTCCAACAGTACGAGCACAGAGTGCCTGGAGCCATCTTGGACACACCATGCCGAGCTGCGTCTCATTAAGACCCATGCGCAATTTAGGGTTATCAGCGAGCACTCGGTAGTCACAAGCTAGTGCGAGAACACTTCCGGCAGCTGGTGAATGTGATTCAATAGCCGCTGCAGTCACGAGGCGCGACACATATAGAGTGTGCCAGAGCTCTTCAAAAGATCCCCAGTACTTGCAAAAATGAGACTCAGATACTTTATACACCTCATTCAGATCAAGACCTGCACAGAAGGCCTTCTCACGCGACCCGAGGACCATTCCCTGCATTTCAGGGTCTCGTTCGAGCTCTTTGATAGTCTCTGTGAGTTCGCTAATGAGAGCTCCACTAAGACTATTCACCGGAGCTCGTTGCATGTATACCATCGCAACCCCCTTTCCGGCAACTTTAATTTTTTCTACGCCGACGAGGCTCTTTACGTTGCTCTCGGTGCTCGCATCTGCACCTCCTGCCAGGGTTCGCACCCATGACGTGCGCCCCAGAGACCTTTGTTGGAGTCCTCCAAGACCGCGGGGCGCCAGAGATCTCAACATTCTCTTGTTGATTTAAGTCGACGTCTACGTTGTCTCCTCTCTGCGTTGGCCTCGATTCCCGTTCACGAGTGCGTTTACAGCTTGAGTGTCGATTGGATACTACTACTCCTTCGGTTGGGATTTTTTGAGTTCTCCGCTGGATTGCAATCTTTTCGTTTAGAATTACATGCCAACCCAAATGCTAACCGCTATATAGAAGAAACTTTTAATACTTTCACTTAGCAAAAGCACTGGTACTTGAGGTGGTGTTACATGAAATCTCCACAACAGCAGCCATGTCAAGAAGCAATGGTTTTGCATGACCAAGGCTAATGCTTTTTTAATTAATAGTAAATGTAAACTTCTTGAGGGTTTGAGATGCGAATTTAGCTTGCTAAAGTAAGGAAAGATTAGTATAAATTCAACTGTAAAATGTATGTCCAAGAGAGGCGATTACAAAAGACTATAAACGAAGGAGTTTAATTTCATCAGGTGCAGATCATTATTTGTATTTACTCGGAAAAATCTTCATCATCGTCATCTTGGTCCTCATCAGAAGACAATTGAAAGTCATCATCATCAGAAACTGCCTCTACAAGAGACTTTTGTGCTTTCGTTTTTGTTGCACGTGCCCGGCGGGGAGCAGGCTTGACTGGAGTCAGAGTTGTCTCCTCTTCTGAGGAAGCATCGTCTTCGTCAAATTCCTCCTCAGATTCAGAGAGCTCGACGTACACGGACTTCTTCTTAGCTGCAGCCCTAGGCTTAGCTGCAGCAGCCTTGGTTGCTGCGGGTTTAGCTGCAGCTGCTTTAGTTGCAGCTGCTTTAGTTGCAGGCTTTGCCTTGGTCGCGGCGGGCTTGGCTGCAATCTTGGCTGCGGGCTTGGGCTTCTCAGCGGTTTTCAAGCGAGGCTTTTTGCCTTCGGGCTTGGCCAATGTAGGTGTCAGCGCCTCAAAAGTCGAGGCGTCCTTGCTATAATCATCGTCACTGAAGTCTTCGTCATCATCAGAGTCGAGCAGGACCTTCTTACTAGCGGCACGAGGCTTGGATTTGGGCTGTACAGGTGTGGCCTCTTTGCGCCGCTTTTCACCGGCCTGGGGAACCTTAGATGGCTTAGGCTTGGGCGCCGGTGAGACCATCATGCGAGCCTTTAGGCGTTCAGACAAGGAGAGAATGACTTCGTCTTCCTCTTCCTCTTCCGCTTCGTCCTCCTCAATCTGCAGGACTGCAGGAGGTTCGGGAATTGTCTCGGGTTCATTCTTCACCTTTGGTGCAAGCTTCTTCTTCACTGCAGGCTTTCGGGTTGCCCTTGCTTTAGGTTCAGGCTTTGATTTAAGCTCGAGTGCAAAATCATCATCACTTTCATCATCTTCAACAATGAAATCATTCAAATCGTCATCAGAATCCAGGTCCATGAGGGCCTTCTTTTTCTTGGGCGCGGCCTTCTTTTTCGCAGGAGCCTTCTTGGCTCCACGGCGGCTGCCAGCACCGCGGCGCTGGTTTTGCTCGAGCTCCGCAGCCTTGGCATCCTCCTCCTCCTGAGCATCGAGTGCTTCCTCCAGAGCATCGAGGTCCTCCTCCCAAAGGTTGTGCGGCTTCTTTCCACGAAGAACATCAAGCTCTTCACGTTTTCCGTCACGCTGCTGGTACAGCTGTTCAACCTTCTCAAGAGTGAGGTTCCAAAGAGGCATAGATAAAAGGTAGTCGTAACCCTTTGCCAAGATCTCAGTGCCTCCAGCAGGGGCACCAGCTGCCTCGGGATCCTGCTCCTCGTCAGAAACTGCATCAGCATCTTCCTCAGGGTCGGCAACGTTCCGAGCAGACCGTTTCTGAGGTGGGTGGAACTGGTCGAAGCCCTTTTCGTGCAGCTCAGCGACGAGATCCTTCTTCTTGCGCTTAGCGATCTTGATCTCGTCATTGATGACCATTTTCACAAAGCGAGCCTTGTTATCAAGCTTACGCCACTCGGTTTCTAACGTCTTTTCGATGTGTGCCTTACGCTTCACATACATGTCCAAACGGTAGTCAAAGAACTCATCCAGAATTTGCTCAGGTGTTTCGTATTTGCGAATCATGTTGTCGGTACCGTAAGCATGCATGTTGTTGGTGTTAACGTAAGACTCCAGACGAAATCGCTTGATCAAAGCAGCATCTGATTTCATTTGGCGGTACGCTTCAGAGGAGAGAAAGACCGTGAAAAGAACCGTCGAGTCAGTGTGATTTTGGCCTATATCCTTGATAAATCCCTCGGGGAAGGCCTTCTCGTCATGAAGGAATTGCTTGTACGTCTGTGTCCAAGTTGAAACTGGGAGCTCTGAGATGATGATGGCCTCGCGATCATCATCACGCTCAAAAACACCACAAACCTTGTAGCGACCCGTAAAGCCCTTCTTGGCATGAATCTCTGGAGAGATCTCACCAGCGAAACCCTTGTACCATGGTTGCAACTTGTGGTCCATCTCAAGACAGTTCATCTTACGACGCAGATATTCAACCAAATCACGAGGATTGTAGCAAGGAATGTCAGTGGACCAACCTGTACCAATACCAGAAGTACCGTTCACAAGTACCATTGGCAGAATGGGAGCGTAGTAGGTGGGCTCGATCGACTGACCATCCTCTTCGAGGTAACTCAATAGCGCATCATCGTGAGCATGATAGATTTTGCGTGTAAGATTGGCGAGGCGCGTGAAAATATAACGACTGGACGCAGCATCCTTACCGCCGAGCAAACGAGAACCGAACTGACCACTCGGGAACAGAAGGTTGATATTGTTGGAGCCGACAAAGTCCTGAGCCATGCTTACAACAGTGGTGGCCAGAGAAACCTCACCGTGATGGTAGGCAGAGTGCTCAGAGACGTAACCTACAAGTTGCGCAACCTTGATATCTGAGTGGAGCTTACGCTTAAAGCAAGAGAACAGAACCTTACGCTGGGAGGGCTTGAAACCGTCAACCATACTAGGAATACTACGCACATTGTCAGCCATGGAGAAGAGGATGAGTTCCTCGTTCACAAACTTCCTGTAGGCAATGCTGGCCACGTCAAAGTCCATAAAAGTTCCTGGTACAAAGTTAGCGAGCCAGTCCTTACGGTCAGCAACTCGGCGCTTCGAGAAGGCCATGTCGAGAGCATCACCACCCTCGTCACCTTCCCACTCCATATCAATACGGTGGCGATCAATCTCAGCAAAATACTCCTTAGCTTCAGCAGCAGTCGAGGTACCGAGACCTTTGTAGTACTTGATCTTCCAACGTTTGCGCTGCACAGGTGCCAGTGACTCAAGCCAGTGTTCGTATTCAGGCAAGGTATAAAACGGCATGCTTTCACCGCGGCGGGTCAAGGATGTAGCCTTGACAATTGGAGTGATGAAGACCTGAAGGAAACCAGGAATTTTCAGAAGAGATGGCCAAAAGTGGTGAATGAAGTTCATCAAAAGACCCTTAATATGAGAACCATCATGATCTTGATCAGTCATAATCATCAGATGACCATAGCGAAGACCCTTGGTATCCGTGTAAGTCTTACCTGGGGAAAGACCCATGATCTTCATGATGTTTTGGATCTCCTCGTTCTTCATGATTTGACTGTGCGAAGCTTCGCGAACGTTCAGGAGCTTACCACGAAGCGGGAAAACACCATAGTTATCTCGGCCCACCACACTGAGACCACTGATGGCTAGAGTCTTGGCAGAATCACCTTCAGTAAGAATTAAGGTACACTTATCTGAAAGCCGTGTACCAGCATTGTTTGCATCATCAAGCTTGTCAACATCCTTGATCTTTGACTTCTTGGTACCTCCGGCCTTACGCGAAAGCTCGCGCATCTCTTTCGCCTTGGCCCAGTAGAGAATGTTGTCAACAATTGGCGTCTTCTCAATCTGCTTGATGGATTTGTCGCTGATCTGAGGCAGAAACTTCTTGGGCCCAAACTTGGGATGGCGGGTCGTCAGAGATTCCTTGGTCTGGGAGTCAAAGGCAGGGTTCTCGATAAGACAGTTGACAAAGATCCACAGCTGGCTCTTGATTTGATGGGGCTTAAAGTCAGATCCCTTACCCTTCTTCTTGAGGAAAGGTTGCAATAACGTTGCAACCTGGTCTGCAACAAAATTTACGTGCTGACCACCCTTCATCGTACAGATACCGTTAACAAAACTGACTTGCTGCATTTGACCATCAGGGCTAGGTGCAATACAGATCTCCCAGCGCTCATTGACACGCTCGTAAATCTTACGCACAGGTCCAGATTTGGTCTTCTTTTTAGCGGCTTTCTTCTTCTTGCCACTGCCGTAATCATCGTCACTATAATCATCATCTTCCTCATCGTCGTTGGCCTCTGCCTCTTCCTTAACATCCTTGGGAAGGTACAAGTCGATGTACTGGTCAAAGTTTGAAACCTTGAGAGCTGTGCCATCTAGGCTCACTTTAACAGACTTATCAGTGACACCAGCAACATCATAAACACGTTTTTTAAGAAGAGAGATAGTATCCTTGTCGAGTCCGTCAGACATACCAAAACGTGCGTAGTCTGGAGTGAAAGTGACACAGGTGAAGTCCTTTCCAGAGGCACTCTTAAGGGTAGGTTCACCCTTCACACTCATGTTCTTGGTCCAAGTCTGTTTGTACCTGTAGCCACTCTTGGAGTCGTTAGTCTCCACGGAGAACTCAGTACTGAAAATGTTGGCGAGCTTTGCACCGTAACCGTTACGACCACCAACAACACGTTTCTCGGTATCTTCGAAGTTCTCACCAGTCATAAGATGCCCAAAAACAAGCTCGGGAATGTACACATTGTGCTCGCTGTGGATCTCTACTGGAATACCACGGCCGTCGTTCCAGACGGAGATGGCGCCCGTGTCTTCGTTAATTGTAACTTTGATGTTACGCATGTTAGGGTCACGCTGCTTGTTATCTGATGCATTGACGAGGATTTCATCAAAGATCTTGTACAGACCAGGCACGTAGGTGACATTGCGGAACTGCATCCCATCTTCATCATCAAAAACCCACATCTGCGTAGTGACTTCCTCTGTGGAACCAATGTAAGTATCCGGGCGGAGCATGATATGCTCAAGCTGCGTCTTCTTCTGATACTTGTTGGACAGCTGGGCACGCTCCATAGAAGTTCTCCGCGCTCCAGCGCTGCCCTTTTTGGCAGGCTTCGTGACATCGGCATCATCATCTAGGTCGAAGTCATCGTATGCTTCTTCGTCCTCAGAATCGCTTAATGCTACTTTCTTAGTCGAAGCTTTCTTGGTTGCAGCCTTAGGCTTGCGAGCAGCAGGAGCTTTCTTATTTGCCTGCTTCTTGACATTTTCCTTGGACGCAGCAGGAACGAATTCATCATCACTGCTCATGTCCATGCAAAAGTCTTCATCGTCGCTCATCTTGTCGCGCGCTCCCAAAGGATCGCGCCTTCAAGGGCCAAGCTTACCGTGCGTCCACCTGCTTCTGTGCAGGCCGCACTGCCGTTCGAATTTACGAACGGAAGTTAGTGGTTTGTAGTTCGAGGTTTGCTTAATCAAACATCTCCGGCCGTTGTCGGTTTTCCACAACCTTGCAAACCCTGAGCAGAATTCCATCAGCAGTTTTGACGCGACCTTCGTATTTTACAATTTGAGTTCTATCCTTGCTAGAGTTCTCTCTATCTAATCCTCGGCGGTTGCACGCCTTCGATCCTATGCCTACTCTTACCAGACCAGGCAATTCTTTTTTAACATCTTGTTAGATAAGAAATTGTAAATAAACGGAACAGGGGTATTTGGTATAACTACTTAGTATTTCTTTCTATCTGGCTACGTAAGACTGTGAGGCTAGTTGAAAAGGCGTGAAAGTCAAAACACCCGTTGCACATTCTTCTGATGGGCAAGCAAGGAATATAGGCTAATGAATTTATTTATGGCCACGCGCTTCAGCAGGTAAGAGTTATTGTGGGCATAATAGCTTAATCACTGAGAAGATAGTTTCTAAGTTATAATGTTGCTAAGTCGACTACGCAACAGAACGTTGTAATGCTGGACATAGTACCTAGTTCTTAAGTTACTTTATATAATGGAGTGAAACATTGTTTGGGAGAGACCTGAAACACTAGTGCTTTGCATTCGACTCCTGCTGAAGAGTGAAACAAATCAAGGGGATAGAACAGGGATTCTTTTACAAACGCCAAACATGGGGAGAGGGAGTTTATGTATTAGGATACGACGATTGGTTTAGTAAAATTAATCCCCAAAGATGAGAATAAAAGAGTACGTTTGCAGCACTCTCTGAAATGGACCACAGTATTGTCAGTCGCTGAGTAAAATGCACGAATGTTTGACTCTGAATCTTTCCAATAATGGATAAGCCTTGGGCGGCAATAGAGGTTTTGCTTTGTTGGCGATTTTAACCCCTGGAAACTTTATTGTGAACACGAATTTACGCTTAACGCTTCTTCATGAGGTAGACTGCTTCGCTGGTCTCAGGCATCGGGGCCTCATGCCTCTCGAGGAGCTCAACCGTGAAATGCGGATCGAAAAGTTCCCGCACGATATCCTCGGTCACACTATGAGGAGGGCCAGGGCGTACACCTTCAGGGTACTCAAAGGTGCAAAGAAGGACAGTAGCGTCTGGGGTGGTCTGCTGAACCATAGTCTCCACATACTGCTTGCGCATATCCGGATCAATAGCTACGAGAGAGGCGCGATCCCAGATATGAGTGAATTTGTTGTGGCCAGACTCACCAAGATCGCTCCATCCATGGGGAAGATTAAAGAGATCCATTTTGCCAATTGCAACATGGTTCTCAGAGCCTGGCGCAGGGGCTCGGTACAGCTTCTTATCACTCTTTTCTAGAGCCTCGCCATCCCACTCGAGTTTGTGCTCTTCAGCAAATTGGTCAATCGCCTCCTGAGCAATTTCAACACCAGCAACGAAGCCAAACTGAGCAAGCCATACCAAGTCAACAGTCTTACCACACAAAGGCACAAAGAAGTTGCATTCCCCATCTTCAGACATCATATGCTCCTTGTATTTGACAAGGTTGGGGTTCACATCCTGGACATGCCAACCAGGGTTGGTGTTTGCGTCGACAGCTGAGGTCCATCGCTTGTGCCATGCCTCAAGGTGATCTAGTTTAGATTCTAAAGCCTCCTTGACCCTCAGCTTTGGTCGCACTTTGGTCTTCTTCTCCCTGGCACATTGCCACGCCGCCAAAGATGCTTGCAGCCACGCTGAGACGAGCCGCTTGGCGCATGGAGTTCATAGCTACTCGGTTCATCGTTTTCTCTCCTTTATCTTCGTCACAGCAAGACAAGATCAGACAAGGCAAGACTCGATCTAAAGACAATCAACAAAGACCGATGCTCTGCGTTAATGATTTCTTGCATGTATTTCCTGATTCAGGTTTGTTTCGTATCGCAGCTCCAAGTTTGCCGAAGAAATCCTTCGCCCACAGTGATTAGATTATAATCATGATCCTAGGCCTAGGCATAGTACAAAATATTCATCTTAGAAAACCTATAGCTGAACTTCTAAAACCATGGAGTTGCTTACCTATCCCTTTAAAGTCAAATTCACCTGCGAAAAGAGGGTTTTAGATGTCTTGCTATGCAAACAGATAGGACTCTATACTTGCTTGCTGGGTGCCCACACTCTATTGACATGGTGCGGATAGACTTAAAAGAAGACACAAAAGCAAGCAAGAGGCTTTGCGAAGCAAGAAGCGCTTCCCTCGGCATGACTATCTGATCTTTCCGAGATGAAGGAAACATGGAGATCCAGTTCTCTGACTAGTGGCAGATAGGTTGGGAAATCCTCCGTATGCTTTTACCGACACCGCTATAGCAAAAATGGCCAGGTTCTATGAAGGTTATAGTATCTCCGGTTTAATGAATCAAGAGAAGGAGAGAATATAATGCTCAAGGTTTTTGAAACCTTGGTCTGTTATTCTTAAGATGAGACTGTACTACCCTGAGTGATATGGGCACAATTATAAAATGACGATAGTTGTTAGTTTTGGGATCAGCAGATTTAACCCGTGAAACTGTCTACAAGCTTGAGGTTCCTGTTTGCTTGCGACGCAAAAGATAGACAGCTTCCTTTGTGCTTCGCATTGGGACTTCATGCCTATCCAAAAGTTGAATTTCAAAAAATTCGGTGAACAATTCGTGGACGGTATCTTCAGATATTGAATGTGGTGGAGGCTTTCGAACTTCCGCAGGATATTCAAAGGTGCACAGAAGCACTACAGCATCTGGAGTACACTGTTCAACTAGACTGGCCACGTATGCTCTACGCATTTTTGGCTCAATAGCTACAAGCGAAGCCCTATCCCAAATATAGTTGAATTTGACATTCTGGGTGACGTTTATATTTGGTTCACTCCATCCTTGAGGTAAGTTGAAGAGATCTTTTTTGGCAATCACAACATCGTGAGCTGTACCGGGCACTTTGGCATGAAATAAAGTATTTGCAGACTTCTCAAGAGCATATACGCTCCAGCTGAGATCATGTTCATCTCGAAATTGATCGATTGCCTCTTGGGCGATGTCAACTCCAGCTACGAAGATTTATTGCGCAAGCCAGATCAAATCAACTGATTTTCCACACAAAGGTACGAAAAACCTGCGCGTCTGAGATGATTTATGCTCTCCAAAAAAATGATCCTTGAATAGCTTCAAATTAGGATTAACAAAATCAAAGTGCCAAAATGGGTTATGGTGCTCTTGGGTGCTTTTGGTCCAAATATTTTGCCAGAAGTCCAAATCTCCAGGTTTAGCTCTCACTTGTTGCTCTTGTGTACTGGCGCTATTTAACATGTCACTGCCGTTGTTATCTTCGTCTTGACATACTGCTTCTCTTCCACTAACTGCGAGAAGACCTGCTGTTGCCAGGAGCTTGCAGGTAGTAGTTGCCCGACGGGCCGAAAGCGCTGGTCTGTGAAGCATGGGACAAGAGAGAGACGATCGATCTCTTACAACAACACAGCAGAAATCAACGTGAAGTGTTCCTTTTGCGTCGCAAAGACCCTATCGTCAGTAAAGATAGGCGTAGGATAAACGCGTCCAACGCTTGCGGAGAGCCGAGTTCTGAGTTTATTTGTTTTGAAAAAGTGCTTACGGGTTGATATTTCTGGGTGTTGGAGATCGGAATCCAAGATATTGACTGATGAAGAGTACCTACCATATTTATTTCCATCATATGAACTCCATGGAATTTAATTTCTTTTTACTATTATTACCACAAGAATGTTTTTCTTACTATAGAAGGGCCTAATATGTAATCTGGCGGCGTAGTCTTTGTTGATGACCATCTAACTTGAGCTGCAGGAAGAGTATCTGCGGACTGCTCTTTAAAGCACGAATGGGATATGGCTTCTGGAATTAGATAGATACAAATGGTATCTTTTTGCATCTCAATCTTCTCTTGGAGGGGGGAAGGGGATAAACAAAAGAAGAGCTGTATTATATATTTCCCATATGTATGAAGATGCATTAAATTATCGAACTCAACAAAACCAAACATTGCGAATATCTAAGCATACCTACTCATGTGGCGCAGCCATTAGCGTTTCTTCATGCAAAAGACGAGCTCTTCAGTGTGCGGCATAGGGATGGGTCGCTTCATCAATAATTCGACAGTAAAATAATCCTCATACAACTCACGAACTATGCTCTCTGGCACACAGTACGGAGGCCCGGGGTGAGCCCCTTCAGGATACTCAAATGTGCTAAGAAGGACGATGGCATTTGGAGAGGTTTGTTCGCGTATGACTTCGACATACTGTTCTCGTAGAGGAGCCTCAATAGCAACGAGCGATGCTCGATCCCAAACACGATCAAACTTATGTTTCTTCGACGCCCCAAGGTCACTCCAACCATCAGGAAGGTTAAAAAAATCCATCTTTCCTATCACAATGTCATTGCTTGTGGCAGCACTATGCGCGCTGTAAAGCTTCTCGTCGCTTTTTTGCAAAGTATCTTTGTCCCAAGTAAGCTTGTTCTCAGCGGCAAACTGATCAATTGCGTCTTGAGAGATTTCAACTCCAGCAACAAAACCATACTGGGAAAGCCAAGTTAGGTCAAGCGATTTACCACAGAGTGGAACAAAGAAGTTATGTTTTTCACCTTTTGCGATAAATCTGTCCTCAAACTGGAGTAGTCTTTTGTTTACAGCATCGATATGCCAGAAGGGTTGCTTTGTCTGAAATTGCTCAGTCCACATATTCACCCACGACTCCGTCTGCTTTGGCTTTTGTTGTTCCTGCATCAGAGCGGTGCTGGCATGCAAACTCCGCGTTGAGACAGGATGTTGTGAAGCCTCTTGCAGGAAACTAGTGAGGCGCCGCATCGCCTTTTCGCTCGACCTTATCATCATCTTCCCTCGCTTGAACTTTATTTTAAGATAGCTCGGTTTCGACCTTCTTGCGATACAATGAAGGCTACATAAACTACGCGGGCCAAGGAAGCAGCTCTGGCCACACCCGACAAACGCGAGTGGATTCTCGCAACTTCGATACGGGTTTGAAGAGCACAAATCCGCACCAGGAAGAAACCCAATCCTACTAACACTAGTGCTAACTATTAAGTCATTTAGCAAAGATGTGTATTTCCGATCGTTGCAGGTTCGTTTATTGGGAGGGCAGAGAGATCCAACCTGCTACAATTGAAGGTGCTTTGGTTCGTTGATCAAAGACGAACGGGAGGTTTGCGCATTCCTGAGAAAATGATAGACTTGAATCTTAGGCATATAAAAATTGGATTCTTTAAAATTCCAGGATCAATATGTTGAGAAGGAATACTTATAGAGATTCTTGTTGATATATTTACTTTAACGATCACCAGGCGGGGGGGGATTCTTTTCTCACCTCAAAATCAATGGAGAACTTTTAAGTAGAATAGTGCAGGATAATGAGAGAGACCATAGAAAGAAGACGAAATGGAGATAAAAGAGCAAACGAGGTGAATTGAAACTTGAAAACGTGGCACTGGCAAGACTTTTATGTAGACTTACAACTCGTCAAAGATTCCTTTGAAGGATCACTCATTTGAGATGCCACTTCAGCTGCTCAAGTCAAACGCAGCGTCAGATTCACGCATGCTGGCCTTGGTAGCATCCTGCGCAGAATTCATGGGATTCGGGGCGCCTGCTACACACATTTCTACAACCTCGTTGTCTCCTTCTTCTTCATCACCCGTATCTCCATCTGCCTCCACCTCGCTTCCGCCTTTTTCCTCAGAGCATTCCTTGATAATGCTCGCGTTGTTAGCGTTTCTCTCTGCCAAGATTTTGGAGGTGCTAGGAGTCAGAGTGCCGTCGGGGACCCCTTCATGACTGACTTCGTTGTGGGTTTTCTCAGCACCATCTGTGTGCTCACCCTCAGAGTATTTCGTCTCAGATTGCTCAAGAGTGGCATCTACTGTAAATTCATCTTCGCTGTTTCTTTTCTCAGGCTGTTGGGTGTTTGGGCGCACGATTTCTCTCTCCTTCTCCTCCTCATGCTTGCTGGGCTCATCAACTTCCTCAACCCTGTGCTTCTTGGGAGAGACTACGGAATCCTGTGATTCACGGCGCTTGCCCGGTGAAGATTCTAGAGCTCCTGCAACGTTGGGAGATGCCGTAGCACCCTCGACCATACCCTCGCTTTCCATGTAAAGTTTGAAGGCAAAGTAGAGCAGTCCCAAGACAGCAGCCACACTTGTACACGCGCAAATGCGGGTTTTCAACACGCTGGACTTGCCTGCTTCAGTACGCAGGAACTGCAAAAATTGAACAGGGTATGACTGGATCAGCTGGTTCTTAGTGAAGAATTCTAGCGAGCTATCACTTAGATAAGCCCCCGTGGTGAGAACCACAGGAGCAAAGCGCTCAGCAAACCTGCGCATAGACATAGCAATGGTACTCACAAACAACGCCTCCATCATCCTCCACCGTATCCTCTGCCAACCTTTCGTTGGTGTATGCTTTTCACGGAGCGTCCCAAGCTGATGTATTGAAGTTTTGCTGTTTTCATGTTGCTTGTTGGTTTGCGCTCTCAAGAAGGTAATTCTAGTTTCGACTAATTAGCTTTAATGTACTCTCAAACTAGGAAACTTCTAGGTGCAATGCTATACAAAGGAGCTACCTGCTCAACAGTTGTGATCTATCAGCCGAACTCTTTTCATTTGCTGCTAGTTGAGAATGGGCAATCACGGTCTTTGACAGACTATTCGGTGAGAGTAAGTTAACTTTATGAAGCAGGTTGACTCTTGACTTTTGAGAGCGCATGTGCCTTAATTTTCTGTCTTTGCCGTAGTCAAAGGATCACATAGAGTATTCTCTAGCTAGAATTAGCGCTCTCGAAAAGCGATGAGAGCGCTCGTCAAGAGACTTTGCTTAGAAGACCCATTCCGACTCATCATATTCTTTCAAGCGTGCCAACTCTAATGCATTTGTTTCTAAAGAAGCCTTGGCGTACTCTCCAGAGGAGGCTAGGGATGTGATGACTTGACCTCTTGCGTTCTTGTTGAAGCGTCATCAAGTAAAGGCGCTTGGGGAAAAGTTGCAGTTTGGCGAGGCACGCGAGGTCGTTGGGTGAAGACTGGAGCACGTAAGGATGGACCAAGTCAGTGCATGGCGGCGCCAGGCCGCTGCGTTCGAGAACCCAGGTGAAGATCACGCGCATGGTTCTGCCGTTGCCATTGGCGAAGGGGTGGATGTCAAGGAAAGAGGCAGAAAACCTAGCGATGCTCTCGACGGACCCCGTGTCTCTAGTTCTCGAATCAATCTTTCAATCTTGGCGTGGATTCCGTGTGGCAGACAATAAACAATAATATCCTTCAAAAGTTCGCCATGTGAAGAAAGTCTTTTCGTAAAGGCTACTAAATCCTAATTTTTGTGAAGAAGGTAAAACGTTTTGGTTGATCGTTTGTAGAAACGCGATCGTTAGGCCGCCGTGATGCGACCGCGCGAAGTCCAACGCAAGGCCCAGTGCTAAGGCCTTTGCCGGGGTCGGGTGCGAGGACTCCATATCTAGAGCACTCGCCACGAAGCGCGCGCGCAAGTACGGCGGTAGTGGCATATATGGAGTCCCACTTATCACTTTTGAACTATTGTTAACACAAAAAAATAAATATATATATAGATCTTGTTTCAAGATATTGTCCCCAATGTTTCATGGAGTTATTAACTAAAGTAAAGAGAATATAATATGCCCAGCCCACGTGTTGATTGATTCTCTCAAAATATGTAGACGAATTCGCCCAGGGATGAATTCAGGGTGTAGTATAGAAGATAAGTTCTATCAAATACACAATAATGTGTTTCGAATACATGACCTAGTGGCTTGCCGCGCTCCATTGCCGTTCTTAGAACGTTCTCTTAAATCGACATAAAATATTTCATACTTTGGGGGATAGAAGACCTAGAGGACACAAATGTATATGATTGAGCTCACCAATGACTGTGTTGGACTCCGATCTTAATATATGGGAAAGCAAATATGACTACGACGAGGAAGAAGAAAAAGCATTGTATGCAATAACTTACTAAACCTAGCTAGTGGGTTTCATTATTTTTAATTTTCAGCATTAAAACTTTTCATTTAAAAAAAATAATATTTAAAGGGTCTAATTTAGTTCCGTTACGTATCGATAGTCCATTTATTCTTCGACATGAACAATTGGGTCTCGCTTCAACAACCGAACCTCCAGACTGATAATTTCACGTAGTGGTTGCTGAGCAGCTCGATCAAACATCCTCAACAACGCAACGCAACGCCGCAAAGGAAATGGAGATTGTAGCTGAGAGCAAGAACCTCAGCGGTCCTGCAACAGGTGTACCGGGAAAAGGAAAGCCGCTCATCAGTGAAGTGCCCGGCGAGCGTCATCAATGGACCTTTGAGCCTCTACGAAAAAACGAGGAAGGTCTCCTTGGAGATCGCGAAAACCAGGAGACATTGCTTCGATGGGGCCTTGATCAAACTCTTATTCTCGAAAAATTTAGGGTAACTTCTGGCGGAAAGGATCTTGAGGGAAATCCAGAAGCTGTTCTGCTTGACTTCTTTAACAGTTCACAGGTACAAGCCCACCTTCAACAAGTGTGCTCAACACCAGAGCGATCAGCCTTAAAATACCCGCATGGAGTGTACCATAAGGTCGGGAACAAAGCTCTACGTACTTCCCAGACAGACCTTTCTCTTTTCCATCGTTTGAAGAGTTCAGAGCATCGGCTTGCAACAGAGCAGGGCTACCTTCGCAAGTGCATGGACGAGATTTATGATGGAGCTACAAGCACGACTCTTGTGGGGGATATGCTTTTGAATGAAGAATCAGAGCACTACGATACCTATTCGGAAGAAGAAAAGGAGGAGCTGTTATTTTGTCTATTCCGTTGGCTCATGGTCGGGGGTACCCTCAACCAGGCCGATGAGAATCTGCAACCATATATGAATATGCTAAAACGTCTTTATAAGGAGCTTGTTTGCGTCGTGAAGGACCTCGACACTCAACAGATCCGTGTGACCTCTCGGCCATTTTTGGTTTCATCTTTAGATCAAAGCGCAAGTGACCTATTCACGGTACCAGAAAACTCTCACAACGTTTGCATAGTGGTTTTCCATCCTCAGCAATACACTGTGACATACCTTTTGCTCTTCATTCATCCCTTACCTTTAAAATTTCCGTCTTTAACTGAAAATGTAATTTTCAAGGTTCATTGACACAAACATCGTACTAATATTATTTCATAACTATTAAATTTTGTTTATGAGGTATACAACAACATTCCCCAACTCCATCTCAGTCATGTTAAGGGTGGTTCCTTCATTCACGTGATTTCTCAGAAGACATCGAATGGAGATCATGTTGATCATGCTTCTGCTTCTTTTCCTTCTTTTCCTTCTTTCCTTCTTTCTTTCTTGCCTTTCTTCTTTTTTTGCTTTTTACTATCTTTTTTGTGCTTTTTGCTGCTCTTTGTCTTTTTCTCTTTCTTATGCTTCTTACCCTTTTTGGATTTTTTATCCTTCTTGTGCTTTTTCTTTTTATTCTTTTTATCCTCCTCGTCATTGTCCTCACGATCGAGTTTTCTCTTGGTGCTCGTGCTAGATTGACTTCTGGAAGATCTACTTGAACCTGAAGATGAATGTGATGAGTAGGAGGATCTGCTTGAGACAGAGCTGTAACTCCTGCTAGATCCTGAGCTAGAATCAGAATCTGAACGGCGACGGCGGCGACGTGGACTATCTAAGTTGCTATAATGACGACGACGGTAGGCTTCCACATCAATAGACATACTTCGACCACGGCTAGCCTCGTGGCAAAGAGAAGATTGCCCAAGAGGTTGAGGCGCTTGAGAGCTCTGTGATACCTCACTTCTAGCTCTGCGAGGATCAGAATCTTGGCGTTCTTGGATAGAACCTTTGTTGTGTTGATCTCGCTCTAGTGAGTGACGATCATCCTCGTGATGACGAGAACTATAGGTTTCACGCTTTACACGAGGTGGACTTCTGCTACGGTAGCGTTGTGGGGGCGGACTACGGCTGTAGCGACGCCTGGGGCTGTATCCACGTCGGTCCAGACTTGGGTATCTTCTACGATCAGGACTAGGGCTTCGATAACGTTCATAATCCCGAGAGCTGCGATAGTCCCGATGGTCACGATGATCCCGATGGTCGCGATGATCCCGATGGTCGCGATGATCCCGATGGTCGCGATGATCCCGATGGTCGCGATGGCCATGATGGTCACGATGGTCGCGATGATCGCGATGGTCGCGATGGTCGCGATGGTCGCGATGGTCGCGATGGTCGCGATGGTCGCGATGGTCGCGATGCTCACGGTGATCACGTCTGGAATGACTATGTTCGCGCTCATGGGTTACATTTTCTATGAGACTTCGTGGATTCCCCTTTTCTGTTTGCTCTTGAATATGCGTTTTGGTAATTGCTGTTTGTGAATGAGATTTCACGCCTTTCGGGGCTCCCGGCAAGGTTACCTGCGAAAGCTTACCAGGGACCAATATCGCGCGAAGTGGCATTCCTTCTAGCTCTGCTCCAGCTTCCCAGCATTCCAGAGCCTTTTGAGCTGCATCAATGTTCTCGAATTGGATGTAAACCCAGTGGCGCTTGAAGGAGATGTCCTCAATCTTTCCATAAGCACCAAAGATCTCCTTAACATGGTCTCGACTTAATTTGTTCACTCCTTGTGGAGGTTCCTGAGCTCGACGGCGTTTGCCTCCTTTCTGCGGTTGATTCTGGACAGGATTTTCGGTCAGTGAATTAGGATTAAACGTCGGGCCCGATGGTTGAGGCCATGAGGTTTCGGGCTTGTTATCCGCTGGAGTATGAGTCACACAAAGCACTGCGGCCTCTGAAGCCGTAGATAAACCTTGTTCAGGCACCGTTGCAGTACCCTTGTCGCCATCCATGGTGCCTCGAAAGCGCTCTGTCGCTAAGGCAGTCCCGAAAGACACTACTCTTGTATCTATCTATCTACTCTCCATCCAGACTCTTGTGGGCTTCTTGCAAGTGAATTATAAGGTTTTTAATAGTAATGTTTTCTGAGTAGTTAATGTGAAATATAGAATAGGACATATAAGCCAACTTTGGTAAAGTTCACTTTGTCTGTTCCGGTTCAGAGAAGAAGGGATAAAAGTAGTTTATCTAAACTACTAGACAGGTGGTACCTACTACCATAGGTCAGAATTTAGTAAAGACAATACCTAACATAAAAACTTTAGATCGGATTCCACATTGAGTACACAATGAGCTCAATCGTGCTTGACCGAGATTTGGTTGTACTTTAAAGAAATAAATTGGTCCTTGAAAAAGAATGTGGATAGTATCTCTAGGGCTTGAAACGGACATGTATAAGAAGAATATGGAGGACGCTACATTATTGCCAACACTCTTAAGACGCCCAGATTACCAGCACAGCGGACACGTGCATGATGAGTTGATCAGTTATTCTTACTGCTCCTGATCGTGTGTCTATGAACCCTGAACAACGCAAGTGCGGAATTACCTAAACTTTAAAGGAGGGTTAATTTTTATTAAGTAGACAAGGTTTAATATTTAGGTAAAGGTGCAACGATGTGAACAAATATTATACAGCACAGCAATCAGCATAATTACATTGCTTGTCCCTTCTATCTCTGGGTGGCAGTTTCCAAAAGTGGAGGTTATTTTAAGCTATTTTAAATGGATATGAGGAATTTGCCGCGACATAATGATTTACCAAAACGAGGGCAGTCATATCAACGGTGTAGGACTACAAGAGACTTTTCTCCAGATTTTTATTATTATCCTGAGAGAATGGACGGGGGTGAGTTTTGGTAAGTTATAATCTAATAAGCGACGTTGACGAAATGGTTACGTGGCACCTGGTCAACGCATGCCACAAGACCTTCTCTTGGATTGATATATAGCGTAGCGATGAGCACCCCCCCCCCCAAAAAAATAAAAGAAACACACATAAAAAAAATACTTATAACAATGATTCATTCATTTGCCAATTTGTATTCACAGCCTATTCAGAATATACGCCGTGCAAGCACCAGACAGCAGCTGTCCACCGTGGTTCCACATCGTAGAAAGGTGGATATTTTAGTATTATTCGACGAGATGCGCTAACGATTTATCGGCAACTACCCCCCGGCAATGACAGCGACCATGATGCTCCTCCAACTAACAAGGCATTGTTCGCAAACTATAAGGAATAGATTACTCAAGGCTGCTTGAAAGAGTTTTGGTAATGCTATTGAAATTCAAACTAGATTCATTTGTCCTGCAGAACTGTGATTTTCGAATACTTGTTTAATTTTCATATACACACGACCGAAACCATAGTTCCACGAAGCCTAAATTCACCCAAAAAGTGATATTGGCTCGTTTTACTTTATTTTCAAGACAGTAAAAACGCAGGGTAAAAACTCGAAAATCAAATAGAATACAATCAGAAAGCAAGCGAACTCAAATCTTAAACAATATGTTGTTTTGTTGTAACTTGACCAGGTCTTTGTTCACGACCAAGCTCTTTCATTTGTTTATTTAGTTTGTCATTATTTCAAGTCAATTCCTTCCTCATTTGGTACATAGGGTTGATGCCTTAGCAATTTTTTTTCCTTACGTTGTGAGGAATTATAAAACCTTCATTTGGGAAGTACCTGGTAGGTGGGGTGTTTTATCTCAGAATAGCATTCATTTAGGCCTTTGGTGAAAAATAGAGGTTAGATATGAGTATAGCAAGGTCGAGTATTTATTGCAAGTTTGTTAATCTCGAAAGAAAGGATGAAGTAGAAACAGTGAACATGTTGATTATTTGGGTAGTGTACTGAAACGGTTACATGGGTTAACTAGCTTGTTCAGTTTGGAACAGAAATCGTCTTTTAGTAGGACGAGACGAATACTCTACAGATACGTGGTGTGTGTGTAAACTTCAGATCAAATGTATCCGCGGTTTTCTCATTTCAACTTGATAGAAATTTGAAAGACCACTTTTTGCTAATACTCCCTAGAATAATTGTTTCTAAGGAGATATTCTTTTATTACGTGTTTGCGTGCTTTCCAAGATATTGCCAGTAGGATAAGCATTGACAATACCTCTTTCTTCTACTATTATTAAGTTGAGGTGAGACGAGGATGGAATATGTGCATGAATGTGCATGATATGTGTGAATGGTTGGCTCCCTGATGCTAATAAGAGGCAATCGTTTCGATTGATTCTTATGAAGCAATGAGACCTTGACTCATGTCGACGAGGGTATCGACAGGAACAGCAAAGTTAAAGCCGAGAAGGGGGCCGCGGGATTCAGTCCGGCGGGGGGGAGTCGGCTTTACTGCCCGAGAGGAAAATGTGCTGCTCGAGTTGGTCGTGCCCATAGTGGAAACAGAGTCACTGGACGGGATCTTCTCGAGGCGAGTTGGTGTTGTTGAAGACGAGCTACTACGAGCCGGGTCCATAGTGAAACGGGTTCCCTCGTGAGCGCAGCGGGGTGGGCGCTCGTCATCATCGGAAGATGATGAGGTCTTCAGCGGGGTGTCGAGGTGCTCATTGAGTTTCTCGCCGTCGAGTGTCTTGGCGTCACGAAAGTATTTGGCCACCACCTCGGAGTCGACAACATGAGCGTCCTTACCTGAGTCAACGTACTGAGCAATCTCCTTATCAACGGGGCCCTGGCGAATGTCGACCTTTGACCAGTTAAAGGACTCAAGGTAAGGGTGCTTCTTGACTTCTTCAACGCCATTAGCGCCAAGGCGATCATTGCTCTCGGGAATAAGAAGACTCTCAATAAACTGAGATGCAAGAGCGGCATCGGCATCGTCGCCAGCGAGTTTGCGGAATTGGGCGAAGTTAGCACCCTCGTCTGAGAGAATCTTTTCGTCGATCTTGGCAGTATTCTTGTCATAGAAAGCGGGCTTCCCAACAATCAGCTCGAAGATGAGACATCCAACTTGCCACCAGTCAGTGGAAAGGTTGTGGCCAGTGCCGCGAATCTGCTCCGGACTCATGTAGTACCGGGTACCACAGAGACTGAATGTGAACCCATAGCGGTTGCGCTCGTTGCGTGGGGAAGGACGCGGGGTGAGCTGTTTGCTGAGACCAAAGTCAATGAGCTTGATGTGTCCGTCGATATCGAGCATGATGTTCTCGAGCTTAATATCGCGGTGCATAATACCGTGGGCGTGAAGGCTGCCGACAGCTGAGACGAGCTCGGCGGCAATCTGAGTGGTTGCGTCAAGAGAGAGACGCTTCTTGGCACGAATAAGACTCCACAAATCGCCGCGAGCGGCAAATTCCTGAGCTAATAAGAGCTTACCCCGCTCGCGGAAAGCAAAGGCAAGGCGGCCGACCCAGCGGTTGTCTACAAGTTGTCCGAGCAGGAGACGCTCGGTGATTTGCTTCTCCAGTTTGAGTTGGCCAATTCCCTTGGGAGAAGAGTCTGTTTTTGACTTGCCATGTTTCTTCTGGTCACGCCGGCGCTGGGCTTCTGCGCGAGCAGCAGCCACAGATTCCTCCCGCATTTCTTTGAGAGCAAGAACGGTACCGGTGGCTTTGTGAGAAACAAGGGTAACCTTTCCAAAATGACCAGCGCCGAGCAGGAGTAGCGGCTCGAAGTCGGCACGCTTGGGCGGGCTCTTAATGGAGAGACGATCGATGTGGCGCATCCAGCGTTGAAGTTCTTCCTCAGATTGGCACATAAGGACAACCTTTTTGATTTTGTCCTGCTTCTTTTCGCTAACGTAAGCGACCTCGAATGCGTACGCCGGGAGGCCCTTCTTGGCCTTGATTTGACCACTAACATCACGGACGACAGCACCCTCGAGATTGATGACACGAACTTTGGGCGAAAACTCAATGCTGTTTCTCCTCAAAATCTCGCCCTTGTCTTCCTTCAATGGGTTGTCGGCGCTCACGGACTGTTTACTGATATGTTTGGGCAAATTAGACTCAAGGTTCTTGGAGCCGTCCACCACAGGGTCAATAAGAAGGTAGCTCGACCGCAACCTCACATCAACGGGAGCTGTGGATTTGCCGGGGAGAAGTTTCCTTTTGCTGCGCTCAATAAGTCTGCCCTCGAGGCTGCTCGGTAGCCGCTCGATTAGCACCTTCATGATGTCTGTCCTATATGTCTATTTGTCTGTGTGTTGTGTTGTTGTTGTTGTTGTTGTCCTAAAATTGAAACAACCAGCGAATTTATCGATCACTCGATCACTTCAGTGCTGGTGTTCCTCGATGCGTGCGTGCAGAGTCGGGTATTGCCTGATTCCCTGTTTGCCTGCGACTTATCTCCGCGTCTCAATAGTCAAATTTACAGCGGAGGTTCACTCGCTGCCGATCGCTTGTCGGCGCTTGCTTCAATTCCGGTTTTGATCAATGAGGGGTTTTCGAAGACGATGTTTGTTTTAGTTTGTTTTGTTTTGTTTTAAACATTTTCTGGAAATACTTTCTTTTCTACCATTTCTTTAATAACTTTTTAAATAACATCCTTTCTTTTCCTTTCTCGACGCCTGCGTTTTTCAGTGATTCAAATAGTGACTGACTCTCATCACCGCCCCCTTTTCACTCTTCTTATTCTTGTTCTTCTTCTTCTTTCCTTTTCTTTTCTTTTCTTTTCTTTTCTTTTTCTCTGCTCCCTCTTCCCCTGACTGCCCCCCCCTTCGCGCCTGCTTGTTCTCTATTCCCTCCTATTTTTGTTCTCCATACTTTCTCTTTTCCTTTATTCTTTTTTCCTTATTCTCTCTTCTTTTCTGTATTTCCCGGTGTAAAGGGTTCGGCGCTTCCTTGATTCTCGACTTTCTTCCTCTTGCGCTCCCTCGCTGCGCCTTTTTTCCTCTGCTTTTCCCCATTGTTTCTCAATATTTTTAAAACCTCTTTCATATAAGACAAGTAAATAATTTCAATTAAATGTTAATTAAACAAAGAACAGTACTTCAGATGATACAACTTCGTTCCTTCGAGATGCGAGTCTTCTTCTCTTCTTCGTTAGACCACTAAGTTCTCCTCGGCTCGGCACGTACCGTCCTCTGCGCTCGTCAACCCTTCCTGCTCAGCTTTTGCAGCGATGCTTCTTTCTTCGCTGCGTTGCTGACCCAGCCAGGTCTATCTAAGGCTGGCTGTTCCTTTTCCTACTCTCCCTTTAATATTCTGCAGACTGCACACTCCTCAACATCATTCATTCATTCATTCATAATGGATAACTGCTAGGTCCTACTGCGAATAAGTAGGTGGCCAGGACATTGTTTTGAGAAGGAATAATGAATGAGGGACCACCGTCATCATTGCGAGGCGCATGAGAGCCATGAAATGACGACGGCCTTGAAGAGTGCGTGTTCTTTCTTCTCTCGCTCCTCCGTCTTTGTAGTGCCTTCGCTGAGGGCGTCGAGGCCGCTTGGTCCTGGCTCTGAACGCCCCGTCAAGCCGGCAAGCGGATAGGAGTAGAAGCTTTCTCGAGCGGATTTGCGGCATCTTGAAGCTTGCAACTGCGGCTCTACTTCCCCCATAGTCCGATATGGGAACAAGCAGGCGGAAAGAAGCCCTCCTGCTTAAATAAAAGAAAAAGCCTCTGATTGTGGTGCTATTTTAAATTACTGAATTTATTTTAAGAGATACATAATAGTAATAATAAAAATCATCATCGCAATTAGGTCAAAGAAACACGTGAAAGAAAAGGAAATGAAGAACGTCGTACATTCCGGTCGCCGCCAGAAAGACCGACAGACAGACAGATTGACAGACTGACAGACAATAGATAGCTAGATAGATAGATTGAAAGCTGTGTGTTTCAGTCATTCGATTAGCTCTCCTTCTACGCGTTATCGTCGGCAAGACCCTCATCCTGCACAGATATATGCAAATATACAAAAACGAGACCTCCATCGCTGCTCGCTATTCTCGTCGGCCGCTCGGAGCCGCTCGTGCTGCCAAGGAATGAAGAACTGGACCCTAATTTTATACTTCGAAGAAGACAAGCTATAGCTGACTAGCTACTAGCAGTTTACTACTTTTGCTTCAAAAATTGATTCCCTGTTCTTTTCTTCTCGCCTATTCCTTGATCCGCTATGAGAGTCTATAGAACTTCTAGCAGCTCCCCTTCTTTATAAGCCTAAGGCACTGTTCCCGGCACAACCACAGGTGTTAGTCATCCAGAGCAGCACAGTTCTTCAAGTTATCCCCTTACGCGTCATTTTCATCAAGAAGAATGAGGCAGCAGAGTATTCGCCTCCGCGGATAACGAATCACAAGCTGGGTAGTGCGTAGTATGTACAGATTTAGTTTTAGCGCAATGAGAGTCACAACGAGATCTCGAAGCCTACAATTGTATAGTTGTAGTTTTTAAAGCTTCTATTATTTAATTTTGCTTTTAATTAAAAAAGTAATAAAATTAACAATAATAATAATAATAATAATACTTTCAAGTCCTCGATGATATTCAAGTTATTTATTATTGTTGGTGACATGGGGTGACGCCTCCTGGTGACCAGTAGCAGTATGCTATGGTGCGGTAGGCAGAACTCCTTCTGAGAGCAGCGGCGATAAGACAGGGAAAGGGCGACGCCGACAGTTAGTTTATTATTCGTTTGTCGGTTCGTTCGTTCGTTCGTTGGTTCGTTTGGCGCTGTTGTCGTCACCGTTCCTATGGTATCGCATGATTGGCCCTCTGAGTCTGCCAGACGGGACACAGACGGCTGCGGTCGAATCCGCCATACTTTAGACTGGTTCTGGCGCGAATATTCGTCAGATTTATCAGTCCTCGAGGACTTGGATTGAGTCGTCGTCTCGAAGAGATCAGCCGTTCAACTCGACCTGCGTTCTTTTTAGCATGCTTCATTGCTCGTTCCGCCATCTTCCCCTCTTGAAGTTGGTCGCGGCGGAGCGCCATTCCCAAGGTACCCCTTAGATGTGTGCAACACCATTTGTTTCAACAGGAAAACTTTGGTATTCAGGGGGGTGAAGTAGAACGTTTCTGAAACTTTGGTGCGCGGAACCCTGTTGTAAGAGAAGGGCCACGACAATATTGCCGGTATCGCCAAGCTTGCAACTGCGTTGAAGGCTAGGTATAGGCAGCGCCACTTCTTTCCAGAACACAAGTCCTTTGGGCAGCTGCCAATTGACTCATGCAATTCCAGCTAGTATCTCTTCTGCGCGAAGATTTGTCCTGGCACCCAAGCTTTGTCTACTTCTGTTTATTTCTTCTGCTAGGCGCTGCCAATCTAACGAAACTATGGAGCGAATTGAAGTTTGTACCAAAGAAGCTGTGGTTCATTTAAAATGAATTCTTTTCGCCAGGAGGTGGCAACTTCCGGGCCTCCGCCACCGATGACGCCGTGGCTACGCTGCGCCAGGGGCCACCGCGCTCGGCGTGCCTCTTATCTATCTCTGGCCCGAGATGGTCTCCGCTGCATTTCTCAAACCTCTAGAGGTAGCCACCCTGTCTCTGTCTCTGTCTCTGTGCCACCAAAGCGTCTATCTCAGTTCTCCGCCCTTTCTACTGTCGTATCATCATGCCGCTGTGATATGATAGCTAAGCTCCAAGCCTGAGGACATGACATTCCGGCACAAGAGTGCCTCAAAGTTCTCAGCTCGAGCACTTTTCTTGTGCCTAAACTCGCCTCCTCTTCCACTCTCAACGCCTCCACTTCACACCACCGCCTGCCAGCCAGCTATCTGCCCTGCTTCTTCAAAGACTCACGCTTCACCACTAACCTCTGTCCGCCCTCATCGTGTAGCTCGCTCTTCACTTTTCTTTTCTCCGCTTGTTTGGTGTTTTATTAACTTAGGTACGACCTACTTTTTTCTAAAGGATTTTTTTTAATAGAAACTTTTTTTTAATCGAATTATGATTGAAGAGGCGCGCGCGGTGAACGACATATAATGACGTTCTTCGCTTCATTGCCCTGTTCTGGAAGGTCTCCTTATCTTTCAACGTCGGGTGTCTAAAAACTTTTCTTCTCTTTCGTGTTTTCCTAACACTCTCTACTATCTAGTTAGAGGCAGGCATTTCAATCAATTGACAGAGTTCTTACTAAGCAAGAAAGGTAGGGAGCCTGAAGGCTTGGTTTCCTCCCTCCTGTCAGCGCGCGCAGCACGTCATCCCCGTTCGGTGGAACCATGCGAAGAAGGCGTAGATGGTATATCCACGACGCCAAAGCCCACTGCCAGTGCCGCCGCCTTCTTCACCACCACCACCACCACCTGTCGAAAAGAGCCCTTCGACTCGGCGCATCTGCGCCTGGCAGCGAGTTTGAAGGATGTCCTGCTTGATTGGTTGTTTTTATACTCTCTTTCATCATTGTAGTTTTCGTAAATAAATAGGCAATAGACAAGTCATTTTCTCTTTAATGTTTCTTTAAAATATAAAATGAAACTTAGAAACAGAAAGACACCAGAATTCACCATTGTAGCGTGCAGGTGCTCAAGCAGATCTTCGCTTGCCAGAACCTACCTACCTACCCACCTACTGTTGCTTTCTTGAGATAGCTTGATCGTTGATGACCATGAATATAGGTAGGTCGTGAACTGGGCCGGCGGAGAAGATGGTTTGGGTTGCGCTGCTTGAAAGAATCTTCGTCGATAAAGTAGGTAGTACCAAGTCCTGATACTTGGGAAGCAACGTAGCCAAGTTGCCACGAAGTGCAAGACTCTGTCCGTAGCCACCTACGTATCGTAGCACGATTGGATAGCAATTGATTGTGTTGGAGGACTAAGACTGTAGCAAGGGTGGAGCACAGCCGCAGGATCGATTGAAGATAAACCGTTGAAAGTTCTCACTGCAGAAACACGGAGCGAGCTGGTCCACGAGCTCTGGCAGCCACTCAACTTGAAGTCAAACATCACATTGGTCTTTTGAAATTGATTGTGAACCAAGAGTTTGTTGCACGCTGAAGGAAACTATCTTGCACAGCGAAGAACGAAACCTTGCGATTAGTTTGAAGAGGGAAGCGCCGTTACTGTATACTTCTTTTACAGAGGCTCCAAAACTGGCTCGAGTAGCTCCTGCGAGTATCTTTGTTGTTGTGATTCTATATTATCTTGGAGTTCGAACTTCTCAAACCTTGGAGATCAAGAATGGATTTTCATCCTGAAAACATCAAAGAGAACCATGGTGATGACGTAGAGGTCTAAAATCTTCTGATGAATAATCATCGGAGCAGAGCATCTTCAAGCCAGTGCCAGGAGAAAAGAATGACAATATCTAACTCGATGGTAACAAATTTGAACCTCAGCCATTCATTATGTGTTTGCAATTGGATCAATTGCACTATCCATGCAGTTTTCAACGACCATTTGCAACAAATAGCACAAGAACTACAGAATCCTCGAGGCTCCAATGCTGGAGGCGATAGTCCCGAACCGTGACACTCAGGTAAAGCCTCTCACTTTCATTGCTACTAGTAGGGTGGAGATGACATTTGGAGGATCAGGAGTCACCCATCCTAATCAACATCCGAATAATAATCAGCGATATTCGTCCCTGCCATAGTAATATTCAGAGATTTCGAATCTTCTCTTCTTCCAACCTTTTGTCAAAACTTCCATACACGTCATTGGTTAAACTCCTACCTCAACTCTACCGCACTTCATAGCACCGCCTACTACTACGTTAATTTCAATCTATTTTTAAAGTTGGTGGTTTTGAGGCTCTTTGTTCCTTGAACGCTCTTAGTCACGCTTTCCATATTTTAAGTTTTTAATTTTTTACAAAAAATTAAAAAATGTTTATGATTATATATTTATGTTTCCCTTTAACAATTTAGTAGAAGTCATAGTAGCTCTTCTTGGCGTTCTTTAACTGTTCTTTTCCCATCAATTAAAATAAAAATATATATATATTTTGTAGACTCATTGGTTAGTGAATAAGTGAAGTAGGTGATTCGTTGATCGCAAAAAATAAAATAATTGTTTTTATCGATAACAGAAGTCATTTGGATGTCTGTCGATTTTATTAATATACCAAGGGTGTGCGACGATATGGAAGATGCCTGTTGGGGCAGATGCAGATATATGAAACCGAATACTCAGGTCGGTCTGAAGATGGATTTAGGAGAGTAGAAAGGATGACGCGCCAGTGAATCGGTTTGGGCGTTATGAATATAGTCGTTATTGTAACAGCGTTGAGTGTAGTAGTGAACCTTCTATGGCCGAGAAAATTCGAGATTATTTTATTTTTTTTAATTTTCCCCCGCAGTCTTTGGTTTGAGACTCACCAAAGTTGAGAGTGCAGCTATTTAATAGCAAAGCAGGAAAAGTCAAACGTGAATATTGGCAAGTATAGTAGCACGGGTTGGGCTGGTACAATTATAGGTTTAGAATGAGATTGAGCATAGATTTCTGTGTCCATCTCTTTAAAGCACTTCTGTAGATCGTGTCATTGATTTTCAAACTTAAATCTACAAGTAAGCACCAAGAGAGGCAAATAGTTGTTACGAATCTCGTTTGCATTGGAAGCCACCTGCAGAAGAATGCAACGCATTTAATAGTATTCGAAGCGTATGGATCAAAATTTCAATTAATTGCATCTTAATAGCCTGTTGAGGGAAGTTGGATATGTCATTTGCAACTGTCCTTGCTCAAGAAATGTCATCAAGCCTCTGCAACATAATCTATGGTAGTAGCTTTTACTTTCCCAGCTCGATGCTGTCTCTAGATCTATTATCGATATAAACGGTGGATTCCAACCCATACGCTGTATAAGATATAAAGAATTATATTGTCATAAATATGTGCTCGCTCTGCTAACTGATTTGTTTCGTTTGGAATGAAGGTTGCAAGCCTGAGTTTGAACTATTGTAAACTGTAAAACCTACTACACAAAAAGATACCTTCGCAGGAGCACTGAAAATGAGACAAATTTCCAGCGAGCAAATTAGAGACGCAAACAGGCGAACTGGAAATATAATTTCGCCTTGGAGCGAGAGTGCTGACTAACTATTTTACTGAGCCAGTTTGCTGACCATACGACCAACCGCCGAATAGAACCCCATTACTACCTCTTGTATCATGCAATATCGAGTGAGGAAGATTTTTCGCTTCGCGGTAGGTAGAAGCTAGTAAGAGGCTGTATCGGCCGTCATAATCCAATCCAAGCGAGAGCTTATAAAATGGGCCACCTGGTCTGATCATGAAACCTTTTCGAACGCGAACCATTTTTCTGTATTATGGCCACAGATCTTGGACATCATAATAAGTGTCAACGGGCTTTCAAAGAAACCTCAAAACGAAAAAGACCATAAGAAGACAGGAGGACCAACAGGTGCCGCACTCTGTGTCCGACCAGGACCATTATGCCTCAAAGTGCTAGTGTAATTCTTTCACTCAGCTCTGGCGAGCATTGCACCCGAATCATTGATGACGCGTGGAAGTAAACGTCATACTACGAGTTCTAATTTGCACGGTTCTTTGGTTACTCATTCGCCAAAGAGCAACGTACTACAATTTGGTAAATCCAAGTTCTAAAGAACGGGAAGAGCTGCGACGGCGATTCTAAAATGTAAGCTCGCAGTCAGATAGACTCAGATACACGCACAAGGAGCACGCAAAATTGCTCCGGAGGCTGGCTCAAGCTGCTCCACCGGTCCTCAAACGGCCAGGTTGTGGTGGGTATTGGGTTAGTACTATTGGTAGTAAGCTATTCGCAAAGAATTCGATTCATGGCTCTGGTACTAGTGATTGTTGCCCTTCAATTGAGTTCAATTGAACAACATGTTGCCCTTCAATTGAACAACACGGTCAACTGCTAGGCTCCATCTACGCGGACCGATAGAAGTGCAAGTGGGATACGGGCGTTCTTTCGTTGCTGACCACGACACCGCGAAGGCCTGCGTTGCACAAACTAAAAGTAGCAAAGGATTAACCTCAGGCCTGAAGGTTCTTTGAGCCGAAGCTTTCTTCGAGATGAAGGTTCGGCATTACACGGTTCCGAGCCAGGAATCACAATACTTGAACACGCACGCACTGGGGCAAGGCAAGCTTGTGCTGAAGGATCTCTTCGATCTCTATTCTTCAGCTCACTCACCAAAGGAGGCGCGGTCTTTGAGGCTTAAATCACCGAGGCTTTTATTTATTATTATTATTTCGTTTCTTTTTTCTCATTAATGGACTAGGAAAGTGTTTTAGTTTTTAACATTGATCATAAAAAAAACACTGCTGCAAACGAACAGTTAGTATTTAAAAAATAAAATGAAATGAAGTAATGATTTTTTAAAATATAAAATATTTTAAGAGTATATAAATGTTTATGTGAAACTTGTACAAATTCGCATTATTTTTTTTTTTCTGAAAATAAAATAGTCTAAAAAGCAAGCTGGCGAGGCCTAATAAGGCCGATCGATGCTCATAGCAGTCCAGATTGTCTGCGAACGGCAGCGTCAGCCGGACCGCTAGCGAAGGCCTCTGATAGCTTTGATGACGATGCTCTCGACGGCAATGGGGCATGAATGAAACGCATTGAAAAACGAAGGAAAGGGAAGAGAAGGAACAAAGTTGAATTCTCAGCAGCCAGCATGGCACGCCTCGTTTCTCTCCTTTCCTTCTTTCCTCAGGTTCTCTTCACGTTCTTTCCCAGGTAAAGTGAAGTAATAGAGTGGTGATTGCTCCTGAACGTTGAAAAGAAAAGTGAGAAGAGTCGCCCCGCCAATGCGCAAATTGCATCTTGTGCACCATAGTATAGAATCCCGCCGTGCCCCCCTCCCTCTTGCTATCTGTCCCGCTGCCGTCAACGCCTGACACAAGCACAACGAAGAAGAAAGAAGGAGAATGGCAAGGCAGTCAAAGAAGGTGAGGGAGGGAACGAAGAAGCTTCGCCGCCCTGGGACTTTGCAAAGCCAGAGTTCCTCATGAATAATGAACGAACGCAGCATAGAAAGAACGGGCAATGCCTGTGCCGCTGGCACTTTCATCCTTCATCCTGCGGAAGTGGGGGAAGCACCCTCCTCGCTCGCTCGCTCGCTCAGAAGAACCGGCCACCAGTATTCAACGAACCGGATGGACAAGAGGCTGCCCCGAGGCTTGCTGGCGTTTCCTGAGCGGCCTCAATCGCCTCTGGCTGGGCCTGGGAGCTAGCTAGCTGCTTTCTTTGAGGGTTGGCGAGAACATCTATTTGTCAATGCTTTTGGTAAACGTTAGCTAACAGTAGCACGGTCTACCCGCCTAGTAACCTAGCTACGAGTAGCCGCTATCACCTATTGGTTACAGAAAGCAGCCTCTCGGCTGCTAATTCCGATAGGGTGGGCCGAGTGAACCAGGACCTCGGCCAGGCCGTGGAACCCGCTGAGGATGGCAAGGTGGAAAGCAGCGGCGAGGGCCCTTTCGAAGGACTCGGGACTTGGAGGCTGAAGAAGCTTGAAGTAGCAGCAGCAGCAGCAGCGTGGGAGGCGACGATGGCACCGCCAGTTTGCAGGAATGGCGGATGGCCCTTTGGTTTAATCGACAGGCTCATGGGCGAAATTGACGCGAATTTTGAATTTTGAATTTTGAATTTTGAATTTTGAATTTTGAATTTTGAGATAAGAAGGAAGCAAGCAGCCCGCAGGTTTTCTCAGCGCTTTGCTTGCTTTTCTATCATCTAATGGCATCGTGTCGTGGAACGTCGAAGGCGATGAAGAACTGCAGAACGAGCGGAAAGGGCGTGGGCTTGGCCATATCTGGATTTCCCAGCCTCACGTCAGTCGAAGTTCAGGATGTCACGGCTGGCAAGAACTGAGATGGCCGAGCGAGTGTTAGAGAAGTGAATGGCTGGGATATGTTCAGGTTGTTGGGAATCGCTACAGGGAATCGGGGTTAGTTGGCCTGCAGCTCAGCAAGCACAAACGAAGTACTGAAGCAGGGCCTGAAGAACTTCATGCATGGATCATTAGCCGATGGATTTGAAGATTAATAAGCGTGGTGACTCCAACGAACTCGAAACGTGAAGAAGAAGCCAGTGGTGGGGCTAGCGTCTGCTTGCTTCTTTCTCTTGCTTCGAGTAGGTACGGGTTTTCGCTCATCAATGACGATGGTGGACTTGCGAAAGTTGACTCCTTCGAATTGATTCATCGACTGATTCAAGCTGTAAATGGAACAGCCGAGACTACGAGGTAATACTGACGAAGATCTCGGGTGTGGCCTTGCTGGCAGACTTGGATTCGCTGAGGACAGAATACAATAGCTAGGAAACCTGCGGAAGCAAGCACTGCCTACGTGCATGCGTGCCTACGTGCGTGCCTGAGGGTGACCCTTATCCTTATCTATATCGTCGCTGGCTGGTTGCCGGATCGTCATCGAGTTCCCTACACAAGTTGACAAATGGAAGATCATGGACTATTTATAGATCGAGACAAGCGCTTTGCAAAGCTTATGACTCTCGTTGCAGCGGTACATGCATTATCCAAGGAGAAGCTCGTGAACGAACCTTGGAAAATGGATTCTCAACTCGTCGCAAGTTTGGCTCTTGGGTCAGACAGAGCCTTACCTTGCAGATGAATTACAGCAGCCAGCAAGGGAGAGGAGCTCATTGGCCCACAAGATGGGCCAGATGCTGGCGGACTCCGAGTTCTCCGAATTGCTTCGTACTTGGTAGAAACGAAACGAGATGAAATGAAACTCCTCATACCCGTAATAATTAGATAGAGAGATATCTCTATGAGTTAGACATAGTAGCCATTAGCTATGGAAGCTAGGACACAAATAGGATTTCTTAAAGTGGTCGAGAGAAGCCGTGAGAAAGACTTTGGAGAACGAGGAACGAAGAAAGAACGTGTTGGAGGCTTGATATTTTGGCGTTCTAGCAGTGAGTCACATTTAAGGAGAAGCTGTTTGGCGAAGGGCACCACTACCTGAGAGGGCTGGCCTAGGTAGTACTCGCATTTTTTTCCAATGGCTGCGATGTGAGCGAAGATATATTCTACACGGATCACAATTTGATCAAACTTAAGTCCCTGGGGTTTGCTGCAGCACCTATCATCATGTGGAGCTTTTGCAAACGTGTTTGTATAGCTTCAAGTACTTCAAACATTGCGACAAATATGAGGTCGAGTTCCTGAGTCGTACATTGTCTTGTGGATCCGGAAAAAATTTAATAATGTTTTTTAAAAGCCAAAGTTGGTACAGTTATCGGATTGATGATCCTTCTCGCTCAACGCAGGCTGGAGCAAGGGTAGGGTTTTGTAGAGAGGAGTCAAGCCGTCAAAGTTCGCAATAATAGCTGCCAATCCATGCTTCTAGCCAGTGTTTTGTGTTCTCTTTATAGGCGCTACTTCCTAGTAAATTAGACAAAGCATGGTTGTGTCCGCCGTAGGGACTACCACTTCCAAAGAGAAAAATCATTCCGTACTACCTTGAACTACTACGAACTCCAAAATTGTGTCCCGAAAGCGCCGGGGAACAAGGAAGAGTCGAATTTTCACGTGCAGGAAAGATGGAGAGTAGGTATAGGTATTGTACCTGATGCACAAACTTCAAAATCTACCAACTTAGTGGTGAGAAATAGGGCATCGGACAGAGATGATCATTTCTATAAAATAACCAGAGCATCATGACGAGTCGATGATAGATAACCTACTGGTTTAGTTTTCTTGCTTGGTGAGCTTTCCTGGACAGGAGTGAACAAGAAAGAGGAACACAATGTAGGAAGATTACCTTATAAATATGAGTTTTGTAAAGTCATGCGAACCATTACGAAATAGACCTCGAGATATCATATTCGGCATCTCGGTGGCCATTCCGCTGGCGTAATCGCTGCATGGAGTGAACTCTGAGTTCAGCACGAACTGTGTCATATCTATTGGCAAGCTCCTCTCGTCCGTAAAAATCAGGTGTTCTTACATTTTGGGCTGGCCAACCAGCGATACTCTCGTCTACCCGTAAATCTGGCATTTCAAACATGTCTCTTAGCTTTTCAACATCTTCATGAGGTAACAAATGCACAGTCTGGCCATCTTGTCCCAAAGGCAGAAGGAGATCCTGGATAGGTACACCCTCGATGTCAGCTTCTTCAGCTTCCTGGTGCTCATGTGTATAGGCCTCTATTGAATACAGGCATCGAGAATACTTAAATCGATTATCGGTATTCACGCGTTGTGCGACCATAGCCAGTTCTTTGAGATCATTCCCATATACAATATCTGCAAGAGGTTCGTGATCTAGGAAAGACTCTTCAGGATTTTGAGGCCACCACTGTTTAGCATACCCTTCACTAGAGCCAACAGCGCCGTGGTCACAGAGTCCGCTATCGCTTTCTCCCCATGCACGATAACCAATTGGAGGCGCAAACGCTTTGTGCAGATTCAGCTTTTCACCAATGACATTTTCGGAAGGATAGTAGAACTCCTGGTCAACATCACTACGACTGACCCATGGAAACCATTTTTCGTGGGACCTGCTGCCTGCTTCTTCCTCGATTATACGAGTTACAATCACACCGTCCCCAGTTGAAACTACTTTGCAGCCTCCATCCGCAATAAAATGTATAGCTGCTTTCAAAGCACATAAGCTCCGACGCTCGCGACCGCTAAGCCTTCTAACACTTCCCCCCCTTTGACCTGTAAAAAAATTTCGATGCCAGCCCCCTGATTCAAATGATGTCACTTGGTCCCAAATCTCTCTCCAATGCAACCTGTGCTCCGGTTTCCACTCTGTATGGTTTATAGCCATGCTTGTTCCTGGAAGTCCAAAGGTTTCCATCTCCTCAAGCTTTGAAGGCACAGACCCAGACACCTTATTAAAATGGTTTTTTTCCCCTAAACAGTTATGCAGCTTTGCTGCGAATTTGCATAAACGGGTTCGTGTTAATGGAACTGGAATGAAGTTGCAGCATGTGCACAGCCTGATAAGCAATCTATTCCTATTTGACGTCGGGGTAAACGTTTGGACAAGAGGAAGTTTAATTGAGCCTGGATGCTGAATGCATGTACATTCACCACACTGATCTGTAAGCCACCTGCCGTGCTCGCAATGCGAGCAATCAAAACAAGGCCAGTAGTCACCATTCTCGTCAAGATTGTTTTCAGTGGCCTCCTGCGTCGCTTGTCTTCTCTTGCCATGAAGCTTGCACCAACAGTACTCACAACCCTCAAGGGGTATGTCGTGTCGACACCAGTTTTGACAGAGACTGCAACGATCGTTCTCGGTTGGGCCTTCGCCAGTATTGAACGCATGACCACAATGTGGACACTTACAATAACGGCAATGTTCTGTTCGAAGCATGTCGTGCTGGCAATAGAGACAACTGTGGCAAGGCCATAGTGTGCCATTGTCGTCAAAATCTAAATCATCGCTCCCGGTTGCAGGAATGCGTTTTTCGTCATGATCCCAACACCAACAGATGTCACATTCCTGAGGGTCTCTATCATGACGGCACCAGCCTTTACAAATACTGCAACGATCACTCTCAGTTGGACCCTCGTCTTCATGAAACTCATAATCACAATGAGGACATTTGCAATAGCGGCAAGGTTCAGAACGAGGCGTGTCATGTATACAGTATTTACAATCGTGACAAGGCCATGGTGTCCCATCGTAATTGAATTCTTCATCCTCGTGACCAGTATCTGGCACACGTATCAAGTTATGTAGTGAACACCAGCAGATTTCGCAGGAAGTACGCTCCATTCGGTGCTGACACCAATTGGCACAAAACCTGCATCGCCCACGGGAATCTGCTGTTTCGCCCTCAAGAAAACTATGTCCACAGTATGCACATGCGCAAAGAGAGCAAAACCCCCCAGCACAAGATGGCCTCAACTCGCACAGCCGCATCTCATGTTTTATGCAATAGCAATCTTCGCAATCAAAGATTACTCGGTTTTCATGTCCGGGGCACAAACATGCATCTGTGCAGAGAAGGCATTTCCCATCATTTCTTTTGAGATTTCCAACCCTGCCAAGGTTCACGGCGCGGCTGTGTAGCGAGCAAAAGTGTTGGTGACACTTTATACGTTGTGGAACTTTGTTGACAGCGTCAACTTCAGCGTTTGTATCCTGCTCAACAAGTTGAATACAATCAGGACACGGGTCTTCGCAAGCTGAGCATTTGCCACTCAACTTATATTCATTGTGGAAAAGACATTTGTGCTTGAACGAACATGTCATGCTATTTTGTTTCTTTCCAAATGGACACATTTCACAAGGGTCGGCACAGACTGGGCAAGACAACGAATCTTGTGTAAGGTCTATGCCGCCATCCTGGTAGATGCTCATGTCCGTCTTCGTACTCCTATGTTGAGAATCATAGCACCAGTGAATACCTAGCTCAAAGCATTCAAATCTAGTGGGGTATCTTTGCAGGGCATCTACTTGATGATATGGACAACCCCCACCTTCACAAACCTCACACTGCCCTTGACAAGCCTCTAATTTCTCGCGCTGGTGTTCTATGCACCAATGCTTCCTACACATTGTACGCGGCAAGAGAAGGATGGGATCTTCTCCTTCTCTCTGACACTCTCTGCAAGGATCTCTGCACACAATACATTTCGAGTCCTCTTCTTTGTCTCTTCCGCCTAAGTCGCTACGTCGATGCGTTTTACACCAATGTTGTTGACATTCTTCCTCCCAGCGTGTTTGACTTGCATTTTCAGCTTTACAGGATGCACACCCATGTTGGCAATGAATGCACTGCTTGCCATAGTGAATACTACCAGTCTCTAGATAATCTGAGCATGTTTCACATGGATCGTGCGACTTAGGGTAATCGTGTTCGTTACACCAGCACAACATGCAATTTCGCTTCTTCGACTGATGCTCGCAACAACACATTGGGCAATGTCCTTCCTCATCTAGCCTTATCTGAGATCCGTGGTTCACATCGCAGTAGCATTTGCGACATCCACGCAGAGTTTTCCCATCTTCTTCTACACCTTCTTGACGTTGCTGCATATGCACGGAACACCAACACTCGGTGCATTCAACCTTGGCTTTTTGCATATGCTTTGGACATGGAGATGTGCAAACTAGACATGTTTTGGTTCCCCCGATCCAATGTTGGCATCCAATTTGACAAATACCTCCACAATTCAATGGATTTCGTACGTTATTATCAGCTTCTGACATATCCTCAACGTCTTCAAACCCATCTATATTTTTACTTTTTGATTGGTTGATTGAATACAAACATATCATGCAACAAGGCTTCGCATCTGGGTCATAGTCTTTCTCTCGATTGTGAGCTTCACAATAGCAACGCGAACAGTTCTTTAGCACCCAGCCACAGTCACACAGTGTACCAGGCTCGCCCTCACAACCTGGACATATCAGCTCGTAGGGGGGAACAATATCAGCATGAAATCTATGCTTCCTGCAGTAGTGTTGTAAGCACCATTTCCAAAATCGATAGCGATGCAACCTAGCACATTGATCACAATGGCCAGGCAAATAGAACAGAAGATTCTTCCAAGTACTCCAACACACCCTCACGAGTGACAACTTTAACAGATATAACAGCAGAAGAAACCCTATAATAACTAACTCTACACCAATGATGACGAAACCTGTCAATCCAACAATGCTATAAAGTGCAGTGGCAACAAATAAACCACTAATCCCTCCGAGACATGAGATAGAAACTTCAATCAGAACACTCAACACGAACGTGCTTAAATCAAGTGCTATAATGACAAACTTCTCAATAAACCTCATTCCCTTGTATGCTATCATTCTCAGCCGAAAGCAAGCTTCAGTTGAATCACTTCTTTGTAAAGTAGAAACTGAACTTTCGGAAGCAAAAGAGGCAGCGCTCTGACGCTCTGACTGCATGTCTTTCTTCTGGCGCTTGCATCGTAAAACACGATCTAGACAAGTTAGTTCACCAGTAGATGAATTCGTCAACATATCTGATTCCAAAGTATCAATAGCCATTACTGTTTGATGTTGTGTACTTCTAGCTGAGGACAGTCTGGCACAACTGCCCTTCCAAGTGCTCCGCCTAGAACTGCCAGTCTTCATGCTTCGACTTGAAGATGCAGTATCTCCTCCCTTTAGATCATTCCACCAGAGAATATTCCATAGGCCATACAAGGGTGCCTTGGAGTCGCATCTGCTGCCTCTGCTTCGACAAGTCACACTCAGATTCTCACGATCTGCTTGGGTTCTGGACTTTCCCTCCGTGCCACCTCGCAATAATTCTCGCAACACCTGAAATAGAAAAACGCTCCGACTGAATAAAGACTTTGTTAGAATCAAGAGATTGTCAAAGAGCTGTGTGTACCAAAATATCAGGTTCTTTCGGGCATTCTTCAATCCGTACTTGATAAATTCTGGTGTAAACTTCCATCGAATCGAAGACCTTGAGTAACAATAGAATAGAAACCAGGCTATCATTCCAAAAAGGAAGACAACAGGGCTCCAAAGCACCATGAAGACATATTTTGGTAACGTTGTTTTTGCTTCGCATAGCTGCATCTGCGCTGCCATGCGGCCCCACTGAGTAGTGTAGGTGTTGTTGAAGACATCATCTAGTACAGATAAAATATATGCAGGCCCCCCGTGCGCTTCATTTGATTCTTCGATGGCTCTGAGGATACTACTCATATTTTCCCATGAAACACAAGTCCCCGCTAAAGACGCGCTACTATAACCAGTAGAACTTGAGAGACGATCGCACGCGTTTTCGATATTCTCTGGGGGATTCGAGTCCCGTTTTAACTGTATAAGAAGTACTACACCCATAGCCAAACTGTATAATACGACTACAAAAGCAAATATGGACAGACAATATGCTCGACATTCGTTTTTAATAAGCGTCCCGGCAAAGATTTTGGTTAAGCATTCTTTTTCTTCATTAGACAGCATCGGGAATTCTTCATCGTTTTCAGATTTCTCTGGAGATGGGGAATTCCGGAAGAAACCCCGCATTTGATTAAAACTCCGATAACCTTGTTTTTTCACCCTTTGTATCAAAAAAACCGTGTCGCTGCTTTCCATACTCCGCACGTGCTCCATCACAGCTAGACTTCGCTTGATAGGGATATCGTTCTTGTTATTTTTCTCCTGCTCCAGGCGTGCACTTCTTGATATCAAGCTTGAACGTGCAGAGACACTCTCTCGAAATTCCAGTTTCACCGAGTGGGAACTATCTTGCTCCACACTGTTGCGTCTGTTCTTTTCATCAGCATGTTCTAACGACTCTAGAATTCTTTTCTCCACCTCTGCCTTGAGTTTTTTTATTTTGGCTTCATTTCTGCGAAAGTGACGTTCTATCTGAGCTCTATCTTGATAAACCTGCTCTCGGTTATTTTTCACTTGGGAACAATGATTGGGTATTTCATTTTCACTGAAGATAGTTTTTTCAATGATGGCTTTAACCTTGTTCAAGTCGGATTTAGGGTCCTTTTCAGATATCCCCGCCTGTGAGTTTTTGCGGATGTAGTCCTGCAGTTTTGGATATTTTGAGCTGGAATTTACTTTGAACTCTAACAGTACACTAAATGTAGCATTGTAGACCAATTTCATATAGCGTTGGAATTGAAACTCATGGTACTTTTCGCCGAGTAGACCTAGACAGCGCAGTACTAGAAAGAAGAGAAGTACAAAAAAAAACATAATGGTTTGAGTCTCACGATCAAAACAACCGAATCTCTGGTCAAATGCGGTCTGAAACGGTGGAAGGTTATTTCCGGTGGTATTGATGCCTCTAAAAACGTATGTTGCAAAGTCATGAGGTTGCAAAACTGGACTTAGCTCAAGAACCTCGTTTAACGCTGTTAATTCCCTGCATTGCTGAAGCCAGAGAAACTTGGTGCCAGAGGCCAATGCGATTGCTCCAAGAGAGGGACATGTGGTATTCTCGACTACCTGACCACTGCAGGTGCTAGAGCTCCTCATTTTTGACCATGCCCAGCAGCAAAATCCGAAATACAGTGAGCATAAACTGATGGAGAAAATAATCGATATCTTCTGTCGGGGCTTCTCAAATTCCCAATTCCCCATATTCAAATATTTAATACTTTGCGCAGAATAAGTTGTAACATTCCAATCTCGAGAGCCATTGTCATATGTAGATACATCTCCAAGATGGTTTGACATTTCATTTTCAGAGTGGCAATTTAAGAATCGTGGCTGCTGCGAGTCGCCGATGAAGTTAGACCATGAAGGGCGCCTACTTGTATAGCGGTTGGGCATACATGTATTCTCATTATTGGTCTGCGAGTCTTCTTCATCCATTTCGTATGGATATTGAGAATGGACGAAAGTTGAAACTTCTACAGTACTATGGGTGATGGGTGGTTCATCATCAGCGCTATCGAATGTCTCCATCTGGTTGCTTGAATGAAACCCAACCTGATCATACCTGGGTGCAGCGCTCCCTTTGCTCTTTCGCCTCATTTTTATACTGTTTAAAGCACAGGAACAAGAGTTGAAGGTGCTTGGTAGACCAAGAAGAAAATATCTTTCCACACGATACACAACAGGTAGACCAGCAGCCTTGACACTGCACTGCTAGTGAAGAGTTTTGTTGATCTATATTGTGTGAATATCAGATATACACAAGCTCGCAAGGCTCACCCACGCAATCTGTGTTAATATTTGTCTCTGGATCGTATCGGCACTAGACTGACTCAGTTATAATGAAAACGTATTTCTCTCAAAACGAGTTTGAACGTTTGCTTTTGCATTCAGTCGCTTCTTGACAAAACTAGTACCTAATTCCTTTTAATACGCCTTTGCTATGTTGTGCCGTGTCAGTCTTGTTGGTGTTCTACTCACATAACTGGCATGGCTTCAATGTATATACAAGTTACCTCTAAAATCATGTTTTCTAGTAGTATAATTTCAAAGCCATTCTGGTAGCCCCCGTGCACTTGCTACTTCGCCCATAATGTAATATGGCCTTCCCACTTCCCTTCGCAAATGCAATGCAAATTTTGTATACTGAAGTAGATCGCACAGCGGTGCCGTGGTGTCATGATACATAGTATCGAACCAGCTAACCCGTTGAATCTGAATAGTTTCCAAACTGTTCCTCTGGTTCTCCGTCTAGAGCTCAACCTCGAGTCGCCTTCGTGCTACTTGGCGGACGGCTCAGCCTGTCGGTATTCCACTCACACACTTCATCCGGGATACCCATCACCAATGTCACGGTGCAGTAAGATTTACCATTCATCATTTGTAGAAGTTACCTACCTACCTACTACTTACTTACTTACTTACTTACTTACTTTCTCCCAAATGTATAGAACTCATACTATGCTTTACAATGAACATGCTGGAGTCTCGCGGTGCATAAAGCTTTCAATCAGCGGTGACCAAAGTATTTGCTCCTCACAGCTGTGCATAAGATCTTTTTGTAACTTGGAAGTAGGTATGTAGTACCCACTACCAAAAATAAAGTCCATTCAAGTAAATTGTCAAAGCAGTTTTAGAGCTGAGCACCTCGTGCGGCAATAGCGAGTCTCCCCAGCTCCTTACCAAGTTCAGAAAATTTCAAGTTCTAAACTTTTTTTATCAAATTTGTTCGCTTTGCGGAGCGGAAGGCGTCACATACTCAGAGTAGGCTGGGAAACAAAATAAAAGCAGACGTGGGGCCACCTTTGATAGAACTGGGGCCTGGAGGAGATGTCATTCCCATATTGAGTCTGAGTTTCTTCTTAGTGGGTATCAGATGGCCACGCAAAAGGCCGAGGGAAGATCCGTCATTTTGAAAGTTCTCTAGACCATTTACATCTTGAGTACCCACTAACCTACTCACCTATTCTACTTTTAACAAAGGGCACCAGAAGCTTCATTTGCAGCCTTAGCTATGTTTCGGCTGCAGGATTCGAGGTACGTAAACATCTGTTTAAAAGAAAAAGAATTTAGATGCTGCACGCGCTGATTTTGGCTCACAAAAAGTACTAGTACGCAGAGATATTGCATGATTGGTAGGGGGGGGGGGGTTATCTTTTTATTTGGGTGAACGCTGAAGTCAAAGCCAAAGTATCAAGGAGCTCGACCGGTCTTCACCATAGAGTGAGTTTGAAGGCACTCAGCAATTACTAAGTAAGCTATCAGGAGCCATGGCTTCTTTCCCGAGCTGTCTGCAGTATCCTTCACAAGATGAATGTTCAAAAATAAGCTCTTGAAATTGAGGTGAACACTCAAGTGTAAGCTTTAGCTTGTATCCTGCGGCCTGTACGGCAGCTCGACTGGCACGAAGAATCAAAACGACATTAGATTGCGTTGCAATCATGCTATACATAATACGAGAGCAACTGCGGAGGGCCCTTTTAAAGTGGAAAGAAGCTTGCAGCGCTGGAAGAAAACAAAGAACAGACTTATGGTTCATGATGGAAAGAATATATGAAATTTGAGCCATACACATTTTATGGTGTCCTGGGGTGTCCTGTTGTTCAGGCTGCTGGAAGTTTGCTGAGATCGTGGATGGTAGAAGTGTGCACAGAGCACGTGCACGCTTGAATGCGCAAAAGCCTAATACAAACTCTGATGCATGAAATGTAACACGTTTCAAATCAACCTTGCAAGCAAATGAAATTGTCTTCGCATGCTGGGTCAGTGGGTGGGTCAGAGCTAGAAACATATTGCAGTTTATCTGTCCAAAAAGAAGAAAGATCTTCATCACTTTACTATTCAATGTACAAATGTATAGAACGTCAAAGTTAGTGACTTGGAGTATTAATTCTTGATGACCTGCAAAAGCTAGTGGTTTGAATCACCTACTAGGTACTACCAGAGCTGGTCGGGCCGGCCCATTCAGAGTTTTCTGTTTTCCCTCATGATTGCCGAGCTAACTACAAAGCACTCCGACTACCCAGTTTAAGCGAGGTTAGAGTTCCTCCCCCCAGGTGCTTCTATTTACTTCAATTTTTTAGTTTTACCTCCATGGCTTGTTTCCAGACCTCTTTCTTTGTCAACCAGATACGGAAGGTCCGGAATTACGGATAAATAGCTATCTCTAAAACCATTTTGCCACTTTGCCTCAAGCTAGCTCTTTTCCATAATCAAATCTACATAATTCTCGTGCTCAAGCCAACTACCCGTCTACGGCTCTGTAAGAATTGACAGTTGTAGCTTTGGCCAGTACGAACTGAGCTCGCATTTCTTAAGATTTTTACGGCAGTTAATTATCCTGAAAGGCATGCGCCGTCGAGGTTTGTACAGAAAGTATGAAGATCGCTATGAAGATCGCGCCGGTGATATACCTTTGGCAAGGTCATCCAGTTCGCACAGCTCATGTGATTACAATCAACGCTTTCTCACGTCTGAACCACGGAACTCAGGAATGAATCACAACTCTACGACGGTTGATAATATAAATTCACATCACGAAACGAAATCGAAACTGTATAGCAGAATTTCTAATTATTCTGGAGTACAAACAGATCATATAAACTGTTGTTGTTGTGACATCTGTAGAGCTAGTGAACAATTACACGATGAGGAAAGTAAACAGCAAGAGAAACATACAGAAAGTCATGGTAGACGTTGCCACTCAATAACATGTCTTATGGGTAGGGTTATGAGTTGGGTAGGGTTCTTTATTGGATTTGTATCCACGATTATATTCCTCTCCTTTTGGGTCATGGTATTGGAGTTCGCAACTCTTCCCTGCGAACCTACTCAAGAAACGAACCCAGATTGCTCGAATTTGCAAGAACTGGCTGCCAGTATAAATGTAACAAGTTTCCTGTGGCTTGGAAAATGCATTGACACAAGCACTACTCCGTTGGAGACAATTTTTGGCCAAAGTGCCTCAAGTTCACCTTTGGAGTTCTCAGTACAAGTCATTCGAAGCGCTTACGAATCTAACTTTTCAACCCGTGATGCTCTGGGAATTCATTCGCAACAAAGCGTGTGTTACAAAGGTCCAACAAAATCTTTCTATATTATCATCAATGTTCTATATGTGGTCCTCCTCCTAGTAGCAAAATTTTGGGGCGACGAAAACAACAAGACAATGCAAGAGAAATTCAGCAATCCGATCAAAGACTTGACACTCTATAGTATTTGGAGCGATACCATGGAAGAAAGTTGCAGAAGGTCTGGATTGTCAGGTTCAAGAGGCGAAGGAACCCAAAAGGGGCACGGCCTCACCAAATCCAGGGTCTCCTCTTTACGACAATTGATTAAACGTCGATATGAACATGGGCCTAACATGAGAGCTGCGAAAAAAAAAGGGGAGAATCCTAAAAAAGAAATGGAAGATATACTGGAGGAATATCATGACACAGTTCCTGAAACCGAAGGAAAAGAAAAGTTTATATTATCAAAGAGCAAAGAGAATCATTGACGATCTGAAGAATTCAGATGGAGATAGCTTGCGACGTAGAGACCCGGCTTCGAGGCGCTTCCAGGATTTGGAAAAAAATCTGTACGAATCCCAGGAAAAGTTGCGGGTACATTGGGAAACTTGCCTCCAAAGTGGTAGGGATTTAGAACGAGCGTCACAAGATGCTGAGCATCTGGAAGTCGAGGTACAGAAAGCGAAGAGCGTCGTAGACGCTTATTTTGATGAACATAGGGAAAAGCAAGGCGAACCTCGCCATTTTTCTAGTTTGGAAGTTGTCGAAAAAATTCTTGAGTTACTTGCTTCTTCAGAAACTTATATACGAATCCCATTTCCCTGTAGGAGACTGGGTGGCACAGCCGATAAAACGAACAAAATGGAAAAAGAAGAAACCCCTGAAGCTTACGCTGCTAAAATTCTTCGTGATTGGGAATGGTTTGCCTGGTTTTTTTTCGTGCTTGCATGCCTGTCTACAATCTTTTCTTCTATCTGTTCGATACTTTCGTTGGCCTACCCTAGCATCTCCTCTACATTGAGCGAGGCTATTGATAGTACTGATTGTCCATCTTTGTCAGATATTCTCCCAGCAGTCTCTGTTGCTTTTGATGGAAGTTGCAAAAGTTCTGATTGGATTCGCAACTTTTTGTTGCTCTATGAAAATTCTACAGATATTCTTAGCCAAGTACCTAGCATTGTTGACTTCATAGATGGAGTATCAGAAAGCGATGGAAGTCTCAATTCTATTCATGATCTGCGTCGCTTTGTAGACCAGACGAAACTTTGTGTGCAACGTCCAGGTTTGCTTGGATTATTCGCTGTCAGATTCTCGCTCAACTGGTGTTCATTTTTATCAATGACTGGTTTTTATACGTTTTCTCGAAAGTCAATTAGATGTAAGCTGATCAAGAGTAACTCAATATATCAGGGCGTGTCAAAGTTTCTTCGAGATGCAAAACTTCGATTGCTGGGCTTCTTTAAATTTATTCGGGTATCTTTAGAGAAAATTATAGCTCGTATTTTTTTACCTCTTTCCAATGTGTGGATGGAATACGAGTGGTGGGTAGAGTCGCGCAACCCTTTAAAATTTGTATCAGCACGAGTGTTACTCCAAGCTCTTGCTTTTACCATTTTGCTTATAGTAGTCACAGGTGCGGCGCTTTCGGCAAACGCCTTGTATGATACCTTTACAATTGATCAGACCTCACAATTAGAAGTTCTGTTAACGATCACCCCAACGTCTAGCCCAACACCTTCCTCAATACCTGTTACACCGACGGCCCCAACAGTGTCTATCCCTACTGCACCAACTACATTGTTATCAACGCCTAGTCCGACTGTTATGCCTAGTCCTGGTACTTTACAACCGAGCTCGAATCTTACATCTTCAGGCGTTGCATTTTTAAGTGGATGGACTTCCTTGAGGATTACACTTACAATCTTAGGAGCAGTCATTCTAGGTGTAATTCTCGCCCTGCCATTTCTTTTGATATGTATGAAGAACAAGTTTGATGGTGAGCTGGGCGAGCTTGTGACTGGTACTGGTAATTATGGAGATTCTCAAAACACCACGCTTCAGGGCCATAAAGGGGCAGTCAGGAAGGAAAGATTGAGCTTGTCAGAATCGAGTTTGACAAATTCGCTTGGTAATGAATATGGAAGAAAGGGCGGGGGTCAACCAAACTCTACTTTACGTCCTCCAAAGAATAATAACTCGAGATCTCGGTATGAAGATACAAAGGATACGACACAGGAAACTTCCTTGTCTCCTCTCTCCTCGAAAGATTATACATTACCAAAGCAATATACTGTCGATACAAGGTCATCGTTGAGCCAAAGTAGCCTTTCCACTTTGTCTTTAAGCTCCGTGGGGTCCAAGGGCTTGCGAAGCCACGGCTGTAAGGCTTCTATTATGTCTGTTTTTTATCAACTTTGTTCATGTTTTTCAAAGGAAATAAAAATCAACGAGCAGCCAGACTCGATAGAGTCAAGCTCTCAAAGACGAGTATCTTCAACAAAGACAAGTGCGTCTGTGCCTTGTCAGTCATGTATCACTATGACTTTCACAGTCCTTAATACTGCCATCTACTATGTGCTTCTTTCGCCCTTTGCACTTATTGTTGTCATCACAGAAGGTTTAATTCTTTTGGGAATTTGCATAATGGCAGTAGTTATTGTGCTTGCAATTTTTCTTTTTTGCCTGCCCATCTTACTGATTGGCCTAATCTTGTACATATTGTTTAGGGTCTTACGAAAGACGCTCCTTCTCCTTAGGAGGGGGATCAAATGGATATGGTGTACAATCATTTTACCCTGCATTCCTCTCCGCTGTCTCTCGTGCGCAAGAGAAAAATCGATCTTTATTTATAAGCACCAATGTACAGAGCATTTTTGCAAGAAACATCACTGTTTTATGCGAACAGGCGAGACATGTGCAGGATGCGAAGATCCTGATCTGCAACTCTGTGATTGTTTCCCGGCCCAAATTCTGGAGACCTGTCCTCGATGCTTTTGCCATATCCATCATAAGATTAAAATACAACAACCTGGAACTCTAGCAAGCATCAGGAGCATGTGTTCTCCAATGAAGAAGATTTGTTCAATTTGCGAAGATCCATGCCCTCAGCACCCTGATACTATGCCCAAAAGACAATGTCCCGATTGCTGGTGCCTTCGTCACGATAGACCCGTAGAGCAGCACCAGCTCGCAGCAGGGTTTGGTCGTGGCTGCGACAAATGTTTTTGCGCAAAGCACCAATACGTGCTACTTAATTTCTCAGAGGGTCGTAAAGATGGAGTTTGCCCAGAGTGCAATTGCGAACATTTCAAAGCACGCCAGGATTGTGAACTTTGCTGGTGCAAAACACACCTATGCAAGAAAGATAAAATCGCATGTTCAAAATACAGTAGAAACCTACAAAAAACTTCCAGCAGTCGACCTTCTGGCGGAATTCCTGACTTCACGTTTAGTTGCAAACATTGTGACAATCCTTGCGAGGTTTGTGCGATATTCAAAGAAGGAGCAGCTCTTCGTTGGGAAGAAGAGTGTGCCGAACACTGGTGCCCGATACATCGCCGCTCAGACCCTGATGCCGATAACCCAGCCGGGAAATGTATCGTCTGTCGCGATCCATGTGAGCTTTGCAAGAAGGAGCGCGTTTCTGCCCAGCGACTACCTGCACGAGAAGAGTGTTCGCATTGGTGTAACCTACACCAGCGCATAGCACCCTATAAAGATCGTAATTGCTTAATTTGTCGGAAGTATGGATGCCCTTATCGTCATACGGGGGATCATCGCCAGCCGACACGGCTTGAGTGCAAAGAGCACTGGTGCGCAGATTTCCAACATGCAAAGAGTTACAAAGAGAGAGAAGATATGGATTTCATGAAAGTCAACGAATACATCCTTGTTGATCTCTTCAAGGCACGCCACTGCCCAGTATGTGCGGACCCATGTGAGAAGTGCCCACTCGGCTCTACGTGTCCTCGAACTAAATGCAACAGACATTATTGCCAACCACATGACCGAAGTAAGAGGCTAGGAAAAGATGGTCATTGGGTTTGCAATGCGTGTGATGACCCTTGTAGGGAATGCTTGCTGGAAAACGGGGGTGTTGACGAAGGAACATGGGCTCCTAAAAGGGATGAATGCGACAAGCACTTCTGCAAATTCCATAAACGACCAGTAAACAAGGGACGACCTTATTTAGAAGTGAGATGTGATGGTAAATGTCTCATCTGTACTGACAGGTGCGCATGTCATCCGTATCGAGCGCTACAAGAATGTGAAGATTGTTTTTGTGGGAAACACCCAGAGCATCCTCATTTATACCTCTGCAGTAGATTTTTGGCATGCGCAAAAGGCTCGTGCTTCCTCTGTACGTGCCAGTTTTGTCATCAAGACTTCGTAGAGGGCGATTTTATGAATGAGAATGGGCGGTGTCAGCGGTGCCAAGACTGGTGCAAGCATCAAATTTTACTTCAAGATTGCAATGCATGCTACTGCAACTACCACAAGGAGGAACGTCTCCATACTGGATCCGAAGGTATTCAGCCTTGTCCTAAGTGTGAGGAGTGCATCAGCCATCACATTATGCCTGCCGAAGAATGCAAGGTTTGTTTTTGCTTAAGGCACAATACCCACAAAATTCGTCTTCAGGGTATACGAGGATCCAACTCTACTGTCTGTATTGTGTGTACACAAATACACGCAGTTCTCACCAAGAAAAGGTTCTGCAAATTTGCTGCTAAATTATTCAACTGCCTTGGTATGAAGGGGCTGCTTGATGACTCTGACCTTGGAAGGATGCATTCCATCAGTTCTCCACAAAATAGTGCATTTAGAAATGACCAATCACGGTCTCATGTTAGACAAACTTGGAGTGATGATATGAAGCTCGGTTGGACTGAGTTGTGGTCAGAAGTTGGTCGTGTAGATCAGACAGATTTAAGTATGTCGGCAGTCTCGAGTGGGATGTCGCAGCGTACGATCGTTATTGATGGCCTTAGACAGCGTCGAATTATATGCGCAATCAGCGGTGCAATTCATGCTATTGAAGACATCTGGACGCAGATGTTTCAAGAAAATGTTGTTCTATTTGGAATGGAAAATACGGAAGAAACCTGGCTGAGGCTTCGTACAACTCAAGACCGCCCGAGTCGTGAACACGGTGGCTTAAACTACGTCAAGTGGTTTCCATGGCGAGTTTTAGGTCGTATCGGCTTCATGGGGTTTAATGGTCCTAGGATCAGGCCCATAGAATTTAAATATAGCAGATTTGGCAACGGCGAAGATTGCTTTGACTTGTCAGACTTAGATTGCACGATTTGGTGGAGAGAAGAGGATGGCGACACAGTTGCTTATCATGACCCAATGCTCGACATACTTCGAGATGAAGACTTGGAAGAGCTTGCGTTGATTGCTACGAAGTTTGAAAGGGATAGCTCGAGGAGACAATACCAAGACATGATGTTGTATCGGCAAGACAACATGAGGCTAGCTCTTCTTGATCATGGTGATCAATTTCTCACCAAGTTTCGTGCTAGATCGGGGTTGGCTCCCGATCATACCCCACAATACGAAAGAAGTCAAATTGAAAGCTTGAATGCCAGGGTAGATGCAAATGCGGCGTACGAAAGATATAAATGGAGTGATCAGCAATACATCACAAATTTTGCGGATCACACGCATAGGTTCTCGTAGTTTTAAGTATATGATTTCACTCCGGCTAGAAAGTCTTGTGCGATCCTCATTCTTAATTCATATTATATAAACTAGTTAAAAATTATCTCTCTTACATCAACTGTTTGATAGTCACGCAATAAGAAAACTATTGTTGGATGCTTGCTAGTCGTGCGAACTTTTCGGTAAGGCAACATTTGAAATGACGAACTATTTTATATGGGTAGAACGGTGGTGACTTTAGCTCGGCTGTGATGTTTGCCTTTAGCAAAACGCTTGATCACCGCAAGGTTATTCTCTCTCCTATTCTAATGAGAGCTTGGTACTTGTTCATCAAGAGCTAACTGATGCAGAAGTTTTGATAATACCTATCTTTAAAAAAATAAGAGATTAAAACACATAAAGGAGTAAGATTTAGGGATTTGGCAAATAACGCTATCTAAAGTCAGCTCCCTATGTTTTAGCTCTCGCAACTTGCAAGATATTACTAAAATTCTTTTACTTGTATACAACTCAATGCCTACTCTGACTGCTGGCAATCAATAGATATAGTCGTCCTGCCAACTTTGCTTGCCTGCTCGCTCTTTTGCAGGTCAACTGCGTTGCAGATGCTAAAAGCGCACTACTCAAATACTCAGGTTGGTGCACACCCTCTTGAGCTGTACCTGATTCAATTTGTAAGTTTCAATATACTTATGGTGTACGACAAGTTGATCCTTAGATTTTTCATCTTCATACTACTAGTACTAGCTCTAAGATGCTGCTAAATACAACAAGATCAGACCTCAATTGACCTGGTCAATTTATTAATAATCAAAACCATCACCGTTCTCATCGTGACCTTGAGCTAGCTAGGTACAAGGTGCTCATCTAAATCGAGGTGTACAAAAGGATCCAACTTCAGGTATTGTTTTAGCCTTACTTTATCCCAGCATTTTTTTGAGGAGTTGCCTCTGACAAGTGAGTATAGTCCAGCTTGAAATCGATTTAGACGTGAATAAGCTGCTGAGATGCACCCGCCCGAGACTCATGCAACAATAAAGAAGCGAGGAGAATAGAAGTAACGTTCTTTTCAATTTTGAGGTTATTGTAGCCTTCAATCCACCTCTCAAGCCACTGCGATCGGCCAGAGCCCATGTATCCAATTCAAGATCCCTGCGTATGCAAAAGAACATCTGCAGATTTGTAACTCGTCATTTTAAGCCACTAAGTAAGCGCGGCTATTAAAAGCTGTTATACTCTGACTAACTACAAATATGGTCACCGCAGCAATACCTATTCCTTTTAAACAACTTAGAGTGACACATGAAGAGTAACATCCAATCTATCTGGCTTCAACTCCTCCTCCTTTCGCGAGTCAGAATCGATCCCTTTACCTAGGTTAAAAATCACATTACTAATAGCCACCTTCTCCTCTTCTTTTGCCATCTTGGTCCTTCAGACGGCAAGTTTTCAGATTTATGAGCCCTGAATTTTCACCGTACCATTAGTAAGTAGGTACCTAGAAGACATGCTTTAGTAGGTATGTAATTGATTAGCTATGTCAAAAATAAAGAATTGGCTCTTCTTTTCTCCCCATTGATGCTTTGTGCACGCGCTGATACTTTTGTTCTTAGCAAAGTAGTAGGTAAGTGACTAAGTATTTTAGGTAGAGAAAATGAAAGTAAAGAGGCAGGCAGCGCGTGCAGCAGGAGACTCGGACTTCGTTTGACTCGTACATTAACTTCAAGTTGAGCGATAGGTACTGACAGCAACTCGTGCTCGAAGATCATCCGAGCAGTAGCTTACAGGCAGTAAGGAAAGGACAAATTAAAGACTGCGGGGCTTGTGCGTCGCCGCCAGTTGTCACTGGATGTGGCAAAGGCTGTTGGTCGGTGGGTGGGGCGGGAGGGCTGCCGGAAGAAGAGGGCGCGTGTCAGCTTGTTCTCAGTGCTCCATCTAGCCACTGGCTGCTGCTTCATAGTTATCTTAGCCTGACTTCTGACTCTCTACTTTGGAAAGGCGAGTGCTTGAGTTGATTGCAATCGACGCATTGCAAGGTCAATAAAGTCTCGAGCTACTCTGCTTGAGTGGTGTCCTGAGACCCTTGATGGTGCATATCTCATTTTTTTGGAGATTGCCAAAAGATTGTTGAAGCGGTTTACTTTGTCGGGCTCCTCTCTCATTTCAAGTTGATGGTCGCTCTTTAAGTTAGGGCGGTCCATACTCTGAGTTGCGCTGTTTGGTTCCGAGGTATTTGTCTTTTCCGTGTGTGTATAGGTAGGTAGGTAGGTACCTACACCCGTGGTCACACAGCAAAAGGTCTCTTCTTCAGGTTGTGACCAGAGCATTTCTTGGAGAAGCTAGTCCAACATCATTCTGAATTTGTGAGTCACATTCTGAGAAGTTTTTGCTCTTTTTTTTTTTCAAAGTTATAAAGAAAGCACTCAATTATAGTCAAGGAAAGCTGAGATATGCTTTCTCTTGAAGTACAGCAATTCGATTGCTCTCAGTAACATCTTCATCACTGGCTTGAGAGCTGCAGAACCCACCGATTAAAAAAGTCCTCCACGAAGCTGCGCCAGCGTCTACTGGCTCGCCAGTAACATGGGCGTTGCAAGCGGCTCTTACCTGGCAGGCTTGCGTGCTTCTTCAATTCCCCACTGCTCCATTACTGTCTTTCGACGATATAAGAAGGACATTGCTAGAGATCCGCTAGCACAGAATCTACCAGAAACCAAATCTATCAAGGTAAAAGCTTAAATTCGTCCTGATCTCTGAGTCACCTTCTCGCCAAGTGACAGGGTGACAGGAAGCCACATTCTTACTCCGCTGGTGCGTCCCCACTCCTCCGTGGTAACGAATCGAATCACAGTGATACTACTGCATTAGTTTACAGATTGAGTAAATGAGGATCTCCTCTCTCTCCACGCACTCGCGCACACTCCCTTACACTTACACCCTCTCCCATTCCCCCTCTCATTCTACTACTGCTTACCCACCGCTAGACTCACATTACGGAGATCAATGCATAGCTACATAGCACGAGGTACTACTAGAGATCCTATGTTACCTATCTCTTTGTTCTCATTTTGACTTCAATCAATACTTTGTGCCTAAGCTAGCAAGGAAACTTGAAGAAAGAACCACGTACATAAAAGCCTTCAATTCAAGTGCTTTCGAGCACTCTCTAGACTAGCCACTGCCGCCTATCGCTATGTAGGCACTAGCCACCTTCATTAGTTTAAGCAAGCGCCACAACGAAGAGCAAAGTTTTTTTTTGGAGAACACTATTAGGAGCTTTTTCACATTCGCTTTAAGCGCCACAAGCGAGCGTGGTTCTGCACTCCGGACACTTCGTCAGCTGGGTGCTTTTCGCCGCGAGCGAATAGGTCCAGCTATTGAAAAGATCTGCCAAAGTACTTTGTCATGCTGGCTGTGCTGGGCGTGCTGGTTATGTTCTTTGAGAAGTTGTAGGGTCCCAGATTTTCAAGTTCGTGACTCTCTAAATTTGAACTTTTACTTTTTAACTTTAAAATATTTAAAAAAGTAAAAACTTCTCTCGTATGATCAATAAATAAATGATGTGTACCTCTAACTAGGAGTAGGAAAGGTGGTAGTGCCACCGAAGTTTAGCTTTGGCACTTCTCTATTTGTTCCTACAAGTACTCACTCACTCAATCGCTCTTGTAACACAGTAGGCGCAAGTAGAGGTAACAGTAGCACTCGAATGGGGATTTAATCCTGACGATCATTCTTTACGCACCTGCTCCCGTGTCAATTCATAGCTGCATCAAAGTTCGCTCTCCAGGTGCTTGCTTCGAGCTAGCTCGGACCTGCTGTGTCGAGCTAGCTTTGGTACCGAGCAGCCTGATCTGCAAGGCTGACTTGCTAGTCTTTTTGGGCTAGTACTGGTTGCTTTCGGGCCGGGTTACTGGGAGTTTTGGTCTTTTGTTCATAATAGTAGGAGGGGTAACACATCGACAAAAGCGACTCGGCACCATGGACGATCTTGCGAGTATTTTGCAAGAGGCCAAATACAAGCAAGCAATGCTTGACTTGAAGAGAAGACCTGTGCGGCGTATTCCCGATCTTCCGAGAACGAAATCGTCACGCAAGCTTGTGGAGAATAATGATGTGGACCTCGATACCATGATCAAGGACCCCATCGGCGTGTGGTTTTTAAGGTGTTTCGCGGACCTTGAACACAAATTCAACGCCGCGGTGGAGGCAGCTACGGAAGGTGATCAGCTGCAGCTCGAGCTTGAGACACAGAGCTTTGCAGACGATTCCTCGGTACACGGCATGCCAGACGAGCATGAAGGGACATTTCTTAAATTTGTCAATGCATTTTACGCCCGAAGACACGCCGACCCATCAAACTCAGTTCCTCGTGACGTTATGATCATGCTTATCCGCCATTATGACCTCGAGCAGCTTGAGCCAGTCTTGCGTGAGCTCACTGACGCAGATTTAGACCACGCTGTGCGTGAGACATTAGTGCATGCGCTTGACGAGGCCATGCAGCAGGACCTTTCTGCGGCTAGTGAGGCAAACAGCGAAGACGAGAATGATGACCACCATAAGGTACCCATGCCTCCACTCCTACGTCATACGAGCACTATTGTTGATCAAAGCGATGAGGAGCATCCCCACCGACCTTTGCGTCACATGCCCGGCAGTGTGGGGTCCATTGAATTCCCTGCACCAGCTGAAGAAGCGTACGGTCTTCCTCAACACGAAGACGGGGAGCTCTTGGAGGAGAATCGTTCGCAGGTAGATATTGCCGATCACCTGGATGATGCTGATGATGACGATATTGACCTTGCAGATGAAGATGATGTGCAACAGATCGATGACCCGGAGGAGATCGACAAACCCGTGTCCAAAATTTCAAGGCAACAGGAGACGAATCGTCGACGTTTCTCTAGCTCTGTGTCCGATTTACCATTTGTCGCTTTAGCAAGTCAGCTCCGCCGAGCAAACTCAGTTCAACGACGGGTGGTTGAGCGCCGGAAACAGATTGTTTCACTCCGCAAACTCCATTCTGAGCGGACCATTGGGCTCAATGAAGCTGTCGATTCCCTGATTAAGATCGTCTGCGAGCCTATTTTTCGGCGCTTTATGGCTCACAAACTTTCCGTTCGCCAATATTGTCGAATTAAATCGTTTATCCAACGTCCAATGCAAGACAGCTACTTTAATCGTCTTCGCGTGCTAGGACGAGGCGCTACTGGTCGTGTATATGCATGCATGCAAATTTTCACGGGCAGGCCCATGGCAATGAAAGTGATGCCAAAAAAACTCGTAAAATATCGGCGAACCACCTCGCAGGTGAAAGCTGAGCGACGGGTTCTCGAAGCGCTGGCACGGAAGCCATCGCCCTACTGTATGCGTCTCTTATTTGCATACCAAACAAAGGAGTCATTTCATTTTGTGCTCCCTTTGGCTATTGCTGGCGACCTACGTTTTCACTTGTCTTCTGGCCCACTCTCTAAGAAGCGTGCATTAGTCTACGCTGCCGAGGTAGCATGTGGGCTGGGTCACATCCACTCTCTCGGATATGTAATGCGCGACCTGAAGCCGCGCAATATTCTCCTTGATGCACAAGGGCGCTGCCGGATCTCCGACTTTGGACTTGCAGTCAATGTTGGAGACGGCACACTCATCAGAGGGCGTGCGGGTACTGTGGGTTACTGGGCACCTCAAGTTCTTTCGGGTGAACGATACGGCCAAGACGCTGATTGGTGGAGCTATGGTGTCTGTGTATACGAATTCTTTGCTGGTTTCAACCCGTTCTCCCGCAGGTTCACAGGATGTGTATCTCGTAATGAGGCTACTTTGCACGCTCAAATTCGGTATCCTCCTGGTTTTCCAGAAAATGTGGAGGCATTTGTATCTTGCCTTCTCCAGCGTGATGTATCAAAGCGCCTCGGATGTCGCGGCCGGGGTGTTAATGAGGTCTTGGAAGAAGGTGCTCAAGATATCTGGCGTTCGTACGATCTCGATGCAATCCGCAATGCGACTCACAAAGCAGTTTGGATGCCCATGACTGGCGTCATCTATGCAGAGTCTGAGAGCGAAATTGCTGCCAACGAAGAAAAGAAGCTTCCGGATGTCCATAAAGTGCGTGTGAATCCGGGCGATATGCCTCCTTTTGATGACTTTGTCGCGCTGTATGACTACCAGACAGATCTTGCACGCGTCATGTCATTCCATATTGATCAAGGGCTTTTGCAGAGTGACATTCTTTCCAAGTACAAACGTGGCAAACTTCCCCATTCCCCAGTCAGAGATGATCCTTCTTCTTCACAAGAATCTTCTGCGCGCTCCATTGATGGTGCATCTATTCGGGCCAACTCTAAATGCTTGGTCATGTGAATACTGACAAATAAATAATCACAAGAGCTATCCTCTTTACTACTCCAACTGCAAATAGGCTATAACTACTATCTACACTCTTAATTGAAAAACAATTATCTACCTAAAATCGCGCTACTTATGTCATTGAAGCAGTGCGTACAAAATTTTAACATGTGTTCATAAATTTTGTAAAATTCAATTCTCCAACTCCCAATTTACAAACCTTTGTTAGCCCGAGGTGGTTGATTGGACTATGAAACCAACACAAGCTTTGGAAAGAGGTTACTTCAATACTTCGAGACTTCCGAACTTTGCACTGTGTGGCTGGTGCCCCACCACACTATGGAAAACGAAACGCCACGAAGTCACATTGTCCACCGATAGAAACCCAATTAACCCCCATTTAACTTTCGCATTTAGTTGTCTCAGGCCATCTGCTTGGTGAACACACTGGAACATTGATCGGCAATCGCTCGCTCTGCATTTCAATACGTGCTTTGTCTTCAGAGCAAGAGCCTCTCAATTTATACGGGGTCCTGCGCCGCAAGCAATTTGCAAAATAAACTTTTTACATTTGTACAGGTTTATAGACCACTTGGTATATCAAAACGGTCTAACGCTCCTACCTTGGTTTTATTCCCAGAGGTGCGTCTCTCACCAAACCAGGGTATTATGTATTACTACAAGAATCAATAACTCGGGTATTCTGGTACTATACTGGTCGCACAGACAGCTAGATAAAACCGTCAGCAGAAATGCCAAAGCAATTTGAGCTCGAAGAGCACCGGCGAAGGTGAGTCAGTTCAAGCTGGCAGATATTTCCAGCATCAGCAGCAAAGCCTGGCCAGCATCCCTCTCTCTGCCGGGCCCTCACGGTCCCATCTGCTCCATGCACTGTGCGATGCATTGGTGCACCTGAAGAAGATTTGCGTGCTTGGTTAGTCATAACTTCTCACTGCAAACACGAGGAAAGAAAGAAAGAAGAAAGAAAGAAAGAACTTGAAAGAAAGAACTTGAGAAGAAAGGATCGCTGCTTTAGTGCTATTGCTACGCTACGACTAGATAGCGACAGTAGCAGCGATGCTTCGTCCATATCGTCCATAAGAAACACAATTCGCTCGAAACGAAGGAAAGCATCTTTCTTTTTACAAGCTCTTCTAAGCACCACGAAAATAAGCAGTGACTTGGTGTAGGAGGTCTGTCTGTCTGTCTGTCTGTCTGTCTGTCTGTCTGTCTGTCTGTCTGTCTGTCTGTCTGTCTGTCTGTCTACATAGAGATCGACCTTCAAAGTAGAGATGAATTGGTTGCTAGGCCTGAATTGTACAACGATGATGATGATTATCACACGAGAAAACAGGCTGAGGTGATCTTTTATTTTCCCATCATAGTTAGTGCCTATGTCCGTAATCGTGATTAGGTAAATAGAGAAGCGAGTCAACAAATAAGCAGCTAAACAACAAACAATACGTAAGTAAGTAATAAATAAACATAAAGGCCCTTCGAGAGAATGAATGAGAGGCAGAGGGGAAAAAAAGGCGCAGGAGACGCGAGGAAAAAGCGGAAAAGCTCAGGAAAGGCGGCAAACGGCAGGCCCAGAGGCCGGATGCTGCGTGTTCTTGGGCCCCTGCAGGCCCCCAACCGGCCCGCTGGCCTCCCTGCCTCTCAGCCAGGACCCCCGGGAGCCCCGAGGCCGTGAGCTTCGCGCCTATCCACACACAGGCAGGCGGCAGCGGCGGCGGCGGAAGCAGAGATGGATGAGCAAACGGGGCGGGAAAGGCGATGAAAAGTGCCAACTACCCCCGTTTCTTTTAAAACGAGATAAAACAGTCGCAGGAGAGAAAGAAACAGAAGCGTCCTAGGGTTGAGGTTAGGGAGGTGCTATCCAACCATCGCTTCGGAAAAGGAAGGAAGAAGGGGAGGCCTCGCCGGGGACAGCTAAGGACTTGAAGCAGCAGCAGCAGCAGCTCTGTTGAAACAGCTCCGTTGAAACAGCTCGCGCGCTCAGAGATGAAGAAGCTGGCCGTCGCCGCGCACAAGAAGGCCCGCTGCGTCTTATTCTACGCTGGAAGCCGCCTCGCTGCTGTCTCACGCTCGCGTTGACTCGGTGATTGGCGATGCAGAGCCGTTCGCCAGAGGTTCTGTCGAATGACCACTGTCAGCCAATTGAATGAGGCAGAAAAAACCTCTTCATCGTCTTCATTTATTCATTCATTCATTCACTCATCGTTTGTTTGTTTGTTTGTTTGTTTGTTTGTTTGTTTATTTGTTTGTTTGTTTGTTCATTTGTTTATTTGTTTGTTTGTTTGTTTGTTTGTTTGTTTGTTTGTTTGTTTGTTTGTTTGTTTGTTTGTTTGTTTGTTTGTAGGCTATACGATGTTTGTTTGATTGCTTGCTTAATTTGTTGACTTATTTGTAAGAGTACCTATACTATATATTTATGTATGATTATTGCCCATCAATCATCGACTTGAACTCATTCAATTCAATCGTTCAATTGGTGAATTCATTCACGCATCTCAATTAACCTTGATCGACCTGCAAAGCGAGCATCAAAACTTGAACGAGGCGAGTGCGAGCGAGCGCAACAGTCTCGGCTACTTGCGGATCAGAAACGATGATTGAAGAGGAGGAGGACTTCAAGATCGAGCAGATCTTGAAGCGGCGCAAGCAGCGCAACGTGGACAGCTTCTCGTACCTCATCAAATGGGAGGGCTACGAGTCTGAAGATAACACCTGGCAGACGCGCGAGGACCTCATCGCCGACGGCTATGGCCCTGAGATTGAGGCCTATGATGCCCAAGCCGGCAAAAAGGGCCGCTCTAAGAAGACGGGAAGCCGCCAGCGCTCCAAGACACCCAAGCGTAAGGTCCCTGAGGTCGAAGAGGACGAAGAAGATATCGCCATCACTGACCAGGCCAGAAACATTGATCCTGTGCAAGGCAATGAGGAGGAAGAGGAAGAAGAAAGAGTAGAAGAAGAAGAAGTAGAAGAAGAAGTAGAAGAAGAAGAAGAAGAAGAAGAAGAAGAAGAAGAAGAAGAAGATGATGATGATGAAAAAAACGTGCAAGATGACAATGAGGAAGAGCAAGAGGAAGAGGACTCTCAGCCGCAGAATAATAACGAAGAAGAGAAATCCTCATCAGGAGAGGATGACAATGAAGATGAAGATGAAAATGAAAATGTCGATTCTACTGATGTGAAGATTGATGATGATGAAACAGATGATGCATCGACACCTCAGGGTGGCGTGGCGAGCAGCATCGCAGCTGATTTTGTGCATGCGGATCTTGCTAAGGCGAGCGAAAAGAATGTTGTGGGACGCTTTCTCTTTCTCGTACTTGGCACGTGGCTGTGCGGAATCACTTGGAAGTCAATCAAGATGCACCTGGACTACACTGAGGGCGGCCAGTCCAACAACAGCTTGACTGACCTAAAGCGTCTCAATGTCGCATCCCTCTTCACCGATCCGCTTCCAATGCTCATTATGGTGGGTTACACGCTCAACTATGGACGATCGACTGATTTCATGAACCGATCATGTGCCATGATGGTATTTATTGCGCTTGCAACCTTCACGCTTGACCTCGGCAAGATCTTTCCCTCCGAGTTCGCATACGGACCTGGCAAATTCTCCCCTTACCTCTTCTCCTTGATTATCTGGCAACTTCTCGAGATCATGGCTCTCTACGCCGTCGATGGGTCTGACGTGACCAAGCCCCGTAACGATAAGGTCCTGCAAAAGAGGAAAATGGTCTCCACCATCTCCAACGTTCTCTCTGTCATGGGCTACTTCGTGATCGCTGGCATCACCTACCAGCAGTTTATCCAGGACTCCTATAAGGACGTCCTTCTCTATGGCACTGTGGCCCTTTCACTATGCAGCGTTTGCCGTGCCCTAGCTCGTTTTCTCGCTAGTCTCGTGGGTGGCAAGGAGGGTGCCCCCTTTTATCTCTCCCTGGAGCTTGTTGGTGCTATCTGCGGTGCACTCTACATCATCATTGCAGCTGCTCAGCTTCACCCAATGCACCAGAATAAGATTCCTCACGATGAGACCTACAAGGTTATCAACATCTATCCTGGCCGTGAGAAGACTCTTGATGTGAAAATTCCTCACTTTGAGATCATTCATGAGCTCTTCGCTCTCGCAAATTGCGTGACCTTCATGTGCTCCTCCCTCATGTTTCACCAACCCTAATAAAAACAGATGCCTGCTAGCACCCAATTCCTCCTATCGCCTTACCCGGCGCTCACACAGTAAAACAGGGCGCCCACCTGGCTCGATAGACCCCCACCCAAAACGCATAAGCGTCTTCAAGGGAATAAAATAAACGTATGGCATGCGAATCTTTTTTCGTACGATTTCTTTCACAATACCAAACAAGCATGAAAAATTTATAAAACACCCATGCCAAATTTAAACAGATAATATAAACCACAAATTTAAATTCCCAGTATGGTCCTCAGATACGAACAACAGTAACAACAATATTCCATGGATTTTTTTGTTTCAACCATATGAGATGTCCAGAAGACTTCCTCAAGCCTAACACTCTGTCGTCTCTGTCTATATATACTTTAACACTGTATATACAGAGGTCTCTCTATATAGAAAATTATATGCAACATGCGAAGCTAGCAATCATTTGCCAATGACAAGAACTTGCTTTTGCGTAGACATAAGGTGCTTGTGCATGCGGAAATTAGCATAATGATGTGTCATAATAAACCGAGTAAGTTCCACAGCCTGACCTGGCGAGAACACACCTGTGGTCCATGGGGGCCGCTCGCAACTCTTGACTATGAGGAGTTCCTTGAACTTTGCAAAGCTTTGTGCCATTGTACAAAGAGGCTCGTCACGTTCAAAAGTCAAAACGGTGAGTAAAATAGAAAATGTCTCGCGCGTGCATGACCATGTCCACTCCTGCTTCCGGGCGAGGCACAATGCTTCGAAGAGGAGTTCCACCGGTGGGTAGCTGCTATCTGTCTGGCCAACTTCCGGCCCTGCACAACTCGCTTGAGCAGCATTATATAGTTGCTTCCGGCACCACTCAACATCGCGCGAAGACAACAACTGCTCATCAAACATTTCTCCTCCGCAAATCCTGGACACGTTCTTCACTGGGCGCCTTTAGAAAACTGAAATGCTCCTTCGCAGAAATAAAGCACCCGAATTATTCTTGTTTGAGTTCAAGTTTGGCCAGGCTTGCTTGACTCTCTTTGATCTGAGATAGCAACGCAAGTTCTTCCCAACCACTATGCGCTTCTCTGGCAAAAGAAAGATCCGTTCATTTCTTCTCCTTCTCCATTCTTTCTAGGAGAAAAAGTTAGCTATGTTCTACATACTATTTCATTCAGGGAAAAAAAATAAAATAGTTTATATTGTTTTTCTTTTTTAATTTTAAAAAAAGTACTACAAAGGAAAAGAAAAATCCATGCTTTTACATTAGGCCACTTTTCGGAAGCTTGCTTGCTTGCTTTGCCAGAAGAGGAAGAAGAAGAAGCTTTCTTGCTTTCTTGCTAATCTTTGTCAATTCTAACATCAGATAGACCACTTGACTTAGTGCTCGTGGTTGCCAACTGTAAGATGGTTATTATTGAAGAATTGAGCAGTTGATGTTGTTCTTCGGTTGGAGCCAGTCCCGTTGGGCTGTTCACAATCAATACCATAGTGGGTATTGGTTGTGCGCATTGAGCCAAATTTCTGTGGAAAATCATGTTTTTTTCATGTCGATAAGTGTCAGTCTACCTTTAACCTTCATCTCTACAACACCAAAAAATCCCCAGGATATGTAGAATGCTCGCAGAAAGATAACTTACCATGGGTTTCCAGGTCTGCACCTTGCCAATTTCATCAGGCTTAACAGAGTGGGCTTGGTCATATTCGAAAAACTCCTCCTTCTCAGCAGTTTTAGTCCTGGTTTCCTCAGGCAAAGCCTCGTCTCCAGCGAGTGCAGCGGCGTTAATCTTCTCCTGCAATAGCTTCTTTGCCATTTTTGCTTGAGATTGATTCACAGCTCGAATTGCCTCGCGGTACTGCTCGATGGCAATAGTATTTGAGAACTCATCACGCTTGGGAGGATCGCTTGATCCGAATCCTGGCTTGCGAGCCACCTTGAGATAGCCTAATCATGACGTAAAATGCACTTGTGTCAACCGGTTAGAAAGCTACGACACCTCTACCCATTGTCTTTGTTACCAAACTTACTGTTGCGCTCCATGTACGGGTCGCCCTTGCCGTCCTTGTAAAAAGGGAATTTACCAAAGAGCTCGTTTTTGTGCGGCAAAGAAATCTGCTTGCCTTCATATCGGCTATTCTTGTCGCGTGTACTCACATACACGTTCTTCTCTTTATCGCGCGATACATTAATGGACATGTGCCCCAAGTCCGCCTTGGTGTGGACCTTGTACTTGGTTGCGTACATCTTGGCAACTTGCTTTAATTCGTGTCCTCCACTGCTCTTCAAAGACGACCAGGTCTTCCTCTTGCTGCTGACCAACAAAGGTCCAAGGCTTTCCTCTCTCCGTACTCGTTGTGACCTTCTTCGGCGCTTTGTTGCTCGTGTCACGTCTCCTCCTCTTCTGAACGAGTCTGCGAACCTCCAAACTTGCGTAAACTATTCGCTGAGGATTAATCCTTACAATTTAAGTTGTGATCTTATTCTTGAGTTCTACACTTCATGTGTAAACTTTGTGGGAACGCGCTTCACTCAATGGCACATCACTCTCAAATCAATCCGTTGAAAACTGCAGAGCACCACGTCCATGGCTGAAGAAACTATTTTACCTATTTTACCTACTTTAAGTTCTTTTTTGTCATTTAGGCCCTTTTTAAAGTCTCTCAGCCTGTTCATTTGCAGCCTCTTGTCCCAAATTCAGTTTAACTAATGGTCTCATCAGCGCAGCGAAGAATCCTCCAAACCCACATCGAGCTTGGTGGAAAACTTCGTGGTTGCTGGCATTACCTGTTTGGGGGGTTCGTGGTGATTAAAGAAAGGCTCAATGGAGGAGACGATGCCTTTGTCTGCAAACACCGCTCAGTCAAATAGCGACAGTGACACCTTAGCAGGTTTGGAAGTTCCGCAACAATGCGCTGAGGTCTCACCTTCGACGCAGTCTCGCGAACAGGTCATTGTATCTGTAAGCGACACGGAGGAGAGTGCTGATGAGGATGAGACAGTTGATGAAGACAAGATTGAGATCATCAGTGGGCCGCTCGAATCTCTGCATGTTGAAAACGTTCAAGGATACGAGTCACCGGATCTGAAAACCTTAATGATGAGCCCTCTAGAACTACACCTCCATGCTAGCCCAGGGATATGGAAGCTTAGCGCATGGATTCCACAAAGCGGGCAAGGATTCACGAAGAATCACCGGGTGATTGGCCGCATGACAGGAAACATGATTCGTCAACTCCAGATCACAGTTTCAATCCTAAATGGTAGGGATATCAAAAGTACCGATCTCTCAGTTCGCACAACTAAAGTTCGCAAAAGCATAACTATAGAAGTCCCAACCCAGTTGACCTTGCTGCAACTTAAATTCGAAACACGGGCCATGTTTATGCCTCTCGTGTTCCGATTCTCGCTTGAACGCCTTCCGATGACCAGTGACCAGGGAATTCCATCTTCATCCTCGTCCAGTCAAATATCTGAGCTTCTTAATAACGAAGAAGAAGAAGAAGAAGAAGAAGAAGAAGAAACCAAACTTGTACAAGTTTACCCAGAGCGATATTCTATCGAATGGCTTGAACAAAGGTTTACCCGATTGCCCATTGAAGATAAACTCAAATTCGCAAAAGTTGTCTGGGAAGCACAGAAGCAAGGTTGGCAGCCCCTGGAAGGTGCTTCTGCTGCAACCTACGATAACTCCATGGCTATCAAAGTTATGCAAGCTTCGAGTACATATAAAGACAAAGCTTATGCAGCTGGCCTTATTCGTCCCTTTCTGCTCCTTGCATCAATGCATCCGGGTCGTCGTACGGCATGGGCATTCTCGCTAAACATAAATTTAGTTAGAAGCTCAAAATACGGCAATGCACACTGGGAAGCATATAAAATACTTACACACTCACGCTATGGCATTGTTGCACGAGCAACCCATACATTCCGCGAAAAAGCGAACCCTGTATCTCGCGCACTTGACTGGTATCAACTATTGCATCGAGTTCTTACCGTAGTACTATCTACCCGACGAGCAGGTCCGTTGCGTATCTTTCAGAAGGAGAAAATGGAGCCAGAGCTATTGCGAGAACTCAACGACGCAAAAGTAGGAAAAGGGGTTTCGCGAGTTTGGAGTCAGAGTGAATTAGCAGCGGTGAACCCTATGCGCCTCGAAAATGTATTTTCACAGCAGTTTTTAACTGCTCGTGCAGAGATGGTGTTCCCTAATGGAGTGTTCCATTTCCCTGGTTGTCGATGCCTTTCAAGTTCTGGCGATGCTGATCATAATGATGAAATGAAGCCGTTCGAATCCCGAGATGGGGACACGAAGCAGTATGCAAACGAAACAGAGACTGCGTGTTGTGCGTCTGCCGCTAATATTTCGAGAGAACAATTCAGGGATCTTGCCCTCAATCTCGTTGAGAGCTCTGAAGAACTCTCTGCGAAAGCAAAATTGCTTCGTAAGCATGGGTTCACCGATGATCACAATATTGCTATTGCAGTTCTAAGTGCCTATAAACGTTCTGCTCTGCCAATCGCGTTTGAGAGTCTAAGCACAGGCCACGGAGATGAAGATGATGACCAGGTTTGTGCAGCCTGGAATCCTCAATGGGGTTCCCAAGCGCATTTGTATGATATCGAATTTCAAGAGACTGTGCGTGCCAAAATGCGACAAGAATCTAGCTTCCTTCAAGCTCAAACTATCATAGGCACAGCTGTCCCCATAATTCTTGCATCGCTTGCAATTACTCCAGGAGCGGTTGCCGCAATTGTTCTGGCTCGCACTGCAGTCAAACGAGTTTACAAAGATGTGCCGGCAAGTCTTGCAGGCATTCTCGCTGGTCTCGTTATGCAGCGATATTGGCTGGCAATGAGTGATATCGGCGTCGAGCAGTTTTACGACTAATTTGCTGGTTGTTTTATTAATCTGGGACATCCCGAAAAAAAGTTTTATAAAACATACAAGTTATTGCATTTTTTATCCAAAGCGTTAAATTATCTCTCAGCATTCATGTGGTCCACCCGCGCTCTATGCATGACTTATTCTACCGCTCTTTTCTGCTAGGTACCAACTGTCTTGTATAATTAACTTGAAAACATACGCCTGTTGTTCCTCATTCAGTAATGTGACAATGGCTATAAACCTCACCGCTCTTTCTGTGCACGTTCCGCCAGCGATCCTTGCCTCAGATTCTTTCCCGAAATGCCCTTTGGCCTCCTATCATTAGTCTCACTGATTTTGCAACAGATCATTCGCGTCATTTCCAGTCTTCATCTGAATCTGAAGCAAAGAATAACCCAATACGAAACCATAAGTTTCGGAGAGCACAGAGCTAAATACAGAAATCAAGAAAATAAAGCCTCAGAAAAGTAATTGAAAGTAAATGCTGTTTTCAGGATCGAATTGCAAGTGGCCCATAAATTGGCTTACTATCGAATAAATGTTTAATGTCTAAATTTAACTATTATTTTATTTCATAATGTTACAAAAACAATAATATTTACTTTTTAAAAACAGAATATGATATGGCACCACAGATATACAAAATAGGCCTTTTCAGCTCACGCAACTTCAAAGGAGTTTTTGCTCAGGGTAATCAATTGATCAAGCTTTTGTTGATCCAATTGTAGATCGATCTTCACTGGGTTTGGAGATCGTTTTTTGCTCCTGTAGCATGAACGTGAGTTTAGATGACCAACGTGCGCCGCGCCTCACATGCTTCTTGAGGTCGCTTGAGGCTTGTGGCGGCGGCGAGAATGGCCAAGGGAATGGAATCGCCTCGACGAGGCTCACTCAGTCTGAGGTGGTGCTCAAGCGCCGCGAAAAGCTCATGGAGGCTGTGAAAAGTTTGGAGAAAATCAGCGATAGTGATATCGATGATGGATTTGGCAATTTAGGATTTTCATGGGAATCATTGCAGCGTGGAAGGCCCGTGAAGGCAGGCATGAGAGCTAAATTCACAAAATTCATGGAGCTCTGCGCCGATTTCGCTGGGGATGAAGAGCAATCTGTTGGAGAGCGTTTGCAAGATATTGGCAGAGATCTCTTTGTCGGGTTTAACCAAGAGCCAGGCCTTAAAAAGCTTGACATTGAGCTCAAGCTTGGCAACCCAGCTGTGAAGAAAGCAGATGTTGTCGAGGCGCGATCTCTCGCGCGGGAAATTCACACTTGGGCAAGCGAGACGCCCGTCTCAACTGGGGGGAAAACAACTCAAGCCCCCCCACTAAATGCTCAACGCTACACAGTTCCCTCTGCATTTGATCCGGAAACTGTGGAGGAAGCAGAGGATGAGGGCTTCCCTTCTCAGGATGTTGAAGACTCTGAGATCGAGACCTTTGACATCGGTTCTTCAGCACAAGCGGCTAGTACTCCTGTCGAAGACCCGATTCAATGGCTAGAAACCCAGTGCATGATCCATGTTTCACAGCTCGAGCACAGCAACGCCATGAGTGGCGCAGATCTGTCTGCATCAGTTCGCGCTTTGCTTTCGAGTGATGCTTCAGATGATGAACTGCAGGGGCAGCTCTTTGATTTGCTTGGCATGAGTGATAATACCTTTGAACTTATCGCATTGCTTCTAGGCAGGCGTGCTGATATCGTTCGTGGTAAGTCAGTCTCGGGTTCAGGTAACACAGGTGCCACTCGAGCAGTCAGCAATAGTACTTTAAATCCGTCGGCTAGCTCGTCAGGATTTGTCATGCCAAACTTTGCCCCTGCTTCGCGATCCCCACAAGGAAGCGGACAGAACATCACAGTTCGCCTTGATGCTAATGACCCAGCGGAGAAGAATGCACGCAGAGTGGCACTTCCTGTGATCCAGAATGGTGCGCGTCCAGCAGGAACTCGCGAAGAGCATCTCACTATGGAGCGCATCACTGGCCCTGGCGCTGATGGGGAAGGAGACGAGGCGAAGGGCCGCTATGTACAGGTTGAGGTCCCTGCTCCAAAACGCAAATTTCGTCCTGATGATGACGTCCGGGTTCCAATCACTGCCTTTGGTAGTCTTGCACAAATTGCCTTTGAGGGGATTCCCTGTTTGAACCGCCTCCAGTCTGCAGTGTTTACCATGGCCTACCATACAAATAACAACCTTCTTGTATGCGCACCCACTGGCGCAGGTAAGACCAATGTTGCGATGACGGCGGTTGTACGCGAAATCGAGCAGCATGCTGAGGACATTCACGCTGTAAAGATTATTTATGTGGCTCCCATGAAGGCCCTGGCTCAGGAGGTGGTGGAAAAGTTTGGCGAGCGTCTTAAACCTCTTGGCATCAAAGTACGCGAGCTGACCGGTGACATGCAGCTGACTCGTGCAGAGATCGAGAAAACCCAACTCATCGTCACAACACCTGAAAAGTGGGATGTGATTACACGAAAGAGTGGTGATGGTACCCTCGTGGAGGCTGTAGGCCTTCTCATAATTGATGAGGTTCATTTGATTGGTGAAGACCGTGGTCCTGTTATTGAATCTCTTGTGGCACGTACACTCCGACTAGTCGAGCAAAAACAACGAATGGTTCGTATTGTGGGCCTCAGTGCAACCTTACCTAATTATCGAGATGCTGCCGAGTTTTTGCGTGTAGACCCAAACAATGGTCTCTTCTTTTTTGACAATGCGTATCGCCCTGTTCCCTTAGATCAAACTTTCATTGGCGTCATTGAGAAAAATGTGCAAAAGAAGCTTGCAATGTACAACGATCTGGCGTTCGAAAAGGCTGTCGATTCCATCCGAAGAGGACACCAGGTCATGATTTTTGTTCACTCGCGCAAAGATACCGGTAAGACTGCGCGGGCGCTGTTAGAAGCTGCACAAAAGCGCAACACACATGTTTTTGGATCTTCGGAGTACGTTATTAACTCGAAAAGCCGTGACCATTTCACGAAGGAGGTGGCGAAATCAAAAAGTGGAGAACTTCGAGAGTTGTTTCAGTCAGGTATTGGTGTTCATCATGCAGGCATGCTCCGCGCGGATCGGTCACTTACAGAAAAAATGTTTGCAAAGCAGGCAATCTCGGTCTTGTGCTGTACAGCAACCTTGGCATGGGGTGTCAACTTGCCTGTACACACTGTTATCATTAAGGGCACACAAATTTATGTTGCTGAAAAGGGTGGCTTGGTTGAGTTGAATATGCAGGATGTCTTCCAGTGCTTCGGACGTGCAGGAAGACCCCAGTATGACACACGTGGTGAGGCTGTTCTCATCACTGAGAAAGAGCAGCTCAACCGCTACTTGAGCATGCTTAACCATGCTCTCCCTCTCGAGTCACAGCTTGATAAACATCTTCCTGATGCTCTCAATGCTGAGATCGTTTCTGGCACAGTGACGAACCTTGAAGAAGCTGCGGAGTGGCTGTCTTACACCTTTCTTCATATCCGAATGATGCGAAACCCCATTCGTTATGGTATTACACACAAGGAACAAGAAGAAGACCCTACATTGCTGCGGCGTCGTGCAGAGCTCATTGTGTCGGCAGCTCGTGAGCTTGATCGCGCAAAGATGTCTCGATTTGCCCTTGGGCCTCGTACCTCGGTAGCTATGGGCCGTTCTGCAATCCCGGACCTCCAGGCGCCATTTGGAGTTACAGACCTTGGTCGTGTGGCGTCTCACTTTTATATTGGTCATGGTACTATCGAGGAGTTCAACACCAAGTTGAAACCTGGTCTCACTGATGCACAAGTTCTCGATGTATTGTGCCACGCATCTGAGTTTGATAACCTCAAGGTGCGCGAAGAAGAGATTTCTGAGCTCGGGAAGCTCCGCAAATCTGCTTGTGCGCTTGAGGTCATTTCCCCAGCAGACTCTACTCGGGGCAAAGCCTGTATTCTTTTCCAAGCGTATATCACTCGTGCTTTTGTGCGAAGCTTTACATTGTCTTCGGACATGAGCTACATCTCGCAAAATATGGGTCGTATCGCTCGAGCAGTGTTTGAAATTGCGCTTAAAAAGCGCTGGTCTGGTATGGCTGAGCGAATGCTAGCTATTTGCACAGCTTTGGAGAAACGTTGCTGGTGGCCGCCATATTCTCACCCTCTGCGTCAATTCGTGCCACAGTTCTTTGCTGCAGAGATGGTCAAGAAGTTAGAAGATCGTGGTGAATCCTGCAATATCGAGAATCTGGTTGAGATGGATGCTGGCGAGATTAGCTCTATGCTTCGTCACCAGCGTATTGGAGATAAGATTCTCCGAGTATCGCGTCATGTTCCGTATCTTCAGGTTGAAGCCCACCTGCAACCACTTACACGTACTATCCTTAGGGTTTCATTAGACATCTTCCCCGACTTTGATTGGAATGATCGTGTACACGGTTCTGCACAATCTTTCTGGTTTTGGGTAGATGATCAGAACTCAGAGTGGATATACCATGCTGAAAGATTTACTCTACGCAAACCGGATTGGAAGGCAGCTCGTCGTGCACGCCATCAGAGTACTGGTGAAGATGAGGGCGAAAGCGAATCTACCGATGATTTTGTGGATTCTAAGCTTCATCCCGCTCTAGCTGCTCTCGCATTGCAGAACAATAGTTCAACTCGTCGGGAATTCACAATTCCCATCTTCGAGCCTTTGCCACCTCAATATTACCTTCGCATTTTTAGTGATACCTGGTTTGGCTCTGAAGCTGTAGTTCCGTTGACGCTGGATAAGCTTGTGCTGCCGGCAAAGGTCAAACAACATACCGACCTTTTGGCGCTGTCCCCTCTCCCTCGCACTGCTTTGCACGATGAGTACTTTGAACGTATGTATGCACGCAAATTCTCTCATTTCAACCCAATCCAGACTCAGATCTTCCATGTCATGTACCACACTGATGAGAACGTCTTGCTTGGCGCACCTACAGGTTCTGGTAAAACTATATCATCAGAACTTGCACTACTTCGTGTGTTTAAAAACTATCCCAAACAAAAAGTAGTTTATATTGCGCCTCTCAAGGCTCTCGTTGCAGAGCGCTCAAAAGAGTGGCAGGAAACTCTTGGCAAACAGCTTGGCAAGCAGGTTGTGGAGTTTACAGGTGATGTAACCCCTGATCCAGGCATTTTACGTCGTGCGGACGTTTTGATTACTACACCCGAAAAGTGGGATGGTGCATCGCGTATGTGGCAAGACCGGTCCTATGTGAAGCAAGTTCGCTTAGTTATCATTGATGAGATCCACTTGCTCGGCGAAGAGCGTGGCGCAGTTCTTGAAGTGATTGTAACTCGAATGCGCTATATCGCAGAAACAACTGGTCAACCTGTACGTATCGTTGGCCTTTCTACTGCCCTGGCAAATGCTCACGATCTTGCAAGCTGGTTGGGCATTCAGAACGATATTGGGCTTTACAATTTTAGGCCCGCTGTGCGTCCTGTGCCCCTTGAAGCTCATATTCACGGGTTCCCGGGTAAGCACTATTGCCCTCGTATGGCAACGATGACGAAACCTGCTTACCAGGCTATTTTGACACACTCACCTACCAAACCGGTGCTCATTTTTGTAGCATCTCGTCGTCAAACACGCATCACTTCAATGGACCTTATTTCACTTTGTGCTTCATCTGATAACCCGCGCCGTTTCTTGCACATGGATTCCCAAGATATGGAAGCAATCATTCAATCCGGTATTGATGATGACACCTTACGCCATACATTGGCATTTGGAATTGGTATCCATCACGCTGGTCTATCTCCTCGCAATCGTGAAATTGTGGAAGAGCTCTTTGTGAATGGCAAAATTCAAATCCTCGTCTGTACCTCCACGCTTGCATGGGGTGTCAACTTTCCGGCACATCTGGTTGTCATTAAGGGTACTGAATACTATGATGCAAAGACGAAAAGGTATCAACCATTTCCGGTCACTGATGTGCTGCAGATGATGGGTCGTGCTGGTCGTCCACAATTCGATCAAGAAGGTGTTGCAATGATCTTTGTTGAGGAATCTCTAAAGGACTTTTACAAGAAGTTTTTATATGAGCCTTTCCCCGTTGAGAGCCATTTAGCAGAATTTTTGCACAACCACCTGAACGCTGAAATTGCATCTGGATCAATCAACAGCGAGCGCGAAGCTTTAGATTACCTTTCATGGACATACTTTTTCCGTCGCTTGCCGGCCAATCCATCATACTATGGTTTGGATAGTGCTGATTCAAATGCAGTTGCCTTGTTTCTGATTCGTCTGGTCAGGCAGATTCTTCATGACCTGGAGCGCACAGGTTGCATTCGTTTGCAGGATCGCAAAACGGGTTTTGCTGCTAGCACAGGCACAACTCTTGCAAACGGAAAACGTGGCACCTGGAATACGGAGACCTCAGTAACCTCAAAGACTGACAAGGAAATGCTAGACAAAAATCTGAAGAATGTGATTGTCGTGCCTACGCGTGCTGGCAAAGTGGCAGCCTTTTACTACCTGGATTACCGCACCGTGGATCTATTCTGCGGATTTGTTGAGAATCATCCTCGTGGCATTCCACAAGAAAAGCTTTTGCGTGAGGTTTTAGAGGTAGTGGCAGGCGCACACGAATTTGCCGAAGTTCCTGTTCGTCACAATGAAGACTTGCTGAATCGTGACTTTAGTGAAGCTTTGCCTTGGGATCCATTTAACACGTGGTCTGCCGAAGACCCACATTGTAAAGCATATCTCCTTTTGCAGGCACACTGCAAGGGGGTACCGATGCCGATTAAGGATTACGTTGGTGATTTGCGATCAGTCCTTGATCAAGCTGCGCGTGTCTTGTCAGCTCTCATAGAGATTGCAGCTGATGCTGGAGATTTAGAGGTTGCTCTTGCTGCTAATCGTATCTCCCAAAGTCTCATGCAGGGACGTTGGTTCACAGATTCTCCCCTTCTTCAACTTCCGGGTGTGAAGCGTGGTTTGGCTGGTGATCTCGAGAAACGAATCCCAGAAGGACCTAAAGATACGGAACGTGAAGAGTGCCTGTTGCGCATCGCAGCGAAGAATCTGCGCGCACTCAATGTGCCAAAACCGGCAAAGGCTGTCATCAAAGCTTTCCCAGAGTTTGAATTGACAAGTGAGATTGAAGATGCAGGCAGTATGCTCCATATGGTACTCGAACTCATGAATAAGGATACCGCCAAGGTAGAGTTGCATGGTACCGCCCCGCTTATTAAATTTAAGCAGCATGCTTGGTGGGTTATTGTCTGCAACGAGGAAAATAAAATCCTTCATGCGAAGCACTTGATTGGTATGCCTCAGCGCCCTGTTGACATGCGATTTGTTTGCAATCCAAGAAATCCTCCAACATCGGTGCAAGTTGTGTCAGGAGCGGTCCATGGACTTACCCAGAATTTCCCTATTAAGCCTTTGCCTACCTCCTACAAGGAATAAGTATTAACAATATCTTCTCCTCCTTTCTTGTTTCCCACACGGTACTTTGGAGCTAAGTAAGACAGATCTGTCTAACAATCTCTTCGTTGATAGGCTGTCCAGTTGTTGCAACTTGAGAGGCCAGTCAGCAATGACCGATTTATTGAAAAACTCGAAGACTCAAAGTAAAGGAAACAGCCGTTGACGCAAATCTCTTTCAAACAGGATTCTGTCCCCGTGCGATCAAGAGCATCCTATATATCACGCACGTCTGAGAACGTGGTGGATAGGTGCTTCATCTTCTAAGATAGATTGATTAAGGATAGAGGCTCATCAACTGAGGTAGTAGGTTTGCAGCCTTCTGATGGAGGTTCGAAGCTCGATTCCGAAGGTGGGCACCGTAGAGGAGCTTAAGGACTTGCGTAAAAGCGAGCCTTTACTGGGTGTATACTTCTTTGAAGATTCTGGGGCTTGCCACAAGATTGCCCCGGAGCTGGAGAAACTTGTTACAAGCAAAGAGTATGCCACAGTCAGGTTTGTTCGGGTAGATTTGTTAACGAGCCCAGAAGTCAAAGAAAAGTATGAAGTAGAATCTGCGCCAAGTTTCATGTTTTATAAGGATGACGCAAGAGTTGATCACATTGCACAAGGGGATCTTGGGGCAGTGCGCTCAGCCTTGGAAAAACTGACGAAACGAGTACGACGAATAACAACTCTGACTGAATTTGATACTATCAAAACTGTTCACGATCGCTTGATTGTTCACTTCTTTTCGGTGTGGGCTATCGAATGTGAGCGCCTGGCTGAGCTACTTGAAGGATTAGCTTCAGATACCTATGATCCTCCTGTTAAATTTGGTCGTGTAGATATTAATGAATGCGAGGCTTTGGCTCGTGAGTTTCAAATCCTGACCGTACCAACTTTCCTCCTGTTGAGAAACGGGCTCGTCGTCGACCGCTTCGTTGGCGCGCCTAAAGGACGCGAGGCTTTTGATGAAGCAATCAAACAGCTGTCCAAGGATCTAGGGCCACCCAAAAATACATAAAGATAAATCTATACGTCTACCTGTTTCGGATTTTCGAAGAGAACGGATATATCCAGATCTGGGTTTGACTTTGTACGAAATAAAAACATGAATAATAGAAACATTATGAGTGAAGATTTTTGTTGCAAGTTTCAATGGAGGGGACTATGCGAATATGTTTTGTTAAAACAAAGAGGATACTGCAGCGTCTGCCTCGACAAGGGGGCGAAGAGCTGTTTCTGGAATGATTTTTGAGCACTCGCGCAAAGTAGAACGCATAGCATCATCAAGTTCGAGAGTGACCACACGATCTGCCCAGAAAGAATCCTTTTTGCGTTGGTAAAAATTAGAAAGGCTGGAACCATCTTGGGGTTTGCCCGCGCCCAGAGCCTCTAGTAAGCGCTGAGAAGCGACTTCACGTTGCAGATCTGAATGCAGATCTGCACGAATGTCTGCCCAGACATGAAGAACAGATGAAAAGCGATGTTGGTCGGCTTGCAAGGTAGAAAGGTCCACATTGCTCCATGGTTGGCGAGCAAGGGTATCTGTCAATTGGGAGCACAAAACCAATGCCCAAAGTTTGCGCCGCCATATTCCAAATGCAGAACCTCCAATATCTTTGTAGCTGGACAGCCATTCATCGATGAGACGAAGCATGGGAATTCCCGGGACTGCATTACAAAGGGCCTGGGTACCATATTCAAAGACAAAGCGAGCAAGAATTGTTAGATAAGTCACATGCAGTTGTTGCCCAAGAACTGCAGACTTGTTTTCCAATACTGTTGATGCTATGCGTTGGAAAACAGGAGTGAGAATAGTGGGAACATTTTGGGATCGTGTACGCAGGAGGATTTCTAGCGAACGAAGAAGGCGCATTTCCTGCTGGTCCTTGAGATAGCCCCGGGCTACATAATTGTCGAAGAGAGGCAACAGTGTGCTGTTGCCAAAATCACGAACAATATCATCTGCAGCGGACAGTAGATGGGCCTCGAAGATATCAACAATCCTTGCAAAGAAAGCAACGTCAGTGCCGAACGCGGACAAAAGTGAAGGCAACCGCTGGGTCAGAGCATGCATGCCAGGTGTATAACGAGCAGTGGATTTTGCAATGGCTGCCCAAAGGTCTACAGCCGGCTCGCCTAAGTAAACAAAGTCAGGATTTTGTGTGTCTGTACATGCCGCGACTAACGGGAGCAAAAGTTCTTGAAGTTCAAGAATAATATTATACTTGCGCTCGGCATCTAGGTTTTCGGCCTCGCCAATTTTTTCAGCAACATTTTGCAGCAGCTGGAGAACGGCGATTTTCCAGAGACTCCATTCGGACCCTTCGTGGCGGCCCCACAAGGTGGAGATCGGCTGCAGAAGATCTGGCAAGCTACGCAGAATATTTTCCTCCACGCGTGTCACTAATACAGAGACTGTGTTGATAATACCCTGGTGCGTTGAACTGAGTTCGCATGTACTACTTAACGTCATGGCAGCGCGAATTGCTCGCGTTTGATATGGCTCAAAGAGTTGAGCTTGAAAACACCAAGATTCAAGTAAACGCTGGATGGCACGCATGGCCTGAATGCGTACAACTAGGTCTGTGTTGGAGTTCTCAGTGAGAGACAAAAGAAACTCATAAAGCGCATCCTGCTTGTCTTCATACGACTCGGAGGGAATACAGCCCAAAAGCCACAGAATGCGACTACGAAGAAGATTGATGGCCAGGTGCTCTCGAGAATCCCCCAAGAGAGGAAAGAGGCTCTGCTCAAGCCACTTGCGGAATGGAAGCTTTTCGTATAACCAATAGGCGCAAATTCCAATGGCCCCATACACTGCCTCTCGCAGGGCGGCTGCATCTGACATGCCAGAGCCATTAATGATCTCGCTGTTTTCGGTTTCTTTCAGCATATCCAGGAGGACCGAACTAGTGGGGTCAGGGTAAGTGTCCATTAAAGCAAGCATAAGGTTTTCGCAAGCGGGTCTAAATGTACGGGTCGCACTTTGTTCTTCTTCACGAAGAGCGAACTCCTCAGGTGAGCTTTCCCACTCCTCAATATCTTCATCGCTGAGAACCATTGCTCGCATGACAATACCACGCACAACTTCATGAATACGATCATTTGACCAGAATTGTGATAAAAGTTGATGCGCGGCTTGTGCGGAGTTTGTGGTGCCAGACTCTTCGACATCACCTTGAGCAGTAATGAGCTTTCCACTTCCTCGGGGCTCCTCAGCGCTGCTGGTGAGTTTATACTCGTTGCAGTTGATCACGTTTGCAAGCATTGTCACGCTCAACACAGCTAGTTTTTCATCAAAAAAACCTTGCTGATTGTGAGTGACAAGGCATGGAGTGTTTTGCATGAACATGATACTGTTCTGGTAAGTTTTCTCAAGGACAGGTTGGAGATAGGGAACAAAACCCAGTGGCTTTTTCTCTTGAGCATCGTTAACAAGACGAAACAATGCACGGAGAGTCTTTGTGGTTGACTGAATCAGTGGTCTTGCCCGAGAGTTCAAAGTTGGATCCGTGCGCATGGTTGAGGCAGCATAGCAAAGCTGCAAGAGGTTTTGTTCAATGGGAGACGTGCAAAGTTCTTGGAATAAAACGCGGGGTTGTGGCCCAGAGGCAAAGGTCTCCTCTGACCATCCGTATGCAACAAGCACATGCATAATCTTACTTGCAGCTAAAACAACCTCGCCGCGTTCTCTATTTTCTAGAGAGTCTTGTTCAGCCCCGCGCGAAAGCATGATAGAAACCTGCTGGCTCCACAAGTTGTGTACTCCGTCAATAAGGTGGACACACAAATCACGAAATTGTTGTTTGTCAGTTGGCAGACGTTTGGTATTGAGCTCCTTAAGCACACTCAGGGTCGCTTGCAGACCTCGACGTGTCTTCAGAAGGTCTCTTTCGTCAATCAATGAAGAAAGTGCTGGGAAAAGGTCTGGCCAGGCTCGGGGCCATTCTGCGCGAGCAATGCTTGCCAGGCCGAGGTTAAGCTGTGCTGAGACTTGTTGGATCGGCTCTGCAAGACTTTGTAAGATTCTGGACTTGATTTCCGCACGGTCCTCGTTGCTAAACGAATCCTTGCGGGACCATTGTTTTTGCAGAGTATTTTTCAAGTGAACAGCTGCAAGTATACGGAGTGGGTCAGGAAGCTCTTGGCCAGCACGAGCTACAATCAAGAGTGCTGGTAAGAACCCAGGTCTACCCTGTAGGCGCCCAAGCTCTTCTTCGCCGGCTTTGCGTGTCTTCGCAAGGATTGTCAAATCAAGCAAAATTTATCCAAATATGTCCAACAAGTCATAGTCGACACAAGTTAGTCATTCGTACATTCCCCAAAGCTCTGGTTATAGAGCACATTCGTACAGCATTCTATGCACAATTTTGTTCACACGGAGCATTCTATTTGCCTTTGGCCCAAATTGGTATCATAATTGTTTGCGGCGAAGACTGCACGAAACATCGTTCAAACAATCGCCCAAACCAATCGCCAGCCAAGTATATTGAGAGTCTCTACTTACGCTTGCGTCCTGAGAGAGCGTCGCTTCTAACACGCGTGCGAGTGTATTAACCTCCATCGTGCTGATAGTGTTGCCTCGAGAACTTTCTCGCTGTGGTTTGGTACCCAGACTATCTGGATTGCTGGTTGTCCACAACGCTCCATACGTGGTAGTAGTACAGACATTCGTTCATTTTCATTGTTTTACTATCCATTATGAATGGCATTTAATCCCTTTTTATCTAATTATTCTATTTTTTATAACTTGAAAAATAATAAATAATAAATAATAATTTTAATTTTAAATAAATTACAACTGGGGCCTATTCCTCCCACTGTACCTGCAGGCTATTCAGATCACAACACTTTTGTAGCTGTTTTCAATGACAAGGGAAGTGAAAGTATTGAGATTTATATAGTAGCAAGATCACATGTAGATCAATACCTAGAAAAATTGGGGAAACCAATATAGGGGGTATGCTACGTGTGTAGCATTGACCCTATGTCTTTTGTGCTCCTTGAATTGGTGCAAGCGCTTGTTTGAAATTAGGCGAACATCATTGGACTGTATAATAGGCTGTCAAATTTAAGGAAACAGGAAACACAAGGTGAAAATAATTAAGAAGTAAAAATAACAATTTACGAAGGCATGCATGGGACATATACATCCTTTGAGGAGTATACGAGTTCGATTGCATCGAGATACTTTTCTTCCACAATGCCGCGCCTTAGTTTTAAGGTCGCTGTGAGCTCGCCTGTAGAGATACTAAAGTCCAAAGGCAATATCGTAAATTTTTGGATTTTAGCTGCGTTGGAAGGAACAACACTACCATCCAAATTAACAGTTGTGATTACATCAATGATCTTTTGAACATATTCTTGGGACTCTCTTGCTTGGTTTACCGTAGTGACTCCCTCAACAAAGTTGCGTGCTGCTGCATCAAGTTCATTGCTGCCAGGGAGCTCACCTGTAGCCCCTACAGTCTTTAAGGTCACCAAAACAATGTTATACTTGCGTTTATCACCTACCATCATGACATTAGATAGCGCAGGGCACTTGGCAAGAATTGCATCCTCGATTGGTACAGGAGCAATGTTTTCTCCTCCAGCACCAATAATAAGTTCCTTGTATCGTCCGGTGACACGAATCATCCCAACAAAGTCCATGCATCCTTTATCTCCAGAGTGCATCCAGCCCTCTTCATCAATAGCCTCACTGTTTTTCTTCCGGATTTCTTCAACATGATCAGGGCCTAACTCTGGATTCGCCATGTACCCTAGCATTATATGACGGCCGCGAAAGCAGACCTCACCTTCTTCCTCGGGCAGGGGTGCCCGAATATCTTTTGTGCGGGGGCATTCAATATTAATCGCGCTCGAATCTACAGGTTTGTCGCCATCATCGTCTGCGGGACGCAGGATTTTTATTTCAACCCCCGGTAGAGCAAATCCAACACTTCCCCATAAATGAGTGAGCGGCGTATTCATTGTTGTTGTGCCACAACATTCTGACATTCCATATAGCTCATTGATATGGATATTCAGAGACGCAAAATATTGAATAGTTGTATCTTTGAGTGGGGCTGCACCCGAGTATCCCATGCGACATCGATCCAAGCCTAATGCTTGCTTTATCTTGGCAAGAAGCTTTGCAGCAGTACTGTAACCCACAGGAATCTTTCCGGTTCCACCAAGTTGACGCTGTTCAGAAAACGTAAGAGCTTTATGTTTTGCCCAATCTGCAATCTTCCGCTTAGCACCCTTCACATTGGCGCCAACTTCAAGCATCCGTTCATGAATTTTTTCCCACACTCGTGGCACTGCTAGGAAAATTGAGGGTCGAACCAAGCAAAGACGGTCTTTCAGTGAACCAGCTTTCAAGTCATACGGTCTTGCCATTGTTGTCTCCCAGGTGAACCCAAGGTTGCCATAATCATGAACAGCAACAATGGGTATAAAAATATCTGACATTGCACCGGCGATGTGCGAAAGGGGAAGGTACGATAATGTCCTTTGAATATCGTTCGTATCAAGGAACTTTGACATTGTGAGGAATATAGATCGACATCCAAAAATTACGTTGTCATGACTGTCAAGAGAATTCGCAGTGTCCCGGAAAGAACCGTTCGTTAGTTTAGATATACCTCTTTTTCTGTGCGATCTATGCCACAGTACCTATTGAATTGAGTTATCATTGTAAACTTACCTAATCATGACTGCTTTGGGTTGCCCTGTTGTACCACTAGTAAAGATGAGATCACAACAGTCTGATGGTTTTATGGCGGCGATCCGGGCCTTCACCTCATCCTGATAATTACAGCCCAATCCTTGAAGCTCTTCCCAGTGTAGCATTTTGATTTCCGTCCCATCTGCACGAATGTAGGGGGATGAGTTTCTTGGGAACTCTGGGTTCCAGTGAACGATTGCCTTTAGATAAGGTAACTTTTCAGCAACTTCAATGAATTTTGCAGAAGCTGACATCGATTCTGCAAAGGCAATCGATGTATTTGTGAGGCGGGCTTTCCAATAAATCTGTTCGGCTGTATCACTAGGGTATATACCAGTAAAAGCGCCATGGGCGCACATAGTGGCTATAGAAGCAATGTTCCACTCCGGAGCATTACATCCAAATATACATGTTGAGTCGTACTCTTGAAATCCCAATGCACACATTCCACCTGCAACCTGTTTTGCTATTTTAAAGTATTCCACATAAGTCCACCTTGTCAAATCTTTAGGGTCAAAAGCTGGCGGGACTTTCTTCGTGACAGGGTCGAGAGGTGGGCACGGTCTTTCAACAGCAAGGGCACATCCATTTCCGTAGCCTTTTTCAACTAGTGCCTCGAAAATATGAATCAACGTAGAGGGGGGGCACAAGTCTTGTGATGCAATTCCTTTCTCTGCGAAGCTGATTGGCCTTTTCTCTGTGATCAGTGTTGTGAAGTGAGGTGCATCTTCTCGCCGATATTTGCTTAACGTTTCAGGAGGTTGTTGTGCTGGTGCAACAGGACGAGAAACCCCTCCGCCCATACTGCTTTGCTATGAGTCGGAACTCCGCACGTGTTTGCTTTATTCGTACTTCGATATGGTTTATTCTATAGGCGCGTACCTTCGCGGCTGATTGCCAGGTACGGCAACAAACAATGGCAAGGACCTTCCAGCACGGCCATTCGGGCATTGCATGTCATGAAAAGAACTTAGCCTCAGCAAAGGTACCTACCTATAAGCACGATAGTTCTCCAGTAACATCTAGATGCCTTCGATGTTTCACTGCTCCTTAGCGCGGAGTCAAAGCTCACCTTGGGGCTCTTAAGTATGTTCCTAGATTTTCCAGTAGTATGTGGACTTGTAAAATGTGTGCTTGCAGCTGATGGATTTTCCTTGACTTGCTCCAAGTAGCAAATTGGTATATTGGTTTCTTCCTGATCTCCAGAGCAAGTTGTGTTTTTTGAATAGGTGAAGGCTCCCTACAATTGCTCTCACTGTATTTGTGAATACACAGGCACAATCTGTTTTCTAGCTTTAGAAAAGAGCACATCATACATCTAGTTGTGGGCTGGGAAGAAATATTGAGAAAATGCAGAGCAAAAGGTGAGCAACTGCTTTAACGGATCGACCAGGACCCCTTCTAGGAACTAAGTAAATATAGAGATCCATTTTAGAAAAGGCCCTCATTTTTACAGATTAAAAAAAACACAAAAAAAACGTGGCAATGTTGCACACCACCTCAAAGCAATATAACTTCTTTGATGTTAAGAATGTGCATGAACTAGCGACATCTCTAGACTGAATACCCATGTTCATTTTAAAACCCTGTACACTAAAATCCAGCAACCACATGATCTTAGACGCTTGAAGTTTCTTCGTTTTCGTGTACCCAACAAAGTCCAAGTTCCAACACTAAAAATCATTTTGTCTTATTTTTTTAATTATATAAGAATCAAACTATATTTTCCTCTCTTTTAAAATAATGGAGCACAGAGGTTCCCTCATCTGAGCTTGTGACCCGGCCGTGACCCGGCCAATATCAACTGAATGAGCATATACCCTACTACCTTTCTTAAAGCTAGAGTATTACAACTCAGAACTTAAGAGAATCCCTCTAAATAAACTTAAGGGAATATGAAGCAAATTTGTCCGTTAAATCACATGTACATAGTTGCTATTAATGTTAGGGGACGTGAGCACGAGAAATAGAGATATTGTAAGTCGAATAAGTAACGCGGTAGTACTAGTTTCATCGTCTTTGGCTCCTGTTCTCCTACATTCTGGGCTAGTTTTCTTCGCCAAGGTTTCATCCCTCCTTAATACTTTTTGGAGAGTCGCGAGCTCCATTTTTCTTCGAGCTTACTCATGTTGAATGATGGCTTCTGAAGAGGAGGGGGAAGACTTTTTGCAGCGTGCTTTGGCAGCAACAGATCGTGTAGCTGTCTCTTCTGCGTTTAAAAAATTTGATGTTGATCATTCGGGACTCATCTCTGCAGACGAGTTAGGCTTGCTTTGTGCAGAGTTAGGCGTTGAGCTTGGGCCTCTGGAGCTTGAAACAACATTGCGTAAGCTTGATGCCGATGGCTCTGGCCAGATAGAACTGGCTGAATTTGAGGGATGGTGGACCGGTCGAATGGATGAGGTTCTCGGAGAGAAATTGAGCAGTATTGCAGCCCAGGGCCGGCGCGAGAATCATACCGACATTTATGTTGCCAGCTGGAACGGGCAACTGGAACTTGTAGAAGAATTTCTATCGATGGATGCCACACTTTGCCGAGCTACTGATGAGAGTGAATTTGGCGCAGGGTACACAGCCTTGCATTATGCTTCATACGCAGGTCACTTTCATATAGTTGATGCTTTGGTCAGCAAATATCGCGCTCCTGTAAATGCCACAAACGGGGCTGGCTGTACCGCTCTTTTTCTTGCAAGCCAGCAGGGTCATGCTGAAGTTGTCAAGCTCTTGTTGCGACATGGCGCTCGAGTTAATGAAACAGAACCGACACATGGGTTTTCTGCCCTTGATGTAGCCTCGAGCCCAGTTGTACGTGGGATTTTATTAGAGGAGTGTGATGACTCGCCTCCGCCAACTATCGAAAACGCCCCGCAAGTCTCATGTCCACAATTCGGCTCGTTGGAGGTGTCCTGGGAAGTCCCGAAAGTAACAAGCAAGAGCCTTCCTTTACAGAATTATATTCTCGAGCTTGCGCGAGACCCGGATAGTCACAACATCAAAAGCGAGATTTATGACGAGACTGATGATAGCGATGCAGGTAATGATGATGATGATCCATGCGAACTAGCCAGTTCTTTATCCCAATTTAAACGTGAAGTAGTTTTGCCTGGAGCTAACCCAGGAAACAGCGTGCTGACAGATCTTAAGAATCTTCCCTTTCCAATTATGGTGCGGATGGCGACCCGAAATGCTCATGGGCAATCGGAGTGGAGTCCATGGAGTGCATCTATCTCCGTTTCAGGTCCGCCTTCTGTAATTGAAGCCCCAGAGGTTCGAATTCTTAAAAAGCGAACGGTAGAGATTTCATGGTTAAAAGCGCAACCGAATGGGTGCAAAATTACAGACTATCTTTTACAAGGAGCCTTACTCCCATCAAGTGCGCTGCGTCGAGCTTCAACCAAGCCCGGTGTGTCAGGATCACTGCATAAGGAAGATATTGAGTGGGAGCCGATTGCTGTAATGCCTGCGAAAAAGTTGAGCAAAGAGCTTGAACAAATGTCTCCAGGAATTTATTCTTTCCGGCTTATCGCTCTCAATCGCATGGGTCGGTCTCAACCTGGACCACAAAGTATTACAATTCGTGTAGTATAAAGTAATAAAGTATATCATTCTTTCCCCGCTACCAGCTGAAGGATGAGGCAAACAACATCTCTGCATTGACATGACCCGGGAAACGCTATGAAATTGACAATTACGGGTTGACTAGCAAAGTTTTACACACTTCTCATGAAGCATGTTTGCAGAAGAAGGGCTTGTACAGGACACCTTGCTAGTATGACAATTACGCAAAAATATTATGAGAGCATTTGAAGACCATAACGAAAGAATAAAATAAGAAACTCACATCTGCATCGCAGATGAAATCTCGCCCAATCAATGCAGAGTCGTAGCATGAGTTCGTAATCGTACCTTCACGGATCCTGCAGAGCTAACAAGTGATTGCAGTAGTGGGTGGGTATTAAAAAAAAAAAGTTCTAGCACTTAGACCTGCTTTTGCTTGGAGAGAATGAAAGAAGCAAGTTAACCGCGGGGTCTCTCAAACATTTATCATGACGGCAAACAAAAACGCACATACTTCTCCCTTCACAAAACTATTCTTCACAACACATACAAGGAGAGACGCGAAAACAGAAAACTCAAATATACCACATGCGCTTTTGCCAGTCGTCGTGATAATGCAAGCTCTTGAAAATGTGTAAATAATCCACTGACATTCTATCGCAGAGGTTCATCGTGCAACATAATGATGACATAGCTATAACGAAAACATGCGCTACTATTTTGGGGCGAATTCCAAGACTTGAGCGGAAGAAACCCAGGGATTTAAAACAAACCCGCCTCGTACTTTGCGATACTATAAGCATCCCACGCTCATTGCACAATGCAATATTGTATCGCTCTAAAAAAATTGATGCTATGATAGTTTAAGATTGGAAGCGCCTATTAATAGTCTAACTTCTGTTGGTTATACTTACTTAATACTGTTATCCACTTTTATTTCTCACATCAATCATCGATACCATCAACTTTACTAATAAATTGACTGACGCTTCTCTATCCGCACTATCCACCTACGCCTGTTGATATTACGAACATGTATCAATGCAGCTTCAAAAGTTATCGGAAGACAAGAATCAATTGCCTGCTCTTCATAAACTGCAGCATTAGAGTCATACATTTGAGCATGGCTAACCAATCCTGTAATAGTGTAAAGTTTTGAAATAACCTTCATCTGACAAATCTAGTGGATGTTATTCAACATATACATAAAGAAGCATGAAGAAATTCTCCAATGCAGAACTATTAATAGTGTTCGCTGAATTCCAGTCAGACATGAGCGAGATCACCCACCCATGGTTGGTAAATGATCCGAATTCAAGCCAAAACATATGTTTTAGAACAATCGAATGTGCCAAGATACCTAAAGACGAGAAGCAAGATGTAAATAGAATCAAACGCAAGTAAGATGAGACAAAGCAGAAGAGAATTACGAAAAATTCGTACTCTATAGAAAGGAAGGAGACAGGTCGTAAGATGCATGGTTTGAGCAAATTACTTCCATACATGAACCCTCTCGATTTCCAAAGAGAACATTAGCATTGTTATGGTGGTGATTCGTAGAGGGCACGAGTGTCGTTTTATGAACAAACACGCTTAGTAACGGTAGGTCTCGGGCTTGCACGGCTCGTTCTCCGGGTCAATGCCGAGGTAGTCCTTCTGCTCCTGGGTGAGCTTGACGAGCTTGGCGCCGAGCTTGTCAAGGTGAAGGCGGGCGACCTCCTCATCGAGCTTCTTGGGGAGCACGTACACAGACTTCTTGTACTTTCCAGAGTTGCGCTCAGTCCAGAGCTCGACCTGGGCAAGGGTCTGGTTGGAGAAGGAGTTAGACATCACAAAGGAAGGGTGGCCAGTGGCGCAGCCCAAGTTGACAAGGCGGCCCTCAGCAAGGACAATGATGCCGTGGCCGTCCTCGAAGACGAAGCGGTCGACCTGGGGCTTGATGTTCTCGCGGGTGCACTTGGCCTGGAGAGTGCCGTACTCGATCTCGTTATCGAAGTGACCGATGTTGCAGACGATGGAGTTGTTCTTCATCTTGGACATCATCTCGAAGGTGCAGACACCCTTGTTGCCGGTGGCGGTGACAATGATATCAACGTCGCCAATGACGTCCATGGGGTCAACGACCTGGAGACCCTCCATGCAGGCCTGGAGAGCGCAGATGGGGTCGATCTCAGAAACGTAGACAATAGCGGAGTTGGACTTCATGGCCTTGGCACAGCCCTTACCGACGTCACCGTATCCGCAGATGAGAACCTTCTTACCGCAGAGCATGACATCGGTGGCACGCATGATACCGTCCGGGAGGGAGTGCTGGCAGCCGTAGAGGTTGTCGAACTTGGACTTGGTCACGGAGTCGTTGACGTTGATGGCAGGGAAGAGGAGCTTGCCCTCCTTCTCCATCTGGTAGAGACGGTGGACACCGGTGGTGGTCTCCTCAGAGACACCAACGATGCGGTCAATGATCTTGTGCCAGCGGCGGGGGTCGCGCTGGAGCTCACGCTTGAGAATGTTGAGGACGCACTTGAACTCAGCGTTGTCGGTGCTCTCAGGGTCCGGGAGGGTGCCATCAGCGGCGAACTTCTTCTCGGCCTCGATACCCTGGTGGATGAGGAGGGTGATGTCACCACCGTCGTCAACAATGACGTCAGGGCCATCGCCCTTGCCGTCATCCTCAGGCCAGGTGAGGGCGGCGAGAGAGCACTCCCAGTACTCCTCGAGGGACTCACCCTTCCAGGCGTACACGGCGGCGGTGCCGGCGACAGCAATGGCGGCGGCGGCCTGGTCCTGGGTGGAGAAGATGTTGCATGAGCACCAGCGGACGTCAGCGCCAAGAGACTGAAGGGTCTCGATGAGGACGGCGGTCTGGATGGTCATGTGGAGGGAGCCGGCAATGCGGGCGCCCTTGAGAGGCTGGTCCTTGAACTTCTCACGGCAAGCCATGAGACCGGGCATCTCAACCTCAGCGAGCTTGATCTCCTTGCGGCCGAAGTCCGCGAGGGACTCGTCCGCAATGTTGTACGGCATCTTAGCGTACTCCGCCATCTTGTCTGTGTCTTCGCTAAACTGAACGGTAGCGACTTCGAAGTGTTTCGGGTCTGCTGGAGCTCTGTTTGGATCATCCATCTTCTTCGGTCACAACCATTCTCTCAACCTTCAGATAGGGAGGTGGCTAGCTACTTAGGTAATTCTTTCAAATATTCAAAAATTCAAATATTTTTAAATCTTCAACGCTGCGCCAACAATCTCCGCTCCTCTGCTTACGCGTTGTATTTCTTCTTTTCTATTTCTTTTCCCTTTCTTTCTTCCTCTCTTTTCACAAGGTTGGTGGTGCTCGCCCTCTGCCCCCGCTCGAATCCCGTTGGTGCCCCTCTGCCTTGAAAATCACCACAGCTGTAGATGTTCTTCACCAAAGCCACTGCCTCTGACACCACTGGCAATTTTCAACAGAGGAGGTTTCAGCTTCCCTCGAGTAAATTCAAAACTATGACGTCACAAGTTGAAAAAGCTTTACTTCAACACCCTCCGTTCCACACTGTCCACTAATCAGTACGCTCCACTACCACACAAAACCCCAGTGGCTCCAGATTGCGTGGACGCGACTCACATAAAGATTCTTTCCCCTCCTCTCATATACCTCTGGCGTCACAAACTGACTCCGAAGGCCAGCTCCCCGCGTTCCCCATCTCTGTCTTCGCCATCGTCGCCACCGCGAGCGAGGCCTCCGAGGGGGCGTTCTTCTGCCCTCAGGACCACCTTCCTGTGTCCCTGTGTGCATGCAGGGCAGCGCTTTGTGCCTGAGTTGGAGGGGTGTAGGGTGGGCGTTCGTGTCGATTATCTTAGTGTGTTGCTGTGATTGAATGCGATGAATGCGCAAGGCGCCGACATTGCGCAATACAGGCTGGAACCAAGTTGTACATTCAAGGGCCTTCTCTTGATCGCGACTCTGAGCTCGACAAGCTCGCGGGCCTTCAGGTAGGCAGGCGGTTTAGCCACCTCCTCCTTCGAGAGCTCTGGGAGGAGCGGAATCTTTCTTCGCCCAGCGTGATTCGTGTATCATCGACCAGAGAATCGAAGTGGCTAGCTTTTGCAATTTGCAGTTCGATCAATTTCTTCTCCGGGTCCTTCTTTCCAGGATAGGACTTCTTAGCTGTCTCCTACTGCGAGGGTTTTGTACATCATCGTCGCGCTCTCTAGAGAAAGCGGCCTGGGCCCCTTGTGTTCTGCTCCGTTGCTTGGAGCGCTCTTCTCGTCCTTCTCCCAGCCGGTAGGCACCTAGCTCGCCACGAGGATTCCAAGGTCGCCAGGAGCTTGCTGCCTCTGCGTAGCGCGTATAACCTGCTGCAACTCGAGTTCACTGGTAGGCCGGCATCCATCAGCATCTTTTGATCTACAAAAATAAAATAAATAAAAAATAAAATAGAAATGCGAAGAAGTTCTGTCTCAGTGTGTAAAGAAAGCCCTTCGAACCGCATCGCCGACTTGGCCGGCGCTTCCTAGTTTCCAGAGCAGGGGGCGTTCAGGAGCTGCAGAGTTTTCTCCAGGCCACTTCGGAAAGAGGCTGGCTCGCGCTGCTGCGGAGCACAGCTCTGCCTGTGCGAGGTTGCGCCATCAAAGCAGAATTCCTCGCGAGGATCTTCAAGTTCACAAAGCCTCTTTTACCTACCCGCTCCTTTCCTGCTGCGAACTATTAATTAACTAAAACAAAATGAATAAGATGATTATTTAAAAAACAGAAGATAAGAAAAAGAGTAACAATTGTAGCAGTACCATAGTCTCCCTGTAGCCGGGACTAGGAGGCCACTCCTAACGACGATTTTTTCTTTTTACTGTTGGAAAGAGCCGCAAGAGTGGCTGGCTGAGAGGGCTGGAGTACTTAGGCTTACGAGTTTACACTATGAGCGGCGTAGAGCCAAGCGCCAACGAGTACGTCCTTACTTACCTAAAACTATAAAAGAGTTATCAGCAGAGGAGCTGGCTGACGACTCGAAGATGATGAGGATTCTCAGTTCGAATGATTGACTCATCGTTTACCGGGGTCTTTGGCACTCTCTGAATCGCGGGTGATTGATTGCCTGCTCAAGCTCTGCCAGGCTGTCATCAACCTTGTGCTCCTCTAGAGAGGCATGGCTGCGCACAGTTGAGTGCTCCTCCAGAGAAGAAGACCGTGTCAGGAACTCACGAGAGGGAAAGAGAGATCTTTGAAAGCCTGAGTTTCGCACAAATAAATAATTAAGTGCGCCTACCTACCTATTAAAGTTAGGCTCTCAGGCAGGCTACCTTACTTAACCTACGCACCATCCATTCACCATGTCGTTCGTTCCCTTGGACAGATGATTGAAATGATGAAGAAGAGAGGATTGAAGCTACTTGGAGTAGGATTGGCTGGTAGAAGACACGGATCTGAGTCTTTGCAGTTCAAGCGGTTGAAGTGCCGTCGCTTTTGGACTTCCCGGTTGCAGGCTTCCAGTCGTCGGCGGAGCTGCCATTTGTCCACCAAGTCTCTCTCACGAAGTCTCACGAAACGAACTCTTGCATCTGCAGAATTGTACCTACTGCTGCCTGCCAATGTCCGTTTCCCAAGACGATGATGGATGCTGTCGGCCCGGCGAATGGAGACATTCGACATTGCATCGCTCGATGGCACATAGGTCATGATGGCATTACACCATGACATTGATAAACGCGTGGGTGGTTTAGAATGGATTGATAATTCACGGTCTGCAGAGAAAGATCTTGAATGGTGCATCAACGAGTTCTTGCTCACATAGGAGAACAATCCACGAGGGTTCCTTAGCTTGAGATTCCAAAAAATGGTAGGCAGAGCGCACATACAAGGCTAATGTCCATTCTGGCGGATTCGGTGAGTTGAGAATTTCATCTGAAGACACCCAATTTTGGAGGCCATCAAAATCCTTCAAGATCGACTTGTAAGCTGATAATATGTGGCGGGTATAGGGGAACTAAATCATGAAGCATCAATGTCACCTAGAGACACGCCATTCAACAAATAGGCATCAAGATGCCGACTCCACATTTGCTGACGTCATCTATCTGCTCTCAGACAGAGGAAGGTACCGAATCTGATGTAGTTGATTGCATCCTTTTAGGATACCTCGAAGTCTCACTCAGTCAACCGCTCGATAGCTGATGTTCATTTAAATAAGATTCGGGTTGTGATGGGTAGGTAGGTAGGTAGGTAGAGAGCGGTGTCACCGATAGACCTAACCGTACGTCAATATAAAAAAGCAGAAGTAGTGGCGTCTGACTGCTGAGAGTGAATTTGAGAAGATTCATGCACTACCTACCTTCTCGGGATAAGGTAGTAGTACTGGGCAATAGTATCTCAATACGATGGAAAGAAGCGAATCTTCTGGCCTCGAATCTTCAATTATTCATCTTGTCAAAGCAGAATCTTCTGGCTGCTTTGTATTATCTTCCGGTCTCACTTATTACACAGAAGTGAGTCTGTTTTCATTTAAACAAGCAATTAGCTCACATGCTGAATGCCGAGCTGTAAGACTTTTGTTTCCACATGAATAGATTAACTAGTATCTCATTTCCCATGACAAAATCGTTCTACTTGCCATATTATCAATATCCAGATAAAGTTTGATCTAAAGGATGTTGAAGTCAAAGAACGTTTTATTCAAATCTATTAGGGTGTTATTAGTATCCAGATTATTTATCACATATCGTTCTTTCAATAATATACCAAACATAGTCTCTATACAAGAAAGATAATATGTATCAAATCAAAGAACGTTTTATTCAAATCTATTAGGGTGTTATTAGTATCCAGATTATTTGTCACATATCGTTCTTTCAATAATATACCAAACATAGGCTCTATACAAGAAGGATAATATGTATCAAATCAAAGAACGTTTCCTCAAATGACTATTGATTTAAAACCTTGTTTCTGAGCGAACCAGATACTAGATTATGGTCCCAACTTCCCTAAGTTTGGTGAGCATCATGATCACGCGCACGTTTTGCTGGAATAAGCAAGTAGGCAGCACAGAAGAACTGTGTTGAACCCTGGCGTTTTGAAGCCTGATTTCTCAAGCAAACCACTCCCTACTACTAGCGCTCCTGGTCATCTTCTCCCGAGCTCCAGAACCTACCTCACGTGTTCGTGACCTCGTTGATCGTAACAGTGGCAGTGCAAAGAACCGAACAATCATAAATCAGGGCTAAAATCGTGAAGCTCCAGTTCTCACGCTCATCCACTATTTGGCCAAACACTCGGATCAGATCTCGCTCCCCCTACGTCCGCATAAGTCGAACCGGGAGTTCACGGTTGCGCATACGGAGGCCTTGAACTCGAAGAAGGAAACATACTTCGTCGAGACAGCAACGGTGGCAACTGATTGATACTTCAGAACTGGTCTCACTACGCACGTCGTTTTCGAGCTTATTCGAAAGACAGCAAATTGCAAGACTCCGGTTCACAGAAGTTCACGGGCAAACTTTGTTTTCTTCTTTCTGTTTGTAGGTTCCTGATTTATCTGTGCTTCTTCAGCTCGGATAGGTTGTTACATAATTTTGAAATGGATGCAAACCTTGAGGTGGAGAGCGGCTCCGGCGTGGGGGATGAAACCTGGGACAGTGTGAGCTCTGGGGTTCCGTCGTCGCCCTTGGCGAGCAGTGCAAGTGCTGTAATTGCGCGTGGACGCCGGCGTCGGGAACGAGACAGAACTGTGGCAATTTTCTGGGACATTGAGAACCTTCAGGTACCTTCTTATATGGACGCCGCAAGCTTAGGCATGGCTCTTCAGGATCTAGCCCGGGGACTCTCACCGCGTGAAGATGTTGCTTTTTTTAATGCTTACATTGACACAAGCCGCCTTGGAACTCTGAACGCGAATCGTTTGTCTCAAACAGGGGTGAGCCTTATCCATAGCCCTACGGCCAAGGAAGCAGCTGACAAGGCCATCATTGTGGACCTTCTGCTGTGGATTTTGATATTTGAGCGCAATAACATGTTCATGAACGTCCAAGGAATTGAGGCACCCGAACCGTGCGTGGTTCTCATCACACAGGACCATGACTTTGAGCCCATGCTGTATAAGCTTCGCAACCAACGCGGAATCCACGTTGTCTTGATTACAGACTTTGAGCGCGTGCAGCCCCACTTCTTGAATTCTGCAGACGAAGCCTTTGACTGGCGTGAGATCCTGGCCGAAGTCCAGCCTCTCGAGTCCCGTCTGTCTTCGAGCCCGCAGTCTTCGTTCAAGTCTCTCGACTCGGACTTCGGTTCACGTCGAGGCTCATGGGGCGGCCCTTCCAGCGACCGCGAAGATCTTGCTTCAACAACTAGCTTCACTCCTGGTCAGCAACAGCAACAGCAGCAACAGCTGCAGCCCCCCCCGTCACCAAAGTCAAGACCTCGTAGCCTGGACAGCTCCAACGGGATGACGAATCTTACTTCAGGCTCCAGTCGAGATCGAAGTGCGAGTGCAAGTGTAGGGCGCAATGATAAGGAAAATTCCGATATGGGGGCGAACGCACGACAGCAGGAGAGGCAAAAGCTCTCAAAGCAAAGGCAGCAGCAGTCTGTGCAAAGTAAGGGCGCCCAGCCGCCCCCTGGCATGGAACCACACGGCATGAAAAAACGGTATTCTTCAGTACAATGCACTATGCCACATTACACCCTGCGCGATGAAATTGCAGATTTTGCACTTCGCATTCTTAAGGCTAAGGGCAAACTCACCGCAGATGTACTCCTTAGTCTGATGAAGAATCCTGCAACAGGCGGTACGGCAGATATGTATCATTTGGCTTCGCAAGATTACGGCAAGCGAATTGAAACAATCTTGGAAAAATATCCTGATCGATTTGAACTTTCCTTCAACAAGCGCTCTCAAAAAACGTGGGTAAAGCTCATTGGTGATAGCCACACTCTTCTTTGTGAGGAGCTTGCTGTATCGGCCCCACATTATACAGAAAAGGGTCCACTCAAAGATCAAGTCCCGATTCCAACACTCGTCTCTTGCAATTCTACTCAAGATGATGAGCCAGAGCACCGAGAGACTCCGGAAAGTTTGAGATCCGCAGTTTCTGAAGAAGGGGTTCCTCGTATGCGTCGCTCGCCTTCGAACTGGGACATTGCTCTAGGAGATGCTCTCGAAGATGACAGCGATGCTTGAGTATTCAACCTCGCAAGATAGCTTCCTTCCATGGTTACATTACTTCTATTGCTCTAATGTGCACCATGGCTGCAGCCTGGTGAGCTTCTTGACATTGATTTGATTGAAATATTGATATATTTGCATTTTTATGTATCCCCGTCCGATCCCCCCTTATATTGCAATCCTGTGGTCTTCTGGACACCGCATACTTTTCTGCTTCGACTCAAGAAAGTGGAATCATTGCTTTAATATTCGTTGCTGCTTACTTGTCCCCTCGCTCCCTGTTTCATGTGAGGTTCTGTTGAACAGGTGATAATCATTTTGCTTTTTTGTATAAACAAAACGCGCTGGCACTGCACTTTGTACAAAAAACGTCCACCCGTCATGTATGGCATCAATGGGGGTCGGTTTTTGGATGCACACTCGTATGGTCTCGCGTCACCGTAGCATTCGGGTGATTTAGCAGGGGAATACTGCATTAGGATTCGCTTTCGTGTCTTCTTGACAAACTCCTATTCAGACTAGTTGGCTACTACCACCACTATGCCTTAAGCCGGCCATAGCAGTGAATGCAATTGGATCAAGAGCGCTCAGCGCAGACAATGTCCTCCCTTGAATGCTGCAAATGGAGAAAAACTCACAACAATCTCCCTCCATATTGGCCGCCTCCCAAAATTCGGGCGAAAAATCCAAGTCTAAGACTGCTGACATTATGTCCAAGCAATCAGTCTGCCAGAAACTCGCTTCGAGTGGTGCTTTGTAAGCGTGATTTCCAGGTGACCTGCAGCATTTGCGAACTGATTCTAGTTTCTTTCGCACTGATGGTCTCTTATTTTAAAAAAGGAAAAAGAAGCCGTCCATCTCGAATGGAAAACACCATGTATACACATTTTCTTCGAATTGTATAGATTCAGTACCAAGCTAGAGACAGAATACATGTTAAAGATCGAATACTCTTGGTAGATCAGCTAAGATCGCTCGCAGTTCACGTGTCAACCTCGTAATACTAGCGGCTTCGTGCCTTTTGGTGACGCAAGCTACAGTTACAGCTGCCCCACGCAAGTCTGGCACAGCTTTCTTTTTGTTCTTTCTATATCAGGGAGAGGATCATGGGCACTACGCCAGAACAAGGCTTCAAGTCCTGGTTGAGGCATTTGCTTTGGCCAAGTTCTGACTTCTTTTGTTGCTCAACCGAGCTAGCCAGCACAGTTTTGAGCAGTTGAAATAGCCTTCAGCTGAGCTGAGCCTGATTTAAGGAAGGGAGGAGCTCCTCCAGGAAAACCTTCTAACTACTATAATTGCAGCTCCATCCACCTTCTGACTTTCCGTAAAAATGCCGCTTTGTCATAGCGTCTAACGTTTCGAAGTTGTCGTGGTCCTTGCTTTGGCGCGGGTATCTCTATATTGACCCTGATATCAAAACCTAGCCAAATCTCAGCTTTTCAGGGAACTTCGGCAATCTGTTTTCGTTTTCGTATAAAAAGGTTCATGAATGTCATGTAAAACACAGAAGTGCTAGGCATAGAAAGTAGAAAATATAGGTCAGCAACTGTAGAGCACCATCACTTCCATTCCCTCAAAGAACGCTGTTGTTGATACAATCAATCGAGGCGATCCAAAGGTGCAACCGACTCTGGCTAACCAAACGAAGCAGCACGGCATTATATCGTGATGTCTAAGCTTGGACTTCGCCGGTGATCGTGTTGCATGCATGAACTGTGCCACGTTCATGGTCGTTGATGCACATTCGACAATTTATACCAGGCTATTCACCTTTTTTTCTCTTTTTTCGTTTCTTTTTTTTTTCTTCTCACCGTTCCTTTTCATTCCTTTAAGGAAAGGGAGGAAACGCATGGAAATAAATACACGTAGTCATTTGCAGAGTTCGAATGACATTCTATAGCGCCATTCCATAGCCACGAACCAATGCCGATGACTCCATTTACGCCACCATAACAGCTTCATGTTGGGGGCAGCGGTCGTAGCATGGCAAAGCTACGAACTTATTCCTACATTTTCTCCATTTTCTGAAGATTGCTTTTTTTTTTCTTTCATTTTTTAAAGCTCTATGTAACTTTTAGAAATTGACAGAATTGGAAAAAGAAAAAACAAACTTTAATACTTCTCAAGCTTTCGGAATTCATTCGGCAATAAGGCCGTTCTTCCCTTCGAAACCGAAGCGCCTTGGAGGGCGTATCCCCAAAGAAAAGGCCCTTCGAGGCGTCTCGCAGGCGCCCCAAGGCTTGGATTACCCCTCCTAATCCGCGCAGACAGAGTATATGCAGCGTCGATCGATGGTCTTTGCCGCGGCCAAGACGGGCGCTGGCCGACTTCGTTTCGCACACGCTCAGCGCCTTCTCGTTGAACCCCTTCGCTGACTGTCCCCTGTGCTACAAAAAGGTCCACTTTAGTCCCTTTTTTAAACCTTTGCTCTCTCCAAACATGCGAACTCTCTAAGGCTAGGGGGGTAATCTGGGCGTGGTATGGGAGTGTTTAAACCTTTAGAGAAAGAGAGCGTCAAGTGTGGACAGCGAGATGGGAGTACTGTAGACTATAAAGAGTGGTCTACTGTGTAAGTCGAGATAGAAGTATAGTATCGAGGTGGATACAGTAGAGTAAACTTATTGTCTACTGTGTGTCTGTGGGAAGCGTCGCAGGAGGGGTATGGTTATTTCCTAAGGGTGAGTGAGTGAGAGGAAGAATAGTGATGTTTAAAAAGAAAATAGCTGAAAATAAATAGGATTGAAATGGCAATCGAACGATCAGATTAGTCAGCGGTGCTCTCAGCAGGCAGGCAGACGGCCTCTTCTAGCTCTCTCGTGAGGTCCAGGGTCTGTTCTGTTTGCACCTGGCCTCTGACCTGCGCTTATTTCCAGCACTCGTACGGCGAGTGAACCCATAGTAACTCGCCCAAATTGAAATTGTGAATCAGGATAGAAAAGGAAGAAGCACTTGAATTGATTCCCACCAAATAAACAGAGAAGAAACATCTCCGCAGGTAGCTATCTACCCTTTACAATAGGACCACATCGCGAAAAGGAGAGAAAATAAATGTGTATGATCTCATCCTATGCAGCTGCTAGCGACGCCTATTCCGGCTAAGAAAAGAAAGAAAAGAAAGAAAATGAGCATCATATTGTTCTGCATACAACAATTTCTATAGCAGGCAATTGACTAAGCTGCTCAAAGAATCAGAAAACAGCAGCGGAGTGTTACTTTGTTATCATCGTATATCTAGCCTTCTTATCAACTAAAACAAAACCAAAGAAAACCATAATTTTTAAAGAATTGTTTTGAAGAGACAGAAGTGAATGCCACAGTAATTAACCATATGGTAAATAGGGAAGTGAGCTTTTTGTTTAGTTTTTCAACTTTGAAAATGAACGAATGAAACCAAAATAAAGCGCGACAGTTCAATCGGTCGATTCTTACTCCAGTTCTCAATTGGCGCCTCTGCTCAGCTATTAAGCGGCGCTTGCAAACAGCTAGGTTGCGGAGGCGAATCGGAAAGAGCCCCGCGACGCGAATTTTCTGTCCTAGACCGTGGGAGATCCTCAGTGGCGCTGGCGACCAGGAAGCGGCCTTGCATCCACCATCCACCGATCCATTCTCTCTTCCTTCAGCATCCATCGAATCCATCTAATCCATCGTTCAACACGAATAAACTCTGCACAAGCATACCACCGCGAAAAACAAGAAGAAGAGCCTTTTCGTGGACTGAGGAACCGCTCATTGTAATCTTCAAGCTATTAGTTTGACATAAATCTCATTTGGCTCAGGTGCCCTTTCTGACAAAATTGGTTTAGGTTGGCAGCGAGGCGGAGCCTGAGGCAGTCTCGATTGAGACGATTAAGCTTTGTATCCATAGCGCCACACTGTGTATCTAAAGCACGTGCATTTTATAACCATCCGAGCTCTTTGGAACCATTTGGATTCTGTAGCATTGAACGGTTGAGGGCACTTGGCGTGCTATGGCGTCGCGAGAACCGCGGGCTAAAGACACGCTCAAGGAAAATTACCAGAAAGACGGAAACGAAGAGAGCAGCAGTGAAGACGACGAAGGTGACGGAGACGGCAAAGGTGCGTCCTTATTGCATAGAAAGGGCAGTCGTAGCCAAGGTGAGAAAGTTACAAATTTAGAGGCCTTGAGACCAGTGAGTCGAAACCCTGAAAGCCTCTCGGGCCAGCAGCATTATATTATTACTGATATGCCGTCCGGTAGAAAAACACCAAATACAACATCAAACACTGCAGTGGCCGCAACCTCGTCTGTAGCAGCTACTGCAGGCGCAACAATGCTGCAAAAGGACAAGCAGCATAAAAAGTGTCGTGGTAAAAATCGGCATATGAACGGCATGGGGGATGAAGGAAGTTTCAGGTCATTAGGGTCTTCATCAACGGTTTCTACACAGGCAAGGAAGCAAACACACTTACAAAGCACGGACTCTTCAGATGATGATTTCTCTGACTGCGCTTCGGTGGAATCCATGGAGTCATCAGCCAGTGCACTAGCAGTAAAAGAGGCGATGCGAAACAATCCATGCTTTTCACACATCCGCGACGAGATGATTAATCCTATCCCAGCACCCCAAACTAAGATCGTTCAAGATACTGTACATCTCCCCAAGTTGAAGCAGCCTGTTCCCCAGGACGCACGTACCGAGGATCTAACGACTCATCGAAAAGCGCTTCCAAAGCAGCACAAGGAGAAAAAACAACGCAATCAACAGCCTCAGCAAGGATCTCATGATCATCGTCAATCATCATGGTGGAAAAACGCTTTCCGTGGACGTCCCAGTGTAGCCCGTCTAAGTTTACGTGGTAGTCCGTGTGCTTGCCGTCTTTTATTTCAGAAGCATGGCGAGAAACACTCGCAGCTTCATGTACTATTACAGGAGTTAAGGAAACGTGGGCCTTCGGCAGGCTTTATTGACCAACTCTTTGTGGGTTCACCTTCCCCAATGCAAATTTTCTTTGGGTATTACTGCAAATGTACGCGTAAGATGCCTAGCCTTGCACAATTGTTTCTTATGCCCCAAGCAGCAGATCAAACCTCGCTGCTGGAAATCTGTCTGGCTACATTACGTGATAGCGGGTCTGGATCAGAGTGTGAACAGGACCGAATCGACCGAGAGATTATCTTAAAGAGCCTCACTACCTCCACGCGTGGTGTGAAGTCACTAATCAGCGTCTTGCTTGAAGGTGAAGAGAACATCCAGAACCCCAAAGCACCACGCTCTCTCTTGCGTCTTTTCCTGAGCGGCAAGCCATCTCTTGCCTCTTTAGTCTTGGATCGTCGTAACGAGCAACCCCGCACAACTCTCTCCGTCTTACGCGTTCTACTCGATGGCGAGCTTACAGAGGGCGACTCGTTGGCACGTATGATGGTCACAGAACCTCGGCCTTGCAGTCTGATTCGTTTTTTGCTTCTGGGCGAAGACCAAAGTAAGCCATCCTTACTGCGTTTGTTCTTAAACAATACCGAAGATCAGGATTGGCTGGTTATCCCGACCTTTGAGCGATGGACCTTAATCAATCGCCTTATGCGTCCTCATGCACATCTTAATGATGTGGTTGCGCGCCCCATGCGTCGATGGGTGCGTGAGAATAGTCTCCTCTCGGCAGGTTTTGTGGAGCTGTTCACTGTGGTTGTGCAACTCCTAGCCAATCTCATGTTTGAGCTTACATTGCCTGGCGTTGATGGATCTTCAGCTGGCAACGCTGTGCGTCTGCTTTGCCTTGGTAATGAGTCCACCGTTCAACCCATCTACCGTGTTGTCTTCTGGCGAAGCGAAGCAGGGTTGTTCGAAATCCCGACATTAGCAATGGCAGGTATCGCTGCTGGCCTTCGCATCAAAGCTGCTCCTCCAGGTCAGCAGCACGTCATGTTGCGTTGGTGGCAGAATAAAATGGTGCGTACAGTTTCCAAGCTCGAACTCACAGCGCATAAGTCTTCTGAGTGGGCGCAAACTCTCATTCGGACTGCACAGGCACTAGCTCCCGGTGGTTTGCTAGAGGTTCGATTTGTAGAGATTGCAATGGCTATTGCAACTCCTGACATGTCCCGTCGAGAGCGTGTGGAGACAATCCTCACGGAGCTTTTTGCAGGACTCGAAACTGATACTGCCTTGGCAGCCGTTTGGGATGTCCATGTAGGCGCGGTTCTTACTGAAGTCACAGATCCTGGTGTACGTAAGCTTTTGCACGCTGTGCGGTCTCGTGATTGGCAACTATTTGTTGACCTCCTCTTTACCCTAAATGTTGTTGAACCACCTTCTTTGGTGACTGTTTTCCATGATCTTGAGACCCTCGTGCACTACGCGATTGACATGTTCAAAAATGATTAAAACCAGTCAAATGCGCTCTTTGTTTGCTGAATCTTCATGGGTATCAGCAAGCTTATTTCAAAGTGTATTCAAAATGTTACAATAAAAGTTAGCAGCAGGATAAAGGTTGAAGATCCAAAGGCGTATAGATGCAGGCATGCAAAAACCTTTCATATTACAGCTCGCTCGTGCTGCTCCTTTCTAAGATCTTCTTCTTCTTCTTCTTCTTCTTTTAACGTTATTTCCTTCATCTGCACGTCAGACGCTGTTAAGTTTTTGTCTTTCAAATTTGAATAGATCAAACAGCTCAGTCTTTTTTTTTTCCTTAAAAAAAAAGGAACTATTATGGGCGCTGCGGAATTCAACTTCCTTCATACTTCTCCGCAATGAGCGTGGAGAAGTATGATGTAGTCTAGAGTAACCTAATTACTACTACACATAACTATTTATCTACAAAGAATATTACATTATTAAACATTCATGTTACCAAAGCTTTAAAATCCGCAATAACATATTTCCGGCATGGGTTACTCAATGACCTACTTCATTGACCGTCCATACCATCAAACACACCAGACAGAATAGCGCTCCACCTGGTATCATAACTGAGCTGTATTCCATTGTCTCTCCAGTTCAATCGAAGAAGAGTTCACTTTTAAAAAGAAAAGAAAACTGAATTGTGGAAGCCATAAAAGATCTCTCACAATCGTGGCTGCCCTTCTCGAGATTATTTCCATTTGTTCGCAGCCCTCATTCGCGCAAATGTATTGCTATCTTCCAGTACAGCATTCCGCGCTGAGTTTCCCTCTAGTCCTTCGCACGCATACCTTAATTTCGCGGAGTCTACATTCGCTTCACATTGCTGGCCTCAAACGAGAGGCGGTAGTAGCTTGTATTCTCTGAGTGGCCGCCCAGAACTCAATCTTCACCTTGCAAAGCAATCGCAGTTCCAAAAGTTCTTCCGCGTCGTCATCTCCACCTCCGCGGATCCATCGGCAGACAAACAAACAAACAACATAAACAAATGAACAAATAATCAAGTAACACTGGGTAACATTTAACCCCTCTTCTGTTCCGCTTCCCTGCAAATGAGTTATAGCCGTCTACAAGTGAACTATAGGGTGGTCTGCAAGTAGAGAATACAGCACCAGGGGGGACAAACCTGCCGCAGTCCGTGGGCACGCTAGCACTGTTAGAGAAAAGGATAGAAGGCGCGGGCTGCGCTTGTGCTTTCTTCCCTCTCTCTTTCTTTCTATCCTTCATCATTTCTCTCTCTCATTCCCCCTAAAACTTTGGGACCTCGCTCCAGGAGGTCCCGGCCGATCAACCCGCCTCGCGCGAAGCGGCCTCTGCGAGCTCTGGTCGGATCTGGACTGGGTTTCCAAGGCTGCAGAGGGGGTTCTCCAGCCTTGCGGAAACTCCAGGCAGAAGGTGGCATCTGCCGTCTTGGCGCGGGCCTATCTATCATCCTGACCCTCGAAAAGCATCCAAAGCAAAGCAAAGCAAAGCAAATCAGGAGGAGAACTTTGCGCCGCACGATTTGATACAAGGTTGATATGGGCGGAGACCTACCGAGGCAAAAAGCGAGAGCCAAAAAAGAAACGAATGAATGAATGAATGAATGAATGCATGCATGCATGACTATCGAAAGAAGCACGAGCCGAGCGAATCGCACTCTCGCTTCAGATTGGCCGCGGCGCTGTGGTCCCTGCTCTGGAGGCGGTCTTGCCGAGGCGGGCGGACGACCTCTCCCTCGTCCTTCCCGTCCATCATCACTACTCAGCGATCGATGTGACGATATCGTACCCGTGCATCATCAAATAAATACGCCGACGAGGGAGTAGAGGGTAGGAGCGCCCTTAGTGGTAACACTAGCAGTGGCGGATAGGCATCTCTCTCTCTCTCTATGTATGTATGTATGTATGTATGTATCTATGTGATAATAAGCAGCAGCAGAGATAGAATTAGAAGGAATCAATCAGTGCGTCAGGATCCGTGGCAGGAGAACGAAGTGGACAGGCAGGAAAGATATTGCAGGAGCAGCAGGTGCCTGGTATCTTTTGGGGTGCCGCTCTCTCTTGCTTTGGCGTCGCCATGGATCTGGTTGGGCTCTTTGGGCGCTGCGGTCTGAGCTGATTGGTTAAGGGCTGTAGCCTAACTCTCATCCTGGTGCCTCGCTTCATTTTCTCTCAATCGCTGTATTGCTTTACTGGTTTTACCCTAGCGACTGCCATAGCTACTTCTATCTGCCTGAAAGAAAGAAAGAAAGAAAGAAAGAAAGAAAGAAGAGAGAATGAATGAATGCATTCCTCTCTTTCTTTCAGTAGTCTTTCCTTGAGGTTCATTCTTCTTCTCCTTCTCCTTGTCGTCGTTTGTTTTCGGGTCTACTTTTATTAAACTTTTAATTTTAATCGTCATTCTGATCATTATGAAAAGAGTCAAACAAACAAACAAATAAACAAATAAACAAATAAATAAATTAATAAGCGAATAAATAAGCAAACAAACAAACAAACAAACAAACAAACAACAAACAAACCACTTTGGAGCCCGACCGCCGGCGCGGCGGGAGTGGCGGCTGGCCGGAGGCTGGCTGGCCGATATATTATTCGAGCGACCGAGACTTCTGAGGTGATTGAGGCATCCCTGGCCCCTTCCTGGCGTTCTGTGACTTCGCCTTTGCAGCGAGAGTGGCGATCATCGAGGCCTCTTCTTGTCTTCTTTACTAGCTCCTGCTTTTGCTGCTAGCGCACGTCCTAAGACTCTGCTAAAGCAAGCTGCAGCTATACATATAATAATAACTCATCCAATAGAGTCAATTTGATCAGATAGATTGAGATACCCGCAGAGAGTCGAGACCTCAAGGCGTGGCTAGCGTTACTTGGGGTAGTAACTTGCGAATTTGGGTAGACTAGATTTCGTGTAGTGTTTTTATCTTGCCAGGACGCAACTGAATTGCAGTTGGCTGTCAGTGTACTTTGGTCTACATTTCATAGCAGTTGATTAGAGATCTGCACAGGCGGCAAGGCATTGTGGTGTGAATTGCATTTCTTGTTGTTGGGCAAGTCAAGCAAGTTAGATCACACTATATTGCGTTAGATACCACATCTCATTTCGTTGCGCTACATAAAGGCTGATCTGACTTAAGCACCATGTACAACCAGTCCGGCGGTCGCCGCTCAGTAGCGGTGGGCGTGCCGAATCGTGGCGGCCTGACAGGATCACGGAAATCATATCCTCGAGATCTTAGTGTGGCACAAAGTTTGCAAGAACCTCGCACGTTGGCGAACTTTATGGATCTCTTTGCACCAGGAAATCGAAGCGGTTTTCTTGAGGTGAACTGCGTGCAGAGGGGACACAGCCCGCATCACGCTCAATGGAAACACAAATATGTCAAGTTAGAGGACGGTGTACTTTACTGTGCTGATGACAAGGTGTCCCCGATGGAGCAACTTGTCACAATTGACGAAGTGAATAGTGTCAAGACAGCTAGATCTTTGGAGAGTGATACCATTATCTCGTTGTCAACACCGACACAATGCTTTTACTTGCACACGAAGGATGATGCAGAGATGAAAGATTGGCTCTTGTGTTTTCATCAAACGGTCATTAACCTTCTTATCACAGAAGCTCCATCCAGTGGAGCGACGCGACAGACGGTCGCAGGGCGCTCTCAAAGTGGTGACATGGACGAAGCGCCGCGACTTTGGTCCAACTCTGAAGAGGGAGGCTTTCCCTCTCTTGTGCGTTACGGCGGTAGCGACCTAGGTCAACAGCAGCTTGGGGCCTCGGCAGCCCTCGCTATTCTGCCTACAGTGGATCGGCTTCATCAGAACGGCAATGGGAATAGTGCTGCGCCATTGCTTGATCGTTCAGCGACCCGTGATACTGGAGCTCCGATCGCATTTGGTCTCTCGTCTCCCCGTGGTGTGCCTAATCGTCGCGCATCTGCCGCGGGAGCTTATTCCCTTGATTTTGATAGTAGTTCCACGGCAAGCCCCTCTCCCACAGGCTTCCTTTCATCTAGTCCGAGTCGTATCTCCGGAGGGCGGAGGACGTCATTCAACGGCCACACCATCACAGAGTCAACTAAACGAGTGACAGAGCCTCCTTTGGAGCCTTTTCTGGGAAGCGTTTCTGATCATGGCGAAAATAATGATCTCACAAGATCAGATGCAGCTGTTTATTGGGCCCCACAACAGTCGCCTCAACATCAATATCATTCTCAGTACCAAAACCATGAGCACGACCCCCTTGATTTTAACGGTTCAGGAGGTGGATTCGGAGGTTCAGCAGGAACCTCCCAAGGCCTGGCATCTCTTTCATCGTCTAATGCACCTTCTTGGAGCACAATTTCATCTCCAAAGGCGTCCCCTGCAGCACCATTAGCTGCATCAATGAACTCCCATAAATCTACGACGCCTCCCCCAGCCCCAGCTCCAGCCCCAGCTGCCAAACCCAAATCCAAATACGTTCCACCTCATTTGCGTCATGCAGCCGGGGCCAGCGAAGCAGAGCCTGAGATTCATCATTACAGTAGTGGTGAGGAGAGCATGAGTCCTGGTCCGCGGCGGCCAAGCTTTGCGGCTGCAGCACCAAGTCCGCTCTTCTTGAGCAATGATGACATGGGGATGTTTGCCATGGAGGGTATGGGAAGTGCTGGAGGTAGCAGTGCCAATGGCGGTGCCGGAAACACAGGAGCTCAGCTACAAGGATCTTCTGATCACGCTGGGGTTGAGGGCACTGATGTCCATGCCAATAATGCCATGTTTGGTCGCCGTGCTGACATTGGTTGTCGGAATGCCATGGAGGACTTTGACGTAGGCTTTCCACGTCTTGCTGAAGGAGAGTCTCTCGGTTTTTATGCTGTGTATGATGGACACTGCGGTACACGTGTTGCAGAACTAGCAAGCCAGCATTTGCATGAGTATGCTCTGGGCCACGAAGCCATGTTTGAGGAATGGCCACACGGTGCTCGGATGGCAACTTTTGCTGCATTCGATCGTCTCGAGAATGAAATAGTCGAACTCGCCAAAGAAAGCGAAGTTCCACTTCGAGATGGGTCTTGTGCGATCGTGGCGCTTGTGCACTACCCTTCGCCAGACAGTGAGGATGCTGACGGCGTGGCGGTTGCAAATCTGGGCGATTCGCGAGCCGTCCTGTTTAGCCATCACTATGTAAGTGATTTGTCACTCGAGCACTCTCCAGCACGCGCTGATGAACGGGCGAGAATAGAAAGTATTGGGGGCTGGGTGACAGTGGAGCGTGAGATGCTGATTGAAAAATTGCACCGCATGGACTTGAATGATCCAGAAATTCGCGATCGCGCTACGCGTCGCTTTAATTATGTCGAGACTAGCCGTGTGAACGGAGAATTGGCTGTTTCTCGTGCTCTGGGTGATCTTGACTACAAGAAACCCGCGCAGGATGAGTACAGATGGTTTTTTCCAAGCAACCACGAGGCAGCCGGCCAAGCATCGTATGTCTTTGGTGATGATTTGGTCATTGCCACTCCTGAGTGGAATCACGTGCAGCTAGATGACCTGGCTAACGAGCAAGCGAACTCTGATAAGCAACGAGTCGCGGAGGATCCTACTCTTGCCGTGGGCCCTTTTCTGATTATTGCCTGTGATGGTTTATGGGATGCTATTACTAGTGAAGAGGCTGTTCAATACTGTCGCCAATGCACGAACCCTCAGCAGGCAAGTGACTTGCTCGTGGATATGGCTATTCGAATGGGTACTTCGGACAACATTACTGCGCTAGTCATTCCTCTTGCCAGGGATGCCTTTTCGCGCCCACCTGATTATGATGATCACTGCACATTTTGACTGTAACAAAATCTCATCCTGTGATTTTCAGCATGTATCCTGTTGTTGATTTTTCACCATTCTTGTCCTTTTTTATCTCTATAAACTTTGCTTAGGCGTGGTAAAACACACAGAACACCCAAGTGTTTGATTTTACCAATTCCTCCTCTGAATAATAGTCTTAAGGTTGAATGCTTCATCCATGAGATTGCACAGCTGTATTTCCTGTTGTGAAGATTCATCGTGTTGTGTATTTCCTCCACCGCACCTAAAAACCCAAAGTGAAAATGAAACTTCTAGTATCTATTATTCTTTTCTTTTTCTCTCTTCCTGTGTTTTGATCCTATCGCAATCTACTTGATTACTATCTAATGAAGTAAATGAAAGGTATCGTTAGCCTCCACACGATCGTGCAAACATCCAAGTATATTCGTGTCTTTTGTCTTTAGTCGACACCTTGCTAAAAGTTGCGAATATCATTACCCTCAATCTTTGCAAAAAAATAAATTGTCTGATCTTGAACTACTAAATTATTATTTTTTTAAATTGCGGACACTTAGTCTCACGCTGATAACCACGCCGCAAAAATTACGGCGCGATGTGGCGCCGAATTTATGGAGCGAAGCAGCCCGAATAAAAAGGATCGAGACGCCACGCAGCCGCTACTGTAGCAGTTGCTCTTGCTCCGTCTCGTGTGCTGAGCTTGGTGCTTAGCCGTGAGTGCCCGTCATTAATCTTTCTCCTACTCTTTTCTCGTCTCTGATCTGCGCGCCTTCGCCTCTCTGCAGAGGTGCCGTCGCTGCGCATTGACTGAGTCAACGCCCATTTGTTTCTTTGCTCATTTCTTCGTCGATCCGCTAAGTCGTTGTTTAGCGACACGTGTTTGCTCGCGTAGTCTCTTTATTAGCTTGAGATCTGTGCTCTTCGTTATTTTGCTTTTGCACAGTTGTCTGCACCAGTGTTTGATTTCTTAAAGAGCGGCACGGATTTCCAGCATATCTTCTCTTTTTCAACTTGGAGTCAGCCAGCAGCCAACTTTAGATTTGAGCTTCGTAATTTCGCTCCTTTCACAACAGCAAAATGTTTCCTCTCTCACTGCTCCGCGCGGCTGAGAACAGCACTGTGATGATTGAGCTCAAGAACGGCGAGACCTACGCTGGCACGCTCGTGAACTGTGACAACTTCATGAACATCAACCTGAAGGATGTCACGCTTACATCTGCCGACGGTGCCTCCTTCTTTAAGATTATGGAGTGCTATGTGCGCGGATCCACCATCAAGTACCTTCGCGTCGCTCCTGCCATGCTGGACAAGGCCGAGGAACTCGAGGCCAACAACTCGCGCCCTCGCACAGGAGGCAGCCGCGGAGGCCGGGGCCGAGGCCGGGGAGGCTATAATTCTGGCAACAATTCCGGCGGCTACCGTGAGGGTGGTCGCGGAGGATCTCGTGGAGGCCACTCATACAACAACAACAACAATAACAGCGTTAGTGGTAACTCCGATAGAAGCGGAGGTCGCGGTAGCAATGATCGTGGTCGCGGTCGCGGCAGGGGCCGTGGAGGTAACCGCGGCGGGTCAAACCGTGGCGGTCGTGGTGGAAACAACAACAGCAACAACAACAACAACAACAACAACAGGCCGAACAGAAACGACAACAACAACAACAACACTTCCTCCTCTCAGGCATAATATCTTTTATTGCATGTATTTCACATTTTCTTTTTTTGATAGAATTGTTTGAGTCTCTCTACTTGAGAGCAGTTGCTTGACAACTGCATAGTCATACGATATACACACAAGAACTTCCGAACTGAACATGCTCGAAGCGCTCATGAATAGATCGACATGATTTTAAGAATCAGTTCTCGGTTTAAAATAAAACTCTTCTTCTTTGAAGCACAACTATCTCACAGCATTTTTTTGCAGAGCAAAATTTTGACATTCTCCATGGTTTCCTACCAGACTCGGACATCAGACGTAGAGTGTGGAGCATCTAAATTGATACATAATTGGAGTATTTGTAAAATGCATGTGTTGTGGCGCACCGCCAGATTATCTTTTCGAGTTATGTGAGCCGAATTAATGATATATGTTGAAGCCCTAAAAATTCCCAGCTGCTATTCTGTTGATTTTCATGTATTGTAACACTTTAGAAGGAGTATGAAAAGATACCGACTATTGAAGAGGCAATTTCTTCTTGGAAAATTCTCTGTGGTAAAATCGAAGATACTAGGCTTGCGGGTGAGCCTTTGAAAGTAGCTCAAGTGGCCTCGGTATCTCTTGAAGACTTAAAGGTGCTTGATAGCCCTTACCTCGTGGTACAGTTTCGCTGTTTGTGTGCAAGGTAGCAGCCATTATTTCTGCACGTTTTGATCCAATGAGGCGCCCAAACCAATTCTGGGAAGTCGAGGTTTGAATGTTTGGTCTCTGGGAAGGATCAATACCAACTTGCCGTTCTGCGTTCTCAATATGCATCTCAAAAGCTTTCAGGCTTGATTCAACGTTTCGCACATAGTTTTCCGCCGCTTCGATTTCTGCAAAAACATCCTGAAGCTCTTTAAGTGGCCCTTGAGCCAACCTCTGCACTATAGATTTCGTAGCAGCCAGCCTTGCTTCTGCTAATTGAAGCCCGTTCTCCGCATCCTGTGCTCCATTTGAGGCATCAACTACCGCAAGCTCGAGCTCTCTGACAGGCTTTGGCTCTTCTTCACCTTGATCAAATCCAGTTTCTTGAGCAAGAGGTTTGTCACCTGCAGAATCCTTCACGGCTTTGAAAATAGTCCTTGCGACGGTCTCGATTTCTTTCTTTGCATCCATGCTTCCATAGAAGAGTCAAGACCCACCTTTGTTGCTTAAAACCGAAGCAGTCTGGTCATGTCCTCGATTTGCAGATTGGTTTCTGCACTACTTGGCAATTAAGAAACAAAATTAAAAACAAAGAAAAAAAGAAGAACAAATCAATAACTATAATGAAAAGAGTGAGATTATATTGAAACAGTAAACTCAATATTGCCGTTCACCGCCTTCGTTTTCGTGAATCGGGTTCGCATTAGGTACCCTTCGCGACAAGTTTAGAGTTTGTGCAACGTAATAGATTGCTATAAAGTTCTGCTACGGATCTGAGAGGATGTCCTGGGCTTCTGGCGGCGGTATGGCAGCCATGATGGCAGCCATGGGGCAGCAAGTTGGAGGAGACCGTGCAGGGCAAACAAACGGTGGAAGCTCGTCAGGGATGATGGATGGGATGTCAGAGGCAGAACACAAGGCTCACGAAATTCGAGTCGCGCGTCTCCGGGACTCTTCGACGACTGGAAGCAGGGAAGGCGAAAATTACAAGGCTGGAAATACAGCGGTTGCCAGGGCCGATTGGGCGAGCTCTTACCAAATGTGGAACGACTGGCAAGATGAGGAGATGTATCAGGAGAAGCTTGCTCGCGAGAAAGAACGTATTAATGCTGTCGAGCGTCGATCGCAAATTGCAGGATGTAACCATGATCATTCTGCGGAGCGTAATCTGGTAGAAAAATCTACACGCACTAAGCTGGACGAGTGTGCACAGTTCCGTGAGGAAGGCAACGCATGGTTTCAAGAGGGACAGTACTTCCGAGCAAGCGAAAAATACCGCCGAGTGACAGTTTGGCTTGACTACACATTTCCCTCTACCGATGAAGAACAAGAAGAAATTAATAGGGTGCATCTACCAGCACTGGTGAATCAGGCAATTTGCTTCCTGAAACTTGACGATCCAGTTCAGGCAGTTGAGCACGCTCGTCGTGCTTTGGAACTGGATCCGCAAAACATCAAGGCAATGTACTGCCGTGCAAAAGCGTACAGGCTCATGGACAACATTGATGAAGCCTCAAAGTACTTAAAAGAAGCACTTGCACTTGCGCCTGATCATTTTGAACTGCGTAAAGAGGCTGCAATGCTGCGAAACATGGCCAATCGCTACCGTGAAGATACCAAACTTCGCGCCCAGGCCATGTTTCATGGAAGCGCTGCACCTCCGGCTCCTCCATCTTCTATGCAAGGTTTGAGACATCAGCTTTTACGTATTGGGTAAGCCATTGTGCGGCTGGAGTGTTCCACGTTTTGATCAGATTTTGCATTGTGACATATATTTTACCGTGTCTGCGTGTTTCACCAATTCACGAATGTACCAAATTGAGCATTCTGTACAGAAGTTCTCCTGAGTAAATCTTAAAAAAATCAGTGTATACTTGATAAGTTCACAAAGAGAGACGAAATCTTGTAATCCACAAATTCTTCTGGACCTTTGCCCTCCCGCTCTCCGTTAGGGATGGATTGAGAGAACTAAAGGTAAAGTAATTTAGCATATGGAATTTTTTTTGAAATAGTATGTCCTATTTACTGAGAGATGAATCTAATTTACTCAAGTCAGGTAATAGGGATTGATGGTAAAGGCTTGAAAAGGCTAGAGTACACTTTAGCTTTTAGAGTAAGCAATTTGTTGTCTCTGGAACTGAGATTCAAAGGCAGACTAATTCTAGTTCTAATGACGGAACTAAGAAAGTTTGGCCTCCATTAAACACGATTGAAGATGTCAGATTAAATTGCCTCTTTAACGATCAATTCAATTCTCCACAAACACACTTTATCGAGAGTGTACGCATTATTCTGGTTCTTTGGAGTTCTCAAACCCCGGGCCTGCTTGTGTTTACATTTACAGTAGAGTGTCTATAGCTCTAGTATTGTCTTGCCTGCATTTTCTTTTGGTAGGAGATCATAGTGTAATATCAACAGAGGAATGGCCGCGAATGTTTGAAATTAGATTCTATAACCTAAATTTATTCTCTGTAGTTTTCTCTAAGCTTATTTTGTTGGTAAGAGCCCCTAAATGTTCACCAAGATTATTATGTAGTACTCATCTGTTCGTCAACATCTGTATACGTGCTAGAGGTTACTAGATCATCTAGAAGTTCTGTGCTTGTGCATTTGGGTTCACGTGACTAGCTACCTCAAATGTCCATGAACAAAACATTTCAGAGTCGAAACATCATGTCATGCAAGTTGTTTGGCTTGATGAACACTGTCTCTTATAAATACTGAAAGTATTTCAATATTTTCAAAATAGTTTTGTTCTCCAGAATGAATGAGATAGAAGGCCAACGTGTCACAAAACTGGATTTGCATTCCTGCTTGAATACTGCACCGCGTCTACTGACGATATTTATGGGCATTTGGTGCTCTTCGTTCAGCAAGATTTCGAACATAAAGCTAGTATGTTCAAATTAGATGAACCGTAAAAAGTGTATCACGTTAAAGATAGGCACGTTGACGAGCGAATGCGATTCTTGTGATTCGAATCGTTATTATTGTACATAGCACGGTTTGCAAACGCTGCATACCTTTAAGGTTATCGGAGAAAGCGAAAGCAAGGTGACCTCTCTTTACAGTTCTTGCCAACTATACTTGTAAGAAGATGGAACTTAAGAAATCTCTACATGGTAGTTTTCATTCCATAAATGGATGATAAATAATTATTCAGGTCTTTGTCAAGAAATATAGGCTAGGTGAAAAATGGCATGGCCAAGGAACCACCAAGCTCCAACCTTTTCAAGTGAAGAAAACTTTCAGTACAAACCGGCAAAGCACTTCAACCAGAAATTTGGCGTCTCAGCAAGTGCCATCTGGGAGTGGACCGATGGAAGACGCGTGCGCAACGGGCGCTTCCCCGAGTGAAGACTACCATGTTTTCCTTTTGCTTAATTCGAAAACTTTCCAGATGGCCAAAAAGTTAACAAGACGGATTAAACGCAAGACAGCTCGAATGATGTGTCGTTGGGGCCATATTAGACTCTGTGAAGGCGTGGATGTCACGATTGGCTACCAGCTACGTGCTTTCATTTTGAGCATTTGATTTTTGTCGTGGATGGCACCACATTCGTTGCATGTTTTTGAATTGTAACCCTCTCGGCATATAAAAAGTTTACACCAAGGGGAGAGCCAGGCTTTGCGAACGAGCCGGCCAGAGGCATTCTTTTGCGCTAACTATTCGAGGACATGATTTTAAAATTGTCTTCGCGTCACATGATAGTTTTGAATGAGCCTTAGCTCGACTTCATAGAAAATGCAAGGTCTATAAATTTACTAGGTTAATCGGAAGAGATAGAATAAGGATTGCTTTCGCGCGATTTTCAAAACAGGCAAATGCTTTTATCCCGGGCAAGGAAATGAAATAGCAGCAGCAGCAGCAGCTGGAGGAGGAAACTTCAAAATAGAGACATGAGTTACTTTATTATACCCGATGCGGGATGATGTACACGATGAGGAGAACCCATTTGGTCTCCTGCTGAGAATTGGTTGTGTCATTGATCGGCAGATCTGAAGTCCAATGTGCGTGGATGTTATCAGACCACACAGTTCTAGAAATTGCATAATGTAAGTGTTAAAGTGAGCCAAGGCATGGCTGTTCGATAGTAAGAGTATGTACGATTGCGACATGTGCTTGCACAGAGAAGTAGTAGAGATAAATTAACAACACCTTTGAAGGATGAGAGCAGCACTGGCGAGTGCAGCAAGTGCGTCCGCAGCACTATGTTTTCCATTGCCAGTCCGTTGGTCAAGATTCAGAGGAAGAAATTCCTTCGTATTTTGCTGCTGAGAGCCACTGTTTCCGTTGTTGTTCTCCTGTGCAGATGTTTGTTTGATATGTTGTTTTGGTGACAGAAATTGAAATTTGGTATTTGCGTTTGCTGAGCGCTCAAACGCAGACTCACGGATTTGTGCGAGGAGGTTATCACTGGACATGGCAGCCACAGTTGCGATGGAGCCGGAAGAGCTGGAGGAATCGAGTTTCTTTAACCTCCTCATTTTGTTCAATGGAGGCAAAGGTGAGCTGGACGAAGAGACAGATGGCAGAGAAGTAGTAGAGGCAGAGGAAGGGGAAGCGGTGGGGTCCACTGCATCTATGTGACCACCATAATGTGTCGGATCTAAGCCACGGTTCTGCGCCTGTGTGGAAGCCCATCGCTGGAAAGCAGAAGGCTCAGGTCCATTGCTGCTCATCAAGGGGCGCTTTCTGCTCATTTCGTGGCTCTTGAACTTCGCCTGAACATTAGCAAAAGCAGTAAAGGAATTTGTGTTGCTGTTTCTCTGAGTCTGGCATGCTCTCTGGTTGAATGCCTGGAATGGGTTTTGCACGAGTGAAAGACCTGCCTTGCGTCTTGCCAACACAACCCTGATATGACGGAGAATTTGAATGGGCAATCCGAGGGCCATGAGTTCTTGGTCAGAGGCCATGTCCAGGTTGGTGCTTGTAACGTAGCCAAATTGGGAAAGCTGGGTCGCAAGCATGATAAGCTGAGGTCTACTCTGCTGTACCTGCATTGCTACAATGTCTTCGTTAACAGGCATGCCCTGCTGCAACATCGCGTCAATACAATCAAGCACAAGGGCTTCTTGAAGAACATGGAGGCCAAGCTGTGGGCTTGTCTTCTTCTGATTTGGTGACCTCAATGCTGAGGCTTGGCTGGCAAAGGAGTTGTTCATGGTGTCTAGAGGCTACAGAGCGTGGGTTTGATCAATATCTGTTCCTTCAGTTCCTGTACCTCGTCGAGATGGTTTACTTACGCGGTCCGTAAAGCCTTTTCTCGTAGTAGTATCGTCACGGTGAGCGCAATCAGTTATAACAAGACTCTGAGGGTGTGCGCAAGTTCAAGTGATAAGTCCCAGTTCTCCTTTTATTCGAAAGCGAAAAGTCAGCCGAGCAATAGAAGTGTTGATGTCTGCCTGTAATATGTATTTCCACGTTCACGAGAAGGCAACCACTGAGAGTTCCGCTGAAGAAAAGCGTAGTCTTCGTTGTATCAAAGCACTACCCGTTCACAGTATTGAGTACCTGGAGTCTCTCCTCTTCTATGACCTAGTCAGTACTTATGGGGAGCAGACTCACAGATGCCTCAGTCACTGATCAATTGCGTGGGTTCTCGCTGCTGCTGCTGCTGTTGCTGCGTACGCGCGCGAACTGACTCCGTCCGATGTTGTCAAGCCGGGTTGAGCCACAAGAAGGCAAAACAGAGTTGAAGTGGTGTGATTGATAGGCGTGATTCTATATTATGCCTAAACGAGATGGTAAGTCACGAGGACTTGTGGCGGCACCGAGTTGAGTTGAGTGTTTGTTTGCAATAAATTTGCTGAGTTGCCTGTCTACCTTTTTTAATGTTAATTTCATTTTTTAAAAATCTTCTTTTCTTTCCAAAAGGGAAAAGAATGGTTTTTCTCAATTATTAGCTTGGTTCTATAGTTCTCAAATTTTGCACTATGACCTTTTTAGTAGTTTTCATTTTTAAAATATGTATGAAAGTTGTATTTACCTTTCAAGGCAAAGAAGAGTACTTTGACTACTGCTTTAATTTTAAAAGTTAAAAAGAGTGAGAGCAAGAAGAGGTCTTAGTTGGCTATTAATAACACTTACATTGAGCGTTTCTTTGGGAAAAACAATCATGGGGTATAAAATTTATTTTTCTTTCAGTTTTAGCAGTCCTCCTCACGGAGAAACTTGAAATAAGATTATATTTTTATTAACCCAATGAATGAAAAGTAGTTCTTCGGTGATGCTGGCAAGAAAGGCCAACTTTCTTACGAAAGAGGGGGTGGAAGTTAGTTAAACTTTAAACGCTGTCTATCAGTTTAGCTAAGAAAGAAAATAATTGATACCATGAGAGATCTTGAGAAGCACCATAACCAGAAGCTTGAGAGCTGTAGACAAGACAATATTTCAATATTTAATTATATTCTGCTGCCTTCAGCAAATCCGCAAAAAAAATGACTACGATTGTAGCTATCTTTTGGAAGAAAATGATGCTTGGGAGGAGACAGCTTTATGGCTTCCCGCAGGAGTGTGTGTGGCTGGCATTAGTATGCGAAAGAATAAAAACCTTTCAGATTAATTAGGGTAATTTCACTTTTAAAAATATATATGTCTTTTAAACTTTAAACTATAGCTAAATTAATAATAAAATTGAGAATGTTAGAGTAGGATGATTGATCAATGATCTTCCAATTAGAGCTCATTGAAGAAGAACTTTTTTATGAGAAGTTTTTTCTTTGCACGAGTTTTGATTAATTATACAGGTTCTTTGGATATGCCACTGAGAAGAGAACTGAGTAGGGAAATAAATACATTTCGAAGCTGGAAAATAAATAAAATAGTCCAAGTCTCGTTTCTGACATATTTAACCAAAAAACATGAGAGAAATTGAAGAAGAAGAAGAAGAATAATTTAAATACATATCTATCTATATTCAAACTAGACAGTGTTACAGTGAACCAATTTATCTCAAGTCCTGCTCTCCTTAATGTATTATTCTTTCTCTTTCAAAGAAGTCACTCTTAGACTCCTACAATAATGTTTTCAGTTTTGTTGAAGTCCTGTTTGGTAAGCAATGGAAGGTTGTGTAGAGAGCGTATATTGGCGTTTGGCAATCTCTCTGTTGACCTAAAGAGCTTATTGGGTTGAGTCGCCAGCATGAGGAAGGCCAACGCAATGAATTTCTCTATGGTGCATAGTTTTACGGCGAGGTTTATAATTAGATAATAAAAGTAACAGTTAAAATAATACTAGTGTAGAAATGAGTGCCTATTTATTTAAATTCTGTAGGTATTTTTGATTTTATTTTTGAAAGATAAAAAAATTGATGTTTAAAACAGCTTTCATAAGCATCCTAAAGTGCTTTATGGATCATAAATTCTATAAGCTGGTTTGAAAAACCCTCTCCCTTCTCAGTTGCGCCTCCAGCCTTCTCAGAATCATTATGTTAACCTTTACATCATGAGCCTGCGCTGCCAAACTTTACAACAAGAATCTGGTAATTGAGCGAGATAAGTTTCTGGAAGCGCTTTGTAATCGAGAGAGGACGACGGAGGTTGAGAAATCAAAATGTTTCCTTCTTTCAAAATATTGAAAAGTATGGTAGTATTATAAAAAATAGAATCGAAGCAAGATGGTAGAGATGTCTCAATGTAACTTATTAGTACTTTTTAGCTTCTGCCGCTTCATACAGAAGAGTAACTTCCGTTCCGGAATTACATTTATTACATTCAACAAACAAAAAAAGTAAAAACAAAGAAATAAAATTCTATCACCACCACGAAATCATGGTAGCAGAAATACCCAAAGTGTAATTTAATATTTAAATATAAAAGTACCTACCACACACTTGGAAAGAAGGGCACAACGCCACCAAACATCTTTATCAGTCTTTATCATTTTCATTAGTTACTTTCTATGCTGAAAGACGAAACGAGGACGCTGTGGGCTTGTCCGGGATAAGTGATCTTTCGAGCGATGAACGAATAAAAAGAAGCGATGCGACAGTTCTTTGCATCCTCTCAAACCAACACATTACGCTGTAGAGCAGCCCTCGTTTTTACCAAGAATCTGCTGCCTCTTCGAGGTAGAGGAGAGAGATATGGTGAGTATGCTCTAAGCTCTTCGTTTTGAGGCTTTTCATTTCACGAGTCACCCTTGTAAGCTCGATAGGGTATTATTTTCAAACCTCATTAATTTAAGTCATGTTTACGTACTGTTATGCTAAACAGTAGCGAGGGGGTGCGCTAGAGCGAACTTTTTGACGTGAACGACTAAAGCCCTCTGGATGATTCGAAGATAGTCCTTCGATAGATGTGCGAAGAAGAGAAGGGGATTTGACTGAGTTCCTTGAGACCCATTTCTGCTCAATGCCTCTGCAGAGGCGGGGCTTAGCGCCGTTCTCTCGTGCTGCATGAGAGGCATTAGCGATCGATGGGATGGGTGGAGGCTTAATTAATCTCTCCGACTAAACTTATATGACTTTTGAATTCAAGGTAAAGGTGGAGGATTCCTTTTAAAACGAACTTTAATGCACTAAAAGAGAGAGAGAGAGAGAGAGTCAAAACTAGTTCTATTCAAAGAAAGTAAAAAGTGAGTCTCTAGCAAGGAAACCTAAAATAACTGAAAAAAAGACATTTAATCAGTCTTAAGATCACACCAGTATTAACAATAGCGCTAGAGCTGAAAGTTTTACCATCCAGGTAGAAAGTTTTTTCACAGCTGGTTCTAGCGTTACTCCAAGCAAGGCCTAGCCAGCCATACATTTAATCGCACCTTTACATGGTATTAAACTAATGAAAGACTTATGCGACGAATAGGCGTATGTATATACATGACTAATTTTTGACAAATGGAAACTAATTAACAAATAAATTAGAAAAGAAGAGGAGAAAAGAAGTAAGGGGGCTGCAACTAGCAGAGATAGTATTAACTCTAGTAGCTGCCGACTTATCTATTCAATGACTTTGAAGTGAGAACGATATGATGACGAATATTGACGATGCTGCAGAATCCACTGGACTGGCAATTCGGTGCTCCGGACGGTCTGTCATAACAATCTACTGATCAAGAGAGAGGTCGCTTCTTTCTCGTTGCAGCCTACTCTTCAAATCGTCCTTTGTATAGGGACTGTGCGTCGTCTCCTCGAAAAGTCTGTGCGTCGCCTCCTTCAACTTCATGAGTCGCGCTTTTCTGGAGAATTTCGCACACTGGTTCGATGTCTTGCCAATCTTTGTGTTGTCTACGTAGGTAGAGCTTGAAGATAATGCAGTGCTTGCTTTTACTTTTTATAAAACTACAAAAATAGCAATAAGAATAACAATGCCTTGTTGGATTGTTGATTTGTTTGCATGTTTATTGGTCTGCTTGCTCGTTGTTAGAGTTCCATGCGAAAGTCAAAGCGAAGAACTCGTGATTTGTGGGGGAGTGGATGCCTCCGAGATCTTGTCTTCTTTTTCTCAAAGAAAAGATTGTGGCGGAGTGGTATCCTCATTTCGACAGCGATTGTTTCTGGCTGTCCAAGGTTTATTTCTTTTCAGAGTTTGATATCTCTTGTTGCACGTCCTTTACTTCATGAGTCCTTCCTCCTCGCACAAACGTTCACGGAGTCCAGAGTAAATAAATGTTTATAGTTCTGTGACTGCGGCGTGAATGCAATTTGATTAATCTTACGCACCACATCATCGGTTGTGGCTGCACGATCTTTCTACAAGTTGGTCTATTTCCATCATGTGATTTTCCTCCCTCCGCAAAAGATAAAAGCAAACAAAACAGAAAGATCACTCGGAATCGTTAGATTGTTGAATGGATTGTCAGGTAATTCAATACCTACGTAGTAATACCACACACCTAATGAGAGCAAACTACTCGAAAGACCTATTTTTATCCATCCCTAGTAACGTAGGTTAAGGAATACTTCATCATGGTCAGTGAGGTCAAACTATTTTTTAAAATAAAATTAATATTTCTAAATTTGTTTTTTATGTTAATAGAAACTCAAGAAAATCAAATGCAAATGAATATGAATATGTAGTACTGGTAGTGTACTATCTAGCTAATTTGAATAAACATCAATAGGAGCTGGTGTTAAAGACTAGGTACCAAGTCCAGAGATGATTATGGTATTTTCTAGCTTCTTTTGTTTAAAAGAAAAGAATAGAAAAGAAACACCAGTGAGATAAATTTAACTAAGCAGAGAATAGGAAGTGAAAGTGGGGACGACTCACTCTTCCATAAATCTGATTGTCTAAGTCATTACGCGGTGTCTCAGAATTGTAAACTCTTGAACTCAAGATACAGGGAGGAGGTATTCTTTTCAGCTTAGGTATAAACAAAAAGTGGTGTAGGCATATCTGTAGCTCTCTGTAGCTGATTTTATCTCCTTTCTTTGCTAATACGCTTCTGTGAATGCATGAAGAACATTTGTTCGCATCAAATTAACAAAGCTACTAAATGGTCGAAGATCATTAATTCCTAAGATGAAGTTGAGGTGAGCTCATACTGGGTATTGTCTTAGCGAATGAGATGAAGTTTTATACATGAATCCGGTATTTTAAGAACTGATGCCCATGACAATTCCTCTGTGCTACGCAGTGTTTCCCAATGGCCTACTCTATATCCAAAGCATATTTAAGAGTGAAACCCTAAAGTGATAGTCTCAGATCAGAGTTAGTCTTGGCATCACTCCTTCAAAACTGCGCTTGGCAGGAGGTGTCATTTGATATGAAGTTTGATAAGGCTGCAAATCCTGAAAGAACTGAATAAATGTGCTGCAAGCTGCTGCAATTATGCTCAATTGCAAACCACTGCGCAAGAATCGGTAGAAAGCGATTGAAGCTTTCGACAGCTGCTGCCTCCCTTTGAGCTGCCAGTATACACCCGCATTCGACAACATTATATTTATACTGCCAGAATATGTGTTTCTGTTCGAGAAATCTGCGAAGCCACGAACCTCCATAATTTCTGTACTGCTTCTGCCTAATGGATGGCAGGTCAGCGCCTCTTCTGCTCTGGCATTCTTGGGTCCGTGTGACTCACTCGATGATCGACATATGGGTTGATTCATTGATTCATTGACACCATCGCCACAGCCATTAGTTCTCAATGTCCTCTGCTTCAAACCTGCATAGAAGATCTATCTCGGCAGTTTGTACAATAGCTACGTAGGTACTTAGTGCCATTAGTTCTCAATGTCCTCTGCTTCAAACCTGCATAGAAGATCTATCTCGGCAGTTTGTACAATAGCTACGTAGGTACTTAGTATTATGATCAGTGTGTCTCGTGCCAGCCAGGCGTTCAACGGGATCGCAATCACAATCCGAACAAGCTAGTGGCTACTCCTAGCCAGGCTGCTAGCAGCTCCTACCGTACATGCTACTCCTCGTTCTTCTCTCTTTCTCTTTCTCTTTCTCAAAACAAGACAAGACAGATTCTTATCCAATTTCTCTTTCTTTTTTTTAATTAAAAAAATTAAATTAAAAATAAGACTTCAGAGAGGACTTTTTTTAGTGTTGGTTGTCAATCAATCGAGGAGGAGAAAAAGTCAAAGCCAACGTCAAAGTGAAAGAAGGTCAGAGGCTGCTCGCTTCATCGTCTGTTCAAGCGGCGAGGACCTTCGCCGAATGCGTGACTTACGATGGACCTTGTTTGACCCAGTGCGGTAAGCTTTGTGCTCGAGCCAAAGAAACCAGCGGGGCCAGGGAAGGGAAGAGCCCCTTGATCGAGAAGCTTTGGTCCTTGAACGGGCGCGACGGTGACACTATGACTATTGTGAAATTCATAGCTATCTAACTCGTACTGTGTTCTGCATGCTTTCTCGAGTAAGTTCTGCTGTTTCTTGCGATGTCGTCGACAGGGCATTAGTGAGTCGAATCTTTCAATACCTACTACGAGTTCCTCCTTACTTAGGCTTTTGCTTATTTTCAAACGAACTCCTTTCCTGTTCATGGCGTACTTTCAATCAGTGATTACCTCATGAACATGATGAGACAGAAAAAAAAAATGTATATTTTAATCAAAGAAAAAGAGAAAACAAACAAACAAACAAACAAACAAACAAACAAACAAACAAACAAACAAACAAACACATGAATGAATGATGCGTCTTGATGAGCAGGAATGCTTTCATCAGACACGTAAGGCCCTCTTGTCCAATAAAAAGAGAAGAACGAACTGGTTCCAAGATGAGATTTATGCCCCTCCTTAGCTCGAGAAGAAAAGACACGAGCGAGGACACAAAGGAAAGATGAAGCGAACGAAGCAAGGAATTAAGGAAGAAAGGAAGGAAGAAAGGAAGGAAGGAAGGAAGGAAGGAAGGAAGGAAGGAAGGAAGGAAGAAGTGCAGAAAGAAAGAATAAAAGAGGAGGTGCCTCGCGCATACTTCCAATGTCCGCGACTAACTGAGGGGAGCAGTCGGTCGGAAAAATAATAGTCTTTGCCCTTTCAGTGCCAGTCAGCCGGTACTTTTTAGACGTAGTAACGTGTTATTCTCTCTATGTTTGCTCGATTCGCTCTATCCCACTCACTCGCTCGCCCCCTCGTTCCAAATCAACCAACGAATATCAATCATTCAATCGATCAGTCTTTTCATCTTCTTTAAAGATATCTACCATACTTTTTTGAAAAAGAAAAAGAGAGAAGAAATTAAAAATGCAGATATGACCAACTTACTGTTTCGAGGAGAAGGAGAGGGAAACGTTGCTCGATTCGGGACTCCACTCCAAAGAATAGAGAACGTTTGCAGAGTTGCCGTTGGTGCTGCATCGCATCAGCATCCATCGCAACGAAAGAGATCGTGTCACGGGGGTCTCAACTGTGCTTCGAATCAATCTCGTTAATTTTATTTGGATAGAAAACTCGGGGTCGAAAGAAGCAGCAGTGCTTTCTTTTTCAAAAGATACACGTGAAAGGGACAAAAGAGATGGCAAAAGAATGCAAGAGTGGCCAGAACAGCGCAATATACGTTCCTCGGAGATCGAGGGCGACGACGAACAAACACTAAGAATGGCGCAAGATATCTCGAGATAGTACAACATACAGGACCTACCAAGGTTTTGTTTGAGGAGCAACAGCTATTTGCACGATCGATTTTCTTTTTCAAAAAGAAAAAGAAAAAGAAAGAAAAAAGAGAATCAAATAATAATCGAAACACTTTCATACGAATTAATTCTTCTATATCTTCTTCATGTATACATAAGCACTGGTGTTTCTATATTCTCTACAAAGCCTAGTATGGAAGGTGAGAAGACAAGCCCTCGCCGCTTTGGGCCGCATCTCAAACCATCTATCTCTTGCAAATTTCCATCCTCAATAAACACAACAGGATAAAAATTGGAAAGAGATTTCCTCACCGTTTACAACGAAAAGAAATAAACCAACATTTATGAAGAGGAAGGAGTGGGTGAGACGCTTCAGAGAAGAGCCACCTCTAAACAGCTCGAAATACATGCGCCTAACTAGAATAAAAGAAAGAACTATTTAGGCGGACGGATCGACTCGACTCTCGAGCGTGTGAACAGCACACCTGCCTATGTTTTACTATATAGTGTGATCCGAACCAAGTTTCAAAAGTATGTTTTCATTTGTTTGGTTCATTTCGCTATGTTATATTACATATTCATCCTAGAGGTGGAGTGTGCGTAGCAACATGATAAGCACCTCACTAATACGTTGAGCACAAGGAGACGCAGACTCATGTTAAACAGACCTAGAGTTGATTGACTGGATCAATCACTGCAGCGGATTGAACCAACCACATCCCATAAACAAGGCAAAAGCCAAAGGCGAGCGAGCGAGAGCGTATTAATTTGTGTGATAGGAGGCAGTCGGGTCAACTCGAGTCACTTTGAGCTACTTTTCGATTGGTTCGCGTGGCCTGTTGTAACGCCCGTAGTGAAAATGCCAGGCAGTCTTTTCTTATTGAAGAGCCCTAGGGTACTAGATAATTTCTTTTATTTCTTGCATAAGTTTGCAATTTGGTGAGCTGACCAAAGAAAAGGTGTCAGTATGTCGATTAAAGCTTTTTTCTTCTTTCTTCTTTAAAAATTATTTTTAAATTAATTATCTACTAAATTAGTAGACCTTTTTATTTTATTTTTTTCAAAATGAAGATTAATAGTGCTGAGTGGAGGAGGGAGTATAACAGTGTTGATGCGAATCCAAACGACCCGTTTAAAATGCTGTAAGCAAAGACGTAAGCAGGGTGCTGAAAATTTTGAGCACTCTGATTTGATCGTCATCGAGAATCCATCACCATTACTGCAGGTTCTTTCCTCCTTCTTCATGAAATTTAATCGCGACAATATCATCTTCTCTCTTCAGAATTTCGCTGATTGTTTTGCTCATTAACTTTTTAAAAATAAAGTAAAGGAATTACTACATCCTTCCTAAACAAACGCAAATGAACGAAATAATAGTCTCTTCTTCGTGTAAAATTGAAGTTCGATGATAACAAAGAAAGGCCAAGAAAGCGTAATAGGATTCCTAAGTATATAGTTTTGTAACCTCTGTTACTCAGTAATGAACCTGCAACTATTATAAAGGAGATTAAATTTTACTTTCAGATTAGAAGATCATATCTCGTCTCCCATTCTTTTATTTCATTTGTGGGCAACTTACTTGGAAAGCTTTTTTGTGTTAGACTTTCATGTGCCCTAAAATTGGCGGGGACATGCCTGAAGACATTCCGCATTCCTTTACGTACATGGGCTTGAACCTGTAAAAGCCTCAACCAAAAGTGGCCACTCGTGCAAACAAATATTATACAATAACAAACCACTGACAAAGGAGGAAACACCTGAGGCAAAGCAAAGTCATCATGGTCTTCTTCGTTCCTTGTTACTCTTAACAATAAAACAAAACAAAACAAAACAAAACATCTTCTTTATGAATTTTCTATCTATAAATCCTCAAATACCAAATCGAAGAGAGAGGAAGGAAGAGTCCTGCTGCCTACTCATACCCTCTATATTGTTTCATTGCTACTGAACTATTAAGCTTCTGCAAACATTCCTCTTTCATGACACATTGCTTCCAAGAAGGGCGAAGACACGGAAACGGAGGAAAGGGCGAAGACATGTGAGAACAATTTGCGTTCTCACGCACTTGCCAGTGGACGCTCGCCTTGGCGTGTGGCAACTACCCTAAACTCTACCCCAGGGTCTCATTTGCCCTGCTAGCAACGGCGACCCCCTCGCTCGAGTATGAGTTTGGTATAAGTAAAGCTAAACAGCTATAGCTGGTTACTGCTTCAGTCGAACTTATTTGTATCTCGATGAGGCCCATGTTTCTGTGATGAGACTGCTGCTAACTAGTTTTTGAAAGCTTTCTTTTTATGGGCCACCGAACAATATAGCTTAGCTTGCTTGCTAGTGAGAGACCGGTGATTCTTTTATCAGTTATTTTATCATTGATCGGTTCTGTATTATTTGCTAATGCAAGCTTTGGTTGTATCAATCGAGGAAGGTGGCCTTTAGCCCTCTAACCTCAGCAGTTAAACGTCTTCAGCTACTCTTATGTATCATTCAGAAATTGAAGGGTAAGCACTAAGATTTTATGTTAAAAATAGGTTTTTAAAAAACAAATTTCTTTGAATGAAAAATTTGATTTAAAAAAATAGCCTAAGAACTGATATAGTATCTACCTATGGAGAAGGACCAAAGAGTGTGGAAAGGCCACGAGCCCATGCATGTGTCTATATGTGTCTGTTTATTCATTTTGATCCTCAATAATAAATATGTCCGCACCACTGCAAATCATATGTTACTTATTGCCGCTGCATAGTGAGTGTGTGCCTTCAGAGGCCTCTTAATGCATATACCGACGTTCAAAGAATCTTTCTTTGATTCGCGATTGCTTGTGGACACGCTTCACATTTTTGTAAAGGGAGGAAGGCGCTGTGGCTTCTTAAAGTTGTTTGTGCTTTTCCATTCTTCCTCATGATTCTAATTCATGTTTTTTTTAAAATATTTAAAAAAGAGGTTCACCATGAGTCTCATGATGAATACTTACTTTTGGGTGTCTACAGCGTTGGTAGCCTGGTACCTACGTGTTATACTACTACTATTTTGAAGAGAAAACCCCTCTTTAGCCATCTCTTCGTCTGGTGACCCTAGGAGGTCAGACTATGATGTTTTATCTGCAGTTACTGGTTACTAAAGGCAGTTGCTGAAGAGACCTTCTTGTACTTCTAACATTTGCAATATTTCATGAGAAGGAACTTCGTTTGAAGAGAGTGTTGTGGTAGATATACAGATACACATATACATATATGCTATACTTAGTGAGCCGAGTAGACCTACTTTTTTGTTTAGAAATACCGATTTTTAGATTCTGAAGAAATACGCAATTTGGAATCAACCATCATTTACTGCTAAAGTCCACGCGGTGATCCGATTCTCCATCACGCCTAATCCCGCTCATCCCCGTGACCAGGAAGAGAACAGGCAACCAATGAGCGGCGCAAAAGAAAAATACATGAGCTATCAATATCTCTCTCTATTGCGACAATTTTCTTTCTTCGTCCAAACGATTGTTAATCCTGTTTCTTTTTCTTTTTTCTTACTTTCTTACCTTCTAAACCAAACCCAAGTTAAAAGAGAATTTAAAATCTTACGTTTGCTTGTAATATATCCCACAATCTCCAACCAAAGTGATTCTAACAGGTCACTTCCTCCTCACTGGTAGGTAGACAGGTAGGTATTTTCGTCATCGTCACTAAGTTGAACTTCTTCTTCTCCTTCTTTTTCTTTCAAAGGCAACCTACTCCTAGCCACCCTGCTATCCACGCCTAGCGAGTGTGCTTCATCCAAAGTGTTAGTACCCGTGTCATCATACTAACACTATGAGAGTCAGGACGTCGTCTGGGCCACTGCAGTCCAAAAAGCAGGAGCGGTTTCAGTGCACTTTTTAAATCACTTGTTCGTGCGAGCCTTACGTGAAGATTAATCTTTTCCTTAGGTCACCTACGTCTAAGTGAGCTTAGCTAGCTGAGCAAATCTCTTCATCATCGAGCGATGATTGAGTGGATAGATAATAGATAGATAGATAGATAGATAGATAGATAGAGCTCAAGCGACAAAGGAAGTGAAGTGGCGTTTTGATGGAATGATGAGCGATAATAGTTGCAGCGAAATCGCCACAGGCCGAGCTCATTGCCGCTGCGCTCGAAGCTCTTCTTCGAACTGCAGCTTCAGTTGGTTGTTGCGGATGAAGCTTGGAAAGTAGATAGATGGTTTCCCATGCGCCCATCTGTCTCCACATCAATCGACACTGCAGAAGCAGCGACTCCCAGTTGAACGTTTTCTCTCCTCAAAGCAGGTTTGACGCAGAACAGAACAGCACAGAACAGAACAGAACAGAAGAGTCGCAGAAGAAAGAAAAGAAGCCCAAGGAGCATAGTTCTCCTTCGCCTGACGCTTTCATTCGCCAGTTTCCGTCTCGAGCTTTCAACCTGAAACAGAACAGGCAGCGGTATCCACTCCATGCGGTAGAGAAGAAGGGGGCGCTGCTCGCCATCCCCCGCCTCCATCTCAGCCAGCGCCGCGGCCGCGTGCAGTATAGATCGATCTGATCTGACAGGCTGCCGACACCACAACAATACGAGCCATGCGGAACTCCAGCGGAACCCTCAGATTTACCTTCCCTCGACGTGTTTTATTTGCCCAGCACACGCTCTCAACGACAAAGGAAAAGCACAGCAAACTTTCAAAGCAAAGCAAAGCAAAGCAAAACCAAACAAAACAAACTCAGCACGAAAAGGTCCTCGCAGCCAGTGGCGGCTGTCTATTTCAGGGGAGTAGGGACTCCTATCTATCTCCCTCTGTTTTCAGCTGCAGACTCCTGCGTTACGATACGCTGTGAGAGTCCTGGAAAGCAGAGCGCAGGTCTGGGCTGATCTGTTCTGTTCGTTCTGTTTTCTATTACGTTCTGTTCTGTTGTTGGAGCAAAGTAGGTTGCATGTAGGTAGGTAGGTATCTATCTATCTGCGTAGTGCGCTGACTAGTACGCTAACTAGTACGCTAACTGGCGGACAAGGTGTCTGCGTAGCGAGCATAGGGTCGCCTTTCCGCAGTCATGGAAAAAGAAGAGAGCAGAAGAGGTACAGGAAGAGAAGGCGAGACTTTCGGGTTTTCGAGGTACCTACCTGGACTTGCAGAGTAAGCATTAGTCCCGGTGCTAGCGATGTCTTCTTCGCTCGGCAGCTTTTGGAAACAAAAGTGCCAATGTTTCAAGTTACTTGGTTGATTTTCTACTTTATCCTCATTCCATGAAATGAATGAACGAGTAAGTTGAGTTGAAAAAAAGCAAGAAAAAAGAATATGTATTCATTCCTGTTTGCTTGCTCCAAGTAAGTAAGTACTTATAAAAGCACTAGCTACTAGGCGGCCGCTAGGTTAGGCGCCCTTTCAATCAAGGTGGATTGATCTCCTCGCCTGGCTGGCTGCCTGGACGTCAGCCCTGATCTGCTGCAGGGCAGAGGATGGGAATTATCAGTTAGCGGTGTCCGGAGTGCCTTGGAACGAGCCGCGATCTTTTCACACGTCACACGCCCGACTCGGGGTGCTAATACGGCGCGTCTGGCTGGAGGCGCCTTCGCACTGTTGGGTTTGTTATTCATTTATCCTTTTCTCGCTAAAACTCTTTCTCCGCATGATAACTGCTGCTAACTGCAGAGAAGAAAAACGCATTCATTATCCAGGTGTTCCTTTTCTGTTTAATTTATCGTCTTTAAATAAATGAATAAAATAATAAAAGTATATATGTATATACTGAGAGGTATTTTAGAAAAAGAGAATTTTATAGAAAAAAGAAAAGAAAAGAAAAGAAAAGAAAAGAAAGAAAAAGCACTTTCCGTCGATTAAAAAGAAATTAGAATCTCACTTGAAGGGCAAGGAGGAGTATATTCTCTCATGACTAAAGTTAAATTGGCACTAATAGAGCACTTATCGATCGTAATTTTGGTTTGTTTGTTGAGAAATGAAATGTAAGAAACCTCAGAAGCATTGCAATGTAAGAAGGGTAAATTGGTGGTTGAGTCAGGAGATATCGAAGAGAAGTGACCCCGCCAATATGATACTGGACGGTGGGGTTGTATGATTGTGGAAAATCATTTCTCCCTTTAGCCTGAGCAATGCAGCCAACGAACCCCACTGTAAGAGCATCAGAATTATGTAATTACCTACGTCTTCTTCATCATTTTAGCACTCTTCTTATGGGATACTGAATTGAAAGCGGAGTCGTAATTATCAGCTTTACCTGTTCGCTGGGTCCTTGTTTATGAAACCAGCAACTTTATAATGCAATCATAGTAGGTAGTAATCGATGTAGTGCAATGTTCAAAAGCACCCATCACCATCACAGTCAGCACCATCAGAGCTGCCTTTGGGGAAACTCGTCAAATTCGTAAATTTGCAATGGCTACAAACTGAATTTTGGAATTTGCGCAGCATGCAGTGCTGCTTTGGCATATTCTCATGCTCCATTTTGTGATGGAGCTATTTGATTGTAAATCGGCGAATGCAGAAATCCCTGTTCTGTAAGCATATATAAAAAACGGAGATGTGGACCTTTGATGCTCATACTTGCAGTATCCTGTACGGCGCCTCAAAATCAAATCGTCGAATCGTTGCAAAGCATTGTGAGGACTTTGACTCTGCACGTTGATAGAACGCTTGAGGCTTGTAGTTTCTCAGTTAAGACTTATTGCAAACTTGAAATTATCTGTGATTGGGCGATTTTCTCAGTTCTGCTATGTTCTTGTAAGTCACAATGGCTTTATCCTACACATGAAGTCATCGTATGCTCGTAAAAGTCCTGCAACCAATAGTTCTGGTAGGAAAGCACTAGATTCTCGCGCAGCTTCAAATATCAATTGGAATTGCCTTCAATTTTAATATCCTAGACCAAATGTGAAATATTGTATTGTTGCAGAAACATCACCAACCACCACCACCACCACCACCACCAACAACAACAACAACAATAACAACAATAATAATAAAAAGATAAACAAATAAAAGAACTAAGATGCCGGAAATGTGGGGGCTACTGACTTCATAGTTTCCTTTCAGAAGGCGCTGAAAACCATGTATTATGTGTGAATATGAAATTGTCTTCGTGTGTCTCCGTCTCCGTTGAGGGTAAACTCCATGTTTATATTGAGCGGTATGTGCTTGCTGACCAGCAAGTGAGCAAGGCAAGCAGGCCTCGCCAATCCCTAAATGTGCTTTTAGATCTCTCCTCATGAATCAGCAGGAGGCCTGATTTTGAGGTTTTTGTCCTATATTCACCTCTACTACTTATGATAGCCACAAGAGGAAAAGAAAAAGGAATAGAACAAGAGACTGCAATATTGCATAAACAGAGTACCCTTCATTCGCTTCTCTCTTCTCGACCGCTCATTCTGTTGTCGAAAAGTGTATTAGTTTACGACTAATATCATGAGATTTCTTCCTAGAAAGTTTCTCAACTTGAAACGACTTCTTCGATACACTTGCAAGCGTTAGCAAAATTAGACGATCACTATTAAATAATTTTTAAAATAAAAATAAAAATGTGAGCGCATTAATTGAAATAGGACAGCACTAAATTCTCCAGCTGTTAAAAGACATCCTCTTCATTCCTTTTTTCTGTATTTTTCTGTTGCGAAATTTAATTACATCGCCCCGCCGTATAACCGTATAATAGCAATACTGCTAATAGACTTAGCACGGTGGAGGAATAGATTTAACCATTGGAAGAAGGTCTCCACAATCTCTTTTTGATTTATTCATCTAGCAATTAGTCCTCAAAAGTTCCTACTAGTCAAACACCTAAACCGATTCTTTCGAAATATGGTACTTCTAATATTATTATCAGCTATAGTTATTCTTTTAAAGAAAAGAGGGAAAAAAAGAAGAGATAGAATAGCCACGATAGGCTTTTGATGGGTGAACGTGGCTTTTCATCATGAGGCGTCTACCTACCGCAGCGTGCCTAGATTTGCAGTCTGGCTGAGTTACATACCAGCGACACCTTTGAACTTCTAAGAAGTTTCAGAGTGGTGCATGTCTTTTATCTCTTCTTGCTTTGCAGCCATGATGATCGATGACCTGCGTGCTCGAGTCCTTGTCTGATCAACCAGCCACCTCTAATTTCCAGTTTTCGACCACGAATCGTTTTATTTCGAATAGATTAAAACCTTCCCTTCAATAGTATTCAAAATGAAGAGAACCTCACTTTCTTTCTCTTTTTCTTTTTTTCTGCATTAGTTTTTATTTTCGAAATGAGGTGTCCGTGTCCTTTGAATGTAAAGATTCTTTTTAAGATAAAGGACTATAGTTAGAAGTTCGTTTCTTTTGTTGATATTGATATCGAAGGGGGAAAAGAGTAAAGTAGAGTAAACATTGATTATCCGTAGGTGGGACCAGGCCTGTGCAGGAGAAATAAAAGAATGCAAAAGGACTTTTCCTCGAGAAGCCCTCACGAGGGATCCTTTCGATTTCGAGTCAAAACATCTCCGCTGCAGCTCATTACATTAGTAGTGGCACTGCTGCTCAACGTGGAAGCAAGCCCCAGCTGTTTGCGAGAGCAGCCTCAAGAAATCAGATTTTCCTTAAGGTTCCCTCAAACCTAATCTTTCAAGGAAGCGACCCTGAGCCTGAGTTGTTGTCCTCAGTCCAAACAAATCACTAAAATTCAATTCCCAGAGTCAGCCATTCGATCTTCAACAATTTGAAGACAAAGCTTTACTCTCTTCAAACCAGACAGAGATCTCTCCTCTCTCGTCAATCGATCAATCGATCAATCAATCGATCAATCAATCAATCAATCAATCAATCAATCAATCAATCAATCAATCAACCAACCAATTTGTCTTTTCCATCGATCTTTCCGCGTGGAATTAGGTACCTACCTTTTAGGAGTCCCTGACGAGTGGGGCTTTTGAAAGCACTCATCCATCCATCCATCCATCCATTCAATCAGTTAGTCGATCAGCTTTGCTTTGGCGCAGGTTTCATTCTCTCTTGTCAAGTTCTCAAGTTTAAGAAGAAGAAGAAGAAGAAGAAGAAGAAGAAGAAGAAGAAGAAGAAGAAGAAGAAGAAGAAGATCCGATTCCTGCCAGGGCCAGCAGGCGGATCCACGAGAAAGCGAGAGAGTAGAGCAGCCTCACGCACTACAAGCCAGCCCGAAGACGTAGGTCCTTCTGCGTTCCATAAACTCGTACCGCCTGCTCCCCTGCCTGCCTGCCTGCCTGCCTGCCTGCCTGCAGGAGCGAGAACACATGTTGGCACAGGAAACAGAGAAGGTGGACCGCTTGTTCGCTTTTCTCTCTCGTCCTGGATTTCCTTTTTTCTTTTTTTCGAATTCAAGTTCTTTCTCTGCCGCCGTCTATCTCTATTGCCTCTCTCTCGTAGCTGTCTAAGAAGAGATTGAGGAAGGGTCAGCAATGAGCGCGAAGAAGAGGGGCTGTTGAAAGTTTTGCCGCGTGTTTGATGGATCGTAGTCGCGGAAAAGGAAGGGGAGAAATCAAAGAAAGCCTCGGTTGGAAGAGCAAAGCTGCGCACGTCCTGTTCGGGTGCTGGCCGAAGAAGCCAAGAGTCCGCAGACAGAGCGGCGCACTCTGCAGTGGAGAGAAGCGGGGAGGAAGAAGCTACGGATGGGGGTGGATGGGTTGGCTATAACTGTATTGTTAGAATCGATGGTTTCTTCGAGGCCTTGGCAAGCAAGTTTCTCTAATTTTGATAAATCTAGCCCTCTTCATTTGAATTTTCAAGTTAGGCAACGATTCATTTTAATTGAAATTATGAAGCTACTTTTAAAAAATCAAACATAGAAAGGCGGTACAGAATCGTTAGCACTCATTTCTATCCAAGAAAAGGAAGAGTCGGAAACAACTAAGTAGGTACTCGCCCACGAAAGGGAAATAACAGAAACATGAAGAAGAAAAACAGAAAGAGAAGGAAAACAAGAAGAATGAATGGGTTGGTTGAATTGATCAGTGAGTGAGTGAGTGAGTAAGTGAGCGAGTGACTGACTGAATGAATGTTTGATTGATTGATTGACTGAGTGAGTGAGTGGGTGAGTGGGTGAGTGAGTTAGTAAGAGACAGACAGACAGAGAGAGAGAGCGACACTCTCGTTTATAAATGAGTAAGAGGCAGAAACACTTGTTTCTGGCGGATTTCCTTTCAAATATTTCGAATTTTGATTCAAAAAATTAAAAATCTTTGGTAGTTCTTCCCTCCTCTTAATCAAGTCCTGATCTTCCGATATCGTGAGTGAGAGCTAAAGGATCCACCGTCTACTTTTTTTTAAGTGTTTTGCTGCTGCTGCTGCTGCTGCTGCTGCTGATGATGATGATGATAATGATAATGATGATGATAACGATGATGATAAGGATGCCATCCACGATACAAGCGGCCCAAAATGCTCGCGTAATTAGACCGTCTACTGCCTCTCAGAAGTAAAAGGGGCCGTTGGTTTAATAACGAGCTCCGCCAAACAGAGTGCGAGCAGAATCCTCTCTGCTCGGAAAGAGAAAAGAGAAAGCGAGGCTACGCTTGCAATGAATTATGAACTGACTCACACCTGGAGACTGACTATCTGCATGTCTATCTTATCTAACTTATTATACTGTCCCTCTGCCTTTGGAGAAGAGTTTAGTTGCGCGCGAGAGCTTTCAGGGAGAATGGTGCTGTCAACTAATTCTCCGACAAAGGTTCTCTTCTACAAGCAAGTAATTTGATGCACTTTCTTTCGTTCTTGCGAAAAGCAGGGCTCGGAAATGCGAATTGGCTTGGACCTCGGTCTCCAATGCTGCGAGAACGCGCTCAAATTGGAGCGAGTCTCGAAGTCCTCGCGGCTCTAACCACTTCGACGCGAAGACTTGGCTGAGCTCGAAGATGAATCAATCAATCAATCACCATCATAAGAAGAAGAAGAAGAGGCAAAGACAAACTCTCTCTCCAAGAGCGTGGCTTATCTTTCTTTCGAAGACCATGCCCAATCCTGGAAACCCATCGAAAAAGAAGACGGCATTCTAACAGCGGCGCTTATCATCATGGCCCGCGCCACGGCGGCAATCGCTCCTCCCCGCTCGTGGTGTCCTTCACCCTCGCTGCTTTGTTTCCGTTTCTTCCTCTCACTGCTGCTGCTGCTGCTGCTGCTGCTGATGGTCCTCGAGTGACTTGCGGTTTCTTCCCGCCTTTGGTGGCAGCAGCCATACTCTTCAGGCCATCGAGCGAATTAAAAAAGGGCAAGTAAGCGCGCTTTTGAGGAAAGGCGCCTCGAGGCCTCCAGCACGAAGAGCTTCGTTCGTGGCTGCGTCCGAGTTTGTCCCAGACTGGCATGCACCCAACTAGCGAACTAACTAACTAACAAACTGAATAAACTTGGTTTGAAATTCAAGCAGTAAACTTAATTTAAAAAAATAAATCTTAAAAATAGATTATAAAAACAACCAACTCGCTAAATAACGAGCTAGATCAATGCTGAGAACAGGCGAACTTGAGAGCATGAGTGAAGGAAGAGAAGCCGCTCTGAGACCAACTATCTCACTCTGTCTGTACCTGTAAGCCGATTGGTATGGATGGGCTGAAAGTCAGTTCTGCATCGATCGACGGAGTTTTCGTGTAGATAAAAGAAGGAGGCAGAGCAGTTAATTGGCTCTATCGCATTCCATCCATTGCGACGCTGCGTCCATCGCACACAGAAGAGTGCATGCATGCATGCATCCATGGCATGGCATCGCATCGCGGCGCTTCGCGTGGCGTGGCGTGCGTGAGGTGGCGTTGCTCTCGGCAAGCCAGTGCCGGACGAGGCGAGACGAGACGTATTGACCTCGTCCAGGCAGTGCGCGTGGCACGCCACGGGGACGGCGAGGGATACGCCAGCGGCAAGAAAACATACAGAGGTACTATGCACATGAGGCCCGTGGCTGCTTCGTTTCCTTCTCATTTTCCTTCTCTCTTTTGTTTCATTATTGTTAGTTTAATCCACCGTTGATATGCGGCGTAGTGGTACCGTTTTGGCTGAGTGGCACTTACTTACTCTGTCTAAGAATGTTTTTTAATTTAAATAGAATTATATAGATATAAATAACACATTTACAATAAGATGAAAAAACTATTAATCATAAAAAGGGTTTGATGGTAGAGTCTTCCAGCGGAGACTCACTCGACCTGTACCTTAACCAGATGTAGCTAACTATAGGCGGAAAAGGAAAAGGAGATGCTGAAGCTTCCATTTTAAGCACCATCAGAGCAGGCAGACCGAATAACTCCGATGGCAGAATTCCCTCTCTCTTTATAAAGGAAGCATTGAGCTCGCAAGTGGCTCAGCGCAAAGCGAGGAAACAGGATGCCAGCATCTATCTGTTGTAGTCCCTGCACTGCGATTTACTTACCGCTCATAACTCATGATACTGTAAGTTCTGCGCATACACTCGGCAAAAGGAGGAGGGGAAAGTAAACTTATTATTAAAGAAATAAAGAGAGGGAGGGAGGGTCTTCTTCTTCTTCTCCACGAACAGTGATCCACTCTTTCTAAAACAAACTATATATTAAAACATCACTCTTTTCTCCCCTTTCATAACATAGCAGTGGTATGCAGAACTTCCTCCTGGAGTTAACTCAAACATGCGCAAGCATTAGCAGGGAAAGTACTCAAGGCGCTACAGCCGACTAACCCCACAAGTAGTAGCGCCAGCGGCGTTTGATCCGGCTGGAAAGCAAGACAGTTCAAATAGCTGGAGCAAACAACTGACTTTCCTGAGGCCGTGATCTCTCCAGCGGCGGTTGGTCTCTCCATCTCTCTCCCTCTCTCTGTCTGTCTGTCTGTTTCTCTCGAGTCGAGTCTCCTGCGCTGCAGAGCGCCTTCTGCTCAAACGCGAGAGAGAAGCGACGGATGCAGCCATGGAGCGAGCGAGAGAAACAAGAAAGCTCTAGCTGGAAAGAGACAGACACGACACGGGCTCCAGCACTTTGCAAACCGACCGATCCCTGTAAATGCGGTGTTGATTATACATGACGGTTGTAAAGAAAGAGAGGCGGCTTTTACGAGCGGCACCCGCGAGTGCTTGTACTTTTGGGGCGCTTCGATCGTTTCTCTCCTCACCGAGTCTGCTCCAGCCGAGGCTTCCCCGACAGCGTGCGCCCTTCCCGCCTCGACAGTCGCGAAGCAGGCTGGGAAAGGAAGAAACGAACGAACGAACGAACGAATGAATGAATGAATGAATGAATGAATGAATGAATGAATGAATGAATGAATGAATGGAGAGAGCGGAGAGGAAGAGGACGTCGAAAACCAATTAATTCTGCGCAGCGAATCGCAAAAACCGAGGATAAACGCAACTCCTCCCTCACCATCCAAGATATGTATGATGTGTGTGTATGTATGTACACAGTGTATCCTGGCTTTCCTTCCGCTCGAAAGTAGTAGCGCTTGGAAGGCATTCGCGGAGGAAGGACATCGGCACTTCTGGAACGCTGTGGAGCTCTAGGGAGATGCAAGACGACCCCTGCTGTGGCTTGGACGCAGCCTCTTTTCCAAGCGCTGTCTGTCTCCGTCTCTCTGCGTCTGCGTCTGTCTTCTCACGCAGCCAACGAACTGACTCCAGGACCGGCAGAGCAAACCAGAGCGAGCGAACGATACAGCAGCAGCAGCAGCAGCAGCAGCAGCAGCGATTCTTTCATCTACCACAAAAGATAGCGAAGCTGCCCTATCTTTTTTGAACATTTTTGAGCACCGTCAGTGCGAAGTGAGGGACAATCCACGCCTCTCTCCTGCTCCACCTCTCATCGTGATGCGGAAAGGAAGAAGAGAGCTAATGGGCCTTCTTTCTGCTGCCGAGGAGCGTGTAGTCAGTTTTACTGTTCCAACATATGCTCTCGCTGCTGGAGACTTGGAGAAAACCGGGATCCTCGAGAGGGAGTACGCGATAAACTGGTGCTCGAGATGCCTACTGGGTCAGAAAAGAGAAAGCTCCCGGCGAAAGGTTTCTTGGACGTGCCTCCATCTCAAGCTCGCTCTAAGTCCCTCTCTTCTTCATCCACGAAAGTATATGGACGACTACCGCTACGACTAGTGGTAGTTTCTGTTTTTTTGTTTTTGTTTTTTTAAAAGAAAACATTAGAGTTAACAAAAGTTAACATCCTAAAGAATATGAATGATCTATACTACTTTTTATTTTTTTAATATTTGGAAAAGCTTGAAACGAAAACAGCTTGTGTGGTAATTAATTATATACTGCTTTATAAACACATGCCCTGAGAAGCTGCTCACTTGCCTCCATTCTCTTCGCCGCATAGTGACAATGGCTTTGCCGTCAAACGAGATTCACGGCACCTCTCTAGCTAGCTAGAGAATTGATCAAAGCCATCCCACCGCCGCTTCTGGATAGCCTTTGGCGCTCATCATTTCATTTTCGCGTGCAGCGTCCATATTCCAACCGCGCGCTGCAGTAAGTTTCCGACTTTGGGATGATGTGATTCATGAAGGAAGCCGCCGCCTCCACTACCAGCACTCCAGCAACCTGTGACGATGATCCTGTATCTTTCTATGCTGCAATTACTGTGTAGACGGTACCTGGTTGCCGGGTAATACTCTTGCATTTATTCACTGGTTTATTCACTCATTCATTTGCTTGCTTCTGTTTGTTTGTTTGTTTGTTTGTTGTTTGATTACAATCCCATAGTTACTTTTGATGATCTTCTTCTTCTTCTTCTTCGAGGTTGCCCAAGCAAGCAAGCAAAACGCGGCCAGGCTCCTCGGAGCTGGCTCGGTCGGCGGGGCTCGCACGGTGGTTTTAGAGACGGCCAGCGACGGACTTTGCATGGGCTTGGCTTGCTTGCGTTCCCTCATTTCCGCGGGCCGGGTCACCTGGCGAATTCCCTGACAAGCTAGCTAGCTCTAGGGCACTTGGATCGACCTTCCATCGGGCGTATTGAATGCCTACCGACCACCAGGCATCGCCGGGAATGGAATGGAATCGCCCGCAGACACACGCACACACGCGCTCTCCTCTCCGTCTTAGGCTTTCTCTATTCCTATTCATTCTGCCGTTGTCTCTCTCTGGGACTCAAGAAAGACCGCCTCGAAGTCGAGCGCTAGTTAGTTTTCATGGAGCAAAGCGAAAAGCTTCAGGGCAAGTGGCAAGCTAGCTAGCTAGCTTCCACAATTTCACAAGAAGAAGCGCCTGCGAAGAGGTTAGGTTTGTTGCTGTGATAGCAGGCAGGGAAAACATCTGTGAGCAGGAAATAAATAAAATGCAGCTTAGTGGATGGGAAAGCAGAATGTAGGAAATAGTGCGTGGTCGGTCTCCTCTGCTGTTAGTTATTTCCGCGCTCCGCAACACTGACGAGGAGGTGCCTAGCTAGCCGGCTAGCTATCATCGCTAGCTAGTCGCTTCTCTTCAGTTTTTCATGGGTTCTTCTTCTCATTTCGAAGTTCCTCTCTTTCATTCTCTTGCGATTTCTCCGAGCCCTACTTCCAACTGCTCACCTGGCGTGTTTTCTCTAAACTCTTCACTTCGCTTGCTTCGAACCCCTAGTTTCCTACAGCTCCCTCACAGGAAGGAAGACCTGTTTTAATTGCAATAAAAGTATTTTAAAACGGAAGGATATTATTATTTACATTTTTTAAAATAATAAAATAAAATAAAAATTATGCAGTTTCCTGGAAGAAACCGCGGCACATTTGCCACGATAGATAAATTGCCATTTTCTCGATTACTTCTTCCTCTTGAATATGTATGTAATATTTGGAAGGTAGGAAGAAAGGAAGAAAGGCTTAACAAAAACAAATTACTCCCTAATATGATATATTATTATAAAATTAAAGTTTAAAAGAGAGAGAGATGCTAACTTCTTCATGGCTCTTCCATTCTAATCGTTTATTTCGTATTAACTGTTTCGCAGGCAAGCTCCTTTCGAAAATAAGAAGCAGCCCATCATTTAAATTAAAAATAAACAAATGTGAAAGGAAAGATATAACTTGGTTACAGTGATAAGATGAACTCAAACAGGCTGAACTAAGATCAGTCACTTTCGAGGATTCCTTTCGAAAGGCTAGAAAAACGTATTGGGGTTGATTTTGCTTGTTTTCATCTAAGTACTTGCATATCTCTACCACGCTCTAGAGACTCCATTCAACTTGCAGTGCCTTGGCTTGTTGTCATATTCATCGCACAATTCCTAAACCCCAACTTTTGGAATGATAGGCACAGAACACTAATCAGAATCTCAGAAGCAGTCGTGCGGAATTCTCCAGAGCTCTATGCGTTCGTGTAAAGCGAGGACCATTGATTGTATTGATCGCACAGGACTATGTTATTTAAGGCGTCCACTGCTCCAGATGATGATATCTCAGGACGCAAACAAACTATCGATGATCTTCTCGTCGCTATTATGTCAAACAAAGTGGGGGGAGCATCGTGATCAACGAAGATAACGAAGCAAACGTCTACCAACACCTATAGCAAGACGTAGGACCTTTCTCAAAGAACTCGATCTTCCAGAGCGCAGGGCGGGAAGGTAGGTGTGTGCTCAATTTCCGCTGTTGTTGTCCTTAGTCGCAACGCGCATCATTGCTGTCCCGAAGTAAGAGCAAAGGGGGGGAACTTTTGTGGAAAAGAAGCATTTTAGTTCACACTGATTTGATTCTTGTAGTTCTCTTTTTTCATATTTAACCGTAATAAGTGATTGTGAATCACTTCGCAAATTTGAAGAAAAAATAAAGGGACCTCTTCTTCTCAACCCACTTCCTTTTTTATTACTTTTTTAATAGTAAAGTTATTTATACTTTTTTTTAATATATAATAAATTATACTTGCTAAATTAAGATACACCATAAGAGTATCTCGGCATAAAATTGCAATACTCGAAGAAAAAACGTTTTTTGTTTATTTTGAATAGTATAAAAATTCAAAACAATTAAAATATAAAGTTTTGCCGACTTGTATATTAAATTTTGTATTCTTTTTATCGTTCCCTTGAACAAAATGGTTCAAACGAAAGTGTGTTTAAAGGAAAAAAGATCTTAGGCTTCTCTGGGAGTATCTCAAACTCTCATTGAAGCATGACTAAACTCTCGAAGCATCATTTAGTTTAGAGTCAAGTGATTGAAAACATGCCGCTGACTTTGCAAGCTTTCCACTTCTTCACTATCACGAATCGATGGCCAAGTCAGCCTCGATCTTAGAATTACACTAAATTATTCTCAGCCTTCCCCAGCAGCACCAGCAGCACCAGCAGCACCAGCACCAACTTCAGTTTTTCACTCATTGCGTATCCGGAAACCCTGAATGACATTCGGAAAGGCAGACGCGCCTACATAGGCGTCAGCTCGAGCACAAGAGCAGCAACGGAAGAACGCCAGTATCAGGCAAACCTGGGTAGCTACGCAAGTATCTCTAGCTAGCTAAGCTAGTAGCTTGGCAGGCGTGAACCGAATTCATGGACGTCGGGATATCTCTCAGCTGATACAACAGACAATCCGATACCATTAGAAAGAATTCCATTCCTTGTTTAGACTAGACTGCCTGCTGCCTATGTTGGCCTATGGCTTTAGAAACCTGAAGAGGCATTCGCACAAGAATTGAATTTATAGGCACGTAGATCATACACCTCGCTCGGCTCTCCTGTAGGATTGAAATTGCGAACTCGAGAGGAACGTAAGTACAAACGCTTTGATCGCCAGAGAAAGAAATCACGATCGATCGCTTATTAATTCTACCTACATTCTTGGTTTCTCTGTCTGATTGACTGACCTAACTCACTCACTCACTCACTGACTCACTCACCTCACTGACTCACTGACTCACCAATTAACTGCCTCCTCAGAGGCAGCTCGATGTTTGGAAATAATGAATTTATTTCACCCCATTCGTGCATAGTGGCTAGCTAGCTAGCTACGTAGCCGTGGGTAGTTATCATCGTTTGCCTTCATTCATTCCAGCAACCAATCGTTCGGCCGCCCTGAGTCTTCAAAGTCCGCGCCGAAGTTATCGCTCATTCGGGTGAACCGGAGGTGTGACCAACTTGTTTCGCAGGGAAAACTTACTCCATCTATTGCTTACCCCACGGGAAGCTGGTCTTGGGTCTCTTCACAGAGGCATGGGGAAAGCGTTACATCATGATACATTTCATTTCGCTGGTTGTTAAAAAGAGTCTCTCTCGGCCTCTCAAACTCTTCGCAAAGCCACAGTGGTCCCTCTCTAAATAACCTCATTTCAAACATCCCCAACCCAAGGAGAAGAAACTGACCTCATAGGAGACCTGGCATCCAAGGAAGCGCTCCGTGCCGGCGCTGGCACATTTTTTTAAAGAGGGAATAGGCGGCGATTTAGGAGGTAGTCTACAAGACGTTCAAATCCCTCTGTTTTCCCTTTTTTACTTTAAAAATTAAAGCAAATTGTAAATATAAACATCAATACTTTTATTTCTGCTAGCTATTTATTGTTCTCTAGAGCTAGAAGAAAGAAGATTGTAGCGTTGGATGGAGAACTAGAGTAATAAGAACTGGACAAGGCCGAGACATTGGCAATCTTTTTGCTTTCACGGGGTTTCTTTCTCTCTTTCTCTCTTTTTTTCTTTCTTTCTTTCTTTGCTTCACCGCTTTTTCTCTTCTTTTAAATATATAAAGAGCTATCCCTCATGGAGGCCCCTTTTGAGTGGGTTTTCCTGGCTCGCAACAACTTCGAAAGAGTAAATAACGTCGAGCCAGAACACCGCCTGTGAAGTGCGTCTGCTCAAAGAGGCTTTCGAAAGGCGTTGTGGTAGATGGTCTTCCGTTCTTTCACAAGCTCTCTGGATTACTTGGGTTTCCCGCTCGGCTCCTTCCGTGCAGTGCCCACCTTGCCAAGAGAAAGCACGTTCGAGTTCAAGTCTCCAACTCCAAGTTATAACAAGACGGATCGACCCGAGTTCACGCTGCTGGTTTTAGGCAAAATTTTCAAATATTAAAAGGAAAAAAAAAAACACGAAAATTATTGTATGCATATATATGCATAATGCAAAGAATCAATCTTAAAAAAAACTAATATTACGGATCACCCATAGGTAAAAGAAGAACTCAAAATCATGGGCAAAGGGCAAAAGCGAAAGGTAACTTTGGAGCTCCGATGATGAGATGGAAGCGGCCAATGAAAGTACGTGCCGCTTTATCTGCTTGATATGCTTTGCTGGCTGGCCCTCTCGACTCGCCGTCATCCGTGCGCGAGGATCTTCGGACGCTCGAGGTGCTGCAGACCTCCTTCTTAAAATACGCGGCTGAACTGATGAGATATTTGTGAAAGATAGTTTGTTTCACAGGTTGAAAACTGCAAGTGCCAAAATTACTAACCCAAAGAATCAGGGGCGAGGAGTTACCTGCTTCCACGGCGAGAAAAAGCAGAGGAATACTCCCTCGTCTCAGGATTACTGCGACAACCAGTCACTCACGAGACTGCCTGGAGCGAAGTAATTCAAGCATTTTTGCGTACACGGCCCCTCGTAATTGCAAGAAGTATCACAAAATACTTCCCCACGAATTCCACGGAACACCAAACTAAGAACACAGGCCTCTTCCGAGGGGAAGCTGACAAGTGCTGACAATCAAAAATGGATGAACGAACAAACATACAAAGTAAGCAACAAACAAAGTAAGCAACAAACAAAGTAAGCAACAAACAAAGTAAGCAACAAACAAAGTAAGCTTACATGCTGCATCCAACTCGAGCGTGTGATAAATAGCGAATGCAACAGAGTTATGCTCCACTGGAGCTCCTGTCGTTGCTTCTCACAATGGCGTGACAGTCAAGAAGCACGACAACTTATGAAGATGACGCCAACACAGCTCTTCTGAGTAGAAGTGGGTGGGTGGAATCAAAAGGGCAGAAGCATTGCGCGAGTTTGCAGAAGATGCGTCCCAGAGGGGCGAGCTGTATTCGCTGACTGGTGCTTCCTTATCGTGAGTCCGTCTTCTTCTGTCTGCGCCGCTCTCAGCCAACCAATGATTAAATTAACAGTTCATCTCAAGCAACCAAGCAACCGAGTGAGCTACTTCACTCACTGGCTGCTCCTCCTTCCTGCTGCGCGAGATAGAATGGCTCCAGACATTGATTGCTGCGCTGCGTCTGAGAACCAACAAGAGCATGAAGAGATAGATTCCTTTTGAGGATCGTCTTCGATGTTGGTTTATAGCTCAAACGTAGGTGTGCTGCATTTTCATAATCTGTCATCGATCGAAACTTCAAACAACTGAAGAGAAAGAAGGAATGACGCCCAACTTCCTGTACTCTTGGTACCTAAAACGCGCTTCAAACGAGCGAGAAGAAACAACGACAATGAAAGTAGTAAGATCCTCGCAGCACCTCGCCGAGAAGAACTTTTAGGTTTGTATGCGTCTGAAACTACGAAAATATTAAAACCGCAAATCGTGAAGGCCTTTAAAACAAGTCCATACATGCGCGCAGGTCATACTTTCTATCGAGCAAGCAAGCAAGCAAGCAAGCAAGCAAGCAAAAGAGAGCAGTGATTCCTTAAAAACCTCGCTTGCTTGGGTCAGACCTCAACGCGCATGAGTAGTAGTAGTAGTAGTATGAGTAAGAAAATTGCAATTCCTTCTCTTTCTTTGAAATAAAATTGAATTCCTAATATTGATCATCAGGTGGGAAGTAGGAGCAATAGGTGCCGAGAGAGAAAGAGAGAGAGAGGTTTTTTCTAGTTCCTGGGTCCGGACCGCCACGGCAGTGGCAGTCAGGTGAACCAACGAACCGCTTCCGCGAGAATGTTCGATTTCACATTGTTGCTGTGCTCATTTCGGGTTGACCTAGATGGGCAGTGGATGCTGCCACCATCAGTGCCGAGTACGACCGACTTAAAGAACAGGTGGTCCAGCATGCATTGCATCGCCATCACAAGTTGCCCAATATGTAAGTTCTGATCGTTTTCTTCTTCTTCACGTTCATAGAACTATGCAGAAAAAAGCAGCGATTGGAGATTCTGGGAAGGCGCAGCAAAGTGAACGAACAAACTCGAGAAGCAAACGTGCAGAAACTTACTTATCCACGCAAAGCACACTTCATGCTGACGCCTTTGAGTCCTTTTCTTGAAATTGGTTCAAGGCAAATTTAGTTGGTTGTTCTCGCTCACACAGCGATAATAGGGTCAAGATCTTCGGTGGACCAGAACAGAGGGCAGTCGAGAACCTGTGGCGAGTCAGTCAGTCAGGCAGTTGGGCTGTCCGAGAGCATGAGAAGAAGCGCTGTTCCCCATCCTCCCTGGCCTCTCTCCAGCCTGCGTTCAACCCGACCAATAGATCTCATTTGCTGCTGGTCTCTCTGCTCTTGTAGAATGATGGAGCAGGGTAATCAACGCTGGTTTTATCCACGTCTCTGCTTGCGAGTGATGCAGGCGATGGTGGCGCTGGGCTTGAAGAGCAGAGCAGAGCAGAGAACCATATCAATATTCGCTCACTCATTCCCTCCCCACTCGGGTCGATGACCGCGAGGTTGAACTTGTGCAAATGAGAGAAGGCGCAGCTAGTGAGATGGCCTTTTGCCGTGAAGATACTCGGTTTCCTCTCATGCATGTTTGCGCAGCAGAAAGTCGCGTTTCTGCCGGTGTCGACGGCGATGATAATGATTAAAATTGAGGAGCTGAGGAAACCAACTAAGGAGCGAGCGAGGAGATGAGATGCAGGGAGGCATGAAGACGCAGCCGGAGTCCTGCACGCTGCTCTCTCGCTGATTCTTGAAGCAAGCATGCATGCACGTATGCATGTATGCATGCATGGATGGGCGGAGCCGCGGATTGATTTTATTGTCATTGGATGTTTCATTCGTTGACCAAGTAACTTGCTGCTTGATTCCCTGGAATCCCAGGCACATTGCCGAGGACTGCTGGGAGACAAGTCAAACGAACCAGCTTCGCCGTCATACGCCACACATCCAGACCAACTGCATGGATGCTGACGCCTTGGGGTTCAAAAGAAGTGAGGATTCTCACCACCAAACGACTACATATAGGCGTGAGTGCGCAAGATGACACGATGCTTGGCGTAGTCTCGCAAGAACGACTGACCTTTTCCATTCGAAAAGCAACCAATTGGCAATCGACCGATTGACCATTCGAGGGTTTGACTTGTTCTTCCCGAGGCATCGAACATTTACGTCCAAGAATAACTCTCACGCACGCACGAACTCACGCAGGCAGGCAGGCACGCAGGCACGCACGCACGCACAGGAGTGGCTAGCCAGAAGTCTAGACCCTACTAGCTGATTTCTCTTCTGCGGTGCTGAAAGAACCAATGAAGCTAAAGCTGGCAGCAGGTCAGGTTCCAATGACTGACTGGTAGCCAACTCAACTCACAGCTCAGCCTGAACCAACTTATTTGACTCGCTTCCCGTTGCATCAACAGCGCTGCGATGACTTGCTGGAACCTACGTACCTGGCTAGGTAGGCATGCAGGTAGATAGATACCTGCAAGGTAGTAAGTAGTCAGTCGGTTGGCCAGCACGGAAAAGTAAACGATGGCAGAAAATCAAATTGCACTCAATTGCAGATTGACCCTAACGTCATCGACGCGATTGAATGAATTTGTTTGAAGATTTTTGTTTTCTGGTTTTTTAATATTAAATCTTACGCGCTTGAGTTTAATAGATCGAAGCAGACTGATGAATGGATGTCTGCTATACTCTTGGGAGGTCCTGTTGCCACTGTCGGTGTCGATCTTATCATGCAGATGGATTCCGGGCACCGGAAGTCACCTGTCCACGGTCTCAGTGAGTGAGTTTTTACTTGTATAATATCAATGAAGAAGTAGTCCCTTCCTTTCCTTGTTTCGAACCTTCTTGGTTCTGTTTTTACTACAACAACAACAAAAACAAAAAAATCAGAGAAAAGCTTTTCAGGTGCTGCTAACCATCGGAATTAAAAGTTCATCGCATTCGCTCCAGGACCTCATTCTGAACGTGAAACTTGCTTCTTTGGTTTTGTTAACTTCGAAGAAATCTAACAACATCTGTTTTTCATGGACCAGGGTCACCCACAGAAATAGTGACCAATGAGAAAAGCCTTTTCTGGGCAATCTCGTGTTAATCTCCTTTTTTTATCTTTTCTTTCTCTCTCTCTCTCTCTCTCTCTCTCTCTCTCTCTTCTCCCTACCTTAGGTACCTACTGTTTGAACAAGGGAACCAGGGAGGTGAAAAGAAAAAAGGGGTAAGAATTCTGCTTTTTCATTCATGCGGGGTTCTTCTCGCGACTTTAACTGGGCACCTGTATCTCTCTATCGCCAATCGCAAAGAAGAAGAGTTCACTTTCTAGGTATAGATAGGTACAGCCGTGCATACGGGATATCGGACGCGGAGATCCTCCGTCGCTTCGAAACTTTGAGGGCCCCCGCTCGCATTTCAGCCCATAACAGTGACCTAGTCACATAATCGTCGAATCGCAGCAGCACGTCGCTGCTTTTATAGATTCACTCACCCATTCATTCATTCATTCACTACCTCTGACTACTGAGAGTGGGAGCGTATTACTCAGTAGTGAGACGTATACATATATGTGTATATTATCATGGCGAGGACAGCGGCGTTTTGTCCGGGGAAGCCCTCGCAACTTCTCGTGAAGCGAGGCGAAGCGAATTGGAGGTGAGCTCTGCTCTGCACCAGTTTGGGTCTCTTGCGCTTGCAGGCTCCAGAGTGCTTGAAGAACCCTGTGCCCTGGCGGCATGCGTCGCTTGCTCGCTAATGATTTACAAACGCCACGGCTGGCGGCTGAAGCAGACAGATGAGTTCGCACGCATGTTAGCTTGAAGCTGTAGTTTTTTTGATAAAAAGAAATACAGGAATCCTGACCTTTAGAACTTGCTTGTGAGATTATCGGAGGCGACAACTCTCATAGAACAAGGCAGCCGAGCCTAAGCTATCTCGGCGAAAGAAATTGGCCAGATTAAATATACAAATAACAATCAGGGGGAAGCCACAAGGCTGACGGCAACAACGCCTCCAAGAATGCTATCTCTTGCCTTCTTCTTCAGCTTGTTCGACTTTTTTGTTTTAGTTTTTAATTTATTTTTTTTTTAAACAAATATGTAAATGCTTTTTGGCTTTTTATTCAGACCTCGGAAAAACTTCTGATTCTATTTGTTTTTCTGTCTGGTAACTTTATTTTGCTTTTATAGCCTTTAAAACAAATATATATTTTAAAAGAAAACGTTTTAAAGAAAATATTCTCTAAGGGATGATCATTTCTTCTGTTTTGTTTTGTTTTGTTTTTGTGAATGTGGAAGCCCTCTTTTTTTTTTTTATAGTTTAAAATTATACCTTCCTACATGTAAAACGAACGTGTGCGCAAGCACTATCTCTTTCTTCAGCTTTTCCCTTCTTGGAAAACGTGCTACCTTTCAGAATATAATTTTTTGCTCTTTTCTCTTTCACCTTCCGAGCATCTTCCCCCTCCTCAAACAACCTTTTTAAACTCAACTCGTTTTAATAATTTTTACTTTACAGATAGATTAATTCGTACCAGTTCAAGTTCAAAAGTAAATCTACATGATTACTTCGAATGATCTCCGCATTCATTCACTTTCAACTTTCATTCATTCGTCCAAAGAATTGGACCAATCAAGTCGAGCGAGCAAATCTCTAAGTGTAGTGTCACGAGAATGCATCGACCTCTTAGTCTTTTGTTTGGAATTGCGGGTAACCCGTGCACAAGAAATATATATATATATAAATAAATAAAAAGCCCTTCAGACAGATAGAGAGAACGGCGAACAGGAGCATTCCTTCTTTTCTTTCAATAGTATGAGGTGCGTGCTTCTCCAGGGTCGCAAACACAAAGACTTCACAAGGACATGCCTATGTACCTCGTTGCTCACCTCTATGCCTATTTTTTGTTCCTCGGACCTCCAGCTTTTCCCCGAGCAAGCTCAGAGGCGCTCGCATCGTTTTCTTCTGCGTTACGATCTGTAAAGACACAGGCCTGCCTGCGTTTCTGCTGCTGCGTAGCTGCGTAGCTGCTTCCTCGCTTACTTTCTTACTTTCTGCTCTGCTCTCTTCTGCTCTCTAGCTACAATTGAGTTCGTTCCTTTCTTCTTTCTTTTTTCTCCAGCCTCGATCGACTGTTCAATTCTTTCATTCATTCATTCATTCATTCATTCATTCATTCTTCATTCATTCATTCACAAGTGGAGCGATTCCCCGAAGCCCTGTTGTTCCTTTTCCATCTGCTGAGCCTCGAGAACGGTACCTTCCTATTCACCAAAGCAGACTGAGTGAGGCGAGAGAATTTCCATCCAAAAATGAAAGAAAGAAGGAAGGAAGGAAGGAAGCTGCGTTTAAACTTTCTGCTTCTTTTAGCTTTTAGGCCAGCCAGCTACAACTCGCGAGGCTTCTTCATCTTCTTCAATTCAAGTTAGTTCGACTTCGTAGTTCTTTGCTCCATTTGCGAACTAAACTCCGTCCACGTCTGAAATATGAGTGCAGGGGACCACGTATTTGCAGCTCCTGAACAAAAGTCGCCTCCTGAGTGCTTTCGTTTGACCAACCAACTGTCTCGCCTTCGAACGGCTGCGATGGACAAGCGATCGATATCTTCACGAAATAACACGGCGCTCTCCAGGCCTTGGAATTGATTGCCTCGCTTCGTGACAGCAACGCGCTCATCAATTTGCCATCCGACCATGAACGAGCACGTAGTATTATTTATTTATTCATTCAATCATTTTTATTTATTAGTTTTTTTGCTTTGGCTCTCTATCTATGATCTGAGGTCTTTTGATCGTCAGGAATGTGCTTCTTATCGACTGAACTCCTCCTTCCCTCCCCTGTTAGTCGTGCAAGCCGCCGTTATCGCGAGGAGAGAGCGGATGAGCGAATGAGTGCGTCGGTGCCCCAAACCTGACTTCGCGGAGCCCCTTCGAAGTTCACAGGAGCGCAACACCTATGCTCTCTTCTTTCGCTGCTCCTCCCGTTCTTGGGTGCTCATGCGTCGTGAAATGAATGGACTTGAAGTTGAAAACGGAGCTCCCTCGTGCCAGCGTTCAAGATCGCCGTGCCGAGCGTGCTTTCATAGCACTCAAGTTGGTCCTTGGCACGAGGCTCTGAGGCAGACGGCAGAAGAAAAAGAAGAACAATAACAATAACAATATCTTCTTCTTCTTCTTCTTCTTCTTCTTCTTGTTTTTTGTTGCTGCTCAAGAAGAAGAGCTCCCGAACAAATGGACGAGGAAAGGAGGAGGCCCAGATCCTTCACGAACGCTCTTGTGCGCTTAATCCGAAACTTGGGACCGCGTTTAGCTCATAGCACTTACCTCCTATTTCCAGCCAGGCGTATCCTCTTTCTTGCAAGAAGTAGGTACCTACCTACCTACCTACGCACGTATTGTTCATAAATTAGTTTCTTCGATTGTTTTGTTTGCTTTCTTGTGTTCTTCTTCTTTTTAACTTTAATATTTTAAAAAACCAAAATTAAAAAATTAAAATAGAAAGTTCAAAGACGAAGTAAACAAATAAATTGAGAAATAGAGAAATAAGCAACAGCAGAGAAAGGCCAAGCGTATAGTATGTTATAACTGCCTTTCAGGTACTTCTTTACGTTTTTCTGTTGTTTCTAAAGGGCAGGTTGACAGCCCCAAAAGATTTTTCTTAGTCACCAGCTTTTTCTTTCTCTTCTTTTCTCTTCTTTTTAATACGAAATTAAAGTCGAGATGCGCTTGTTTACTTTTATCATTTATTTATTTTTTAACCAAATACTACCAGTAGATCAAACCAACCACAACAACATCCATCACAAAACCAACAACAAGAAGGCAAGACTATGGCTCGATCGTTTTATTTTCTTTGTTGGAGCAGCTGATGATTCCTTGGGAGGCCTGCGAGCCACCGCTCATATGCAGAGTGCTTGCCAGCCGCCAATTGTTGGAGGCGAAGCAACAGCTGCAGAAATTTATTCAAAAACTTGGGAATCGAGGCAGTCAGTCAGTCAGTCAGTCAGTCAGTCTGTCAGTCTGTCAGTCAGAGAGTGGAGCTCCAGAGATCACGCCAACCCCGCGCTGCAGCGAACAGCGAGCGAGCAGTTTCAAGAGTTCCAAGACGGCCATCATGCTTAGCTCAAGAGACAGATCAGTCAGACGGATATAGATCAATCGACCATTCGATCGTGCAGCCAGCCATCCTTGAGCCAAGGCCTTTGAGGCGTAGGTGTCCGAGCGAGTGTCTCTTGGGTTCTTCGCTTAAAACGCCGTTCAGGTGCTCTATCTAGCCAGAGATTGCCTGCCTCTCGACGGCCTCGAAAATCTGACAGGAACGGATTGATTGGTCGAATCCTCGTACACTCCTCAAATCCGCTCGGCCGAAGCTTAATGTGCTTTGGTTGCTTCGCTCCTGCGTAGGCGCAGGGAAACGCTGCGTCGCATCGATGAAATGAATGAATGAATGAATGAATGAATGAATGAATGTGCTGCGGTGTCCACGGGGACCATCGTGTCGGACCCAAGCAATCATGGAGGCGTCCATTTATTTATTCATCTATCTATCTATTTACTTATCTTTTACTTATCTATCAATCTATCTATTTATCTATCTATCTATTTATTTACTTATTTATGTATTTATTTACTTATTTATTTACTTATTTATCTATCTATTTATTTATCTATTTGTTACTTTATTTTGATCAAATAAGCTCGTTTCTTGCTCGTTCTTGTCTTCGAACGAGCGAGCTCGCGCAAGACATCGGCACTGATGCAGCTCGCGAGGAGTCCTGGCCCTCTTTGGCCGCAACGCACCAGCTACGCAATGGCTACTCGAGCGCTCGCTTCAACCTCCACCAACTGACGAAGCGATGCCCGTGCGTGAGTGATTAAAGCTGCTGCGTGGAAGAATGAACGATTGAATCGTCCACGGAGTTCCAAAGACGGGCCTTGGCGCTTCTGCTTCGAGGCCGCGTTGGTCGAGCAGGCCGCTCGGCTGCAAGGGACAGAGGCCTTGTCAATTCAAGTTTTCACTGGGTGGGCCTTTCGTTATTCTATTGCAAACTTGAGTTTGATTTCTTCATTTTTACAGTGCGTGCGTGTGTGTGTGTGAATTGTTTTATTTGATGAAACAACGAAACGAAAACATCGTCGTTGAGAAACATACAAACAAACAAACAAACAAACAAACAAATAATCAAACAGAAAAACAGAAAAACGCGATGGGTTCCCTGTTGCGACACGTTCGAGCTTCGCCAAAGAGCAAACTACCGCTGCCATTGTGCTGCTTCTCCTCCTCCTCCTCCTCCTCCTCCTCTCGCGGGTGCCCAGCAGCTACGCGTGTACGTGCAAGTGCGAGCGCCTGGGCTTTATTAGTGGAGTCGGCAACAATCTGCGACCTGCAAGTTGCAGCAGGAACCGAAAGAAATGGCCCACAAGCGACCCAAACACGGACAAGCAAGCAAGCAGCAAGCAAGCAGCAAGCAGGCGACCCCAAAGATTTGCGTTATGTCGAGCTAGCAACCTGCGCCGCTGCTCCTGCGAGGCCTGCTGCTGCTGCTGCTGCTGCTGCTGCTGCTGCTGCTGCTGCTGCTGCTGTGCTATGCTGTGGATGCTCACTTGGTCGTTTGGTGTGCCTTTTGGTGAGCTGCAGGTATTGGGAACCAACCCGAAAGGTAGCAGTGGCCTGCCGTCGGTCGTGGTAGATCGCACATACTGACTGAGCTGAGGCCTGAATTTGACCTTTCTTTCGTGGCCTTTTCTCTCTTCTCTTTCTTTTCTCTTCTTTTCTCTCTTTCTTCACTCTAACTAACTAACTGACTAACTAACTAGCTAGCTAACGAGCTAACCGCTCGCCACCTCCTATGCGCCTCTCTGTACGTACATCCTGCGCCATATGTGCGATTATCTTTTTAAAAACTGTCTGAAGGCGCAAGGAAGTGCGCAGAACGAAAGGAGGTAGTACATAGTAGGTAGGAGCACTCAACGACACGCCAGAGAGAGAGAGACCTATAGCTGCGGAGTCTTGAAGCAAGGACTGACTCAGCTCGCTCGCTCGCTCGGACTGCGAACAATAGAGAGCCCGAGCGAGCGAGCGAGCTGGAGAGGCGGCTCGACCTGTGCAAGGAAAGATAAACAAATCACGCGCGGCTCCTCTTTCTGCGGGTGACCGTGCGCTCTCTCGATCTTCACTGGTATGGATGGAGGAGACTTGGAAAAGGTCGCGGAGTACCACAGCCTTTTATTTCTTTCTCTTCTCTTCTTTCCTTTCCTTTTCTTTTCTTTCTCGAGAGGCTAGAGCTGGTACGTATAACAGGGAATCTTGCTAGCAAGGAAGGCGCCGACCGCAGCGACGAAATGCTTTGCACGCTTGCATGTGAATCAATCATACGCTTGAACGCGTGATCGCTTGGACTCGGAAGGCGAAGTTGGCGAGAAGAGCGGAGACTCCGTCGGCGGGACAGGGCAGTTCAGTCGCGACTAAGTGAGATAGATAACATGAAGTTGGCCCACCCTCAAGCTGGCCTAGAAGCAAGCAAGCGAAACGCGAGAAGTCCAATTCAGTTAGCCAAGGAATTGCAAGACGGATGCAAAGGACCGGAGCAAGATCTTGGATGAACTACTTCACCGACTGACTCACTTTCGAAATCGAAGATAAATGAAAACAAAATTTGCAGCAGAAAGAGTGGCTGCGAATGCAGTGGACTTCTGAGGGGAACAAACGAATGTGGGGACAGCAGCAGCAGCAGCAGCAGCAGCAGCACCTGCCTGCTAAGCCAGGGTATAAAGACTGATCGAAATGGGGAAAATGAAAATTGGCAGAGCCGCGACTGCTCAGCTTCGAAAGCGACATCTTCGTAAATGCTCCTGATCGTTTATTGCGAAAGCTATGAGGAACAAAGACTATTATTCCTTGACAGCAGCAGGAATGAATTGACAAAAGTAAATAGATCCTTCCAAACAGTAAATGAACTCAACTCCCGAAAAAAATCGAAAACCTAAATAGATCGCCTTCCGCATCGAAAAGGACAAAATTGTCGTGACTTCAAAAGGTGGTTTAGTTTCGTCAGGTCACCTCCCAAAAAGGCATCAGCTAAGCCAGCCGAAATGAAAATACTTGGCAGCGATTTTGCATATAGTCATCGTGACTCATGATAAACTCACTTATATCTAACATTCCACGAAAGGAAGTTTGCGTAGCAACATAACAAAACAAACGAAACGAACGAAACAAACAAATAATGAAACAAACAAGTGTAGCTAGCTAGAGCTACTTGGTTGCCTACCTGCCTCCTTATCTGATAGAGCCTTATGCAGCCCATTTACTAATTTGAAATCTTTTATTTTATCAAATAAATAAATTTACACGAGTACCTAAATAACCAACTAGGTACTTAAAGCATGTCGACCCATCTCCCGCAAAGACGAAGCTAGCCAAATGCCAAGCTCTGCTCTTGATTTGCCAAGCAGAATGCAAAGGCAGAAACAAGCATGCCTCAGCGGCACGCTTACCGATAAAGCGCCCGGCCTGATACCACAACTACGAATAAACGATTGATTGGGTGGCGCGTAGTGAAAGTACCGACTAAGCGAGTGCGTGCGACTCCTTGACTGAAAAGCAGGTGCTGTTTCCCAACAAATGTGGTCATCGCTACCACCAGGACAAGCCCCTCGAATTAGTCAGTCTCTTCGATTTTACTGACACGAAGGCTCCAAGGTTACAAATTAGCTTTTAAATCCGCCTCTAGAGTCGGTAGACCAGCCTTCTTTGTCTTCCATCTTCATTCGCTATCCTCCCTTTCTCTAGCTAGTAGAGGTACTACACAATGTAGCTAAGCTAGCTAGCTAGCTGCATGGCTTCTTCATCTCCGAGGTGTTTGTATTTCAAGATTAACTTGAAGAAGACTGCGATGATACAACGGAGTCGTCTCTGGGGTCATTTGGTGAAGGTGGCTGGGTATATACTCCAAGGCATGGAGGGAAAACAAAGAAAGAAATGTCCTTCTGTAGGCAATGCGTGCGGGAAAGTCTTTCTTGAGAAATCTTATCATCATTTCTATTTTGTTAAATTCAACTTTAGAAGTCCAGGCCTCGAGAAAGAAGATCTGCTTATTGTGGAAACCCCCTCACTGATTATATTCATCCTGTTCCCATCCTAAATAAATACGCGCCGCAGTTTGCAAATAAAAGTAAAAAGACCAATACGAAGACGAAGAACCTTTTAAATGTTTTATTATTAGTTGTGGTAGTAGTATTATTGTGGCAACATTAAAACTTTTATTTAAAAAAAACAAAATACAACAAAACCTCTCCTTATTTATGTAAAAAAAAATTGCCACAAATGAGCAAAACGAACTTCCAAAAGGCCAGATAGCCTTATTCATCATGATTTAAAAAAAATAAAAAATTAATCTCAATGTACCTCTTTCGTTTTTATCTTTCGGGAAAACATAACTATTCCTCCACTAGAAATTTTCCAACAATGTTTTTAATTAAAATAACATTTTGTAGACTTAAAGAACAGAAAGAAAATAATTCCTTCAATCGGCCATAATTTGGAAAAGAAAATGTCCAAACTTCCGACAAACACGCTCCTATGCTTTATCCTGATAGTATGTAGGTAACTAGAGGCTGACTTAGACTCGAACAAATTCTTTCCTGGTATGATATGTTCATTACATTATTGTATCTCAACTTTACGAATACTCTACTTCCTGAAACTATTCATATCTATTTTTCAATCAAAGTCATGTTGCTTTTTGATTAATTTTTTATAAGCACGGGAGGATATATTCACCAGTAATTCGCAACATCTCCAGTAAAAGAAAGAACTTGTAGCTAGCTGTACCTACTACGTATAGCAAGAAGGTACTTTATTATCCGTCCATTGTCTACCTCCTGCCAGTGTTACTCGAAAGAACTATGCAAAGACAATTATCTGCAAGCCAACGCAGGATTTCGAAGTCATGTTTTTGCAGGTCTCAGGAAACACAGGAACTCTTCAGGAATCCTGTCGAAACGTCACCTGATTGTTGCGAGACTATCGGTTTAAAAAAAAGTTATTATTTTATCTGCTTCTCTTTCACCGCCGCAATTTGCTAATTCTGGAAAGGAACCACCACCTACCAATTCTTGCATTTGAAATATTGGCACCCTGCTTCTCTTGAACTCAATACAGCATCGTGAATTTCCTATCATTACTGTCTTATCTTTTTTTAGTTTATGAAGAACTCGTAAATCCAACACTGATCATCAAACTGCACATCGCAAGATAGAATTTTAATTTTAAACATCTATCGATTATATCTAAGGATTTGTATATCACCTTTTATTAATCAACAAATAAAAGGAGTGGACTGAGCAATGAAGACCAATGTGTAGGCACATAGAGCCTCAGGGGCTATTTTAAATTCTAAAGAACTTTGAAACCTTATTGCTATGTTTCAATATGACTTTTCTGTTCCACATTTATTACTGCAAATGTCTTGCATCAAAAAGTTGCATCGAAACTTTTGCCATTTCATAACTACACAACGCATTTCTCATTATCCCCATGTTAGGTTCGTCGCATAGTATTAATTCCATACTTTGGAATTCCAATGAACAGACAATTAGAATTACTAAAGAAACGATTCGAGAGGGACTCTAAAACAGGTTGCCGTTATGTGAGTTGGGAAATGAAGTCATAGACTCTAAAGAACGTTTTCCAGGTGAAGCAGTGAGAACTGCCGAAGAACAATACATAATACATACAAGAACCATTCATGTCAAGTACCACATTGCAGCATGGCAACGGGTATACGTGTCATCTGTCACTGGAAGCTTGACGTACTTGGCTACATCGCAGGGGACGCAGGTGCTGATCATTAATGCCCTACCATTGGCACAAGAAGCAGCTCAAGTGTATCAAAGAATTTAAATCAGCAATTTGATTGCTTTATGCTCTTCGCTTTTATAAGATCGTGAATTCAAGAGTCTGCATCATCTACAATCTCCAAAGGAAACCAAAGCGATCAGAATCAATCAGCTCCAGGGTCACAGCGATCGAGCTGCGATATTTCTAAAACTAGACACACATGTGCGTAAATCGATAGATAGGTTTATAAAAGCTGACCGGCATGATCCCGGCACGACCTCAATTTTCAGCCTTTTCGAGCTCTTTTTGAGCTTAGCAAATGTAATCATACACGGAGAGGACATTTACAACGTTTGGTGTTCCTTTCTTTTCTTCCCCGGCTATCATGCAAAACGTCATGCAAAACGGAAATCAGCTGATATTTAGAGAACATTCATTAAATATAGCTCGTGGCCTGTGAGGCCGTACTTTCGGATGAAACCTAAAGAGGCTAAAGATGCACATAGTCAATGATCAGTCTAGCCTTCTTCAATGTCCAGAGAACCCTCATAATAGCAAGCAAAAACGCATATTACAATGCAACTTTCCCTTTACGCATAATCACTAGTTAACACTTGAAAAGCTTCTGATCCACTAATGTCAACATGATCTAGGAAACGTCTGAAGAGTGTGTGTTGGTGGGGGGGGAGAGGTGTGTGTATCTAAAAATATATAAATTCTGTATTCCATCGAGGATTAGAGTCGATCAAGCAACTCTGTTCCTCCTCCTGCCCATGTGTTAACCTGAGAATTACACAAATCGATTCAAGGAGGCGACTCACCCAAACATCACTTTAGATTCAATACGCATTTGTCCGTCCACCCTCACCCACTGGCGGTAATAGTCGACGGAAATGAAAATAAAATAAGGCAAAGAAAAAAGAATAGCTGTTTGCTTGCTTGCTTTCTTGCTTTGCTTGCTTGTTTGTTTAGTTCAAGTTCAAGTTCAACTTGGTTGGTTCTGTAGGCTACGCACCTATCTTTTAGATTGTAAACTTTTAGTAAAACTAAAAGTAATGGTGCCTAGACAATAGATCGGCTAATGTCGCCATTGGAGCCATAGGTTCGGCCGTCCGCGGGTCTGATGCTCTCATATCCATTCAGTGCTTGGCTTGGAAATGAATATACTCATCAATCACGATACTCGCGTTGCTCGATTCTTCTACCTTCTGGCAAGAACGGGCATCGGTGCCTTTGATTTGAAGTCGCAAATTAATCCTCGCAGATATGATGCGCGAATAAGCTGGCCCAGTAGGCTCGACCTTAGCTCGCAGCCCAACTGCATCTCTCCCTCACTCATCGCACTGGAACTTCCTTGAAAGTCTTCCGCATCCGAGCTGCTCTGACAGGTGACTAAACTATGTTGATTAAACCATTAATCAATCAACACCAATGAGTGTTTTATAATTAATTGATCAATCAGTCTAACTAACTAACAAATAAACAAGTCAATCTTAGGACACACATACCCTACCGACTGTTATTACCACCACTCAGCCGCAAAAGAGTTTGTTTATTTACTCTTCAAATAACTTATATCTTGAAAAGGTGGTATCTGGCGAGATTGTGTGGGGACGGCGAGAGTCAGTTCTAGTTGGATCCGGCGGACGCAAGCCACCACGAATAGCGCAATAGCTAGCTAGCTGGATACTGAAGTAGCAATCGCAACTCAAAGATCTTGAAGAGGGCTACCAATAAAATGAGGCTCCACATACTGGTTTGCAGAGACGCTTTCTCCCCTTCTTTCTCTCTTTCTCTCTCTGTGGAGCCTCAACAAAGAAATTGAACCATCCTACCTACCAGCTTCAAGATTGGCCTGTGACTATTGGCTTTTCTTTGCATTTTTATGCGCACGTATCTCGAACTCACCCTGGGCTGTGGTCAGACAGAAGCGACGAAGTGGTCGCGACCACAAAGGCCCTGATTTATTAGAAGTGAAGTGTTCTCCTTTTGACATTTTGCGATCCAGCTGGACATTCCTTCCCAACGAAGCTTACTCAAGACATTAAGACCATCTACACCTAGATACTACCACTCCGAGTTCTCATTCCTGGTTTGTAAAAAGCGCCAAGCGCTAATCTATCAATATGCGTTACTCTAAGTATCGCCTCGTTCGGGAAAAGAAGAATTGTAAAAACGTCTGAGATCTTCGAAAACGTAGCGCACGCCTCTTCCCTTCAAAGATTCCAGTTATGAGTACTGACTTTTATGATCGATTAAACAAGCGCAGCAAAGGCAATGTGATACTTGTCATGGTCTGGCATAAGTCACAGAACATGTCCCCAACTTAAATTTAAAGGTTTTGATAAAGGGTATAGATGTGATAGAAAAATAAAATAAGGAAACACCCCAAAGTGGTGCTTTCTCGAAACTGGCGACAGGCCGAAGTAGGCTAACTTCAATGTAAATCAATGGTATAGAGGAGAGGAAAACAATACACTGCAAATAAAGGATGCAATGCTACTCTAAATTTGACATTTTGTTCACAAGTAAGGAGAACCTGAGTGATGTTTGCCATGCAACTTTGGGAAAAATCGAAACGTAACAAAACCGACCTAAACGCAAACACGGATGTTAAAAGAACTTCGACGAATAGAAAAGACGCCTGACCGTTCAGCCATTTGCAAAAACACCATTTTTTATTGAGACGAACTTACACCATGAAAAAACAGTGGATCATGGATCATAATGACCAATCATCTGCCATGAAGCTTTTGCATTTATATGTGATAAAGTCTTTTCTGAAGAAGGTAATTGATCATTTAGAAATTGCCATCCAATCATTCTGAAGGTGAAAGTTCATCTACAGGCTCTTATTTCAAAGATACGATGCGTGCGATTTTCTGTCTTTTCTATTATATGTGATGAGCTCTTTTTAAAGAAGACTATTGATCATTTAGAAATATTCATTCGGGTGGAAGTGCATACGCAGACTCTAATCTATAAGATACAAACGTGCGAATCTCATTCTCTTCTTTTTTTACGTTTCTACATTTATATTAGCCATCTATATCCGAGTATGGTATTTGAAGATATCAAACTTTTCTCTGAGTAAACTTTAGTGAATTCATCTATAAAGATATCACTTTAAGCCTCAATGCGGACTGCTTCTACTACAATACATTGCATCTATCTGGATGATTGTGTATGGCTTTAAACCGGCCTAGCTCCTTTTTCAAAACCGTTCGATAGAATCAAACCTCCTTGTACGAGAAATCATCATGTGTTTTTTAGTTACAATTTAAGATTCCCATCTATGTTCAAACTGCATTTAGCTATGGTGTCGGATAATGCAGAATTCTCTTGGAGTAAATTTCCGTGAAATCATTTACAAAGACGTTATCTTTAGCCCCAATGCGGACTGCTCCTGCTACAATACAATACCTATCTCCGGATATTGGATGTGACCTAAAGCCAGTGCCACTCCTTTTCAAAAACGCTCCACGAATTTATACCCTAAATCAGTCATGAACTCTTCTCAAACAAGATTACTCACATTTTGTTATTGTTTGTCAGAGAACAACCATTCGTTGATAATGATAATGAGGATGTCTTACGACTTAATCTTTCAACCAAGTCCAGGCAGTAACAGCACCTACAAAGCTATTCTTCCTTTAGTCCCAATGCGGAATACGGGTGCCAGAACATACATTTCTGAATAATTCAATGTGCCTTAGAACTGGTGTCGCTGTAATTAGATCTCCAATCGAAGAATCTAGTGGACAAGACAAAGCTGGTGCTAAGGCATCCCTTCGTATATATCGTGTGAATACAGGGCTTGGAATTGAGTAGTATTCGACAACCAGAAACCAAATTTGTGTGTGGTGGTCGAGAAGTCAAAACCCGAAAATGCGGCCACACATTACCTAGAATCAATTATTGCTGAAAGATGACTCTGGTCAGCTTGAGGTTGACTGTAAAAATGAAGGCAGGGGTCTTGGTGAAGGCTTTAAGAAGGTTGACTTTAAAAATTGGCGAACTGTTGTCCTGGGAATGAATTCCAGGGCAGATGGACTCATGTAGTATTTATGGAGGCTAAGACATTCTTGAACGGTGTTAGAGATGTTTGATGCGGTTAGGTTGACTCAACCTCTTCAGCCATCGATTCAAGTTGCACCATACTTGAATCTAGGTAATTTGTAGTCACACTTTTGGTTTTTGGCTCTGATAGCCACATGAATCCGGCTGCCTACTCCTGCTCTATTGTAAGCCTTATGTCTGCGAGGGTTTTACGATGGGACGCCAAAACTCTAGCAATGTCTTGTCTACTAGTTCCTTTGATTGGAGCAAGTATGATTTTATTTGAATTGATGAGTGACGAGTTAAGTTAGCCCAACCCCATCAAATCTGTCTGACACAGTTCAAAATCGTTTTAGCCTTCTAATTACTGCATATAGATAAGTCTGCCTCGCAATCCAATACCCAAGGACAGTAGTTCGCTAACTCGTAAAACCAACCCTCATAAAGCCTTCATTGCTGAGATCTCCAATCGAAGGAACTAGTGGACAAGACATTACTAGAATTCTTGGTGTCCATTTGTAAAACCCCATTACACATAAGGTTTACAATAAAGCAAGAATAGGTAGCCAGACTCATGTTGCTGCCGGAGCCAATAACTAAAAGTGTGAATACACATTATCTACACCCAAGCGTGGTTTAGCTTGAATCGATGGTTGGAGAAGGAGGATAAACGTAACCCCATCGATTATCTCTAACCACAATCAAGAATGTCTTAATCTCCCAAACTACTACATGAATCCATCTGTCCTGGAATTCATTCCCCGGGATAGCAGTTCGCTAACACTTAAATCAACCTTCTTATAAGCTTCGTCAAGCTTCATGCCTTCATCTTTACAGTCAAACTCAAGCTAATCAGTATCACCTTTCAGCATTCATCAATACTCTTGCCTTTATATTCATTCTCAACCTACAGCTGACCAGATTCATCTTCCAGCACGCTGGTAGGGCGACCATGTTAAAATACTATACGGAATCTCACTAGCTTGATTGAAGATATGGAAATTCCAAAATTTTACGCAATCTCAACCGCAATAAAACTACTCATTGTGGTTAAGTATATATCTTCGATAAAGATGAGGAGGAGGAAGAGGGCGCCATACAACCCATTCAATTTCGTGAATTTAATTCAATGCTAGTAGTAGCATGTACAAACATATGATTTTAGAACTGATCAGTGTTGGTAGAACCTAAACCTCTAAATGGCTGACTGTGCTCTAGAAGCAGTGTTTGTTTCAACATAAATCACGTTTGACGGAGTTTTGAATAAATTCGTTTAAGAAATTAGCTGTCATATTATAAAAGAATCCTTCAACTGAGGCGGAAATTACAGCATGTTGATTATGAGGGGGGATGGGAGTGCATCCCCCCCTTTTTAAATTAATTATTTAAACGTAATTTAATCTTCAAAAATGGACTCAGCTTGCATATACACTATTTTTATATATCTAAATTTGACTACTGCTACTATGACATATATTCTTGAATGGTTTGATTTGCTGCTCAAGCCAGTATTGATAGTTTACATTTTATACATTATCATGAAATGCTCCATAGTGCAGTCTCACTGGCTCGTTCGAGAAATCAGCCTTGGTCTTTCATTTAAACAAAGAACCTTCAATTGTCGCGGTATTTAAAAGAGTAATTTTGAGTATTTTGATAGGTATAACGTCTTTCGACTCGACCCCAACAACAAATATGTACAAAGACATGATTTCTACAAGGCCGATTTTGACTACACCTGCTGTTATGGCGTTCATCCCTGAGAGGTTAAATGTGCCTCAAAACCAGTGTTGCATTAATTTGCAAATCAGTGTTTATCTAAGTCTCATCGACTCGTTCAAAGATCTAACCATGACTTTTAAAATAATAAGGAACTATTTTGTTTGTACCGAAGAATCTGTCCTTTGAAAATAACGAGGGTATTGTACGACTCGACATTTTATTTTTACGGAATATGTCTCCTCGCTTCTTTTCATTTTGTCAGTAAATCTATAACTCCACGACGTACGACTCACTTGCTTGCCTTAAAGCTTATATTCGCACAGGTCACTGTTACTAGTGAGTCTATAATTGCTTACAGAAAGAGGTAGCAATTTACCGGCCGTAACCGGCTAGATTGTTTTGCTCACTGTCTCTCTCGCTCATTATTTTCTTGAAAAATAATGTACTACGTCCTTGCCCTGTCGCATAGCTTATTAGATATCGATGATGATGCCAGCCTCGCCTTTCACACTTGATCCACACACGCTATTCCCGAATCTTGCCCGTGATTCATTTGATCCAACTTGCCGAGTAAAGTACCTCAAAAAAAAAAACGAGAGAAAACACTCTGATTTATTATAAAATCTAGGTACTAGTATTTCCACACTAACCTAGGTAATAGGTAGTATCCGTGGGTACGTCGTTACAACAGGAAATAACAACTCATTATATATATATATATTTTTAATTTATTTTAAAAATAAAAATATTTAAAAAATAAAAAATAAAAAATTATGTTTTGGGTTTACGATCTTAATCCATACTCTTGTCAAATTCGCCATGTCTTAAGTATCCTCTTCTTTGGCATTTACCCTTCTTCAAGCATCACCATCCTATCTCCACGAGCGACACCCTCTCGATCTTGAGCATCACAAACTGCGACGTACGCTTTCTTTGCTTCGTGTGGGTCGCATTTCGGTTCCCGCCCAACCCTCGCGTTGCTATCTCGGCAGAACCCCTGCCTTTGAGAGTCGACCGGGACCACCCTCCTCAGTCCCTACTGTGCTTCAGTATCGGGTTCTGTCTTTCTTCTTTTGCAATTTTCCCCCCCCGTGTATTCCCCAATACCGGACCCGCCGCACCTCTACTTTAAACCCTATGCATCCCTAGCAATCGCGGAGTGGTCTCGCAGCGGCGCGTGGGGGTACCAGTAAGAGTGGCCACTCGGTCCTATCAGTAATCCCTAGGAGGCGAGGAGCCCCGTCGAACCTCCCCTGCCTAGCGCTCCCTAAGCGAGTCCTACCCAACAGCAGTTACAGGGAGGAAGAACCTAATAGATATATATATATATACATATACATGTGTAGATAGATAGAGTGATAGATAGATAGATAGATAGATAGATATATGTACATATATGACCCCTGCTAAACCTGTCCGGCAGACGGGTTGAAGTCACAGAGGCAGAGAAGCAGGCCAAGGCTGAGGTGAGGGTTGCTGAGCGGCAGCGGCTATAGCTAGGCCCAGGAAGGCGGTTCTAGCTAGAGGTATTGTTTGGAGCGGAGCCAGTGGCGAGGCGGGTGGGCGGGCGGGGCGCCATATTGTCGCGGCGGGGCGCCTTTTTGTGGGCAGGCGCGTAGAGTGAGAGAGCAGCGCTTAGGCGCGGATAGGTGTGGCCTAGCGAGAGGGAAAAGGAAAAAGTGCGAGGCGAGGAGAAAACTGCGAGGCCCAATCTCAAGAGCATCGTCTCCTTGGCGAGCCGATACCACCTCGCAGAAGGACCCGGAGGAGCTGAAGAAAGAGCCCGACAGCAGGCAGAGGCCAGGGAAGGCCTGACAGCAGGCGAGGAGCGCAAGGGGTCGCAGTGGGCGGGGAAGAAACCACACGCGAGCTCGGCGACGGCATATGCACGCTGCGGAGCTCACTCACTCATTCACTCATTCGCTCATTCGCTCATTCACTCAAATCCATAGCGCATAGTGGAATAGAGGGCAATAAATAATAAGGAGCGAATATAGGCGCTCACCTGCTTTGCTTTTTGCCTTTAGTTTGCTTTGCCTTTAGTTTGCGTTGCTTTGCCTTTAGTTTGTTTGGAGCGGCGGGCTTAGGAGAGAACGAGAACAGGCAAGTGCTCGCAGCTTACTGGTGCCTGCTGACGTTGCGGAGTCTGGCGCGGCAATTGGAGGTATTGATCTGGGAACGGTTGACGCATCGGATAGATTGAGCTGAGTAGATCTGGAGGTTGAACTTTAGGCAATGCATGCACGCTAGAGTGAATGGGAAACGAAACTTGGTGAGTGCATGGGATAGAACAGAAGAGTTTACAGCGGTGTGGTAGAGATAGCGGTAGGGGGGGGCTAGAGGAGGAGGAGAAGGAGACCTGTTTAAATGGTGAAGAATAAGTAAAATTGGTATTCACTGTATATTGAAGGGAGAGCGGTAGTCGAAAGAACAAGTGTCTGCGTGCAATTCGGGCGGCGACCAGAACCGAGTTCGAGCTTGGCTGCCGGCGAAAGGCAACGTCGGCCTGCAAGCTGGAAAGGCTGGTGGGAGGCTGACAGAAGGCTGGCAGAACTTGGGTGTCCAGGGTTTGGACCACTCGGAGTGGAGACGGTTCGCAGGAGGCGGCATCGAGCGGACTCGAGTCGACTCCGCTCGACGCTTCCGTATGAATATCGACTAATTGTGACAAATCCAGACAGAAACCTAGACTTATATACACAATCGAAACGCACATACGTAGATTCGGGATTGATACGTGGTTTTCTTGTGGCCGTGCGAGGATAAACACAGATTCAAGATTATACTGTCATCGGAACTCTAAATCGAGGCGGTCACGGGGGGGTGCAGCAATGAGCACAGACACACATTCACCTACATCTCCGTCGCCAAAAGATAGCTCACTGACAGACTCTGACACCAGACTTGGCGCAAGAAGTGCAAGTCCCTCCTGGCCTTTAGGATTGGCATCCACTTCAGACGTGAGCGTCATGGATACCTCCGAGGACAATATTATCACAGCAGAAACGAACAGAATTAACAACGCCAAGCTCAAGCTCACACCAAAACGCTTAAAACGGAAACGACCAAGTGCATCTGCACAATCCGATGACAATAGAAGCAAACATAATAGTGGTGGCAATACCGACGATGATCTCGCCAGCGATGACCGCGGGTACTACATTTTCCAACCTGGTGAAATCATCAATGAAACCTACGAAATCAAATATCAACAAGGACGTGGCGTCTTTAGCAATGTAGCATTTGCTACACGGAAACACTTAAATCGCACCTCACAATTCTTGACTGCCACTGCTTCAATGACAAACGACTCTTTGCCGTCAGACACTGCCGTTGTAGTGGCCGCAACAACACATACACCCCAACAAACAATAACTCTTACAGATTCTGCATCGTCCACGCATGCTGAATCTACTCAGCCGCAGGCTACTTCACCTGGAAACAAGGTTAATGGAGAAGCAAGTAGCAATGACGGTGACAAGGAAGACCACCAAAAACCTGATACTTCATCTACAGTTGCAGCTTCAAGCTCTGTCAACTCTAAAATCGTTGTTGCAACACCACCCACAACAACATCTGCAACAGCCTTGCAACAACTTCAACGTCGGCGCCGACGCCAGCAAAATCACCATGCTGCAGCGCAAGGGTTAGGAAGCCCTGAGGAACTTTCCGAAATTGATCTTGTTGCTGTCAAAGTTTTGCGTCGTAACGAGACAACACAACGCGCAGGAAGCAACGAAGAATCTATCCTTCAGGATATTCACAAAATCCCACGCGCGTCGCGGGAGTATATTGTGGAGTTCATCGAAAGCTTCTTTCATCGGCAACACCTTTGTCTTGTTTTCCACGCCATGAAGCTTAACTTGCGCCAACTCCTTGTTAAGTATGGCCGGAATACGGGAATTAATATTGATGGCGTGAGACGGTATGGACGCCATATTTTCTCTGCTCTTGAGACCTTGCGTTCTCTTGGTATTGTCCATGCCGATGTCAAATTAGACAACATCATTGTAAGTGCTGATCTTCGCGTGGCAAAATTGTGTGACTTCGGAAGTGCATTTTACGCCACTGAAGTGCCCGAGGCCAGCAGTCACCACACCATGTATCTTGTTTCTAGATTTTATCGTGCCCCAGAGCTTGTCCTTGGTCTTACAGGCAAGGACGTTGGACCTGCATTGGATGTCTGGTCGCTTGGCTCCTGCCTTTTTGAACTTTACTCTGGCAACGTTCTCTTTCCTGGGCGCACAAACAACGAAATGCTTGCATTGATTATGCGCGCCAGAGGTAAAATCCCCTCGAGGCTGATTAAACGTCATCTTGCAGCGAGCTCACGATTGGATCGTGAGCCGTTGTTTGATGCAACGACTATGGCATTTCGTCAAAAACCTGCACACTCACCAAACCAAAGACACAAAGTCAAACATCATCACCCAAACCCAGCTGCAAACTCACCCTCCTCTGTGCAACTCATAGATGTTCCTACTGACCCGCTTCCTGCAAACACCGTTGGCCACCTTGTGCATGAAGCTCATCCTGACATAAGAGACCAAGTTACAACTGCCGAGCGCAAGCAACTCATTGCACTCCTGAACCGTGCTTTGATTTTGGACCCTGCTGAGCGAATAACCCCAGCTGAAGCCTTAGCACTTCCTTTCTTTACCTCACACTCTGATTCTGATTGAGTTTTTTTATCGCGTCAGATCATTGTACAAATGAGGAGTTGTTTCTCCTGTTTGCAATAGAGAAGGTGAAAAAACCCAGAGAGTGGCACACTTAGGCTAGTTAATAGTGACCCAAATATATCATGGCCAACACACACTTATCTCTCTTCTTCTGTACGGCTACAGACAGTCTTTGAATTGTCAAAAAATAACAAAATATTTCAAATCAAATTTTCCCATTCATGATTATCACTTTACTATATCGCTTGTTTTCTACAGTGATGTAATGTTTTAGAGAAAAGAATATCATAGTAGTCTTCGTGATTCACCTAACTCTTTTAAGAGCGAACAATAGACTAGACCTTGCTCGAATGAAAGATTGCCGCGTCATGTGTAGACCGCAAAATCGAGAAAGAAGTAGCCGCAGCACATCACGCCTTAATTAGATGCATTTATTCGAAATGTTGTAATAAAAGAGTCTCACCTTTCCTCAAAGAAATTCTGACAAACAATGCACAGTCACACAAGCTGTGCGAGTTCTTAGGATCTACATAATCATTTTCCGTTTTAGATAACAGTTGTCTCCATACACATGCGATTTTTTATATTTATTTTTTATATTTCTGCAAAAAGTATGTGACAGAAAGTATGAGCAGGAATCCCTAGAGGCGATTTAGTTTGTTTCGTACATCTGTAAGAGTATAATTTCATTTTACATGTTCTCACCTTTTCGTGGGAGTGCTATGCCTCGAAACCATCGATTGTAGCAGATCAGTGAGCTCTGCATCATAACAGTCTCTTTGGTCGAAAGAATTTTGGGCTGTAACATCAGCCTCGTTTAATTTTGCCTCCTCATCTTCTTCCTCGCGTGCGCTCGTTGATATGGATCTTCCGGAACCAAGGTTCTGGCGTTCCCAACCATCAAGATCAGCAATATCCATAACATCCTCAAGGGACATCCACAAAGGTCGACGCAGATCACACGGAATGTCAGCACCTGGAGGGCGTCGTGGCTGCAATACGGATGCAGGAAATACCTGGGCAACATGATCCAACATACATTGTAGCACTTGTTCTCGTAATGTATTTACAACCGCTTCACCTTTATGAATAGCTGATTTAGGCTTGAACTTATCTTCCCGCAAAAGCAAAGGTGCAAAGATCCGACTGAGGATCTTAGTTGACGCAATATCGGGACGGTCTTGCTGCAAGAGGTACAAAAACCGAATTAACGCAAAAAGTGACGCCTCGTGTGGAGGAGGTATTAATGCCAAGGTTGGGCGAAGTGCTTCAACGCGTTGGGTCATTTTATGTTCCAATTGGGTAGATAAAAGCCGATCAAAAAGATCATAAGTGAGCAAAGGGGGATCCATTTCCCGAAGAAATTGAATCAAAAGCCCGAATACTACACGGGGGTCGACGTTATCGCGGCTAAAGCTAATCACGCTTGCTCGATCAGCATCAAATTTTGCACGAAATGCTCTCATTTGCTTTGTCCGTGCAGCACATTGTTCTGCAATTTGCTCTGCATTGTTTTGTCTTGCAGCAGAATCTTCAATAAGCCAGTCGGGTCTTGATGCCCGTCGACTCAGGGATCTCGTTACTGTAAGGCGACTTGCATGGCTCATGCGACTCATGCGGCTCATTTTACTGGTGTGGCTGAAATGACTGCCAACGCTTTGACGACCTGTATCTTGGCCAAATAGTCCACCGTCATCATCATGAGTGCTAGGCGCATCCGGATCTTTTGTATATTCTTGAACTGCCGCCTTACTCAAGAACACCTCCGCTTGCTCAATGACATGTGGCTCCTGTAAGTACTCTAGACACTGGGCGAGTACTGCCGGAACCTTGGGAGATCGAGCCCACATTTCTGCAAGACTCTTGCCAAAGACCTTAATACTTTCCTTCGTAGTCTGTGTAGCGCTGGCAAACCCAAAATTGCTACCAGGTACCACGCCTCCTCCATGTTGGGAATTGATAAAGTATCCTGTGCTATATTCTGGTGCAGAGTAGAGTTTGTCGCCAGGGCGTCGATATCCAATACCATTACGGCGATCTAAGATGTTGTCAATAGTGACTTTCTTACCCATTGCCTTTTCAAGGTTGTACTGCTCTGCCGCTCTCAATCTACATGGTACACCTCCATCATCAAGAACAACACGTTTTCGAGGCGCAATGTGCGCAATTTCAGAACTACGTGCACGAGATTGGATCACAAAATGCTTCATACCATGTTGCGGAGCAGGATTGCGTTGTGGCGATGGAACCTTTTTTAGGCCGCGTGGTCTCTCATCTCGGGCACGTAGCTCTTCGTCACTAATTCCAATGCCATAGTCCTTCAAAGGCCGGTAAATAAACTCTTGTGAAGCTGGTGCGTCATAATGCCGCCTTTCTTTATGCCATTCTGCTGCTGCAAGTTCTTTTGTGCTTGGGCAAGACTGGGTCCGGGAAAGACCGAGAATTGCCTCCATTTCGCACGCTCGCGGGATTTGATTTGGGTTGTAATAGCCCCGCCCCTGCAGCTCGCTCTCAAATTGTGCCTTGCGGCCTGCAGCTTAACTGCGTTCAACCTAGCTATCTATTAATTTTTTTGGCTGTATTCTTTGTTTGTTCTTCAAATAATGTCCAAGTCTTTCGAGTGGCTCGACCAAGCGGGCAGGTACCGCAACACCCGCAAGACAGGCGCGAATAAACTACCTTGTGTCTCTCCAAACCACTTGCACAAAGCTGTAGCGCGACATAATAATACCCAAAAGATTTTTTGGCGGCATGCATGTACCCAAACGAGGACACCCAGTACACACCCCTGCGAACACTATACCGGATATGTGGCATATTACACAACACGGTACTACGAACAGTAGTTAAAAATTTCGATCTCGCCATAGGACAATCAATATACTAGCAAACGTTGCTGCTTGTAAGCCTCTGGGTGGAAACTAGCATGCGAATTATGGGCAAAACAAAAAATTGACATTCGCCATGAAAAGGAAAGAGACAGGAGCTACAGCAGGGCGCAAGTCTCGCCAGTCACAGAGCCTGGTACTTCAACCACGTCCTCCTGCTTCACGCAATGTGAGTGCCCCACGGCCAGGTACGAGGCAACACCAGCAACGTAAAGCAAAACAGGAATTGGCACTTTTAAATGCCTTAGCAGAGTCCGATCTGGAACAGCTCATCCACCTTTCGGATGATGATCTTGAGACCGCCTTTGAATTTCTCGACGACTATCACACTGGTGAGCTCACGCTTTACTCAATGCGCGAGAGACTTGCCGTGTTCTATGGAAGTGCTGATAAAGTACCCTTGAAAGATCTCAAATTGCTTGTTGGTGAACACAAGACTCTGAGACTAGCAGATATGCGCAAAATCTTAAATGAGACTACTGAGCTTTTGCAAGGCACAAGAGTGAACCCTATTAAGGAAGTTTTTCGCCTATATGACCCCACTGGAACTGGCTTCATGGATTCTCTCGCATTGCGATCGATACTGCAACGAATGGGCCATCGAAATATCACGGATGAAGACATTAATGTGCTGATAGAAACATTAGATAGTGATGGTGACGGCAAAATTGGCCTTGATGACTTTCGGAAAATGCTTAAGCTTGATAATTCGGCATGCTCCGGTGTTTTAGTCAAATCTGGGAACCCACAGCCTGAACTCATCGGTGAAGGAGATGTTAAAGAACCTGCCGCTGCAACAGAGATTGATGAAAGAACCTTCCTCACAGCGTGAACACATATGTTGCATGTAGCCTCATCTATTATTTTATTCTGAATGATGTGACCTGATCTACATTATATAGGCAAATAACTATTTCCGTCTACATGGTATGAACCTAGCTACGTTATATAGGCAAATAAACTGGTACTGGTAAACTTCAAATTTCGAGATTAAAATCAAGTTTAATAATCCTATATGAACTAGAATATATGAAATGTCCAAAGAACTTCAAAGAATCAATTTGCACCTCTTTTTGACAACAGTGCCATCTAGACAAAATTATCACATAACTTTTCCGCTTCAAGGTTCCAAAATAAAATGAACAAATTGTAACAAAATAGAATTACTATCTTTTGAAATGTGCTTGCGTTTGTAGTGCTTCCGATGACTATTTTCAACCTTGACCACCAAGTCTGTTTTTTGAGTAGAAGAGGAAACTTGATAAGACACAGCTTAGCTTATAGTAAGTCAGTCTTCTTAACATTCGCACAACGAGCAATGTGGAAATGGACATAAACTCATCCATCAAACGGCTCGGCGAATGGTATAGATAAACATGAAATCACATTAGACGAGGAGTCCAGGAGGTAAATATGTGGGTCAGAGACGAATTAGAGTATGGTGATAAGTGTGGTTCAAATAAGCTGTTGCCAACCCTAGCCTTGAAGAGGTGCACACTCAAAATTGCTTCGTTGCGGGGGGACTTGCTCACTTTCCGAGGTTTGGAAGAGTGAAAGGGGGCTGGTGATGCATTATTTATGTTCATGCACTCACACAAAAAATCAACAATTCCCAATTAGAGGCTTGTAGGATCAATTGCTTTCGACTTGCGGCGAAGAGCAACAGTTGCCTCAATAGCCGCTGCAGCGTCTTCCTTGTCATTGGCACGAGCATACTGCACAGCGGTCATACCATTGGCATCCATATTTTTCACACTCGCACCCTCACGCACAAGAATTTCGCAGATCTCGACTTGGCCTCGGCCAGCAGCAACCATGAGGGGGGTTAGCTTCGTACGCTTAGCAGGGATGTCGATGCGTGCTCCATGCTGGATTAGAGCATTGACAGTTTCCACACGCCCCCATTCCGCAGCCTTGTATAAGGCAGTTTCACCGTTTTCGTCGCGACGATCCAGGTCAGAGCGGTTGGCAAGCAAGAGCTCAACAGTGTGCGTGTGGCCCCATTCTGCTGCGACGTGAAGTGCAGTCTGGCCAAATTCCCACGTTGCAACGGAGTCCACAGGTACGCCAGAAGCAAGAATGTTCTCCACCTCATCCGAATCTCCATTCTTGGCTGCTTCGAAAAGGGCAGTGACTTCCTTACGACCCTCCTTTGGGTTCTTGTACTGTGCAGCAACCTTCTTGCGGGCTCCCGGAAGGAGTCTGCGAAAGGCGTTCCAGCTATCACCTTGCTTTGGGCCATTCACTTGGCGCTTGAGGTCCTCCAATTCTTTGCGAAGCGCATCGTTTTCGTCGACGAGATTCTTGTCAGACATTTTCGTGCAGTTCTTACTTTGATTTCTTCAGCTCACACGTCCCTTCGCACGAGTCGAGATCTCCCTTTGCTGCGAGTCCACACCACAAAAGTCCCCAATCAGAAATCAATCAAGCACGCCTGAAGCAACTTCCGTCAAAGAACTTCTCCACGCGAGCTCCGCTTCTGCCTTTCGTCGCGTGCTGCCCAGCTCCTGCCAAGCTACGCAAAGAGTGCGTTAGTTGCACGTCTGTCGTCGTCCTTGTTTGTTTGCTCTTGCTTTCTTTGGTCCATTACTATGTGTGTGTCTGTCTACGAGTTTGTTTTTATCTCATCATCTTAGTCTTATTCATCTCTAGGTACTACCTACCTTCCTAACAGTGTGTACGAGAATAATTTATGTTTTTACTTTTAAAAAATAAATAAACATAATGATAGATGGAGAAAGTAGATTGAGTAGTACCGTTCTTATATGAAAGTCCTAGTAGTCATTCCCGTTTACACAGCACGCGCCAAAGTCCATAGCACAGCAGTTTTATAGATAACAGTCTGTCTCGTGCTGCCAGTGAGAGCACTAGACTCTACCAGGAGCCCGCGTAGGCTAGATGGGTCTATTTCAATGGAGCCAATGCTAATCAGATTGAATGTACAAGCGGGCGGTTCATCCTGTCAAGGTATCGTATTTTTACTTTCTCCTTCATCGATAAAATCCAATGCGAGCACGTGCACACTCTTGCTCACTGCCTCCCACTTCTCATTCACACAGGACTCGGAATTCACTATATTGAGTATAGCCTCGAATTCTCCTGTGTTTTCTTTGATCATAGTCACTAACTTACATCTGGCGAAATATTTACCAGACAAAGGGACTTAGTCCAGTTCCTGATAAAAAGGTCTATACTAAAACGTAGCCATGCGGCCGAAGTATTCAAATCGGTCTAAACGGGCCGTTTCGCGCTGCGTCCGAAAATAAAATAAGTGTCTGAAAAAGGCGGACGTACTAAATAAAATACAAGACCCTCCGCCGTTTCCCTTTTTATGGCAGTACAAGCAGATTAGAGACTACCTAGGTTTAGTCTCTTGAGAGTTGGCATACAATGAAACAAATTTGCTGCAAGTGGAATATAAGATTTATACAGTCAGATAAAAGACCGTAGGAAAGGAGGAGCGCAACTTGGAGGACATTGAGTAACAGCAACTAAGAACGCGACCAACATCAACAAACAGTTCCAGATTAAATCCAAGATCTGGGATCGCTTTGCAAAAGCTGGCGAGCGATGATGCTCTCGGAGCTAGAAAGCTCTGCTAGAGATCATGCCGCAAGTCTGAACTTCGAGCTTGCGCCTGGAGATGCTGAGGACCCCATGGCTGAAATGAGAAGCATGGGCATGACCCTTGGAAGCGGCGGTGATGAAGACATTGCTGAGGATGAAAACAAGAGGACTACGAATGTTGGCATTGAAAGCAGCACGAATAGCAGAATCGGAGGCGAGGATAGCGATCTTGATGAGGAATGATCTGCACAGAGAGCTGATGGAGGGCGAAGATGTTTCTCAAAATGAGGTAGAATTCGGACTTGAGGGCAAAAAGCAACAAGCCCAGCACCAAGTTCGCTTTGCAACACCAACTAAAGCGAGCGAAATTGAAAGTCCTGATATTGATAAATACTTGCAATATAACCCAGACACCCCTGTTAAATCCCCAACGCAAATGACACCACCAAGTAGCAAATTAAAGGAGAGCTTACAAGCACGCAAAGCGCTGATCGAAGAAGGTCGCAGACGTATGGAGGAGTTTCGCAGAAGATCTGCCACGCCGCAGCGTAGATCAAGCAACGCGAGCTCCAGCTCCTCAGGATCAAACCCGGTATGTTCACTGGATGGCGGGACTACACCTCGCAAAGAGTATGTAGCCTATACACCCGTGGCTCGCAAGTTTAAGAACCAGTTAGAGAAACTTAAGCGTGATGAGCTTGACCTTGCATCTGCGGAGTGGAGCGCACAGCGAACTCGAGTGTCCGAAATGCGCAGGGAGCACGATGAGGAGGTAGCAGAGCTTCAGCAAGAGATTGAGTCGGCTCATGAAGAGACAGCAAAAGTTCGTAAAGAATTACAAGCTGTGCAGAAACAATTGAAAGCCACGCAAAATGATAATCGAGACCTTACCTCGCAGCGCGAGGAGGATGGACAAACTATATCTGATATGCGGGCTAAGGTAGCATCTCAACAAAAAGATATTCTTGCGTTGCGTGAACGTATTCAGGCGCAGGCCTCTGAAATGGAGCTTCGCGCACGCGAGACCATCTCGCGTCTCACGAGTAATCAATCCGAGCATGAAGCAGATATTGCAGCACTCCAGGACCAACTTCAGGACCAACTCAAAAGCATCCGTGATCTTGAGAATGAGCGCAACGGTTTGCAGGAGGTGCTCGAATTAGCACGCCAGCGTAGCACCGATGAGATGTCTGCAGCGAGACGCAAAATGGAGGATGAAAAGCAGCAGCTGCAACGACAACTTGATAAGGTTCAAAGCGCACTTGAAGCCGCGCGTCAAGCTCGTGAAACTCAAGCAGAAGCTGCTGATTTGCAATGCCAGCAACTTCAGGAGGCCTTTGAGGCTGCAGAACGTGCTGCAGAAGTTGAACGCCGGGAGTTTCAGCAACAGGAGAAAGCACTTCGTACAAAACTCGACGCTGCTCTCGCTCAAAACTCCCGTATTACCGAACATGCTCAAGCTAGCAATGAACAGAGTCGCAAAGAACTTGAAGATCGTCTTGTGAATGTCGAGGGAAATGTCGAGCTGCTTCGCTCGGAGCTAAAGAAGTCTCGTGATGCTGAACAGGCTCTACGCACCGAGGGCCAGAATCTTCAAGAAAAACTTCGTCTTGCTCTCGAAGCAAATCGCAAGTTGCAAGAAGTTGAACGCGTAGCTTCTGAAGAGTCTTCTTCTACAATCCAATTGCAGAACCAAGAAGTTGAGCACCTTCGGGAGGAGAATAACCGTCTTGAAGATGAGCTTACTTCAGCTGCACGTGATGCAACAAAAGCACGGGAAGAGCTCGCTCGTGAGAAAACAGCCTTACAAATTGCTCGAGAAGATCTTGACAAAGCCGCGGAAGCCCATCGTGAAGTAAGCGCAGCAAAGGAATTGCTTCGCTCGGAGGTGTCAGAAAATGCGTCGCGTGTTCAGCAAATGGAAAACCGCATTTTAGAGCTCACAAGCCTCCTTTCGAAAGCCCAGCAATCCAATCAAGACGCCTTTTCTAAAGAAATGGTGGCGCTGCAAACCGCAACAATGGAGCTTCGGAGTAAACTCAAAGCTGTTGCTGATAAGCTTGATAAGAAGCAACGACAACTCGAGGAGGAGCAAAAAGCCCGTCAAGAAGTGGAAGAGGAATTTGAGCGCGCCCAGGAACAACATTCTCAAGAGCTTCGCCAGCAAAGAGAACATTTTGAGGAAACCCTTCGAGAGCAACGAGCTATTGAAGATCGCCTCCGTGCAATTGCAACCCAGGATGACGACGCAGACCGCCAGGCATTACAGGAGATGTCACGTGAAATCATGGACCTTCGGCGAAGGCTAGCCACTCGTCCACCGCCAGTGCAAGCGCAGATTGCGGCCGAACCTTCTTCGTTAGTAAGTCCACATCATGTTGGCGCAATGATGAATGTGCACAATGAAGGATTCTCTGGGGAGGAGTCCGCCTCGCCTGTTGTGATCGCTCTTCAAGATCGTGTAGAAGCCCTCGAAGAATCTAACAAGCTCCTCAGTCGTGCTTTTCGTGAATCGACGCTTCAGTCTAACAATTCCGATCAGGCACGCACAATTCATCAGCTGACGATGGAGATTGAAGCGAGTAAACGTGCATTTCATCAAATGCGGCAACGGTTGCTTCATGCTGGTCTTTTGCACGGACGTTCAAGCAACGGACCCATAGATTCCAGGAACCATCATCACAGCTCTAATACAATATACACTGGCCCCACACATGAACAAAGTATGTTGACTGATCATGAGTGGTCTGCTTCTGGTACCCGCGAAGAAGATGATGATCTCAGCGGTATGCATCAGCATCAGCATCAGCAGCAACAACAACAACATCAGAGTGCTGGTTCGTTTTCAGTACTACAGACAAGTGCGATCTCTCCAGCTTCATCATCTGTTTTGCCCAAACGGTCTGGGCCGCGTGCACCCAAAACCGCGAATCGCGCATTACGTCATGAAGTGGATATGCTCCAAGACGCCCTCGATAAGGAGCGCGAAGCTCGACGTGCTGCTGAGACCAAAGCCGGGTTCCTTCAGTCCGAATTTACTGACCTTTTCGTACAGTATTTCCAAGCTGAGAAAGACGCCACAAAGGTTTCACGAAAGGCTGCACGTGCTGCCGGTGCTTCCAAGTCTCGCGTTTCTAAGGAAACATCTCGCCAGAGCAGGACTCACGTGTCGAGATCTCGCTCCCGCACAACTCGGGCTGGAAACTCTGCATCGTTGCAAAGGTAGGGCGTTAATTCCAATCTTGGTGTCAGGTAAAGAGCAGTAGAGTCAACTGTTGTTAAAATTAAGCTCTGTAAAACCTGGATTACGAAAGACTTATACACTCTACGTTGTAAATGCGAAGCTTCTGTTACCCATCGAGTGTTGGTGTATAGAAAATAATCGATTCATGTGTTTTAATTTTTTTTAAATTTAAAAAAACAAACTACGCTTTGTTTTGTTCCCCAGATTTAAGTCGTTAGAGCCTACCTGTATTATTACAAAGGAAACGAACCCCACGATCCTCTTGGGAATGCAAAAAGATGTAAACCTTGGCAAATGCAATTTTAAAACAAATTTCTACATATGAATTGCTATTTTATTTATGCACTGAGCTAATTCATGCTCATATTGTATCTGATACAAGAAGACGCACAACTTAACAAGATCAGATCACACTTAACCCAGCTCCAGAAACATAACATAGGCTGTTCCATTTGTTCACTTTTCTTTCTTCATACTTCTTCAATTCTCTCTTTTCTTTTTATATGGGTAGTAAGATGAAAAGACATAACTATATATACTCTTACTGGTTCCCATAAGAACGACCTCTTGTTGTAAATGGATACAATCAACCGCGACGATTTAAGGAACTGGACTTTTTGGACCTTACGAACGCCTATGAGCATCAAAAGACCTCAAATATATGCGAGTAAGCATTGTTCTTTGTTTTGCTCCGGAGTTCGCCTTTCGAGATGCTAGCACAGTCACCAGTGGAGGGAACAGCAGCGATGGCACAACAGCTGCCAGATGTTCGGACTGTGTTAGCAAGGTCCGTAGATGCCATCGAGGAAGGATATGCGCAAACAGTGGACGAAGTCCGATTCGGCATTGAATATACTGCAGCAGAGATTGAGCGCGGGCTTGCCAGCAACGAAAATATTCGTCAGGAGGTAGCTCAAAGATGCAAGAACTTGAAAGCTCGTATCAAGGAAGAAGAAAAGGAGGAAGAGCGTGCTCGAAAAGAACGCGAGCGACCAAGCCCTTTGCTTCTAGACTGTTCAGATGACAACCAAAATGAGGACATGTCGTTCATCTTTCGCTTGAATCAAGATCTTTTATCTCCAGTTTCTCGCTCCATGAGCAGAATGAGTCGAACAAGCCGGAACTCTCGTGGCAGTCAGTATAGTCATTACAGCCGCCTAAGCAAGATGAGTCGTTCGAGCTCTCGATCGAGTAAAGTTAAAGGTTTAATGGCTGCAATCCCAGCTATCAAGCCGCAAGAGCATAAAAACACACCAGCTCCTGGACTCGAGCTGTACATTTTGGAACTGGAAACGAGCGCAATTGACCTGCCCGAGCCTTCTCTACGTGTTCCATTAAATGAAATGTGCAGGCAGAACGTAACCAGAGTAGCTAACAAGCATTTATGTTCTAACATGCCTGGCCTCTTTCCATACTTAGAGCCATCATTACCCAAGAACAAGCGTAAAGAAGGCAAGAAAAATATAGCAAGCAAAAAGAGGTGAACAAGATAGGAAGTGTCCCCTTTCTTATTTTTTTTCAATGGATGGTTCTGTAACATAACATGCATGGTGTCTAATGTATAGTCCTTTCCTGTCATTTATATTCTTTACTAGTATTCTCTCGACTTTTCTAAAGAAGTTATCAAATCACAAACACATACAGAAAGGGTGACGGCAAACGAGTTCTATATTTGGAATTTACCAACTAAAGAACTCCACCATATCTCGGGCAGCAGACTCAGCAGCAGAGTTGTCTTTCTTACGCTCTTTCTTTTGAGGTGGCGCAGAACGAAACATTACAGGCTTACCAGTCTTCTTCTTTGGAGCCTGCATAGATCTCTCAATACTCTTTCGCAAACGCTCCTCGTAAACACGTTGCTGCTGTGCCAAACGTTCTGCGCGTACTCGCTCGCGGCGCTCCTTTTCCTTCAGTTTCTCGGCCTTGATGACGTAATCCTCTGGCATTTGTTCAATCTTCGTCAACAGCTCTTCAAGACGGGCTTCGAGGTCCGTTAGCATAGATAGTGTGCTTGGAGAAGCGTCGCTGTCAAAGCCGCACTTTCGGTACACTTCCTTGACCTTGGCATGGAGTTCGCTCAGAAGCTTCTCTTGCGCATCCTCTCCAAGATTCGAGTCCATGCGCGCTTTAAGAATCGATGCTTTTGCTTCTTCAGCATTGATTTGCTGCTCGAGTTCTTGAATGTTCGCCTTTAACGAATCAGTTTTGGCATCCATCTTAAGCCGGGTATCACGAAACTCTTGCTTAAGTTCTTCAAGTGCCGATTCTGTCTCTTGTGAGTTTTGAATGAGAAATAAGTTACTCTCCTCAAGCTGTGTGAAAATATTAAGAAGTTGTTGAGGGTCCGTAAAGTGCATCGGTAATTCCTTATCCTCTGCCTCTCTTAGTCGCAGGTCTTCTAGGTTCTCAAAGACTTCATCAAACTCTTCCTCCTCAGTCCATTCAGAATGTTTAGCCTCATATTTAGACTCTCCATCTTCTTCATTAGATTTACCCTCCACATCGTCAGAATCCTGTATGTCGTCATTTTCATCGTCAGAAAAGTCAAAGACAGGATATTCAGGAAGTCGTAGCGGTGGTACGTTCGAAACTACATCCTTGCGAGCCCCACGCGAGCGGGAGGCATTCCGTGCCTCTTCTTTATGTTTTGCGTCTTCATAAGCAGCAACAAGTCGTTGTTTCTCCTCTTCATATTCGCGTATTTTGAGATCCTTGTAGGCCTGACGGCGCTTCTTTTTACGTCGGCGTTGCATCTTTTCATGATGTGCAAACCATTCAGTGGGTGTGAGGTCATCCAGAAACTTCTTGTATTTTAGGCAGTCCTCAAGCTGCTCCTTAAGCTTTGACATATCACTCTGAACAGCCTGGATTTGATGATTAAGCTTTTTGATTTCTTGAACCTTGTCTTGCTTAAGTTTTGTTTCTGCTTCGGCACGTTTGATGGCTTCATGTGCCTTTTTGTCATTCTCCTTCAGAAAAGTATCAAAGCGAATAGCATCTTCTTCAAGCATGAGCTCACTCTTGCGAAGGGCTTCCTCCTTGAGTTGTGCCTTTTCTTCTAGCTTTCGGATCTCCTCACGCTTGGTGTCAAGCGACATTTGCACAAGAAACATTTCTCGCTTCTTTGCAATGAAGTCTGCCATGTTATCCTTCTCACGTCGCCGCTCGAGCGCAAGACCTCCAGTTCGGCTAACGGTTTTGCCAGCAGCTTGGAGACGACTTCCACCTGATGATACGAGTTCTTGACTACGTGGGCTAAGCTGTTGATCAAGCTCGCGCCGCGAAATACTACTACTTCCTGCACCTCGTTTAGAACTTTCCACTGTCTTTTCCCAGACGGTCATTTTTTGTAAACGCTCACGCTTTTCTTGCTTGAGCTTGCGCTCACGCTCGCGAAGGAGGAAAACCTGATCATCAGCAGGCATGCGAAATGGGTTCTCTTCATTTCGGTCATCTTCGCGGCTGCTTTTTTCCTCCCGGTGATGGTGTTGTTGCGATGCTAGCGCAACCTTGCTACTGTCCTCGTACTTGCTTTCTCCATTGTAATTTCCTCGCGTAAGTGCTGAAGACGTCGCCATAGTATTTCCTTAACACCACCTCGAGGACCTTGCTCTGCGCGAGCAGCGCACCAGCTGCCCTGCTGAGGCTGCTATTGATTGTTCTGCGCCTTTGGCAACTTTGCACGGTGGAACTCTTTCAAGCTAGCTTTTTGAAGTGCTGCCTTTCCTAGGTGGATGTATGAAGCGAATGCTTTTCTCTCGCGAGAGATTATGGCGTATTTGTGTGTGCAAATCCAATCCGTACTTGACTTATGGCTATGTGCGCTTGGTTCTACAATCAACGTTACGATATATTTGTGTGAATGGGAACCTAATTTGTTTCAGGCCTATCTTATGAGTCTTGGCGAAGTATACAAATGTAATAATTATCTGGTCTAACGGATCGTTTGATTTATTTTAAAAGAAAGAAAAAGTAGAACGTTTGAAGGCAAAGGTCGTTTTAGACTATCATCAAATCCACAGATTCAAAAGAGAGAAACATGACGAGGAGTTTAGTAATTGTTCATTTACCTCTCTAGCCAGATGGGTACACTCAGCCAGAAATATGATCAAGAAAAATAGTTGCTTCGAAGACCATCGATGATAGAGGAATAGATGATAGATGGTAAATTTTGTTGTTTTTTTAAAACAAAAGAGTAAAACGATTTGGTAGAAAGAAGTGAATATGTGACAATATAACTAAGTGGATAGGTGACATCCATAAGAAAGGGAAGACCTCATTTTGCCTTGCACATTAATAAATTGTAAAGTAATGAAATTGCAAAAAGAATATACACGACTTGAGAATGGGTGTTTGCCTTGAAGGTGGATTTTGCCCCATTTGGCAAAAAATGGGAGTCAAAAGTTGCTCAACGTAAATTCAAGGAGTCGCTAGTAGCACTATTGAGGCTATTCTTGTGTAGGGCTTCTATTAGCATTGCCAATATCTTGAAGAGACAATGGAGCCGGCATGTGAATTTCAAAAAGTTTTTCTACCAACGAAAGATTTTCCAAACATTGATGCATAATCTCTGTCGGGTCGTTTCGATATTTGTCAACAAACCATGGGTGCAAGAGACGCTTAGCGAATCTATAACTTCGAGTTTGTTGCTTTCGAGTGTCAAATAAGGTCACCACTATGTCTGGCAAGGAGGGTCCCCATCTTAAACGAGCCAGAAAACGATGACTACCAACATGCAGTGCTCTTTTGATAGAGCGCGTGTTTCTGTCTTCTTCTAGGAGAGCTACATCTCGTGTACTTGCAGGTCTAACTCGGTGCAGTACAATTGTACGTAAGCGTTGTCGGGCCGATTCTCGCCACTCTGCATCATTTTGCTGCTGGAGTACTGGTGAAGAAGGCGCACTAGCAGAAGTAAGTTGAGTATTGAGCAAAGCTTTGGGACGTGGTGGAGGTGCCTTGGGTACCATGTTCATAAATTGAGCTGATGATGAAGTTGGAGATGCAGAGAGGTGTACTCGAAGTGAACGTGGACTTACAGTGGGCTTATCTTCATTGGATTCTGTTAAGTTTGCAGCTGTGCGCCCATAAGTAGGTGGCGCGGCTCCATTGGCAGGCGGAACGGGACTCCTTTTATACACCGAGAGAGTATATAAATAACGTTCCTTGACTTTGCGGTCTTCAGCCCAGTCTTTGGTTTTGTAAACGGGCTGAGTTTGGTGCAAGCGCCGCTTGAGATGAGCATTTTCACGTTCGATTGCGTCTAAGGTCATTTTGCGGACTTTGGCCCGTGCATTACGTTGTGTTTTGCTCGCACGCCGCTGCTCTGCTATGGCATCTTTGTAGTGTTGCTCGTTAAGGATCTTGGTCATACGCTCCATGATCCGAACATTTTCGCGTTGTATTTCTTTATCGCGAAGCGATCGTTCGGCATGTTGTTTTTCTCGTTTTCGTTTGATATGAGGGAGCATACGTGTCTTCGGTGGTCGCGAATCTACTGCTGCAGGGCCATCTCTGATCTTTTTCAGATTAATGCGATGGAGCCGTGCACGAGTACGAATCTCATGAGCTTCGGTGTGAGTAAGGCGCCGCAGGTCCATTTTCTATAGATGTGCGATTTCTTAGACTGCTCCCCAAGTCCTCCGGCTGCCAGCAAAATTGAAGAGCGGCACGGAAGGTTGCAACAGCGCAATAGAACTTCTGTATCGTCACAACTGTTTCAAATAGAGGAGATGAATAGACTGGCCGCTTCGTCAAACTGACGTCGCGGCCGGGTTTAGCGTGGTCGTCGTCGAGACCGTCCTCAGCGAGAATAGCAATATTGTAATGCCTTTCTCCGCGTATTGCAGCCTTCTTATCTTACTAAATAAAAAAGGTGGGTACAAGCAGACCTGCGATAAAGAGTATAGAGCTTCCCTTTAATACTAGAAAATTGTTTTCTACAATTCGTCAAGTCTTCCCTGAGGAAGCGCTGACGCGTGTCGTGCTGTCCTGTGCTGAAACAGACAAAACCCTAGTATGTGCGGTAAAGATGAAAGTGGTATTTTTTCTTCTTCACATCACCTGACTAATCTTTTTTGCTAATCAAGTTCATTTATGAAAAGGTTGACTTTTGTCTTGACTGGATCTTGCATCACAGGTTTGTAACAAAAGTTTTGTTTTAATGGCTATATGAAGAGAATCTAAAGCAGTGCACAACTGTATTAGCGTTCCAGCTAGATCTTTCACTCTCTCATGGATTTCCTATTCGCAGATCCGCTGCGACATTCTTAGCTTTTCCTCTGAGCTTTTCCTCTTCTTTCCGTATTCCATATTACTCTTTCTTGTACCCAGTAACCCTCAAAATCCTTGAAAAGGAGAAACAAAGTATAGTCATTTAGGTCTACAATATTAGTAGTCCTCTATAAGAGCTTAAAAGTAGCGATCACAGATCTACGAGTATAAACAAATTTTAAAATGACTACCTCAGCAACAACTAGGGTCAGCGACTACTTTAGAGTAAGATTAGCGAAGCGAGTGCCGCGCTGACTATCAGTAGTTTGATTTGTACTCCAATACACGATGTTTCGTTTACTTGCAGCCAGGGATTCGGCAGCTCAATAAGGCTAGGACAAAACTAGAAATAAATAAGTCAACGGATCTCTAAGTACACACCTTTCTAACGCTTTCCTTTAGAACTATGAGAGAAGATGACAAGAATAAAACTGCTGCATGCTTTGGTGATGAGTGCTGCTGTTTGGTTCGTACATTGCAAAGTTCCTACTTGTTGTTATGACAACGCTTTAGGAATTATTGATTGCTCAACCAGGGGATAAAGAGCTAGATAGTAAACATTAATTTTGAAAATAATGAACTCACCACTTTTATTGATCTTTATTTATTTAAATCAAAGCAAGAAGGATTGGCTACTTCCATTGTGATATTAGCAAGGAAAGATAAAGGCCTACAGAGGCAGGCAAGAGATAACCTGCTGAAAGTCTTCCTAACACTTATACATCCTTGATTCATACTAGAGTGATATCTGACAGGTTGACTCCTTTCGGGCGTGTTTTTGTATTATATTTGCATACAATCTGAACTTGAACTGGCGAGCGTGTAGCAAGCTTAACGATGGAGCGAATCATTTGGAAGGACGTCGAGCGAGAATGCGAAGATGGAGGAAGTCAGAGTAGCGATGATGATGCTGTGTCAAACTCTCCTCGTGCGAGTAGAGGCTTTCGACTTGGAGGTAAGGCAAGAAATATGAAGCTAGCTGCGCTCGCACGGGCAGCATCTGGCCACTCAAGATCACTACTAGGGATCAAAGCAAAAAAAGAGTACCAATCGGCAAGAGTCGTAGAGCCAAATGATAAAGTAGAATCCAAAGTAAACCACGATAATGGTGATAAAGATGAATCCTTCGACTTACGCGCAGACGAACAAGTGGCAATATTATTTCATCTTTATAGTCCATGCAAATCTTTAGTTCCACGTATTGACATGGATATCATAGCTCGGGCGCTTGGAAATAAAGGTTTCGCAGAGTGGACTGCCCCTGGTACCAATACTAGACATAGGATTGTTTGCATGCGCTATAGAAAGGCACATGATGCAGAACATATTTGGACTCACTTTGCTGATCGCCGAAATGGCGGGCGCAAAGTATTTCACCTTGGTCAAGGTCTTGAAGCTCGGGCGGTTTCCAAGCAAACTGTCACTAAGCACGAGGTAGGCTTTAAAAACGATGCCAAAAATCACTGCGCAGCCCCTCGCTCTAGAAATGAGGCTGCTATGACGAATAAAGCAGAGGTGCTTGACGACATTTGCAAAACTTTGCAAGAACTAGCATTTCCAGATCTCCTAGATGAACTTGGAGATCAAATCATTTCTATACAACGTGCTTTCGATATGTATATGGAAAATGATGCTTTGTTAGGCTATGATCGAGTCTTTCTCGCTTTGCAAGAGGGCCTTCATTTGAATTCTACGCGAGCTGAAACTGCGCTTAAAACGGTCTCCTTGGAGGAGTTTTCCGTTCGAGGGGGAAACATCAGCCAAATCTATAAAACCAAGTCAATACTCGATCTGGCTTCCTTTTGTCGTTTGTGTGCTTTTCTGTTACGACATGACGAGTTTCCGTTTGTCCATCAAAAGTCCGCGGCAGACCAATTTCGGCCTAAACGCTTGCATTTCGACGAGGCAGAAGCAAAAGTAGTTTTTGATAACTGCAAATTGTTCCCTGGAGATAATTTTATTGAAAGCTATGAAGTTGGCCCAGCACTTCGTGCTCTAGGATTGCCAGCAAATGATGACCAGGTCTTGCGATCCTTGGATGATCAGGGTATTGACCGTATTCGCTATAATTTTTTTCTCAGTATGGCGCATGACTTCCTTGCACAATGACTGAAGTTTATCTTCATGTACACATGATTCAACACTAATATGATCTACAAATCAATCGAAAATCTACACTTTTTTTCATACTTGACTTTTTGCTTTGCTGCTTGCAGCTTTTGCTTAGATTTTCACGCATACATTTCTGTCGTTCTATATACCCTTTTGCGTTGATAAAGAAGCAGATGCAGACACCTCTGACATATAATTGCTGTACATTGTGAAATGTGTTATTACCCTCTGTTGTTCTTTGTTCTCGGACCTTTGTACTTGCAAAGTGTGGAATGACACGCATCATTGAATTTTTGACTTGATTCTTAAAGGCCTAAGTGCTAACTATATTAACAGAGACGTAGGTTTCCGGGTGTCCGCTGGTTTCCTTACGCTCTTGCTCTGCGGCATAGTTTGCGAAATATGCTCTGATGAAACCAAGCGTAATCAAGATAATGTCTTTGATTCAGATGTGTGCATGGAAGGTGGGCGCCAAATAAGATGTCTTACTTTATTCATGCCTCATGTGGAGCCTTCGATCTCATGGCTGATGCCTTTCCCCATACCAGAGCTAAGGTCTTTGCTATCAGATGATGTTTTATTGCGTCGGTTTAAAGTTTAGCTTGCCCTTCCCAGTAATCATGTTGAGTGTGCTAACAATGGTATTGTCGTTCTTCTAAAAGTATTAATGGAAGAAAGTCTTTCCAGATCAGGTGCTTGCCAGGCTGCATCTATTTATGAATTATATACCCTTTGCACAAGACTATAACTCTAACTGTTGTAAAATTTTACTGTGACTATCCAAAATAGACGTCTACTCTCTAGGCTATATCTTACACCAATTTAATTTTCCAGTTGCTCCCCTGCTAATTGGGTAGCTCAGATTTGTACAGTAAGTATAGGTTCTTATGCGAAGTTGGATGTGGTTGAAATGGCTACAAGCAAAAACAGTAAGTAGGGTGTTTCCTTGCTGGAATTATCCCTCTTTTTACTGTTAGTCACTACTAACAATAAATCTATTCGTCTATACCTTTATTTATTAATCTATTTATTTTTATTTTAAAAATAGAAAAAAAGAAGTCACGGCAGAAAAAGAATGTTCGAGTTGTAATTTCTTTTTTCTAGCTAGAGCAAAACTCAGCGCGTGCATGGCTTCTCACCAACAGACACCTCAAACGAACAATTCGAGCACTCTTCATTTTTCTATGGCTACCAATCCGTTTCAGATGCTGCAAACTGCGTGTAGAGCCGAAATTTTCACCAAAGCGAATGGAAAGTTAGCTGGGGACGCAGTTGCGGCGAGGGTGGGTGGGTGGGTAGGAGGAGAGATGCACAGAGAGTGAACAGTACACACCATATTATATGTACTTGGCAGAAGCTCAAAAGATCAAGGCTAGCCAGCCAGCCATTCGTTTTAATGTTCTACAACGCAGAGGAGGAGAAGCTGTGATTAAGGAAACTCATGATACCAAGTCCATCCAATCCGGAGCCGAGGGGGGGGGCGCATTCTCCAAGTTGCGGATGGCTGGTAGATAGTCAAGCTTCTGATGAATTTGCAACGCCTGGGCTCCCCCTGGATAACTTCAACCTGAGGATATAACAAAAGCGCTCGGAAGGTATGTCAGTCTTGGAGTATTGACGAGTGTGGAGTTTATTCAGTCGCATCATAATTTATCATGCAGCCATGAATGTTTGCAAGCTTGGAGCTTGTTTAATTTAATTAAAAATTACCAAAAACATTAATTTTATTTTTACTGGAAAAGATCATGTTTGTAGCAGTAAGATGTAGGTCTCGCGTTCGGGAGGAACTTACGTGCTTCAATGCAACGAGACCGAATGGTGTCTTGGCATCTGCAAACCTGAAACCTTGACACAAGGCTAGGTCTGGCGCTGCAAAGCCTGGGCTGCGTTTGGCGTGGAGCGGGTTTAGATACTGTTGCGTGAAAGGTTTTCAAAGCTCGCAACTCGAGTTCTGTGGCACGTGAAAACACACAAAAAAACAAACAAAAAATGGGGCTCTTGCCAGGCACCGGTGAGCAGGAGCGCTCCCACGGTGCATCGCGCAGCCGTATTTCCAGCTTGAAAAACCGCTTGAGCTTTTCTCGACGGTCAAGCTCAAAGAGGTCTGGGGCGGTTTCGCGCGTTCATGGCCATTTGCTTGATTCGATTCATACGAGTTCGCCACAACACTCCTGTTCGCCAGGTTCTCCAAATACTTGCACAGATCGCCACGAGCATCTTCACCTCTACAGGCTTCGGCATCATCATCGTTCTCGACGATCTTCGAAAGACGGCCTAAGCAGTAGCGATGGCAGTGCCAAAGACGATCAGGAGAAGAGGTCTTCTACCTCCTCGGTGTCAAGAGGTATTAGAGACGAAGACGAGGAAGAAGGGTACTTCAGGAGCGGCCAATTGACGTCAGATTCTCATCTTACGGCACAGTTGAAATCAATGTATGAATCTCGAGATCGATATCCTTTATGTGAACCACTTGAGGGCGAGGCAGCGGAGGTGTGGGAGCTAGCGCATGAACAACTTTTGGAGGAGCTAGGTGAGGAGACAATTGGGAGATACGATGTGCAAAACTTCTATGGAAGATTTGTCATGGGCTGCATGTTTGAGTCGACCCAAGAAAAACGTGTAAAGACTGCGGTAGCGCGCATCATTAAGACCATTCGCTGGCGAGAGAAACATAATGTTGATGACATTATGGCAGAGTCATTCCCACTAGCTGACGTACTTCGAACACAACTGTGGCCAATGCGTTTACTTGGGCCTGACGTAAATGGGCATGCGGTAGTTCTAATCCGACTTGGCGAGTGCGACTGGAGAGCTGCATCCAGAGCATTTTCATCAAGCAAAGAAATTGTTCATTACTTGATGTTTCACCAAGAAGTACAATTCAAAAGACTCCAGGCCATGGGTGTTTCTTCGAGGCAAGTGATCCTCTTTGATCTTGGTGGCCTTAGTATGGCAGATTACCGGATTGCTTATTCAAACGGTTTGGGATCTATTTTTGAGATGTGGGCAAGCCATTATCCCGAATCAGTTGAGGCCTTTTACTTTCTCAACGCACCATGGGTCTTTAGAACGCTTTATAACATCCTCAAAGGGTTAGTGGAGCCAGATACGCTGGAGAAGGTTCATGTACGGAGCGAGCCCATCGAAAAAACACATGAAAGGCTTGCAGAAATGGGTATCGACCCTTCTTTGCTACCGTCCAAGTTGGGCGGGCAAGATCTAGGACAATTCATGATTCCAGACGGCCTTGCGCAAATCAAGGTCGAGAATGGCGAGGAGAGCCAGAGCCTTGCGCCTGATTGTATAGAAATGTTTCACTACCAAGAGCTATACAGACTTGGGTATGAGGTGCCAGAGGACGGGTGGCCATACATTAGCATTCACGAAAATGCAAAGGATGAGTCCAATGAATCGATGGAGAACACAGGGTCATCAGAAAAATCGCTAAGAAGTAGCAGACGCTTCTCTAAAGAAGCAGACGACGAATGGAACATGAATAACATGGCCCAAAGCTTTTATTCGAGTGTGGAGGTTGTAGAAGATTTCGCAACAGCCGTATATAACTTTGCAGCTGCTACGGTAGCTGCTCGGCAAGAGAAAAAAGAAGATATATGAGCATTACCATATTGAAAACTAAGAAGCGTATACTATATATATAACAACAAAGCACATATCTTTACATTATAATAATTTGAATGCCAGTAAACTCACATTTTATGAGCATATTCTACTTCCTATTTCGCAAATCGAAAATAGATCCAAAATTGTACTTTCGTAAATTTCCATCTCAACTCTCTCAAAGAGACATTTGCATCAGCAAGCTGGTGCTTGTAAGAGTGCATGTTCCCAGAATATTCTATCCAAGACCTCAAAAGTACGCCTCATCATTCTCACTTTAAAAAACCATGCATTTTTCTTGAAAAACCTAGCTAGCGCCAAATCTGTGTTAATATCCTTTTGTGGTTTACTTGTATAATAACTAGCTGGAAAAACACTCCTGACGAACAATTTACAACACGAGCCAATACCAGATTTAACTGAAATTGATGCGAACGGATTATCATATGGGAGGCTTTATAGCTTAGAGGTGGTCTATGTTTAGCATAGAGGCTTACGATGACAAGAACTCCCACTTTGCGTCGTTCTAGCAACCTTGCCCGCGAAAGATGCATTCGCTACCATTGCATCCAACTTCAATCGTTGTACCATATATTGATAGACACTTGAAAACTATCCCCCTTGGTTCATGCTACATCTTGAACCATACTGCACAATGCTTCGGGCCGCCACTGGGTCAACTATTTCTAGGTGAGGTTGTTTGGACTTGCAGTTGGCACATGTATCCACGCCATCAACATTACGAGGGTGTGCGGGAAGGATGCGAGCTACGGAACTTTCTTCGGGAAAATACATCTATGTGGCAGTGGATTTTATAGACTTGCTCAGAGTTCGAGCAGCTTCAATCGAGCTCTCGTGACAACGAATCTGCGCGGCTCGGCTCGGTTTTCTAGATTGGCACGAAGAGCCCGGTTCTTCATTGCTGATACCAATTAAAGCTTCAAGCGGATTGGCTTGGTTCAGAGCCACAGATTGGACCCACGCAAAGGCTAGCTTTGCTTGCGATAACGATAACTCACACCCTGGAACCCAAGGCCATGAGGAATGCTGGTTCTACTACAGCCTGGCAGCCTTGTGACATCCCTCTACATTTCTCTTCGTGGCTGAGATGCCGTCCCTCTCGCAGAGTGAATGCGCGAGCAGCTCACCTTAAAAGGTGGCAGCAGCTCGGGGGTCTTCCAAGTTTGGCATCGCTTCAAATTACCATGCCGCACGAGGAAACCCTCAACTATCATTCCTCTTGTTACCCAAACCCTTCGCGAAGCAGTTTCTCGCGCGGAATTTCCCACGAGGCAGTCGGTTGTACTTGGTTACCGCCCCTGTTAGGAGAACCAAGCCTCCAAATCATCCCTAATAACCTATAGCGAGCTTCACATCACCGAAACTAGAAGCACATCTATTCGACACCACGCAACAACGCAGTTAGCACCGCCGAAGCTGTCCGTTTTGTGTCCCTCGATGCTCATCGCGAACTCTGTCGTCTCATCTGATGCTCGCTCCACAACTTTGTGGTCGCCTCGTATGGGTGCGCACCTGCAAGGGTGCTTATTACTTACTTATTATTGCCTAGTATACACATCAAAACTGTCCATCTTGCACGAGATGAGCCCTACTACTGCTATGCATTGCATTGCATTGCATTGATTATTGACTGCCTTAGCGAGGTCTTAGGAAACCAGCCCTATGATAGCACAACGAAGTCCTCGACCTCTTACGAGCGGAATCTTGTTTGCATTGCGCGTCACGCCTCAGACTTCGGGTTATTCGCCGCCATTGTGCGGTAGTCGCGGTGCCCGTCTGGGAGTGCTAGTATGCAATTTGTTAACCTCAGGTCGTCCTTGGAGAGCCTCCGGACAGCTCAGCGCAGGTGCCGCTCTTGAAGAATCAACGATGGCAATTCGTGCCTGAGAATTTTGTTCCTCTCGTGAGACGCAGTTTTGCTGCATTTTCCGCAGCAAAAGTGGGCACAAATTTCGAGGTCTTACGGACTCTTCTTCTCGCGAGGTATTGCTATACCTCGGTAACAAACGGGTCCGCAGCGGTGGTAAGAAAAGGCTGGATGAACGAAGGTATGAGATCAGTAGGGTCCATCTGCTTGTTAGACGCGGAGAATTGGAAACCTAAGTGCTCGTACTAAGCATATTTGTATTTGGCACCCCTCGATAATCTAGAATTTGTATAGTGATTCTCTGAAGAATTGATTGCTAAACAACTAACCACCTACATAGGGCGTGTTATCGCTAATAGTGATAACAGCAAGAGCATGAGTAATAGTTCTCATCTGTCATGGCAAGAGCAGAACTAGTTGTTTTTGTGTTTGTTCTTCTAGTAAGCACATAGTAGGTGCTACCGTAGTTGTAAAAGTCTAAAGCGCACGAAGAGTCCATTCTGGACAGAGCAAACCCCAAACGTAAATCACGACGCAAGCGAAACTCCCGAGCGATCGAGCATTGCAATAGCGATACGGTTGAGCAACTATCGCGAAGTAGATCCACGTTTATAATAAAAGCAGAGACCATGTCTTGTGAAGAAGATCAATGGATCATTCCTGGTACGTTGGACCAAAACTTTTCGATGTAGAGCTTCATAGTCTCTCTTCTCCCAGTTCTGTTGAAGTATTTCTAGCAGGTGCTTTCATGGGAAGCTGGTATTGTAAATGCCTTTGCCACTTGAAGAAGGCACAAATCATCATTTGCAGCAGCCAGCAGCAGAAGGGTATTTGAGATGACAACCACGCGCGCACTAGCACGCGCAAGTAGTTGAGGCAGAGACCTGACGGATTTCAATATGGAGTCACTAACGATTGAACGCCTGTTTTATAACTGTAATGTCGACTGCATTTCTATGATCCAATTATGATTCGAGCAGAGTCACTGATCAGTACCCGCACTGTCAACGCAATCCGCGATGTTGTGGACAGCCTTCGCATCCCCAAGGAGGAGCCAAACAAGAAGATGATCCCCTTGTCACTTGGTGATCCGACATGCTTCGGCAACCTAAAAACGACAGATGTACTTATTCGAGAGATTCAAAAGGCAGCAAGCGATCTCTCCGCGCATGGTTATCAGCACACAGCTGGCTCAATGAAAGCGCGTGAAGCAGTCGCCAAACGCCAGGCCAAGGTAACTGGCCGCAATGTCACTGGGAACGATGTTACAATCGCCAGTGGCTGCTCTGGTGCCTTGGACATTGCCATCAAGGCATTTTGCAGTCCTGGTGATACGATTCTTCTTCCCCAGCCTGGGTTCCCGTTGTATGAGACCCTTGCACAAAGCCATGGCGTGAATGTGAAGTTCTACCCTCTGCTTCCTGACCAACAGTGGGAGATTGATGTCGAGGCCCTTGAAGGTCTTGTGGACGAGACTACGCGCTGCGTACTTATCAACAACCCTTCCAACCCATGCGGAAGTGTATATTCGAAGGAGCATCTGCAAGAGGTTCTCGCTGTGGCTGAACGATGCAGGATTGCTGTGATTGCTGATGAGATCTACGGCAACTTGGTGTTTAGCGGTGTCGAATTCTGTCCGATGGCAGCTCTGTCAACAACAGTACCAATTGTCGAGGTGGGTGGTTTGGCAAAGGAGTTCCTCGTTCCAGGCTTTCGCATCGGTTGGCTTGTCATCTACGACGTTGAGCTTGGCAACGGTTCTAGTGTTTTGATGAACGTACGCCGTGCTATTCACAAGCTGACTCAGCTCACTCTTGGCGGTAACACCTTGTTACAAGCCTGCATGCCGGCAATTCTTACCCCAGAGGCGGGGTCTAAAGATGAACGCGACTTGGAGCAATTCAACGTAGATACCATCGCCGAGTTGGAGAAGAACGCAAACTACCTAGTGAAACGGCTTAGCAAGATCCCTGGTCTGCGTGTTGGCAAGGCTCAAGGTGCGATGTATGTGATGGTAGAGATTGACCAAACTATCATTCCCAATGAATGATGTGAAGTTTACTCAACAGTTGGTGGACGAGGAATTAGTCTTTGTCCTTCCTGGCTCCTGCTTCGGCCTCAAAAACTTTGTTAGAATTGTGTTCTGCGCCCCCGAGAAGGTTCTCAAGGACGCGTGCGAGCGCATTGAGAGTTTTGTGGAGCGCGTTATTTCTCTCAGTGATGACTCTGGCTCTGATTAAATTTACTGCGCGCTCAATCTTCTTTTTCTACAGCTTTCAATGCTTGAAGAAATCTGCACCTGGGTTCCTCTCTTTAAAGTGATATGCTGTACGTGGCCTCTACAAAATTAAATCGCCTGAGACTTGGCGTCTCAAACCTTCTCTGATAATGATAATAGTATGCATGTCGTCAGCCCATTATACAATGTATGGACGGTTATGACGCAGACAAAAGAATAGTAAAGTCAGATAGTTAAAAATTAAAATAAAAAATAATGAACAAATTTACTCTTTCAACAAAAGTTGCCATTCGTTTTGTCTTTGACTCAACGCCCGGTCGTCCTGTTTGAGATCTTTGCGAATAATTTCGATGCCTGATTGTTGGAGCTCAATTTATTTCTGCTGAAAAAATAGAAAGCAGTACTCCAACAATAATAAAAATCATGCCGATGAATATTGAATCTCCTTGCGAGATCGAATTTTTTAATTTGAAAAGTGGTCCAGTCATTTATGACCGACCATAGCTGGACTGATAATAAACTCATAACAATGATTTGTGACCCAAACTGCTTGGAGACGAACAGAGACGGTTTTTGCCCCTGTATGAACAGATCTGTCTGTGCTTTTGAAAATGTTCCGTAGGGCGTATGACGCGACCGTGTGCGTCCTTAGGTCTTTTCAGAAGCTTCATCATAACACCTTAGGCTGCTCGGGAGTTCGAGGTTTAGTATATAAATTTCAGTTTTGAAAAGAGGCAGGGAAGAAATAGAGACAGTTTCTGGGGAAACAGATCGCAGCAGCAAAAGGAAAGGAAAGAAGTATTCTCTATCAAAATGGGATTACAACTTCAGATAATTGGGAAAGCCCAACAGCAGAACGTATCGCAGAGTAATATATATGCTTTAGGCAGCCGTGCTGAAAGAAATGAACCAATGGGCGGCATGTATGATGATTCCAAATCACTAAACACATTGACAAGAAAAAGAAAGTGAGATCTGACATACGGTACTAGTAAAGATCGTGACTTGATTATTTAATTTATGAAAAAGCAGATCATCTATCACTTGTGATGTACTTATTTAACCCGATAAGTAACTGAATAATTACACAAGAGACGATGCAGACCTGGAGCGATTGCATGAATTTGTTTAAGATTATTTGTTTCAAACATCGTCATCATCATCAGAGGCAGCAGCAGAAGTCTCTGCAAACCAGCTGAGCGACCTTTGTCAAGATAACAAGCGCCTGGGCTTAAATTGAATCTATCACATCTACATTGCCTGGTTTGAGGGGGAAAGATGGACGGGGGGGAGGGGAAGAGAGAAGGGGAAATGGGGATGATCAGTTGCAAAGGAGACAATGAAAAAGATTAAAAAAAAAGATGATCACAGAGACGGTAGAAAATGATGATCTATGTTGCAACGCGGCGGCGTCCTCTCTAAACGAGAAAAATAGTGCGTTGGGAGACTACTCCAATGGGTACTCATCTACAGAAACACTAGTCTGAGGTACCCATCCACGTGCCTCTGTGTGGATGGAACCTCTTGACAATGAAAAGGAGTAGAGGGAATGCTGCTGATGATAATAAAAGGTGATAAAATGGAGGTAGAAGAGTAAAAGTGATTGAGGGGGATCATGAAGGAGTGAGAGTGCACATGACAGGGTGCCAAGCGGCTCGAATTCTGACGAAAGAAATCAAGAAATGGGAGCTCCTAATCCACAAAGGGCACCTCGAAAAAGGGGGGGGGGGGGGGAGACAGACAGGAACTACTGTCGGAAAAGGAAGTCGAACAAAAGGGTATTTGTTGGTAGTATGGGCGAGTAACAGGAGACGAGGAGAAAGGGTAAATTTCACACACAAAACCGGCTATGAGCCCGAATTCACAATTGCTGAGCAGCGGATTTAGTTCTCTCCGAGGTATTTGTCAACAGCCTCGGCAGCACCACGGCCCTCGTTGATGGCCCAAACGACGAGGGACTGGCCACGGCGGCAATCACCGGCAGCAAAGACGCCAGGGACCTTGGTGTCGAACTCGCCATAGGTGGCGAGGACGTTGCCGCGGGGGTCGGTGTCGAGGCTCAAGGCGTTAATGAGAGTCTCCTCCGGGCTGACGAAGCCCATGGCTAGCAAAACAAGGTCAGCCGGGATGGTCTGCTCAGTTCCGGGTACCTCGTGAAGCTGTCCGTCACGGTTCTCAACGTTGACAGTGACAACTCCCTTGACGTTTCCGTTGCCATCGTCGAGCAGGCACTTGGTCTGCACGGAGAAGTGACGAGGGTCAGATCCGAAGGCGGTCTTGGCCTCCTCGTGACCGTAGTCAAGCTTGTACACCTTGGGGTACAGAGGCCACGGGTTCACATGGGCATCGCGCGAGGGCGGGCTGATGGGAAGGAGCTCAAGGTTGACAAGACTCTTGCAGAACTGTCTGAGGGAGGTACCAATGCAGTCAGTACCGGTATCTCCACCACCAATCACAACAACGTTCTTGCCCTCGGCCGAGATGAGCTCGTTGGACCACTTGTTGCGGAAGTTGCCGTTGCTGTCAAGCTCAAGATCCTTCTGGTTTGAGGTGAGGAAGGTCATGGCCGGGTATACACCCTTGAGGTCTGCGCCGGGGCAGCTGAGGAGACGCGGCTTGGTGGCGCCGACGGCGAGGAGCACAGCGTCGTACTCGCTACGGAGCTGCTCAGCATCCTTGTTCACACCAACCTCAGTGTTAGGCTCGAAGGCAATGCCCTCCTGTCGGAGGAGGTCCACACGACGATCGACGGTGCGCTTGTCGAGCTTAGGGTTGGGGATACCATAGTAGAGGAGACCTCCGATCTTGTCCTCACGCTCGAAGACAGTGACGGAGTGGCCGAGCTGGTTGAGCTGGTCAGCGGCAGCGAGACCAGCAGGTCCGGATCCAATGATGGCAACCTTCTTGCCAGTGCGGTCCTCTTCGGGCACGGTGCGAGGCTGGATCCAGCCTTCGTTCCACGCGCGCTCCACGATAGCGTACTCCATGTTCTTAATGGTCACGCTCTCGTCAATGAGTCCTGCAACACAGGCTCCCTCACAGGGCGCAGGGCAAACGCGTCCAGTAAACTCAGGGAAGTTGTTGGTCTTGTGAAGGCGATCGATAGCCTCCATCCACTGTTCGTTGAGCACGAGGTCGTTCCACTCCGGGATCAGGTTGTTGATCGGGCAACCGGTGTGGGTCTGGCAAAACGGGGTACCACAGTCCATGCAGCGGGCAGCCTGACGCTTCTGCTCAGCAGGGTCTGCGTGTCCAGCAGAGTTGATCTCTGCCCAGTCCTGAAGGCGCATCTTGGACGCTCTGTAAGGTTCGGCCTTGCGCCTGAAGTCCACGAAACCACGCGGGCTCTTTCCCTTGGGCACAGATGCGGCCTTCTTGGCAGCCTCAGATGAGGCAGCTGCTGCGGCAGCCGCCTCCTTGGCATCTACAGCAGCCAGGTTTGCGCTGCGAACAGTGCGCTCAAGCTGGTCCACCTTGATCATAAGCTGGGTGAGCATATCGTCCAGGCGCCTCTGCTGAGCGTCGTCAGGGGAGGTGGAGGAGAGGGCGCGAGAGTGGATAACTCCTGCGCGGGAGGACCTGTGCGAGCGCAGGGAGGCCGCGGAGGAGGAGAGGTGAAGACGCCGCATCATTGTGGATATCTGGGGCTGTGAAGAGTCAATAGATCAAAGGATGCAGTGCGGTGCAGCAACAACACAGAGTTGGCGATGGGCTAGTTAGCTTTTGCTGGTTTGCAGGCTTGAAAGCTCACGAGGGAAGAGGTCAAGCCTAGCAGAGTAAGCCACAGAAAGCTGACAGACAAAGCCTTCTTGAAAAGGCCGGAAGGCGGAGCTTGAAGCGAAAGGGAGTTACGGGAGAGCAAAAAGTCCTTTGACTTGACAGAGAAAGGAGATGTCTCTCGCTTTCTCTTGCTATTGCTGCTGTTGCTGCTGCTGCGGCTACAGGGGGAGCAGGCAAGGGAGAGCAATAGCGGGGGTCCGGGAGGAGAGGAGCTGTGGCTGGCTGCAAGGACTGGCTGAGAAGCGCAGTCAAAGGCAGGCCGGCAAACGGGAGGCGACAGGCGTCGAGCGGAGCAGCGGCGCAGGCGCGGGCCTCTTATTGTATTTGCTGCCGCTGCTCTGCCGTCTTCTTCTCCTTCTTCTTTTTCTTTTTCTTTTTCTTCTTCTTTTTGCTGCTTGAGCCTGCTCGCATTCTCTTAGTTACTTTGACCTTTTAACCTTTTAAAAAAGATAAATAAACAATAGATAATAAACATTTTTTTGAAATAAAAATAACGCAGGGAAACAAATATACTAAAGCAATTTCATTTTTGAAAAAAAAAAAAATGCTTTTAAAAGACATTTTTACTAGTCTCTCTTCTTCTTCTTCTTCTTCTGCTGTGACTGAGAGTGAAAAGAAACACAGTATTCTCAGTTTTTATTTAAAATAAAAATATGTAAAAAAAAATATTGATATTTTATGCTAAGAGGTAAAAAAGAGTTTTTGAGAGGTAATAAAACAAATCAATGCCAAATTTAGAATAAGGTAAAAGCAACAGAAGAAGTAGAAGAAGCAGTTTTGCATTCTTCACAGCCAACAATGCCCTTGCACGAAATCTCTACTACTCTACGAGGTAGGCAGAAACTTTCTCACTCACCAAAAGGCGACCGTCCGATAGGCGGCCATGCCACAGAGGCAGACGGAGAGGGCTAACACAGTCCAGGTCCGCCTGTCATCAGCGAAAATAAAAAGCCATGAATTCAAGCCGCTCAATCTACTAACGAAAGCCAAACAAACAAACAAACAAGCAAACAAACAAACAAACAAACAAACAAACAAACAAACAAACAAACAAACAAACAAACAAACAAACAAACAAACAAACAAACAAACAAACAAACAAACAAACAAACAAACAAACAAACAAACAAACAAACAAACAAACAAACAAACAAACAAACAAACAAACAAACAAACAAACAAACAAACAAACAAACAAACAAACAAAACAAACAAACAAACAAACAAACAAACAAACAAACAAACAAACAAACAAACAAACAAACAAACAAACAAACAAACAAACAAACAAACAAACAAACAAACAAACAAACAAACAAACAAACAAACAAACAAACAAACAAACAAACAAACAAACAAACAAACAAACAAACAAACAAACAAACAAACAAACAAACAAACAGAGCGCAGTGAGGAGCAGAAGGCGTTTTCAGGCTCCATTCAATTCCAAAAGAGTTTGATTGTTTATTATTAACAGGATATTTAATAATATTTTAATTTAAACATTTCGTTTGATTAAAAAAAAATGAAACATAGAAAATGTTTTATTTTTTTAAATGAAGAGAAAGTTGAGTGCCTTAAAACAAAATATTTAAAATGTACTTTGTTTGAAACTTTTCTTTTTTCTTATAACTTTAATAAGCACAAAGTATTCTTTTGAAACATATATATTATAAAAAAAAAATGTATTAAAAAATCCTTCGTTATAGTTTTTAAAATTAAATTAAAAAAAGGCGGGCTAAGACATCCTACGATAGGTAGTAAGTGGTGCCTACCTCTCTATGCCAGCGGGTAAGGACAGCGCGACGAGTTGGCCAAAAGTACGAGACCTCTCGCAGAGGAGTTCCCCGATCGTGGCCGTTCTCGCGCCGAGAGAAGCCTTATAAATCCAAGACGTGATCTGGAGCAGAGAACGACCTCCGCTGAAGTTCAAACAAGCGCGTGAAGTTCAACTCGCCATAGTTTTCTTTCCCGCTCAAACTACCCAACTAACTCGTTACTTCATTCACTCACTCACTCACTAATTCATCTCATCTCATCTCATCTCATCTCACTAATTCATTCATTCATTCATTCATCTCATGTCATCTGTCATCTCATCATCACAGATAGCTAGCAAGCTCTAGGCGGGCGCTAGGCGCACGAGTAGTTTCGCTCAGAACTCCCTCATTGACTTACTTACTTCAAAGGTGATGGCCCAAAGTTCCTTTCTGTGCTGAGCAAGTCGCAGAGAGAACGCCGTATGGTCCCTTTCGATCGCAGTGGGCTGGTCTCGGCAGAGCGAGTCGTCTTCGTCTTCCTCGTGTCGTCTTCTTCTCCGCCGGAGATGCGGGTATCGTCAACGTGCGATGGCGCAGCTCTTGCTTGTGCTTTGTCGGAGCGCTTCTTTCTTTCTCCACGGTTGCGAGCTCGTTCTCTAAGATCTCACTGACTGATGCAGATCCATCCTCGCCGCCGCAGAGAGAACTGCTGCTAGGCGAAGTCCTACCGGGAGGCCTAGCTGGCTCGAGGGCGGGAATGCTGATCGCTCTGATGATGCATGCCGATGCTGCTGATCTTCGAACAATCAGATCCACCGATTGGCGCACACAAGCAATTGGGCCCCGGTGGCATCTTGGACCAGCGCCAACACGAACTCGAGGCCGTTTCTCAGCTTCCAAGGCATTCTCTCACGGACGCTCGTCGTTCGCGGCGACTGTGTCTCCGCCGGTGCTTTATTTCTGGCTCGTCGTGATGTACAGACAGCATCACCTCAAACCTACGATATACGCTCAATGATTTGGCCATCGATCGAGATTTTTGGTTTCTTGCATTTCTATAAGGCATTTCTATGAGGCATTTCTATGAGGCATTTCTATGAGGCATTTCTATAAGGCATTTCTATAAGGCACTTACTTACTTCTATGAGGCATTTCTTCATCCATTCTTCATTTCTTCATTTCTTCATTCAGTCGTTGGTCGCGTGAGGCAATAAATGCGAAGCTTTTGTTCGCATTCTTGAGACAACAACTCACTCCAGTTCCGGGTACACGAGTTCTTCTTCAACAGCAACAAGAACACCAACCAGAAGGAAAAAGAGTCAGGAAGCCCCTGCCTGGAGGGTGGATCTGCCGGCCGGCCAGCATACCCTGCAAGCACCCTGCGCTCTGGCCATGGTCTTTGCCCGCGTTTCTTGCTTGCGCTCAATCGATTCGCTTCTCTGTAACCCAAGCGGCTGCTGCTTCTGTCTACTACTACTTCTACTACTGCTAGTCCTGCTGCTGCTACCGTTTCGGCTAGGCGCGGCTAGGCCCGAGTGGCGCTCTGATGTGATGCAGCTCATGAGGAAAAAGGCCCTTTTTGAAGAAGAAAAGGAGAGGATCGTTCGTTCCTGGAGAGATGATGTGGAGAGGATTAAGAAAGAGCCTAGAGAGAAAGAAGAGAAGGGAAGGAGAAAGGGGCGCACGAAAAGCAGAAAAAGAAAAGCCACAGCTCTGCACCATCACCGCCGCTCATCGTCCATGAATGCGCCGATGGCTCTCGCTTATTATGCCTCTTCTCCTCCTTCCTGGCACAGACGTTCTGATGTTGTGCTTCTTGTACGTAGTATCTTACTTCTCTTTTTGGATTTTATAAAACCAACTTGAAACTACTACATACGTACACATAGATACATGGATAGATAGCTCCTCATTTCCTCATTTCTTTATTTCTTTCTTTATTTCTTTCTTTCTTTATTTATTTATTTATGTATGTATGTATGTATGTATGTATGTATGTATGTATGTATGTATGTGTGTATGTATGTATGTATGTATGTATGTATGTATGTATGTATGTATGTATGTATGTATGTATGTATGTATGTATGTATGTATGTATGTATGTATGTATGTATGTGGTGTTCATATTACTCGATGAGACGAATTCGTCTGTTGTGGCCTTTTTCCCGCGTTCTTCGAGCACGAAAGAAAGCGACGCCAGGCCCATCGCGGCATTTGCGGAGGCGGCGGCGCGTGTGCCAAAGCCACGGAATGAGTGGCTCCGCGCCGCCAGAACCACCCCGTACCGCCTCGCCGTTCGGCCTTGGTCTGCCAAGTGCGCTTTCTTTCTACTCAGCGCTCTCCTCCCCATCCACCTCCGCAGCAAAGAACGCGCAAGGATCATGAAAGCAGCAGTTCCTTTCTTCTTTTCTTCTTTCAATGAGGCCTCTCCGCTCCTACCCCGCCCTAACCCACCCCTACGGCGACCCCATCTCCATAGAACACACCTCCGCTAGGCCTGCGCTAGCCCCCTCTTAGCCACACGAGGCCAAAAAAAGAAAAGAAGAGCGCGGCCTCCGAGTTGCTATCTCACAGGGACCCACCACACACTGAGCCCATGCTCGTGCACTGCACTGCTAGCGAGCAGATAACCAACTGCTACCGCCAGCTAGCTAGCTAGAGCTTGAAATAGCGAGTTCGAGGTCCCTATTTAGTGACTATTTAGTGACTATTTAGGGACTACGAATCGAAGGCGCAGCGCACACCGTGTATCATCTATGTATGTATGTATGTATGTATGTATGTATCTATCTATCTTGTTTGGGAGAGAACTGCGCGGCGGAGACTAAGCGAGCAGGCTAGGCAGCAGGCAGGTGTATGGGCAGGCTAGGCAGCAAGCGAGCGAGCGAGAGAGAGAGAGAGAACAAGCAGGCAAGCGAGCGAGCGAGCGAGCGAGCGAGATGGCAAAAGCACAGCCTTGAGACCAAGAAAACATAAATCTTCGCCGCAGTTGTTTTCCTCGTCCACGTCGCCACCTTCACACTCACGAAAAGCACAACAATTGGAAAAGTTTGCAGAAAAGAAACGTTCCATGTCAAACTACTTTCTCTTTTAATTTTTAAATTCGTTTGTTTTCGACTTTTGAAAATCTCAAAACATTTTTTTAAATCTTAATCTTAAAAAAAAAATCAAAAGAGTTTTTTAAAATATTTTTTTGTTGCAGTAAAACAATTTTTCAATTTATAAAAAAAATATATTTTGTAAACATTTAAAAATTACAAATGTTATACTTTAAAAAATAAAAAAATAAAGGATAGAAAGAACTTAAAGAAGAGGTTGGTTGATAATAATATCTAGAGTAAAGCAAATTCTTGGCTACGAGAGGAATCAAATCAATCCATCAGTCAATTCTCCAAGCGCTGAGAAAGAAAGACTGAGCTCCCAAATAGCGTGCAGCGGGCCCACGATTGAGCGATCAGCTGCCAAAAGCGCCTTGAAGCTGGCAGGCGTATGGACTCTCTCTCTCTCTCTCTCTCTCTCTCAAGACTTAGTCAGTCAGTCAGCAGCGTAGCGTGCGTCGGCTCGCTCGCGGTCGTGCTTTCCTCTCTGCAATTTTCCTCTCTTTTCTCTTATGTTTCTTTTCCTCCAGCAGGTACTTTGATGTTAACAAGAATTCGAACACAGTATATCCGCTTGAAAAGAAGAAGTTTAAACTAACCAATAGTGAGTAAATGGAAATATTAGTATGGGGGCTTCCAATGCGCTCTTATTATTACACGCATCCGCGCGAGTTTCTCTGTGTCAACATTTTTCATTTCGATCTTTCTTCCCCCCTCTTCTCAAGACCCCCTTGGAAACCCTCCTTCCCGTTTCTTTCGTGTCTGTCTGCTCTCGCGCTTGTCTCTCTCCTCCTCTCTCGAGCAAGCCACCTGCCGTGGCGTCAGTCTGTTCTCGGGCTCTGCCTGCACTCTCTTCGGCAGCCTGCAGACATCAAAGGCCCATCAGGCTGAAGAACAGCGTTGTCTAATCAGTAAGTATGGTCCAAACAATCAATCGGAACAGACAGAGGCTGAAAAAAGAAAAAAAACTCAAACTTCGCAAGGAAGGAAGCACTGTTGTTGCTGTTGTTGTTGAGCTTCCTTCATTCATACTGCGTCTACTAATACTTTTAGTTGAGAAGACAGTGTATATATATGTTGTTATGTTGTTTGATTTTAACTTCTCTTTTCGATTGCTAGTAACCGGTAGGTAGGTAGGTAGCTACCTAGGTACTACCTACCTACCTAGCGACTGATTGATTGACTGATTGATTGATTGAAACTCAGGGTATATTACGAGCAGTCCTTGGTAAAGAGGCTGCCATTTTTTTAATTCTTCGCTGGCCGTTTGTCGGAGAGCAAACGCTACCGCAGATCGGGCGCCGAAGATATGCCGAGTTGGCCGGCTTTGAGGGCGCCAGTTCCACGCACGGATCGATCGATCCACTCTTCAAACACTGCCTGAAGGAGTGTGGCCATCATCGTCATTGCTCTGTTTAGCCATGATCTCCCTAGCTAGATAGCTAGCTACTACCTACACATTCATGAGACTTGGTTCGTTTCCAACAAGAAGCCGTCTCGATTATCTCGCGATGCAATCGCTGCTCGTTTGTAAAAGGCTGCGATACGGACATGAAGATAGAAGGAGGTCAGGCCGGCCTTCATCCCCCCAACTTCATCGAGTAGATTGACACGAACTCACTTCTGATTGGCCTGATTTGGCTCAAGATGTCTCATGCTATTTGCTTTCTTGAAAGTTATCTGTTTATTTGTTGGTTTGTTCAAACTAACTTTTTTAAGATACTCCCTACTACTAGTATAGTGCTTCTGCTGGAAGGACCAGGACACAGCTGCAGCGTCACCGGGGGACCACACCTTCACACTCCGAGGGCGCTCGCAGGTGCGTAAGAAGTGTTGTTTTTCCGTGAGGGGCCATCCTAGCCCGCCACTGCATGCTCCATTCGCGGCGCGAGCAGCGCTTCTCCCCGCAGACTAGCACTGGGGCTCCACTCGGGGTTTAAATGTTATTAATCCGTGAGGGGGATAGGCGTGCGGCAATACCCCGACGACATTTCCTTGTGGCTATCTCCTTAATCAGCATATGCAAAAGGCGGCGCATCACTGTCACGTAACTAGGCTAATAAGGCGCCTGCGCAGGTATCAAGTAGGTAGGTATGCAGGTACCTTCAGTCTATCGATCTTGTGGCTCACTTTTAATTATAATTTAAAGAAAAAAAGTTAGGAGAAAAAAGGATTCTAAAGAGAAGGTTTAGAGAGAGCCTTTCCTTTCGTGGCACGAGACAGATGGTGGGTAAGATTAAAGCAATCGGTAGCATGGTTCATAAAATAATAGGAAAACAACAAAGGGATACGAAAGGGCGGGCTGTGACAATTCCCGCGCACGTGTTGGGCAGAAGCGTCATGCTCGGGCGTTCCTTCGTGCTTCAACGAGCTTTGGAATGCTGGGGAACAGTGTAAGCAGTAGTGAAACTTGCCAGACACATTCTAACTGTTGCTGAGTTGAGAGCAGCGCAGACTCTCTTAGTGCATGTAGGAAGCACGTTCGAGGAAAGCACAAACTTCTCTGACGTGAGCCATTAATTTATTTACCAGGGAGAGCTTCCTACTTTTTATCTTTTAGTTGAAAAAAAGGTTCTTTCTTTTCTTTGTCTCTCTCTTTCTTGCTGTAGCCATCCATGTCCATATTATATGCATGCAGCTCGTCCTGTACTAGAAGGAACGAAACCGATTTCAATATACAAATTACGATCAGACTAGGACGGACGTTAAAGTTGGCACAGGAACAGAATGAGTTCGCAGCAATCCAACGTTCCGAGAAAGGCTCTCATGATTCATTCACCTTCATGACCCAATGTCAGGTTCTGGGATGGGGAGGCGTTCAACCCTGAGGATTTAACCTTATTACATCAAGCGTCTTGACGTTGCACATGCATGCAGCAGGTGGCGTGGAAGAGCTTACTTCACTGGCCCTTGTTGCTTCTGTTTGTGATATCCAGGCTCCGGCTCAAATGAATTGCCTCATGAGCAGCAAGGAAGTCTAAATCAGCATCAGGTAGGTGTCCAGGCTTAGAGATATGTGACCAATGTTTATACCTCTGCCTAGATACCCGTTTATCGAGTCAGCGTGCAGGAAGTTGGACTTTGCCGAGAGTTGCCATGATTTAGCTTCAAAACACAGTTCTCATAGTTCCCATCGTTCCTTGTCGAGTCTCGTCCTACCTTAGCTATGAAAACACTCATCAAGGCGCATGAGGGGTCGTTCGCAGGGCGGGCATGCACTACTTCATCTGAGAGCAAAGTTTTCCATCTGAGAGCAAAGCGAAGCAAAGCAAAGCCCTTCCTCTGAACGGTTCTGGCTATCATTTTATAAACTCTTCGAAGTTCCACAGCGCTGCGAACGAGGCTGTCTGGCTGGCTGGCTGAAAGCTGTTGGGCTTTGGTTTGGGTTCACATGTTTTGTTTTCTTCTTCGGTGCCGTTTCCTGTTGCCTTTAAAGGCACTCTGTTGTGCGTTGCCTAGGAACCCACCTTCCCTCGAGCTGCTTGAGGATCGGCAGGAGGAAGAAAGTCGGGAGATCTTGCCCTCCCTGTGTTTTCTGCACATTCCAGCCAGCATCAGCATCGCTCTCCAGCGCGCCAGTCGAGCCAAGGATGCTAGAAAGGCGGGTAGGCCTTTCCCTACCACCCCGCCTTCCTCCAGCTCGTACGGAGTGTGTGTGTTTTACTTATACTTTCACTTTTTCCTCTGTTTGTTTGTTTGTTTGTTTGTTTGTTTGTTTGTTTGTTTGTTTGTTTGTTTGTTTGTTTGTTTGTTTGTTTGTTTGTTTGTTTGTTTGTTTGTTTGTTTGTTTGTTTGTTTGTTTGTATGTTTGTTATCTAGCTGTTTGGTCTGATGTGCTGGAACTTGCTCCACCTCGAGCCTGAAAGAAGGGGCGAGTAAGAAGCCAACGCCGTGTCTGCCCGCGAGGCGGAGAGAACCGAGAGGTTTCTCGCCACTGTTGAAGTCGGCCCACGTAGAGGGAAGGGGGCTCTGCCTGCTTAGATTGAGAGGAATGAAAAAAAAAAGAAGAAGAAACATCGGACTTAGAACTGAGTTCTTCATCTTCCTCTATGGAAACGAATTGCCGAGCACTGATCTCCCTCAGGATGGATGGCATGGATGGCACTCTCTCTCTCCCTCCCTCCCTCCCTCCCTCCCTCCCCCTGCGGCCCTCTCTGCTGCTGCGACGCCTTCACGCACGCATGGCCTCTCCTGCCCTGCGACAAAGCTTTCTTTCTTTCTCTCAAGAAACTTGGTCGCCAGAGATCCTTTGGCCTCAGAAACAAACAGCCTTCCGGCACCAGCGCGAAATGTGGATCTCCTCGATGATGCTCCTGACGCTTTGTTTCGCTTTTTGGTTTATTTTATAAGCAAACTCCAAGTTTACTTGGATATTTAGCGTCTAGTTTTGTTTTATCTGCTCGCGGCTTTCGTTCGCTGCTGCTTTTCGAAGATATATAGATCCACCGTGACCTACCTACAATTTGTTTGTAAACTTGTAAATTTGTGGCAAACCGGAAAGTGAATTTGTTTGTTTTATTGTTTTATTGTTTGTTTGTTTGTTTGTTTGCTTCGTCCATCTCTCACTTTGTCGATGCTGTTCGTGTGTTTCTGCTCGCCGCCGGCGTGAGGCTGTTCGGTCTCGGCCGCAAGCGGCGAGTCATCGTCGTCACCACCCGCCGTGAACTCTGGGAGGAAGATTTGAGCCACTCATCCACTCATTCACTTATTCACTCATTCAATCACTCACTCGAGGCAGTCGAAGTTTCTAGCCAGTGGATCCACTGGCGAGAAACACAACCAAACTGACACATCGCGGCCCGTCTTCGGGAGGTGCAGGGGCTCGACTTGCTTAGACGCAGTCCATGGATCGGTGTCCTCCCTGAAGGAAATCGCATTACCGATGGTCTTCAGCCATTTCTGCTTTCTTCTTCTTCGAGCATGGACAGACAGACGGTCGATCGATCCATCTCCAGCTCGCTATGCCTGGCTACTCAGCTAGCTAGAAGCAGCTTTTCAAATAGTTCGTTAGTTCGTTAGTTAGTTCGTTAGTTAGTTAGTTAGTTCGTTCGTTCGGTTCGTTAGTTGGCAAGCTGAGCTGTTAGAAACAAACAACTTTCGATGAAAACGCTTTGCGCGACATCAAGCTTGCTTGAAACGATGGATGAATGGACAAATGAGTAGAATGAGGAGGCCCAAGTTCTCTCTTCTGATTCAATCAGCTTAGAGCCCTTCCTCCCTTCCTCCCTGCCGCCTGCTGCTTCCATGAGCCAACTACTTTTGTGGGTTGGGCTTTGTTTTCCTCGATGCCTTGTTTCCAAGTGCGCTCGCTGCCCACTGGGATGATGAATCGTGATGAATCATGCCCAATCAATGACTCACTCACTCACCGCGATGAAGAAGACAAGAGTCAATCACCAGAATCACCAGCAGGAGGATGAGCCGCGCCAAATGAATGAATAAACAAACCATTGGATCAATGGAGCAATGAATGAATCATTGGAGCAATGAATGAATCATGACGAACCCCACAATGAATGAGGAACTAATTAACCAGCCCATTCGCACGAAATCAATCGATCGATGATGACATCCTTCATCGATGCTTTACGGACCCCGTGGTTTTGCGCTTAGTGCAATGCACAGTCGATCGCCAGATTGCTGACTAACTCTCGCAAGCGCCCTCGCTGCTGCCTGTGCATGGGTGGGTGGATGGATGGGCTTGAGGGTGACCCGATCGGTCGCTCGCCAAGAGCCCGCGAGAGGACGACTTGGAGGAGATCGTTGGTCAGCCAGTCTGAAAGAGCGCATCGCATCGGCAGCACCGCCTTCTTGTCCATGGAAAGCGGAACAGCACAAACAGCGAATGCCACTCCAAAACAAGGAAATCAGAAAAGCATATCTTCGCTCGAAAGCTCTGAGAGCCCATCCGCATTTACAAGAAACAAGAAACAAGCAAACAAGCAAACAAACCAAAACAAAAAAAACACAATCTACTTAACCATTGCATCGGCGCGACGTGAGGTGAGGACAAAAGTGATTTCATTTGATCATGAGTCGCTTTCCAAATTGTTTGCTCGAGTTTGAGTTGATTTTCAGACATATACACAGAGAAGAGTTGTTTTTTATTTTTTATTTTTTATTTTTCATTTTTCATTTTTCATTTTTCATTTTTCAAAGGAAGGCTCTTCGCAGTGAAGAATCTTTGAATGCTCGCGTTGGAAAAGTCTCCGCCCTCGGGCGACGCGCCCGACAAGCCTCAGCAGGCGATTGATTGATTGACTGACTCACTCACTCACTCACTGACTGCTCAGCGCCGGAGAGAGTGAGTGGGGCTCTTTGAGCTCCAGACAGAGGGAGGCGGGGGGGGACGAGGCAGTGGATGACTTGGTGGGCGGCCGATAGGTTGAATGATTGAGCAAAAATGTCACGGCGAATGAATGGATGAATTTAATCCTCGAGTTATTTTTTATCTTTGTCTCAGATTTTTTATATATATATTTTTTTTTTTAAGTTTTTAATTAGAAACTTAAAAACAAATTAAATTTAAAACCAAACATGATGATGCCCGAATCAGGAATTAAACTATCCTCTTCTTTCAAAAAAAGAATATAGGAAATAAATAGCAATCATGAAAGTTTCAACAGAAAACTATTTTGTTCCTCTGATGTTAGAAAAGATTGAATGCTTCTGCCTTCTCAACTTGAAGTAGTTCCCGGCATGTGGTTCTGTGTTGCAAGACATTGGGCGAATGAACGATGTGAAATGGGTACTAGTCGGAGAGCTTTCCTGCGCCATCGGGAATACCTCCTTTTTTCAGAACCGCAAACAAAACAGTGTAACAATAATCCTCTATACTTTTCAACCATACTTCTTATAATTGTATTTTTCTTTTATGTTTAAGAATGTTTTTAGTTTTTTAGACAGTTCATTTTAAATGCAAAATAATAAAGTATCTGACGAGGAAATGCTTTTTATGTTTAAAGAAACGAAAACAACTATGATCAACTAAAGTCGATTTTTTAAGTGCTAATATTAGCTCATAGAATATATAAACGCGCAGACTTTCTAAACTCGAGCAAGAAGAGAGAAATAAGGTTATCTTATTTGTTGCTGATGCAGCAGCTCTATTCTCCCCATTGTCAGCAAAATGCACGAGCAAAATCGAAGGGAACAAGTAAACCACGGAAAATATATGAAGACACCAATTAGTCTTGAAGGATTTATTACCGTGCTCATTTGGAATGCGTATGATTGTCAGCGGGAAATCAAATGTATCCTCGCCAATGTAGAACTAGCTGTCTTTCGAAAAAGAAGTCTGCGTTACCTGAAGAATAGTTGATTTCGCTTTAGCATCGTTGCTGTAAAACCTGAGACTTCATCTTGTAGGTTTCTCAATGAGTGACAATCGCAGGATCAAAAGATACTTTCTTTGATTGTACCATGATAGGTCCCTCCCTACCTACCTTCTACTTATTATGTAAAAGGTGGACCATCACAGCCGTGCATCCCGACCCGCTCGCAGCTCGCCAAGACATTGGATACGAATTTCGAATGCTCAAAATCTCTGCCCCGCCATTGACCAAAACTCTCGCCAAGCCATGGTTTCCCTCGATCAGAGCTGCATTTGAAGAATTCGAGCAGCGTCTCGAGTCGAGCTCCCTCGAAAGGGAAGCGATTCCTCGCCTCGCTGCCTCACTCAACCTACAACGATTGAAAGAAATAATCACAGCAGATCATTGCTTCTTTCTTCTTCAATGAACCAAGCGCCTATTACTACTCCTCCATTAGGAGCTGCTAGCACCGGGCTCGCTCTTCCTGTACCCATTATAGCAGCACCGCTAACGACTCCTACTGACTACCAAACAGCGTGACCACGCGCCCCCGCTTGTCCGCCTCCAAGCAACCCCAGGGTCTGCCGTGAAATACATACACGCGACACAGTGTTCCTAACTATCTACAGCTGCTTGAAGCCATGTTTTACTCAAGAATCGCGCGTTGACGGCTTCCAAAGGAGCCGAATAATCGCCTCCGCCATACAACCAGCGCCTACCATCAGCCGCTCCGAGCGTGCCAAGAAAGCGAAGGCCGGTTTCATGCATGTCGTCCTCGCCAAGTTAAGAAGTTAGTTAGTTATGTACGTACGTATGTATGTATGTATTCACCTCCTATTGCTATTGCTATTGGTGCTGCTATTGCTAGCCGCAGCTAAGAGTACAAGGCAGTCCTAGTGAGAGGCTATAGAAAGGTCTTCTCAGATTATGCGGCTGCGGCAGACGAGGCCTCAATCGATCTCTGAGTGAAGCCGCCTAAGCGTGGCCAGGGAGCCTTCAATGCGGCGCCGAGCGGTGCCACGGCAAGTCCTAGACAGGCGGCAAGCAGCTTTGGGTCCATTATCGAATGTGAGCAAATGTATCAGGCCTCCCGGTTGGTTTGCTTATTTGACTTATTCTGTTTCTTGGTAGGAGGAGGTAAGGTAGATAGACAGATAGATAGATACTGTGCTCAGAAGATCTTCAAGGCCAGAGGAAAGAAATAAGGGCCCAAAGATACAGAGCTAAGGCAGAGAGGGAAGGCGTGAATCAACTATTATTGCCTATTATGCCCTTGAGGAGCAGCGTCTCAGGGAGTTTTTAACTTCAAAGGGACAGGTACCCTGCGATGCAGTCTTTGATTTCAACTTTCTTTCGCAATCTCTACTTTTCTCTTTATCCTTAGGAGATAAAATAAAATGAAAGCGTACTACATTAAAAAAATAAAATTAAAGAAGAGGCTTCTTTCACTCGACTTAAGTTATTTTTCAGTGATGCTGGTAACATCCTTTTAAAATTAAAATATTGCTGTTGAATTAAAAACATTTTCAATAGTTGAACCGAAAAGGCTTTCGAACAATTTTCTTATGATAAAACAACTCTAAATAAACGCCTTTTGGAATTGAACCATCGAAAATACTTTCTTTTAAACTAAAAACAAACTTCCGCAAACAGTTCGGTAGGTGCTTTGTTTTCCTCGCTGCTCGGCGTATCGGCACTGGCTTATTTCTCAAGATCATGCTTGCCAACTTTCTTTTCTTTCCCTACTCCCCCCTATCCAACTCCTACGAGGGAGGAGGAGGAGGAGGAGGAGGAGGAAAAAAGTGTGCCCCCTTCCTTTTCACTAAGCTTTCTCTCTTTTCACTAAGCCTTCTCTCCTTCCTTCCTCCAGCCGCTTCGTTGTTTTGCTCCTGGCTAGGCGATACGGTAGCGCCGCCCTAGCACCCGCCGCGCGGCTTCCTCCTTGGGTTGAGTGCATAGAGCGCGCTAAGCACTCTTAGGATGTGCTGGAGCAGGAAGAAGAAAAGTGCCTGCTCAAGTGTTGTTTTCCTCTCAGCGCTTTGCAATGTCCAAGGTTTGCTTGCCTTCGCCTGCTCTGCATGCGTATCGACGATCCGTCCATCGATCCTGGCTGCGAGAAACTCACTCACTCACTCACTCACTCACGCACTCAGTCATTCCAAACAGCGCTTCTCCTCTTCTCCCGACCAGAGCCAACACCTCCAACCCTGCGCCGCTCCCTCCAACGACCTCCACGTCGAGGAAAGCGGATGCGGCAAACGATGCAATTTGAACACACACACGCGCGATCTCACCGTGCGCCGCAGCTCGTGACTGATCGATTTCTACGATCATCGTGTTGGAAGTTGGCCGCAGGGGTGACGATGAGGAGGGATCTGCCTAGCGAGGATTAGCGCTAGCTAGCTGGAGATGTGCCTGCCTGATGAGTGTTTTCTTTCTTTCTTTCTTTCTTCTTTCTTTTTTTCTCTCTATCTTTTGAGGAGGAGGGGGGAGGAGAAGTTGTTCTCAGGTGTCACCAAGAAAAGATGAACTTGAAGGAGCCAGGTCGACGCGGGTTGACGCCAAGAGTTGGCGGCGTGCCTGTGGTGCCTGCGCGAACTCAACGGAGAGCTCGAGTTGGCCAGGCCTCGGTAGAGCGAAGAAGATCTCTCGGGTACGAGCTTACAGCGTTATGTTTGTTTCGTGACTTTGGGCACGCAATTGCTTTCTCTCTCAAGAAAGAAAGAAAAATAGATAGAAAAGAAAAGAAAAGAAAAGAAGAGTAGCTGGAACAGTAAGAGAGCGAAGAAGCGAAGAAGAAGCGCTCCTGATAACGACTTCTTACAACCCAGTACCAGCCAGCTGGAGCTGTGCCGGAAGGAAGAAAATGCTCGCAAACAGACAAAGAAGCAAACAAAGAAGCAAACTACTGCGAGCAGAAGGTGGTCTTCCTCGCAATGCACCTCGTGCCTTCTTCACAAGTAGGTAGATAGATCTGGGTACGATATATAAATAAATAAATAAATAAATAAATAAATAAATTGATTCACTCTCGCACTCGCCCATGCGTAATTAATTCGCAGCTCGACAAAACAATCTTCGTGGCCTCCAAGGCGCTGGAAGAAACAACGCGTGCCAGAAAAGCCTGAGTTGAATGCAAACACTCGCGTGGACATGGACACGAGAGGATCTTGGACAACGCCTCTGTGCTGTGAGAAACTGCGAAGGCTGCGAAGGATACTTGCCGGGGCTTTGCTTTCTTTTTCCGCCTAGCCAAGTGGGATTAGCCTCGAGGCGTTACACATGGCCATGCTAGAAAAGAGCAGTTGCCTCGCTGCTTCGTGCCCGCAACGATGCCCAAACAGTTTTCCCAGTCCCAGTGCTCCTCTCAGACAGCCCCACGAGTTGGACACGTTTGTCAAAAGAATGAAAACGCATGAAACCATCGCATCACTATCGTAAAGACAGCCCCCCGCGCGTGATGTCTCACGAAGCGATCTTAGAATCGTAAATTGATGTGCAATGCCAAGGCTTCACGTCTTCAATGCCAAGGCTTCACGTACAAGAAGTAGACTCCCATCTACCTAGCTATTGAAATACATTGAAGAACCGAGTATCAAGGAAAGGCACATTCCAGCGACAGCTCTAATAGTGTTGCCAATGGTGCGACTTTGGTTGGCACCTCGTCAATCGAGCGCCGATGGCAACTAGTTCGTTGATTGGTATATTCTTGCTCGCAAATATTCACCTTCACCCCTCCAAGGCCACATGGTGAAATGCATTTGCTCTGAAAGATGCAAACGTGCCTTTCAGGGTTCCAAGCTGCCGAGGACCGAGGTCGCAACAACGCCATGACGCACAGCGTTCTCGACATTTGCGAGCACTTTATTACAAACTGTTGGGAACTCTTTCATCATGCCTGGAACGTTCAACGACAGATTTCGTCTCGGTAAATCCCGCCGTCCGACTTGGAGTTATTCTGGTGTCTGTTTGTTGCCCCCTTTTCAAATGTGACCACCCTGGCTTTCTGTTTTGTTTGTTTTGTTTTGTTTTGTTTTGTTTTGTTTTGTTTTGTTTGTTTGTTTGTTTGTTTCGTTTTGTTTAACATTATCATTCTGGCATACATACTGTAATGTTCCCCATGCGAAATTTCAGGATACGCAATCGTCTCGTATCTGCGCGACTTGCGGGTCACTATGGTGTTTTCTAAGCTTTAACCTGTACAGAGGGAGCTCACATGCAAAACCCCATAGATGCTCTTCTTTGCGGGGAAGCTCTTCATTCAAACTTCTCAACAATCAATGCGTCGCTTTCATCCACATTCCAGACAGTCGGAAATTCAAGTTTAACCTAATGATCATCTAGTTTCATTTGCAGTAAATGAGATCTGACATTTTGTTCGAAGATTGTGCTTTCTCTAATTGACCCACTTTTAGCTTCACATCGGACTCTGCGTCATCGATTTACATACTATTAGTATCCTGCTTGGCACCTTTTACTTTTAAACTTTCCCACGTGTTCAGGTTCTTTTACTTCACTCCACTGAAGGCTTACTTTTCTTTTTAACGGATTACGCAGGGGTCAGTGATGGAAAGAAGACACTTGATATGTTTCTCCTCTGGTCCGTGCTTCCTTCTTAAACGAATTCCTTAGTCACCCCAGAACCGACTGTAATTAGGAAGGTATAATGGGTTAGTTAGTATGAGAGGTTTCAATTCCGGTTCTCCATCACTATATATAATTAATAAATACAGTGGTTCTGTAGAACTTGAGGAACAAACAATTCTTTTATTTAAAAATTAGGCATGAGAAAAGAAGTAGAATATTAAATCTCCCTTTGCGCTGCTGATTTCTTCTGTCGAACCAATGTTCTTTAATAAGAACCCCCAGGCCTAGGAAATAGGTCGCTAAGTATGCCCCCGTTTTACATAAGCCCAAGATCGTGACTCCTTCAACGCAACAGGCGCAAAAAATGATTCATTGGATCCGTGAGACCGACCTGCCACTCGATTGATTGTGATTGCGGGTCCTCGGTTCCCTCGAGACCGCGATGCCGCACAACAAACAAACAAACAAACGAACGAACGAACGAACGAACGAACAACTGACGAGACTCAAGTCACCAATTCGGCTGGCGACATTGCCGCGACAATTTCCACCTCCGTTCTTCACCAAGAAGATACCGGTGAAATGGGTGGCCCCGCGAGGCCTTGTGGTAATCAGTCAATCCCGCACCAAGTCGGTTGTCTCCGAGTTACCACATTCCCTGCACTCATTCATCAATTCATTCATTCGTTCATTCATTTATTCATTCAAGTTCGCACTGTCTGTGCACTAAAGCGAGCTAGAGATAGTGCATGGCGGTCCTGTCTTCGCCAACAGCCAAACAGCCAAGCAACAACAACAGCAGCACAGAGGAAGGCGGCCAACCTGCGCTTTGGTACGTACTGAAAGACGAGCGAGGCAGATTATAGTATCACTCACTTACGATGAAGCGAAGAAGCCTCCTACTCTGTCCTTATACTGCAGGAAGCTGCCAGCTAGCTAGCCAGCTGCTAGGCAGTACTATGTACTAGCAGTAGGTAGACACCTACCTACCACTTCGCAAATCTCACGCCCTCTCCAGTCCTACTATCCGGTAGATACCTCCTACGGCTACGCGCTCTTAGTCTTCTTATTGGAGTCCTAGGTTCGCCTGTGGTCCATTTGGCGGCGAGGCGTCTCGGGCTCGGCCTGGAGGCTTCGTTCCGAGCTTGGCGCCGCGGAAGCAGAAAACCCTCGAGAAGCCGGAGCCCGGAGCTCCGATCGCGCCGCGAGAGAGAGGAGCGAAGGGGGCGAAGGAGAGAGCAGCCGCGTGGCGGCGCGAGCAAACGCGAGCAAGGCTCAGCTGAGGCGTGTCTGAGAGAGACGGTGAGACCACCCAAAAGCGGCTGCTTTTTTCTTCTTTTTTCTTTCTCCCCTTTTTGTTTTTCAGGGTTTCTCTTACAAGTTTCAAGCTGGGATTAAGAAGAGGGGGGCAGACCGTAGGAGTGGCTAGGCAGAAGGCTAGCTAGATTAGCTGGCATTCGACGAGGCGAAGAAGTCTGAAGGAAAAAACACCCAAGAACTCGAGTTGGAAAGGCACATGGAAGAATGACTGCTTACAAATACACATCGACCGCCAAGAATTGCAAACTAACTAACAAGGACTTGGAAAGAAGGAAAACCAAGTTGGAATGAGGAAAACAAACAGCTTTTCTATTCATTCGGATCCGTATTTTGGCTCTTCCTCTTCACTCTTATAAGAAAATAACAACTTCTTTGATTCTTTCCACCATTTTTTTTTTTAATCTTGACTTTGAAGATTACTAAGTTGTTATTTTTATTTAAAAAAAATTAAAAATGTGGTTAATTTATTATTATTTAAAAAAATAGTTTTTACTTGGTCACTACAAAAATGTTTCTTTTTCTCTAAGAAGTATATAGTTATACTTTAAAAAACAAACAAAAAAACTTCTAGGTCAAAGAGACAGATTGCAAACTTTAAAAGAGATTGAAAGAAAAGCAAAAAGTTGAAATTGCCTTCTCCGTTTTTGCGCGCTTGGAATAGCTGTTTGCGCGCTGACGCGTGAGAAGCAAGCGAAGCAAGCGCGTCTGTCTGCCTATTCGAAGCGTAACTAGCGGCAGGCAGGCAGCCAGCTGGCTATTGCATGCTTGATGATTTGCTCATTTGCTTGCTTGTGAAAAGAGTTGCTTCGAGCTGGACAAAATGTATCTCTCTCCCAATAAGAGCATGGTGTCCTTTTCTTTTTCTTTTCAATGCGCTTTTAATAATATATCGTTTTAAATAACTTTTTCTAGGAATTCTTTTATGTCATAGAAAATGCTGGCACTAAAACAACTTTCATTGTTCTTTACTCAACTCAGCCAGTTGCCTGAGATACGCGCCCAAAACTCTCGGTGCAACCAGGGTCCAACCCTCTTTAACATGCGGAGAGGGTCTTTCCTCCCTTCAGAGAAGACTCGGGCAGAAGCTTGGCTCTTTCTTACTCCCTGACTCCAGAGTATGTTGATCGAGTTCAAAATAACTTTTGCTTTTGCTTATTTTTTCTTCTTCTTCTTGTTTGGATTAATTTCTTTATACGGAGGCATTACTTTTGTAATTTACAGAGTTCTGATCGTGATAACCATTAAAAAAATTAATTTAAAAACACCAATAGCTACTGCTATTAGCACTACTGCGTTCGAAAGGGGAATTTACGGACTAACAAGAAAGCACTGCTTCTAAGAAAGCTTTATACTTGCCCCCTTATCGATGCCTCTAGCTTCCAGATTACAAGTGTCCCCTCCTCCCTCGACGCCTCGGGTGCTTTTCTTTCGGTGGCCTAATCTATCTATCTAGACAAGTTGCCTCTAGGTAATGACTTTTTTGAAATGACTTTTTCTTTTGTCTTTTCTGAACCGAGACAGTAGTTATAACACTAGTTTTTCCTTCATGCTGGAAAGGATGACTTTTTAAACTTTTCTTCTTCTTCGCAAGATAAATAAGTTTTTATTTTATTAACTAAGTTGAACCATTATCATTTCCGCAACTCAACATATTAAGCTTTACGAAGTAAGGAAAACGAGAACGAGTGAAGAAATGAGACCTTGAAAAGAGCGAACAAAAGTAAAGCCCAAAGCATGAGATTGGCGATTACTGATTTCCCTTGTTGTGCTCAAGCCGCCTCTTCTCTGCGAGCAACGACTACTTTTACTCGAAGGAACCACTGAGTTATCATATCCCTCTGCGCAAACTCTGCAGCGATCGCAAACCATCACTGCCTCGACACGGAAAGGCGATAAGTTCTATCCTCTTCGCATTGCACCACCATTAGGACATCGTATGACGTTAACCCGCTTGCCTACCCAAAACTCTACTTAACTTTTCACGAAGGGGACTAACCGCAAGCGCTGCTCTCAATACTTCTAAAACTTGCTACAGGTTTCACGCCCTCCCTGTGATCCCTGCGTCAACCCTACATCTGTATTATGGCCAGTCTTGATACCCGTATGCAACTGAAATGAACAGAAAGCGCCGCGCGGGAAGGTACCGGTACTGGTTTGCTGGACCGGATCAATTCTCAAGGTCGGCCGGCGTCTGTTCGCTCGCAGCAGAGACGGTTGGCCTTCCAGAGAGACGCAAACAAGCAAAGGCAGCCGCCCTCGAGGCCGGCGCTGCGCAAACAGGGAGGCAGGCAGCTCGCTTGGTCTTCCTCTCCGCCTTTCTTTCTGCCTTTCTTTCCACCGCGACAGATGGATAGATAGATAAATAGATAGATAGATACATTTATACATACAGATATACATTACATCCATCTGTACAAAGATGCATAGATAGTGCGAATAGGAAGCAGCATGGACCTAGCGACGGCTACCGAGCGAGTAGCTGAAGGCTAGCTAAGCTAGCTACTAGGCAGGTATGAAGGGAAGAAAGCGGCGGCCAAGTTTCCGCGATCTCCTGCGATCTTGGAATCACTGTTCGCCACACATTTCCATTTGATCGCATGCCCTTCCATCTTCAGAAAGCCTCTTTCGGGGAGGACTTCTTCTTTCCCCTTTTCATCTATTCTTCGTTGACCTTTGCTTTTCCTTTACTTTTCTTTTTTTTTTGCTTTTTTTTTATTTTTCTTTTCTTCTTTAACTTAAATTTTGGATTAAGCTGCCGGCGTACACTTTAAAAAAAAAAATGTAAATGTAAAATAGGGGTTTCTTTAAATATACTTTGTTTGAAAAATGGTCTTTATTGGTCGTTTCGTGTAAAGTTGAATTGATGACTTATTATACTGTACCTTAAAAAGTTGTTGTTTTCACGCTTTTTCATTTTGTAAACTTCTTTTTGTTTAATCTTGAGAATTCCTCTGTCTGGTGAAAGAAGTAATAGCGCACCTTATACTGCATTTGCGAAGACGAACTTTATATGTTTTTTTTTGTTTTTTTTGTTTTTTATCAGTGCAAGTACGCGGATAATCTCATTTATTTAGACTGAGGCATCGCTGCCCTGAGAGGTCGGCGGCTAGTGTGAAGAGGGTGAAAGGTCACTGTTGAGGTTGCCTGCGCAGCTTTTGAGTTACAAGTGGGTGAGAATACCAAGCAGTTTTACGAGTTTATAATGTCACTAGAACACCTCTTCTTATCTCAGAATATTTTATCTTAAAAACATATATAATCTCTTTATTAAATGTAATATATAACTCTTTTCAGTTCTTAAAACAAGTTTTTAAAGCAATTTTTAATCTGAGCAATTTTTAATATGAAAACAGAATGAAAAGCTTGGTTCATTTGCTCCTTTAAAAGAATAAACAAATATTCAAAGTACTAAACGCTAGAACCCTGTTCAGGCAGAGTGCAATCGGGTACATCATACCTAATAAATTCGTGCATACATATCTTCATCTGAGCATAGCATAGCATGGCATAGCATAGCATAGCATAGCACACATCATTACACTATGATAATGCAAGAGAGAGTAACAGCAAAGTTGAACTCGAGGCTTTTACGAAACAGCCACGGACCGCCTTTCCATCCCTGCGCATTGTCTTGGTACCTACCCCTACCTGGCAGAAGTGAAGGTGCCAACTCGTGAAACAAGGACCGTGCCCAAACAACAATATCCTCAAAGAAAGAAAGAAAGCAGCAGCCGCAAGTGCATCACCATCCTCAAACTTTCCTCACCCACTCACTCACTCACTCACTCACTCACTCACTCACTCACTCACTCACTCACTCATTCAATCACTCACTCAATCAATCAATCACTCACTTACTCACTCACAAACCCACTAACTCAAGTTCGAGCGAGCTCTTTCTCCATGCCTTTAAATCCTCAGGCAGCTTACGAGCTACTACGCAGTACCTACGGATGACAGACCTCCATTTCCTTTAAGCTCTCCTCTCTGAGAGCCTGTGCTTGCTTTTCAAGGCGCCCTATCTTTCTAAGTCTTTCTCTGCTCTCTTTCTCTTTCTCTCTCTCTGTCTCTATCGCCCTCTGTGCCTAGCAGTAGAAGTAGCAGTAGTAGCAGTAAGAGGGGGCGTGGTTTCCTGGCGTAGAGGAGTCTAAGTGCCTCCTAAGCAGCAGCCTAGCTAGGGAAAGCAGCCGCCGCCGCTTGCCTTCTGGCCGCCTCGACGCGTCGAGACCATTGGGGTTGACTTGAGGCTGCACAAGGAGCCGTGGCCGGCCGGTCGCGAGGTTGTCGCTCTTGCTGCTGTTGCTGGAGCTGCTGTCGTCGTTGGCGATGGTGTCGATGGAGCTGTTCCCAGCGATGGATGCGCAGGTTCGCGCGTAGTAGTCTGCCTACGCGTAGGTCTAATCACAGGAGGTCTTTGCGATTGAAGGCAAAGGCAAAGTTTCTTTTAGAGTTGCTATTATTATTATTAAGTAAAGAAGAGTGGAAAATATTATACACGTCTTTATAATTCTATTCTGGTTTTCCGTAAAAACAAATTATATTTAACAAAAATAAATATTATTTTTAAAGCAATCGTGATTTTTTAAACTAACACTAAATTGTAGTCGCCTAAAAATGTTCGTGGATATGGTTTTAAAGAATTACATGTAAACGAATGCATGAAGGAATGATTGCTAATTTGCTGCGTGTTTGTCTGTTTGCTTGTTTGCTTCAGACTTGGCGTGCTGCCTTGCTGCGAAGGACTCGGGTTTCGAGCTGGAGGCCGTGCTTAGAGACCAACGTTTTCACTTGGAGAGGGAGACAACCAATCGGCCGCCAACAAAGGAACGCGAGCGCTTGTGGCTTCCATCGAACGAGGTCGTCGATAAATGGCGATGAGCAGTTATATGCAGTGATTTAACGAGCAAGGAAAGAAGTAAAGTGAAGGAAAACGCCCTGAGAAAAGGGGCATCAAGAAAGAAAGCGACTTTTCTTTCCTCTCAAGCGGACTTAGTTACTTACTTAGCTACTTACTACACATGGCCACCGCCTTGTTGTAGAAAAGTACTTAGGTACTTGCTATGTGGAAGAGACTTTCTTTCTTCGGCTGTAATTGAATCATTCCTTCTTATCTCTTAAAGCTACTGCAGTTTGTCTTTATCTTTTCTTTATCTTTATCTCTTTTTCTTTTCTTTTTTAATAAAAATAGAAACTCAATTTTTTAACCTTGCGCTTATCATCATTTTTTAAAAAATAAATATAAATAGTTTTTCTTTAAAGTAAACTTTAATTTTAATTTATACATTATCATTTTGTGAGATTTTCTCGCTCTGGAATGCCGAGGCCTCTCCTCTGTTTGACGAAGCTGCTCAGATATGTGACACTTGCGATCGAAAGGGCCCTCAGAGAGCCATTGTTTATGGCCAGGGAGCACTCAAAAGAGCACTGCCGATTTATATCTGTTTATCCACGCTATCTCGTCTGTCTGTTCGTGCTGCTTCTTGAAAACGCTTTCCTCTCTGACGCGCTCTGAAAAGAAAGTGGTGAAAATATGTTATTAAAAAATAATAATAGTAAAAAGAATCAGCTGGTGTCTAGTGGAAGCAACAAGCAATTAAGGGGCATTGAAAAGAAAAGCAGAGGAATGCGATAATTCACTGCTGCATCGCCTTAACTCAACGCCGCAAGAAGGCCAAACCGAGGTCTGCCGCCGCAGCATCTCCAGCAAACCCCTTACTCCAATCTTCGGCCTTCGCGACCGACGAGGCAACCCTGTCTTCATAGCCCCTTGCCTGTGGCTTGTGGCGTTGTATTGTTGGTTTTAATACCTTGTATCCGTCTATCGATCAATCGATACATCCATCCATAACAAACAGCAGCAGCCCTTTTCTTATTCCTTCCTTCCTCCTCTCTTTGGAATAGTAATAAGTAAGCTCTTGCGAGCAAAAAGAAAAGAAGAGCAAGAAAGAAAGAAAAGAAAAAGCGAATTGGAAAGCAAAGTAAAGTAAAGTAAAGAAAAGAAAAGAAAAAAGAAAAGAAAAGAAAAGAAAGCGCTGCCTCACCAATCTCTCAGCACGAGAAGAGAGCGCAGCAGCAGCAGGCAGAACAGGAACTCCCTTCCTCTTCTGTGTCTTTGATTGATTCATCCCTCTCTGTCGTCGCCCACGCGTAGGCGCCGCAGAGTCAGTAAGTCAGTCGGTCCTTGAGTCAGTCAGTCAGGGCCCAGAAGCAGCAGCGCAGGCCTGTGCGGCAGGCCTTTGCGAGCGAGGAAGCGGAGCAGCACCCAAACCTGCAAAGCTCCAAACAGATTTACAAACAACACATCTAAACAGCCGCTTCATCGGCGGCTCGAGCAGCAGCAGCAACAGCGGCGTCGGCATCGCAGCAGCACAGACGATGCTGGGCCAATGGAGGCGCGGCGCAGCGCCCTTGGCGGCGTCTGCACGGAGGCCCCTGCGTGTGGCGCTCGTGGTGGTAGACCTCGGCGTCCGCGCTGCCTCCTCGTCGGCAGGCAAGTCCGTCGTGGGCGTAACCAAGCGCACGCAGCGCGGCAGCTTCAAGCAGGTGCCCAAGCACAAGATGGGCCTGTACGAGCCGTCCTTGGAGCGCGACTCGTGCGGTGTCGGTATGGTGGCCAACCTCAAGGGTAAGGTCAGCCACCGCATTGTGGCTGATGCGAACGAGATGCTCGCGCGTATGGCTCACCGTGGTGGCTGCGGCTGTGAAGCAAACACTGGTGACGGTGCCGGTATCCTTGTCGGTATGCCTGACGGCTTCATGCGCAAGATCGCCAAGAGCGACCTCGGCATTGAGCTCCCTGCTGCCGGCAACTTTGCCTCCGGTATGGTCTTCACCTCCGTGGAAAGCGACCAGGCCGAGGCCTCTAAGAAGCTTCTCGAGGAGAAAGCCCCGCAGTTCGGACTCAAGGTCCTCGGATGGCGTGATGTTCCCACCAACAACTCCATGCTTGGTATGGGTGCCAGACTCTCAGAGCCTAGCATTACCCAGGTCTTCGTAGAGAACTCCGCAGGCCACTCCGTTGAGGTCTTTGAGCGCGAGCTCATGCGCATGCGTAAGGCCACAGAGGCCGCCACACTCGATGCAGGCATTGAGGACTTCTACGTGTGCAGTCTTTCCGCACGGACCATCACTTACAAGGGTCAGCTCACCCCCGAGCAGCTGCCCCAGTACTACTTGGATCTTGTCAACACCGACTTCCAGTCTCACCTCGCACTTGTGCACTCGCGTTTTTCCACTAACACCTTCCCCAGTTGGGACCGCGCACAGCCCAACCGTGTGCTTTGCCACAACGGAGAGATCAACACTCTCCGTGGTAACAAGAACTGGATGCACGCTCGCAGTGGTGTCATGAAGTCGCCCCTGCTCGCCGACAACGATCAAGCTGGTCTTCTGCCCATCTGCTCCGACAACATGACCGACTCTGGTAACGTTGACTCTGTGCTTGAGCTCCTTGTCAAGGGCTCTGAGCGCTCCATTGCCGAGGCCATGATGATGATGATCCCGGAAGCCCACCAGAACGACGTCCACATCTCGCCCACCAAGAAGGCTTTCTACGACTACAACAGCCTCATCATGGAGCCCTGGGATGGCCCCGCCATGATGGCCTTTACCGACGGCCGCTTTGTCGGAGCCTGCCTCGATCGCAACGGTCTCCGCCCCAGCCGCTTCTACGTGACCGAAGATGACCACGTCATCCTTTCGTCCGAGGTCGGTGTCTTGCCCTCGCTCGACCCGGCTACCATCAAGCACAAGGGCCGCCTCGAGCCCGGCAAGCTCTTCCTCGTTGACTTCGAGACTGAGCGCATTGTACACGACGAGGAGCTTAAGCACACCATCGCAGGTGCCCGTGACTACGGTGCATGGCTCAAGAAGCACCTCACCTCCCTCAATGAGTGGTCCGAAGCCGTCCCCGCCAAGAACTCCAAGAAGGCTCTTGACGACAAGGAGCTTCGCGCCCGCCTCAACGCATTCGGCTACACCACCGAGACCCTCGATCTTCTCCTTGCCCCTATGGCTGTTGGTGGCAAGGAGGCTCTTGGTAGCATGGGTGTTGATGCCCCGCTCGCAGTCCTCTCCAGACTTCCCAAGGGCCCCACTGAGTACTTTAAGCAGCTTTTTGCCCAGGTTACCAACCCACCCATTGACCCTATCCGTGAGGAGATCGTCATGAGTCTCGAGTGCCCTGTAGGACCTGAGGCCAACCTCCTCGAGGTTACCGAGGAGCACGCTGCCCGTCTTATGGTTAAGAACCCCATTCTCTCCGAGCAGGACATGGCTGCCGTGCTCGCAGCTGACTCCAAGGAGAACGCCTTTAAGGGTCGCTGGTACTCCAAGGAAATCGACATGACCTACGCAGCACCTGCTGCTGGAGAGTCCCAGGGTGACGCCCTTCGTGCGGCTCTTCAGAACATCTGCAACCAAGCCGAGGAGGCTGTTGCCAATGGACAGGTTCCCGTCATTGTCCTTTCTCATGATAAGGTCGGCGACGAAAGACTCCCCATCCCGTCTCTCCTTGCTCTTGGAGCTGTGCACCAGCACCTCATCAAGCTCAAGCAGCGTACCAACTGCGCACTCTTCCTCAAGGCTGGTGATGCCCGCGAGGTCCACGATATGGCATGCCTCTTCGGCTTTGGTGCTGATGCCGTGTGCCCCTCCACCGCATACGATGCTATTCGCGAACTCAACTCCAGCGGACGTCTCTACGCCATGAACTACAGACAAGAGATCGCTGATGACGATGCCATCGAGAAGTACCGCAAGGCACTCGGAAAGGGTCTGCTCAAGGTCATGAGCAAGATGGGTATCTCAACTCTTCAGAGTTACAAGGGAGCCCAGATTTTTGAGGCAGTCGGTCTTAACTCTGAGATTGTTGAGATGTGCTTCACCGGCACCACCAGCCGCATTGAGGGTGCTGACTTTGACGCCATTGCCCAGGATGTTGCCACCAACCACCACCGCGCATACCCCCACACCGCTCGCGAGCGTGGAGGCTCTGCTGGAGCTCGCGCCCACATGCCGCTCCTTGCCAACCCTGGTGACTACCATTACCGCGCCAACGGAGAGGCACACCACAACACCCCGGCCGCTATGGCAGAGATGCAGTACGCCGTGCGCGAGTACGACCAGGCTGCTTGGGAGAGGTACCGTGCCCACACCATGGAAGCCAACCGCAAGGTTTCCATCCGTGGCCTCTTGGACTTCAATGTAGACCCGGCACGCTCCATCTCAATTGACGAGGTTGAGCCTGTCTCAGAGATCCTCAAGCGCTTCGCCACTGGTGCCATGAGTCTTGGATCCATCTCCGCAGAGGCTCACGAGACACTTGCTGTGGCCATGAACCGCATTGGAGGACGCTCCAACACTGGAGAAGGTGGTGAGGACCCGAGACGTTTCAAGCCTCTCCCCAACGGAGACACCAAGCGCAGTGCCATCAAGCAGGTCGCTTCTGGCCGCTTCGGTGTGACCGCAGAGTACCTCGCCAACTCTGACCAGGTCCAGATTAAGATGGCTCAGGGAGCCAAGCCCGGTGAGGGTGGAGAGCTTCCCGGCTTCAAGGTCTCCGACGAGATTGCCAAGACCCGTGGAACCACCCCCGGAGTTGGTCTCATCTCTCCCCCTCCTCATCACGATATTTACTCGATCGAGGATCTTGCCCAGCTTATTCACGATTTGAAGAACGCTAACCCGTACGGTGAGGTTTCTGTCAAGCTTGTATCCGAGGTTGGTGTCGGTATTGTTGCTGCTGGTACTGCCAAGGCCAAGGCTGACCACATCGTCGTCAGTGGTGGTGATGGTGGCACCGGTGCCGCAGCATGGACTGGAATCCACCGTGCCGGTCTCCCGTGGGAGCTTGGTGTCGCCGAGGCTCAGCAGACTCTCGTTGTGAACGACCTCCGTTCTCGCGTGCGTCTCCAGGCTGACGGTCAGATGAAGACTGGTCGTGATGTTGTCATCTCCGCTCTTCTCGGTGCCGAGGAGTGTGGCTTCAGTACCGCCCCGCTTATTGCTCTTGGATGCATCATGATGCGTAAGTGCCACCTCAACACATGTCCCGTCGGTATCGCAACCCAGGACCCTGAGCTCCGCGCCAAGTTTATTGGCCAGCCTGAGCACGTGGTGAACTTCTTCCAGTTCCTTGCTGAGGACGTTCGCTCTTACATGGCTCTCCTTGGATTCCGCACATACGAGGAGATGATTGGACGCACTGACATGCTCCGCATCGACGAGGCACAGCTCCACTACAAGACCAAGGGTCTCGACCTCTCTGGTCTCTTGCAGCCGGCCACCGACCTCAACCCGGACGCTGTCCCATACCACAACATGCTCCAGGACCACGAACTTGAGACTGTCCTTGACCACACCCTCATTGCCAAGGCACAAGAGTCTATCCTTAATGGAAACCGCTCCTTCTACGAAACCTCCATCAACAACCTTAACCGCACCACCGGTGCTATGCTCAGCAACCAGGTCGTTCGCAAGTACGGTCATGCTGGTCTCCCCGACGGCACCATCCGCATCAAGTTTGATGGCTCTGCCGGACAGTCCTTTGGTGCCTTCCTGGCTCGCGGTATCACCTTCGAAATTGAGGGTGATGCCAACGATGGTGTTGGCAAGTGCCTCTCCGGTGGCCGCATTATTGCATACCCCCATGCCTCCACCTTTGCCCGTCAGCCTTCCTTCAAGGCTGAGGACAACATCATTCTCGGCAACGTCGCACTCTACGGTGCCTCCGAGGGTACCCTCTTTGCACGTGGTATCGTCGGTGAGCGCTTCGCTGTGCGTAACTCCGGTGCCCACGCCGTCGTGGAGGGTGCTGGAGACCACGCTATGGAGTACATGACTGGTGGTCGTGTGGCCATTCTCGGACCCACTGGCCGCAACGCATGTGCTGGTATGAGCGGAGGTATTGCCTACATCTACGATCCGGAGAACCGCTTCCCCAGCCGCTGCAACCAGGAGATGGTCTCCCTTGAGAAGGTTGTCGATGACGAACATGTCGAGGAGCTCCGCGCCCTCATCGAGGAGCACCGTCGCCAGACCGCTTCCCCGGTCGCTCGCAACATCCTCAACAACTGGGAGTCTTCTCTGAACGACTTTGTTCTTGTGTATCCTCATGACTACAAGCGTGTAATCATGGAGCGCCGCGAGCGTGAGCTTGCTGAGCCTGCCGTTGCTTCTGCGTAAATCTTTTTTTTCAAACCAATCAACCTACCCACTTTTTTTTAAATAACAATCATAATAATAATAAACAAGTCATGGACATTCTATTCTGATTTTTCCTGGTACATGTATTTTACTTATTTTTTTCTCTTGTGCTACACACAAGGTATAGACTGGGTCTAGGCTTAAACTCTATTCTCTCATGTTGTTAACCCGGATCTGTGGTTCTTCAACGAAAGATGAATGTTTGGGGCTGTGGTTATTTATATATTTATTTATTTATTCGTGGAATTTTATCATCTGCTAGTAGTGGTTGACTCTTCTCAATCTAGAAGTAAAGCACATATTTCTCAGCCCTGCGTCTGCACAGTCTAAAAAGCAGTAAAACGTTATCGCTTTAATTTTTAAAAATTATGTTTCTGTATAAACAAAAGAAAAAGAAGAAATCAGCAGGTTGCTTCAATAGTCGTGTCATGTCCTTTATACTTCACATATTTCATTACGAGTGGTGGTGTCTGAAAGCTCTTGCAACCTTTCTAAATAAGGCTGCCAATGTGCAACAAGATTTTCTGCATCAGCACCTGCTGAGTTTCCACAATCGGTGTCTTCTTCATCCCAAGAGTCCCATTCGTCATCACCATCCTCAATCAGACCTGGAGCATCATCATCTTCATCATCCTCATCATTTTCATTGTAATAACGACTTCCCCGAGTTGCGTCATGAATCTTAGTTTTCGATAGGTGCAATAAGTTTTTAGCGAGGTTTTCAGCTAAAACTGGTGGTTGGACTGTAGGTAAAACCATCAAAGCGCATTGAATCAACCCTTGTCCCAGTGCTCCTAGGTCAATTGCGGTGGATGACAACGATGCAGTAACCGCACGTACGAGTTCCTCAGGCTGGGGATGCGACGGAGCCACTACTAAAAGGGCCTCCAACAGGTATAACTGATCAGATGTTTCATACACTGCCTCGGTGAGCCAGTGAACAATGAATGGGGCAAACCAGCTGGCTTCTTCGCAAGAAAGAAGGCCACAAAATGCGGGGAGGAACTTTGCCATATGATTTGCAAACCCAATGTAGCGATTACGAGCACGACGACGGCGTTCTGCCTCTTCTGAATGGACTGTACACTGACCAGAGGATTTTGACCTGGATCGAAGAAGTTGGCGTTGTGGACTTACTGGATTTGCGAACACTGTTTCTTGATGAAGGCTAGTCAGATAATCGCGCAGTACTTGTGACCGCCGGCGCTGATCGCCATGAAAGACGTCCAAGGGCTCAAGTCGATGAAAATTATGAACTGCCACCATTGCCAAAACTAAATTTTCCATCAGAAGCCCACTAACTAATGAAACGTTTGTCTGTTTACTTTCTCCAGTCACCGAATGAAAGAGAGCAAGCTCTTCAGAACGCACAGCACAATCAATAAGTATTGGCTTTGGTCTTCTTTCCTCCTGTGGAGTCTCTCCCATTGCTTGCATTAGATATGCCTGGATAAGCTCTGCTCGAATCCAATCATCCACCTCTGTCCGTGCCCATAGGTCGACCAGAACATTTTCTACATTATATTTACGTAGCACGCGTACGATTTCCGGGCAAATTTGACGGGTCATGCGCTGTAACTCGAAAGATTCTCCACAAGATTTACGGGAAATGCAATTCAATACTTGTGGTAGCGTCTTTTGCAAGTTCTCCATAGTACTCGGCGAAATTTCAGGGTGTTGTGCATTAAGTTCGACAAAAATACCCTCAATGACAAAAAGTCGTCCTTCTTTCTCCTGCCAGCTCATATCCACAGATATGTCAGAGACACGTCCTAAAAGTGTAACACTTGCATTCCCACGAGCTTTCAGATCTCGATGGCGACGTAGATCTGCCATAATTGCCTCACTACAGGCTTGCCTCACCGTTGATGCAGTGTTTTTCAACAGTGGCAAGAGCTGATCCGCAAGGCCGTTATCATCCACCTCAGCTCCTGAAATAATTCTCGATGTGGACCGAATCGTACAGATTCTGTCAACAAGATTCAAGAGACCATCCGCGAAATAAGGAGTAAGCTCTTCTGATCCTCTCATCGCCCCCAAGGCCTCTTGTAGCATGGTAGTAGCATATCCAGAACGAGGTCCGCCAATACGGATGATACTTTCAGCTAAATCTTGAGCTGCTGTGCGTACGGATAATTGAGTATGGGAAAGGGCCTGAAGAACTGTCTTCTGTGCATCTCGCATGTACCTTTCAACATGTAGACTCTGGAATGTTTCTAAACACACTCGCATGCCATGTAAAGCGCCATCTTGAGCTTTCCAGTACGCACTTTCCTCTAGGCATTGACAGGCGATGCCCAAGTGAGAAACATTTATAGGATTTGAAGTAGATGCAACGCTATGAAAGGCCTCAAACAATTGTTTTTGTAACGTCTCATCCTCCGTAGCGAGCCTTCCCAAATATCCCACGCTAAGCTTCCGAGTCGCAGACCACACATCTGTTATTGATCTCAATGTGAAACGGAATAAGTTGTGCCTTCCTGGCACCATTTGATAGTTTACACAAAGTTCAAGTCCGTATCGAAATACATTTTGACGCAACAAAGGGTCTTGTTCGTCTGTAGCAAGACTTGTGCACTCATCTAGAGCAGCTAAAATCTCATCCGCAGAATAAGGGAGCTGAACAAGCCTAGAAATTGTATTTTCATCTTTGCTGCGTACTAATGACCATACCTCTGAGCAAACATTTACAGGAATAGGTATTAGCGCGGTATTTACATGGTCTGGTTCATCACATTTAGTCTCTGCATAGTTATTGTTCATGATGTTTGTATTACAAGGTGCCTTCACAGGTTCTTTGGGTGAGTTCGAAGAGAACGATTCTGCAGGAGTAGGAGAGGGGACTTCTTTCAAAGCATCCGCACCAAAGGGCACAGGGCTTACCATGCGCTTTGACCGGGGACTTGATGACCTTTTTAGCCATGCTGTCCGAGCAGAGTTGAGTAAAGAAGATGGCGACGAAAGTAGCCTTGGCGGCGCTTGTGGTGGCTTAGCCTCATCAGTATTACATCTTCGCATCATTCTACTAACATGTATTAATTTACTTTTTCAGAAAGCAGCGTCAGCGAAGTGAGAAGTAGTAGGTGTACCACAATCACGCTCACACAACCCTACAACTTTAGTTGATTAAGTCAATATACTCTTTGAAGTAACTCTGAAGCTAGACACAATCAGCCAATCAATCAAGCAGCAAACCGTATGTCTACCTCTTCAAGCCTCAAACTGAGTTTCCTCTCAATGCTGATTGCCTTTTATTTCTAAAGAACTTATTCGCCAACATGCGACCAACGTCTGAAGATCGTCAATGCCCTCACGTGCCTTGGCAAGTGCTTTTACTCTGTTTGATAATGCAAATCCTTAGTACTCATTAGAGCTCATCCTATTAATAGCCGTTGAGCAATAGCGTGCACGGTATCTTCATATAGGTAAAATAAAAGATCTTGTATGAATGAATAGGCAAATTATTTTACTGCCGAATCTGCAACAAAAGTCGCCACTGCAAAGAAGGCCGCTGCTGGTGCTGCGCTCAAGGAGGCCATTGCGATAACGAGGCTACGCAGCCACTACGTTCGTAGGCCAAATCAGAGGCCACGGCAAGCGTTGCAGGTGCGTGAGGAGTCTCCACATAGATACAGCGATCACATACCCGCGGATAAGCAACGGTCCCTGGCTGCGAGAAACACTCCAAAGATGTTGGATGCGGACGTCATGCCTGCTTGTTTCTATTCTTTGCCTTCTCACCTATGCTTTACTGTTGATGTACTTATCGATCCCTTGCGAGAGCGTTCAAGATGATTAGCAGAGCCGGGGGAAGATGCAGAAGAAAGGACTAGGGAAGAGGCTGGGATTGAGTCTGGTGATTATAATGATGATGGAGGAGCGATGAGTAGAGACGAGAATTTTTTATTGACTAACCTTGTTGATTTTCTCCGCAATATTATACATGTACAATCCTTTACACTCATATAAATAATTCCATGGAATGGATCTCTTCAAACATCCCTTTTGGATGCATATGGGTTATTCTTTTACATGGTGTGATGCTAAATGAATCACTGTGCGACGTGGATGGACGGACATAATTAACCAAATGTGGATCGTTGATTCTTTCAAATCAGGGAAGAAAGTAAAGAAGCACTTGCGAGATTTATTTTCGTTAGCAAGCAGAAATCATCATGCAGGCTGCAAGATTCTCCATCAGCAAGGTCGCTCGCGCGACTGTTGCTAACTCACAGCGCGTGGCCGTGTCTCGGGCTGTTGGCTTCCAGGCCCAGAACCTCGTGCAGCTCCGCACATACAAGGTGGACCCCAAGTCGGCCGAGATCACCGGTGTGATGAACAACCCCCAGCGCAGTGACTCTGAGTTCCTCATCAACAAGGTCCCCCCCACTGAGACTGACAAGGACACCGTTGCCTGCGACGGTGGTGGCGGCTCCCTCGGCCACCCCATCGAGTACATCAAGATCGACCGCATTAACAACAAACCCTCCACCTGCAAATACTGCGGCCTTCGCTGGATTGCCAAGAAGCACTAAATCAGCGCGAGCGAGCAAGCAAGCAATCAAGCAAGTATGTGAGCAACAACCTTGCTTTTAGTCATGAGCATGCAAGCGACCCTTTACTAGGTTTAGAATCGAGCAAGCGATCGACAAATCTAAATACCGTGCGCGCCTATGTCCGCATTTGTCTTTCCATTCTTATTCCTTCTCGTTCAACACTCTACGCCACTGACTCTTTTTGGCTTCTCCATGTCACTTGCTGCTGCATAGCTCTAGTAGGGTACCTCTTGAGTCCGTCTAAAAGTTGAAGAATGAAGTGCATTATATGATTAGATTTCTAGTTCGCCTTCATTTGTTCTTTAAAAATTCCAATTCATGGTCTCTTTATAAAATTGCCTTGTTCTCTAGATCCCAAATTTAGTCTTGAGCATCATGGATTGCCTTACCTGCTAGATTTGAAAGTTAGTCTTGAAAATCAGGTCCTCCCTTTCATATGTGTGCACCAGAAAGTTTTGGGGGATTCTCCACAAGCCAACCACGCTTGATAATGTAACCCCCCCCCCCCCAAAAAAAAAGAAAAAACCAAAAACGTGCATAATGACCTCAGAATTGACTGTCGGCAGTCATCTGACAACAGAAAACATTCAAATTCGTTCGATTTGGCGATTATCTTGCCTCAATTGCTAGCTCCTTTTGTCTGAATGTATCATAGTACAGCGGAGAGAAGAAAATCCAAGGCGACAGAAAAAGGGAAAATGAATACTTATAAGCTGCGCAAAGGTGAGACCACGCATTCATATATACACGTATATATAGTCTCTATTTTAAAAATTAAAATTAAACTTTTGTATAACAAGGTTGAAGCATTTTACTAGGAAGAAACATTGCGCTTCTTCCATGCCTTTTTCAAACCAGCAATGCGTTGCTTTAATTTCCTCTCGTCAGGAAATTCAGCATTAGGTTCTTTGGTTGAGTACATTCGCCTTGCAGAACTGATGAGGTCCCGCGGACGCACGTTAAGTTCAGCATTAATTCTTTCCTGAAAAAAATGGTCCACAATGTCGGGAATTTGGCATGGACGACCACGTTTCCGAGGTCGGTCCTGAGGTTCATCATTATCAAAATTTCGGGTTCGAACCTTTAACTCATCATTTCGCTCAATCTCTTTATTCAACTCATATGGACCTGGAAGAGAGTAACGTTCAGGGAGCTTTTCCTCAAGATCTCGTCGAATAGTTCGTGCAGAAACAATAGGATTGCGGAAGATCTCGTGGAGCTCATTTTGAACGGTGCTCACCAGGTTTTTTCCAAACGGGGATTCAAATGCTGGACGGAGTGCCCAGCCAGCTGGTAAGAGAAGCTCCTTTTTCATCAGCATATCGCCAGATAAGTTGAAATCTTGCAACGTTTCATCACCCTTACGGACATCCAAATGCCCATTCTTGAGAAGATTTTGCGTTAAGCGTACAGCTGTGGCAATGAGATCTTTACGCAAATTAGTATTCTCTGCCGTACTAGCTTCCCCAGTCCCTGGGCCCATTGTAGAAGACCTTTGCACAGGTACAAGTGCACCCAATGGCGAGCATTTCAGAACTTGTGTCCCATTTGGGCTTTCATATTGAGGCAGGAAAGGGCTGCCATAGCCCGAGATTACAGATGGTGCATGCACAGCGTCGATAATATCTTCAGAGTCTGAGTCAAGGTCTGCTTGGCTGTTGCTTGTGACGGCATTCCCATTCATCGTAACATTGAAAGTGCCGATGTTGTTATCATTTGCGTTCATGCTGGCATTAGCCTCGCTTGATTCATTGGGCATGGAGATTAAATAATCAGCATCTGCTTCTACCATGCGAGGCGCTTCGTCTTGATCAACCTCCGAAGGTCCCTGACCCGCTTGCGAATGCAAATGGTCTTCCCAGGGTTTGCCTGCCTAACTCTTGACTTACACTTTGATGATGAAGCACATGACTTTGGGATACATCAACCCCAGGAGGCGCGTGCGCTATAATGCCAGACTGCTGCTGATCATTGGGGTCCGCTGGGCGTTGCACATCCTGGTCAGTTACGATTGTAGAGGATAGACTAGCTGAAGAATCTTGCATTATCTCATCCCCATCTTCAAAATCTCCAACTCCTATACCATGCCCGGTATTTCCATCATCACGAAGAACTTCAAAACCACAATCTTTCAGTTCAACTTGGGCTATCTCCTCATCCCCGGTTGCAAGAGTCCCTGACTGTATCACACCAGTCATGTCTACCCCATCGCCAACTTCAGGGTGCGACCAAACTTTGAACTGGAAAGGCGAGGTGCACATGGAAATATCCTGCGCCGTTCGCAACGAGTGCCTATCCCATTCTGGAATCGAAAGCTCAATTTCAGCAGCGCGTCCAATCCGCATGGATAGTGCTTGCGCCAGCTTGAAGAATGACATGCATGTTTCTCGCAGACGTAATTTGTTATAAACAACTAACTGCACAAAGCTATTGGGCACACCACCATTCCACGCAAGCGCAGCCGAAAGACCACGTGGTGAAAGAATGCTGCGGAGCTTTCCAGGGACAGATTGCTTTGTAAAACGCTTGAGTTGGCCTCGGCATTGGGAAAAATGAAGTTCCATAGGATCTTCTTCTTCACCTTGCTCAAAGCGAAGCACACGCTCTACCACGATGGCACCTTGAGCGTTCCAGAGTGAACTCATCAGTACCAGGTTTATGGATTCTGAGTTTGCTTCACCATCGTACCGAAGTATGACTGACTTGATATGGGGCGCCTCCTTGCCGAGTTGCAGCAGAAATGCCTCTAAGCATACTCCAATCGTAGCATAAGTTGCATTATTATATACTGGTTCACCAAGAATCTGGTCTGCATAAATCTCGCGTTTCACAGCGGCATCATCGACCCAATCGTAATATTCGCACTTGAAGGTGTGCCATAAGGTTCCTCCTTCTGAATAAATTGCTTCATCTTCTGATGCCGGTGAGAGTGAATGATGATTCCAGCTAGATGTAATGATCGCAGATTGACCCGGGCCTCTCTTTTTTTCAACTTCAATTTTAAGACTTTCCATGAGCTTTTGGACCCGAGACTGCTGATTCAAGAGTCGAACTTCATGAGCGCAAAACAACGTAAACTTCTCAATGACAGAGGAGAGGGCTGATAAGGCGTCTTCCTTAGCCACAAGCGACTTTGTTCCTGAGTTCTCGATTCGCTGGCTCACCTCATTCTGCAAAAGATGCATAAAATTGCAAGCGTTACAACGGCCTTGATGGGAGCTATCCGCATCTGAGGTGTCTTGTTTAGCGAGGGCATAATCAATGTCATGGAAGCCAACAGATTTCTCCTTAAGATCATATTTCTCCTTCACATGAGATTTGAAGAGATGCTTCAAAAAGTTTTGTAAGATATTGAGGTGATTCAGTATCACCTCGCGATCATCCTTATATTGCTCTGGGATAAAGTCTTTGATTATATGCTCGAGAATAGTACATGGATCATCAACTAAGTACCCGGTCCAGGAGTCAACATGCGAGGATGTGTCTGCTTCGTCTGCGCTCCCCCGAGTGATGCGAGCAAGAATTTTGTAAAAACTAGAGCGACTGATGGCGTTCTTGGCCTTATCTTCACCTCCACTTCCATATTGTGAAGCATAATCTTCATAAATGCGACATTCGGGTTGACAGCGAACCAAAAGTGGCAGCTCGACTTCTTCAGTAGGAGAGAGCCGAATTTTCTGCTTACCCCAGGACAGCGGCATTAGATATTTGCTGGAAAGAATGAACCTCAAGGCAGCCTCAAGGACCTCATGCTTAAACATGATACGGCGAATGATCGGACGATGAAGAACCTCTCCATTTGCCAAGCGCTTAAAGTCTTGGTACGCTTGCTCGCGGGTACTTGATCCCAGTGTAAGCCCGGTTTCTTTGCGTAGTTGAGTTAAAGTTTTAAGCTGAAAGCCCTTGACCAGAACAGCATGCGCCACACGACGCTGCACAGTTCGTCGAGGGGATTTCTCGATAATCGTAGCCAGGACATTGGCCACGTTACGGTTCTCTCTCATGGCCCCACGCTCAGACTGGTCACCAATCTTAATCATTTTTGCTGCTGTTTCATGTGCAAGGTCAGATGCTCCTGCTGGAAAGATAGATCTTGCCATGACCATCATGCCATGGTGGAGAAGCGTTTGCATATAATCCCACCCTGCAGGATCATCCATGCGTAGGCACTTATTTTCATTCCTCTGTTCTGCTTTTGGCATTTTTGCCTCTGCATCAGGCTCCCAGCCCAAAATTCGTGCAAGTTCTTCTATGCTTAAGCTGGGTGCATCTGCTTCTGGAGTTGGAGAAGCTGCTGCTGTTGCTCTTGTCCCTTGCACGTGACTTTCATTCGCCAGATCTTCACCTTCATTCACCTCTAGGTCTCTCGCTTCCTCCACATCTACGTCCACATTCCCATTAACATCAACACTTCTATCCACGTTCATAGCCGTATTCTCATTTGCATCCACATCTACTTCTCCATTCGCAATTCCCTCGTGAGAAGGCGAACTCGGCTGCAGCGGTGCCTCCAAATCGTCATGCAAGGGCTGTGGTTGCTGTTGCTGTTGTTCGTGGTGGCCGCCATGATTCCCTTCGGAGCCATCAATATCGTGTGGAAGAATTCGTGCCTCCATCACGCTAGCACCGCACTGCGACCTACTCGCCACCGATCGCCAATTCCGATTTGATTGTCGTTGCCAATGACAAAGGCATACGATGGCCACTTGCAACTGGTCTTTATGCGCCTTATAGGCTACAATGAAAGTGATTTATACTACTATTCTCTATTTGTAGAGCCCCCTACAAACAGGCGATAATGACCTTTTCTCTTTTGCTATCGTGGGGAAAAAAAAAAACTTGAATAGAGCAGAAAAAGATTAAATGAGCTATTTAACGCGATCACATCGCTACATTAAATAGACCTTTTTAAGAGGCTTCCGGGCCGGCACGCAGACGCTGCGGCGGCTGCCAAGACCCACTTAAGAGCAGTCTGTGCCCTGGCTCCAGGCAATGCGTCTTGCGTGAGTAGCCTTACCTGAGTTCTCCTGAGAGTCTGATGCGTTATCTTGCGAGGAATAGCCTCAAGACTGCAGTGGGACTCCCCGTTGTGCTGGGAGCGGGGCGCAGTGAAGCCCTATAGTTTGTATTAGGAAAGAACTAGGGTCAGCGGGGCAAAAATCATCGACACCTCGCGACTCTGGAGACTGAGGCAGACCCGCAATTCCTCAATCCCCGACGCGGACGAGCCACGAAAGCCCGCGCAGGCGACTCTCGCGAGCGCTGCGGGCGCAAGCCTGCCCCGGAGTCTGGCCTCGCGGGCTCGGCATGAGCTAATCGTGGTCCACTCTCCTTGCCAGCGCAGTCATTCCTGTCTTCCTCTTGGCGACTTCCAAGGTTCCTTCAAACTCGTCTCCTCGCGACGCCTGGGACTCTCTCGTCACCACCATACACGACAACGTTCGCAGGCATATCTAAGGGTGCTGCGAGGTCGAGAATATATATACACAAGAGCTTCTGGGAAACCTGTTGTGGCACGAAGAGAGTTGTAACTTTCTAAACGATATACTGTAAAAGACAAATGACCGACAAAACAGCTGTGACACAGCGATCTGGCATGCGGACTAGGCGCAGAGCAGCAGTAGAAGATATAGGGCTGGCTGACAAAGGTACTACTAAGGTGTCACCAGAATCAACATCGTCGAAGTCCAATTCAACTTCTCCCAAAACGTCGGCTCCGAAGGATTTAGACCCGACTGAGGAACAAGCTCCACTTCGCAGCAAAAGACAAAGTGAAAGAAGGAAACGTCTAAAAACTCAGCAGGATCAGGAAGATCAGGAACGGGAACAGCAAAGCCAGCAGCAGGAGGAAACGCAAGATCAGGACCAGCCCAAAGATCAAGAACTTCAGAAACAACAGTCCAGACGTAAATCAGATCGAAGTGTTCCAAAGAGCGCATCTTTGACATCAAGCAAGAAGATATCAGAATCAAATTCACAGCAAAAAGTAGATACTGAGTTAATTGACGATGGAAGTAGAGAAGAGATTGAGGGAGGAATTCCGCGCCCCCGTGGAGCAGCCCCCACTGGCAAAATGTGGGACTATCTTCGAGGAGAATGGGTAACGAAGCCTAATTATGATCTCGTTGAGACTGTATCAGAGCTCTTAAAATTAATCCATGCAGATAGCAATCGCAAACGTCCAAGAGGCGCACCGCCGTCAGGTAAGGTGTGGGACTATGGAACATGCACTTGGGTAAGCGAGAAGACTTACGTGGACAATTTGCTTGGCAAGGGAAATTCATATGTCGATGAGCTCCGGGAAGAAGCTAGGCAAGCGAAAAGCGCACGAAGTCTTCGGGTTGGAGCTCCCCGAGGGCGTAAACCTGGTTCCGGTGTGTCACGCATAAAAAAATCAGCAACTTCTACAAAAGGAAATTCAATTCTAAGGACAAAAGTAACAGGTGACAGTGTCTCTGCGTCTTCTGGAAGGGCGCGCGGCAAGATTGGGCCTCGTCGTCGAAAAGGCATAGATGAAAACACTGTGAGACATAAGAATCATGACAATAAACATAGGAAACGATCCAGGAGCCAAGACCCATGGGCGCCAGACTTGATTCATCCGGACGCAGAAGAGGCTTCGGAACTTTTCACCTCTGGATCATCGCTGGTTGATGAGTTGCGACAGATTCAGGAAACTATTGCACAAGAAGAGCGTATTTTCCTTGAAGGAGACCAACGAATCTCGAGTGGCAACGTCCTCTTGGGCTGGCCCGGTCTCGGTGCTCGTTTTGAGTCATGGGCAAGCATCAGTGGGCTGATTCCGGGCAATGAAGTTGACGGGGTGGACCTTCCTACAAGTTTGGACAGCGATGTGGATGTAGATGACATTGGGGACCTCGAAATATCAGATAATTTGACAAATGAGCAAATTGCTTCCTTATTTTCAACACAAAATGTTCCGATGGATACAGTGCTTAAAACATCACTAGCTTCAGTAGAGAAGGGAAGAAAAATAGCATGATGAGTGCAACATGGAGAACAAACAATATATCAACCAAAGTCAATGTAAAAAATGTAACAGCAATAGGCACAGTCACGTGCAAAAACGATTTTTGATCTCGCCTTGACGTTTGCATTATTTCATCAATGGTTTCAATAACTTGGCACATTAAACCGTACAGGTCCTCAAGTACTGCAGCCCATGCAGACGAAAGATCTGATGATACAAGATACAGGGTTGGTGCACGACAGCGGATGTTCTCAAATGTCCAGAGAGTTCCCCAAAAACTCCAATACGTCAGGGAGCCGAACAGCACATGAATAGCCGGAACATATCTCAATGCTACCAAGAGTGCATGTGCAGATAGGAGAAAGGCGCATGTAGTGCTCAGGTCCTCCCACATGAGTAGATCAATCGTTCTACTACGAAGAGGCCAAGTCTCGTCGCGGAATTCCCCTAGCCAGTATAATGGCATACCTTGAGGACGTGACTCAATGTTGCCCGAGTGCCTTCGTTTGAAAGGGCTTTTGCTCCTTGTGCTGGTGTTGGGTATCATTGAGGGCACTGCTTAATTCGCCTCCGCGAGACGCAGAATGTAAGAGTGACCTGTCAGAGCCCATGTACCCCGGGGACGACGGAGTACCTCCTATCGATCCAAAACTTGATGACCACCCACGCCCGGAGCCAAACACTGAAAGGGACCTAGGACTCGACATTACATCACCTAATGATGGCCGCAAGCTTACTTCCTCAAGTTCATGAACAACTCCATCACAGTCACCAAAGGGTTCACCTTGTTTTGAATTATCGTTAGTTGGGTGTTCAGCAGAAGTCGATATATGCTCAGAAGTCCTCGAGCGATGGCGCGGCTGTAGTGGTGGTGGCAATGGCAAAGAATCTTTGTCCAGGTCGTTTGCGCTAGAGTTACTCTGGTCAAATTGCAAACGCGATATAGCCTTAGATTCCTTCATCGCTTCATACAACTCCATGTTTTTCACCTCAATGTCATCATTGTCATCACCACCTATCTCGTCATCAAAATCACCTTCTGAATCAAGATCATCCACATTTATGATGCCCAGGTCATCAGCATCACCATCTTCATCAAAATCGCTGTCCTCTGAGTTGTAAAATGTCCTGCTTTGAGTGGTGGCATTTGTGAAACTTCTAGGTTTAACATTACACTTGACTGTGTAGTTTTTGTGATCTTCATGACTTTTCAATTGTGTATGTTCATCATATTCCTTCTCATTATCACCACCGTCGCTATTATACACAAATCTTGTTAGATGGGGTTCAGAATGCCGAAAAGCGATAAGTTCCCGCTCATCTCTGGCAAAATAATGCCAGAAATGACAGGGAACAAACGCCAGTCGTTGCGTTTCCTTATCGTCTACAAACTGATCAGAAAGAACGTAAGAACCGAGGTCATCAGCCCCTCTCCCTCCAAGATCTGTTGGGACTCTTTCTAAGGGTACGCCGCTACGAACAAACTTCGCGGATGCTTTGGATAGAGACGATGAAGAGTACATATTAATTTTGAGAAGTGTGTCTGGCTCTACCCACGGTCGGATAGCTCTGAAAAAAGCTTTGAACACGACTGGACAGTGAAGAAAATACACAGCGTGCAGTGAGAATGGATAGTGACGACTCCACATGGTAAATATACCTGCGAGGCCGTGGTTCACGGCAATACGGAAATCTTTCCAGGTAAGCCCTGAAAAGTCTATGAGTAGAACCTGGGTGGATCGCGCGCCCATCGCTCGCATGCGTGCTACGAGTGCCTCCTGGTACATGGCAAGGTACTCCATCAAGTCAGCCCTATCAAAGTCTCGAATGGAAGCCTCCAGTTGACACTCGGAGATTCTTAGCACCAAAATCAGGTGTCCATCATCGTCCATGCCAAGGACACGCATAGGACAAATTCGATTACGAAATGTTCGAATCAGTGGAAAAGGTCGTTGCAGAATGCGGTCGATGCCATGTTTGCGTCTCCAATGCACACTCCTTGCGATGACCTTTTTCGCAAGCTTCACGCGTGATGGAACGTCAGACTCATACATTGCTCCCCTGACAAACCGTACAAACCAGTGTTCTGGATATGTTTTGAGGGCCTCGCTTACGAGCGAGTCTTCTTCCCTCAGCTCTACTTTGGCTGTAAGCCATACCATATCCTCCTCCATAGTCAGGGGGTCCACAAACGGAAATCTTATTCTCCGTCGTCGTCTCCGTTCTTTAGCTTCGCGCATATTGTCTCCATCACTTTCGTGTCGATTTCTGCCACTGCTGTTCTCAATGGAATGCCCCCGACCTTCTCCAAGATTCACAGCTTTACATGTCTTAAGAACGTCGTTCTCCACCTGCAAAACACCTCCAAAGTTGGTCTCGAGTTCCTCAGAGGCGTGTTCCGAATTCCTCTGTCGTTCTTGATCTCCTTCACGGACTTGGCATTGCCTTTGGTCAAGTTCTTCATCAACGCTAGCTTGTGATTCCTCTGCATCAACTCCCTTCATATTTGCCGGTGCCGTATTACCTATTGCTCTTGTCGCCGTTGCTTGGTCCTCCACTGAGCCTCGCGGGGACGTCGTGGTATATGGGTCGCGGTCCTGATGCGTCCAAGATTTCCGTCTCCACCCGTGCTCCCACGGTCGCTCGCACTGCCACTCCTTCACTGGGCCTGCCGCTGCTGGCTGAGGTTCAATTTGGTATCTCTGGTAAATCTTATGGTCGCCGATTGAGAAATTGTGGTCATCGTTTGCGGAATGAGAATGCGATGTCATTGTTTTTTCTCAACTTTTATGGACGAACGAATATTTATTCGTAAATTTATGAGTTTTTTCTTATCACGATAAACACCCATTACATCTATGGTCTATAAGAAAGAGAGAAATACGAAATGAATTTATTCATGTTTCCCCTTTGCAAAACACAGAAATAAAAAACTAAAAATAAGAAGAAAAAAAAAATTAGCGCCGCTGAGCTCAGCCTTCCTTATCTCTTCTACACCACAGGTTGCAGATGATCACTTCATGTCCAGGATGTGCTACGCTGCAAGAGAAAGCGACTGCAGTTCAGATTTACTCAGAAACAGAAAAGGGAAGGTTGCAGCACATTGGAAAACTATGTACAGGTATGGTTTCGTATCAAGAAATGAGGATCCAGCAAAATTGTCGTGAATACATTATATATACTAATGCTACCCTGGCTTGAAGAAGATGCTGCTATAACATCGAAGAAGCTAAATTTACGGGTTGATTTGGAGAAAAGGATGGAGAATTTTGTGGAAGCTACAGCTCTACATGTTTTAGGGGTGAACGGGATGGCACATGAACGATAAGAACTTTGCAATTAATTCAAGGTGTAAGGTACCCTTCTTCAGTTCAAAGGTGTAGACGAAGACTCATATGGTCCATTTTGCATCTCTAGAAGTGCTGCAACCCTTTGTTTGTACCAGCGCCTCGTCCAAATAAAGCAATACGATTGACAGGTATGTGAACTCGTGACACGCGTTGATGGAATGCAACGGCATAGTAAATCAATGGGGGCCGTGAGCAATCACAGCCAATAAACACATCGATCGATCTTGGGCGTTGCGGGTCCACAGTAACTACATGCTGATTTGTTAGCGCGGTGCTGTATTGATTAAGTGCTGCACGATCAGGAGTTTGATGGTCGCTGTGGAGGCCCACAGCATCGCAGCGAAAACGGGAACGGACCTGTTTACAATTAAAGGACTCGGGAAGTATAATGTCTTGAAGAGATCTCAAAACAACCTAGATCCTGGCGGGAAATGTGTTTAGGCGGTATATTAAGATGACGATGCTTCTAATTGCACGATCGTTTGCTAACCTGGTAGCTGGAGAGTCTGCAATCGTAGAAAATATATATCATGATTGTATATTTATTTTTTGTTTATTTTTTAAATAGCTGGAAACCTGCCAAGTGGATTAATGTTAATTTCTTATACTTCTTTCAATTTAAATCAAAAGCACAGACTAATGCATTCGGAGGGAAACCAATCTGTTGGCGCTTTTCACAAGGATTGCCGAGTCAGCTTAGCAAATGTTAAACACAAAGTGAAATAGCATGATGTCTGATCTGTGTAGAGGTGTTGGTGCTGTTGCACGCCATCTAAGGTGAATGATCATTCTGAGAGACTCAACTAATTACATAGGATATATTATGCATTCAGCCTAAAGACTCTGTATTCATGAGCGAGCGGATTCAGATTAACTTTGGCGAGACAATATTTTCTGAAAATTAAAACGAAACCATGCATTGTATAGTAGATACAACAACAACGTCAAAAGATTTGTAACGCCTCTTTGGTTATTTTTGGTAGAATATATAGATTTTTATTTTTATTTTTATTTAAACTTATTTATTAACTTCTTAATAATAGAAAAATATTAAAAAATTCAAACATCTACATAAATGTAAAATCTGTTGTGAATAAAATGAAATATCTCCATAGCTGCTTGTTGCTGATATTCTTCTTTGTAAATGTGCGTGCTGCATTAAAATAAGATATATGCTTCTTTGATCTACCTGCCTTTTCACTCAGAATTGGCACTTCTCTGTATTTATATTTTCGTTTTCATTCTTTCTAGCCGTGCCGTTACTACCTCGGTACTCATCAATAGAATGCTTCCTTTATATGAACCCCCTGACTGTAAGCATCTGACAGTCCTGGTGATAACAATATTCTCTTTCTCTCTTTTTCCTGAAATGGATCAGCACAAATTCTCGTATGATCAGATGATGCACGCTTCATTCAAAGAAATACCTGAGAAACCAAAGAAAAGTGGATAAAAATCTACTACTACGAGTTCTTCCGTCAAATGCATCATACAAACTTTCTCTCTATTCCTACAGCATTTTTTTATACTTATCAAACTCTCGTCCATGCTCATGCCCGTCACATTCCCCTCCTTTGTCTAGCCATGAGACCTGTGATTAGTGCGTGTCAAAGTTCTATAATTGCTAGCGCTCATCACGATTGTTTTCTCTTTTTCCTACAATGATTAGCTTCAATTTTATCCACTCCAGAATGAACTTCTTGTGCATCTGCCGAATATCTACTTGTACCATGTAATACTTCACTTGTAAGCGCCATCTGTACTATCAACTATCCCTCTTGGCAAGTAGAACTTGGCTCTTTTTAGAATTCCTCGTGATTGAAATAGATACCATAGCAGTATAGTATCACTAATACCCAGGTACTGGAAAACGAAAACAGAGAGAGAGACCCAAGTTACCTTTACTCTTCGGTTCGTTCAATTACTGCACGAGCATACAAACCCCTTTCGGTGCGGCTTGACATTGAAGCGAGAGCTCGTGCAGCTGCCACTCTTAACATAGACCCGCTAGAGGCAGCGGGACTTAACGCCTACACTCAATATCAAAGCTTCATAACGCCTCGAAGCTCTGTGGGTTGGTATCTAGATTGGATAGCATCAATAAAAGATAAACTCCTGCACGTAGCTAGCAAATCGTGCGACATTTTGAAGCTTGGCGACTCGTCATTCTAGTTGGGGAGCTCGTAGGAGTCCTCCAAACCCGCACAGAGTTTTATTGTTCGTTTAGAAGAGTTGGATTTTCTATTAGGGCTCCATGACCTTCGAGGAGCTTGATGATGTCTTGCGACAAATTGCCCATGCAGTGGGGTCTCTCGTGATTGCATTTATCGTGTTCCAAATTGCACGGCTTGTGCAGTTGAACTACACTAACACACGCATACTCACGCACAGGGAACGGAAACGCCATGCATCATTCCGAGGAGGTGTTGATGGTGTCCGTGAGAACGCTGCTTGGCTTGTTGAGGAGCTGCTTTCTGCGGGACATATTGGGCTTAAAAGCCAGGACGAGGGGATGCCCCCTGAGTGGGAACGGCTGTATCCGAGCCGTGCTGTGGCCTATGACTTTGACCATGCAGGGACCACCTGCAAGCTCACAACTGCAGACATGATTGGCATCCGTTGGGGGCTCCCTCTTAACGTCTCAATGGAGCTCGGGCTCTTTGCTGATCTGATCGTACGCGACTTCATTCTCTGTTGGTACAGCGAAAGTATTTCAAAAGAACCACAGTTTCCGGACGATGTCCGGTCTGTTTTGCAAAGTGTTTTGGGAAAGCTTGGTGATAGGATCCTGCGCATCAACCTTCCTATGTTCATTTTGTGCGATATTTCGTATGTTCTGCGACATCATCTACGATGGTTCTCTGAGTTAAAGAAGAGGGCTCGTAAGCGCTGCCACCCTGAGTCAGAGTTCGACATTATTTCTCAAGAGGATCGCAACAAACTCATAATGGAAGAGTTTCGCCGTGCTGGGCACTTACATCCTGCGTGTAGTATAACTGGCGAGCCAAACGATCCGCGGACAATGTCCTATGTTCGCAGCATAACTAGTGAACTATTGGTGCGACTGCTACCAGAAGCAGACTACCATTGCGCAGGATTGCGCCACCTTGTCAGAGAGGTTCTTACGTGTAACATTCTTGTCCCCACGCTGGAGTCCGTGACACCAGACGTTCTAAATTCTGTCATCTTGCAACTTCTACGAGGGTCTGATGAAGATGAGGAAGACGATCCAGACGCCACTCATAACATTGCAGAAGGCTCCGATGAATACGCTGCAAAGCTCGCACATGGTCTCTCTGAGGCCCAAGAATCAGCAGATGCCTCTGCTAAAGAGGCTGCAAACACAACTGTCACTTCAGACACATCCTCAATTTTGTCTCCGCAAATGTATGCGGAGCCAGATAGCAACAAGTTCGAGGTCTCCCCAGTACTCTCTGCATCAAAGCGCGATGAGCGATCAGTGTCAACTATGTCAGCAAACACTTTTGACCTCGGTGGTAGCGCCGAACGCACTGACTTTCAGCCTCAGCAGAGCATTGACTTCATTCACGAAGCCGACGCAGCCATGCGAAGGGAAGAGGCTGGTCGTCTTATGGTAGATTTGCAAAGTGTTTTGAGCGAGAGTGTAGCCCAGTTTACCTCAAGCCCAGATAATCCTCTAGGAAATGATTCACCTGTTGGCATGCGTCTCCTCGAAGTCTTGGATCGTCTACTTTCGCATGGGACCAAACAATTATTCGAAGAAAAATCTGCTGCCGTCATGTCACCATGGTGGGAATATGTACGTAAAGCTGGCGACATTGTTCCTCCCTCTGCAATGCCAACAAACGCTGTAGACTCTGTGTTGGACGCACTGGTTTTGGATGCTGACCATGATGCCAATCCTCCCAATTTGGATTCCACGACATCAACTAGTGGTGAAGACAATGGCAAAGACAATCAGAACCAGCAAGATGACGAAAACGATGCTAATAAGGGTAAGGACAAGCCCAATGTGCCATCAAAGGAAGTAAGTCAAGAAAGCAATCAGCAACAACAACAAAACAAAAGTACTCCCAGTCCAACCAGTAATAGATCAAGCAAACGGCGAAGCCGAAATGGTATTCTGACTCCAGGGCGTGCTTGGCTTGCGATGATGCTCAAGCACAAGCTGCTGGCTGAAACAATCCAGGCGTTACTTCAGGATCATCCTCGAACCGATTTGCACTATACTAAATCTGCTGCAATTCGAGCTGAGCGCCTGGTTCCGACTCTCGCGACCCTCAATGGCGTCAACTTTGACTTTAATCTTCAAAAATTCTGGGAGCATGCTTCACGTGTGCGTTCGCAGCTAGAAAATAAGGGCATCACCATAATCAAGCAAGAAGGCTTACGTAAGCTTCGTCAGCGAGTGCGAAAGAAACTTGCCAAGCAAATGAAAACCTATGCTTCATCGGTTCCAGACCAGGCTATTGTTGCATTGCAGGACCGCGTCGGTGCTATTAGGAGTGTCATCAGTGGCTTCACCGTTAAGTCGTCTGGTAGGTCCAGCTATGTTCAGTACATTATTACTTTGTCTCTCACACGCCGCGTTGACGGGGGGGTCGCTACTTGGACGATCTATCGCCGCTATTCTCGTTTCTATGAGTTGCACCACGCCCTACGCAATCATTATGGCTACCAATTTGATGATGTAGATCTGCCAAAGAAGGGTGGAATTTTTAGTTCGCAGAATATGAGTTTCATAAACAGTCGCAAAGAAGAGCTTGCTAAATACCTGGAGAAAGTGCTTGAGCACCCTGTCGTATGTGACTCCGAGGAGGTGCTTACATTCATAAGTCCCGAAACAGCACAAGAACTAACAGATACGGCAGAGAGTATGTCTCCGGCCTCACACCAAGACACACATCTCCCTGATGGTTCTATTGCTGAACCCCACGTGGAGACTTCACTTCCGGACCCGTCAGGCGAGCCAAGTCGACTTGGTCTTCCACAACATGATGAAGCGGAGACAACACGCGTAACATCTACTTCCCCAATATTGCGATCTCCTGTTACTAGTAACAAATCTACGTCAGGAACTACAGCAGCTGCTAGTGCTGGACGCGATCCGCCAAAGTTGCCTCGCAGGCCTAGTGATCCCAGAATTGGAGCTGCAGAACTCCAAAATGCTGAGGATCACATGTATAAGCTTGCCCAGGAAATCTTTGAGTTCCATGAGCTTTCACTTCTTCGACGCAATCTTATCTCAATCACAAGGAACATTGTCTCTTTAGTGTTCCAAGGTTCGGCACAACGTTGGCTACGGGATAACTATACACGTGATGCGAGTGCCAAGCTTTTCGCCAAGCTTTTGGCGACTGTACGCGAGCTTTTATGGCCCAACGGTGAATTTGGTGACGGTGACCATGAGGCTTCAAAGGATGAGGCAGAATTAAAAGCTGAGGTCAACGCTGCCGAATTACGACAGCGCCGCGATGAGGCACTTCAGGAGATACTTGATCATATTCCACAACCTATGGCCAAATTTATGGGTAAGGACAAAGCCCATCGTTGCGTAAGGAAGCTTCATGAATTTCTACAGCATCCTACTCTTATTCACAATTTACTTTTTACATCAATGGATCTACTCCTGCTTCGGATCTTCCCTGACCTCCCTCTGAAAGCATTGCATCACAAGCTTCGATAGGCGTATTGTTAGATTTGACTATCTACTCCAGCAAAGTCCATCCTACGATTCATAAGGAGAAAGGTGAGGGGGTGACAATTTTGATTCGCTCACAAACTAGCGAGTGCCTTCTACTTGTTAGCCTAGCTGTGTGACATACAGGTAGCTTTAGTTAAGTCTCTTAAAATACATGAGCACAAGCAATTTTATTTTGATCCATAGAATTAGTCTCTATTTCAAAAGTGATTTTGTAAACTTCGCATATGGTAGAAAGGTTTTACTCAGAAGCACAGCTGCGCAACTTGTCAATCTGGGTGGCAAGAAAGAAATTTGAATTCGGACGATGCTAACGTAGAAAATAACACCAAAAGCTACAATTATGTATAACCTGTATAATGTGTTCGTGAAAGGAAATGAAATAAAGAGCGATGCGATATATCCACCAAGGTGGTGAACAAAAAATACCTATTACTTCATGGCTATCCGCACAAATCAAGAGATTTAAAATGTGATTTACGGAAGAAGGTATCACGTATACAAAAGCAATATGTTGCCCTCGTGATTCTATTCACGTTATTTTAGAAGTGCAAGCTTGAATGATAACAACAAAACAAAAAATGCACTTATTCGTGAATACGAACGCGGTACACGCACGTGAAGTCGGGGTGGTCATGATTAGATGAGAACTGAATCTTTATCCAAGAAAGCAAGTGACTGTGAGGCACAAGCTCAAATGTTTGCACCTGCTGGCCAAGAAGGGCATCGTAGGCAAAGGAGCCAAGCTCGATGTGGTCTTCCTCATCCCCGTTAAATTCCGGAAGTCGACGCAATCCCCACACAGTGAAGTCCTTTGGTGCACTACGGATATCAATGGCCACTTGAGGAGATATGTGATCAATAGAGACCCGCGTCGGCACAATAGATTTATGAAGAGCAATTGTGACATTACAAGCATGCGGTAAACAAGCGTAGCAATTACCAATAGTTGTGTCTGAGTCAATAACAGCTTCTGGAGGCCGGGTACGCGAGAAAAGGTGCTGCAACGGATTATAAGACTTGCTAAATGGGGTATATGGTAATCCTGTGAGTCCTTGCCTATGCACAATGTGGCTCCCGAGCACCTCGAGCGCATGGTCTGGCAGGCCGATTTTATCAGCTGCATAGAGTTCAAGACGTTTGTCTACAACAGACTTGAGAGTCGTCAAATTACGACACTCCTGGTTACTGTTTTGACTGTTACCGGCATTTGCTGTTGCAGCAGCAGCAGCGGCGGCGGCATTTGCGGAGGCTTCGCTGGCCTGGCAAGCCAACTGCGCAGCCGTGCTTGAATCAATTGCGTTTTGAGCAATTTTTTGTGAATCTTGCAAGCTTGCTTCAGCAGCCTCGAGGCGCTTTTCAGATGCGTGCGAGAACTCCTTGATAGATACCAGAAGCTGCTCAAACTCTTTAGCGTGTGCTTCGTCATCCTCACTGGTGTCGCGCGCAGCAGCCGCATGTTCTTCTAATTTTTTCACGGCATCTTCTAAAGCTGTTTTAATGTCGTTTAAGTGTGCCTCGCGAGCTTTCTCAGCAAGACTCTTGTCTTTGTCAATAGCAGCAACAAGGGACTCAACTTTGCCCTCCATCTCTCCCAAAGATAAGTCAGACTGAAGTTTTTGCATTTCGTCTCTAATGATTGCGGCAACATATATAGGATCCAAACCAATATCACCAGTCGTTGGTGTTGCAATTTCTTGCTTAGACGAGGTAGAAGGCGAGAGAGTTTCACTGGTATTAAGCAGGTGGCTTGGGTTGGCTCCCAGGCCCTCAAGGTCACGAGGGAGCATGCTGAGAATACCAATTATAAAAGTAGCTACAAGGCAGGCCATGAGCCTTCGGAAAAGCGTTTGATGGTCCATTGCATCAAACTTGCTCTTCACAGATACCGCACCTGATGCGATGGCCCCAAATGCTGATTTAATCATGTTCCACACTACCATGACTGCTGAGAGTAGCTTCTGAACAGCTACTCGCACCAGTACAATGATGACGTCGCACAGTGCTGTGATGATGCCCGGATGTCTAACTTCAGCAGTGCCATCATCGTCTTTCTTGTCCTCCATTTCCTCATAATCCTCCTCATCGTCATCTTCGGGGGCGCTATTATCGCCTCCAACTTGATCTCCTTCTACAGCACTGTGATCAGATCCCTCATCGTTGGAAGCTTGAGCACCATCGTTTTCTTCGTCCCCTGAATCATTATTAGATACTTCAGCGGCGCTCTCACTAGCCTCGTTTCTTTCCTGGTCTTCAGTTCCTAAAGGAACAGAGGCATTGTCTTCAGCGGCAGAGGTGACATTATCCTCACGGCTTTCCAATTCGTTTGCGTTTTTATCCTCCTGATCTGGGTTTCCGCTTTGTTGAAGGCTCTCCATAGACCCGGACCTGGACCTGCCGCGTCGGAATCTGCCGACAGCCTCCATTACTGTTAGAGAATTAGCCATGTTACGCATGCGCTCACGCCTTCGCGTGTCATGATTGTGCGCTGGAGAGAGTGGGAGGTTGTCTCTGGATAAACTTGACGACCTGCGCCTCGCCAGCGGCCTCTCGTTGCCGCTCATGCCGAGATCAGTCTCTGGCAACTCGCCACTCCCTCTTCTCCAGAGCCTTGCCTTGGTGAAAAGGAAATGCTCCACACAGATCGTCGGTATCTCCACAATCTGTCTTCGATAGCACAGCTTCTGCAGAATTGAGGATTGTCATGATCTATGCTGTACTAACGAATTCTTTTAATACTTGTTGATAGCGCATTGCTAGGAGTTAGGTACTACTAGTGCTTTCTTGTCTTCTTTTGATATATAAAAGCACATGCGGTCGTTAGGTATCAATATTTTGGAGCCCATGCATAGAGGCTAGCCTAGCGCAATATCATTTTTAAAATGGCTTTGTTTGAGTTGCGAAAGAGGACTTGATAATAGTTATCAAGAAGTGAAGGCCCTAGATTTTAGCATATGCTTGTAATGATTGAGCTTTAATTAAACCTCTTGCCAAGCCCAGAATATTTCTTGTTTTGAGAGTCTCAAGATGCAACAAAGTCGAATATATGCACCTCTTCTTCTACGATATTTGCTTTTAGAGACCTGATCTAGAGATTTTTGGACCTCAATAGCTTGTTTCCTTGTCCCTCCTCTCAGTCTACTTGTTGATCCCAACAACAAATTCGTTGTATGTAGGTAGGTAGAGAGCTCATCACGACAAAGTTCATTATTCACTCTGATGATATTAGACAATCGTATTCATTCGTTCTATAAATTATTTCTCCGTCCATCCATACTAGCCACCACAGCTTTGACATAGTACTATGCAATCACTCATACCTTTTACACTCGGGGGGTAAACTTTTTAATCTTTTACACATGAAGAATGCTTTGATTCAGAAAAATGATGAAGATAGAGATCTTGGACTCATCAATAGCTCGATTGTTCTATTTTCTGCTCTTTTCTCTATAAGTGGGGTGTCTGTATACTCTACTTTACGGTTACAGTCACATAGTTGAGGAAACCCCATTATAGTCTACTTTGCGCAGATAGACCTTATGTGAGTCGATCTCTCTCTGAGTGCGGCCGACGGCGAGGCAAATCCCTGACTCCCTTGTCAGGCACTCAACCTTTTGGGTTTTGCTGCGGAGCAGGTGGCGTTGACGATGAATCGTCGTGCAGTGGCACATCGGCGAGCTCGCTCGCTGCAGCGAGCCGCAGCACGTTCGCTGCGGAGTTGGCGAGGTACACTCTGGCAGCCGTGGCTCATGCTAACAGCGCTTGCTTTCATATTGGCACCTTTGACGTTGTGGTCTTTTTACCTCATGCGAGTCCAGGCCGACGTCAGGGCTGCGTCCAAAAATTCGGATATGGGTATGGACAACAGATTCGCTCTGCGAGCATCTCCTAATTCTTTGCAGAATGGAATGGCCTTGCCTACTAATTTGCAGCAGGCAGCTTCTGCGAATTTGTTGCAGCAAGCGGCATCTTCGAATTCGCAACAGCTCAACCCTCCGAGTAGAGTAGAGTTTAATGTGAACATCGAAGATGAGCTTGCCAACTGGCTCGACTCTGACATGCACAGGTGCGGGTATATTGAAAATTTGCTATCTAATGGTAAAGCTGTTGGAAACCCGCTTCCACAGTCAGGAACAGCCAGAAGGGGTGGGCCATTTTACTTGAAACAACCAGTCCTGCACACGGTAGATCCAGTGTCAGGTGCAGAGGTAATGGTACTCAGGTATAATATTTATAACAGAGACCCTTCGTGGACACAGCATACTGACAAATTCCGCAACACAGTCAAGGTACTGCTGAAAAACCGCCGCGAAGCGTCATCAGTATTTCCGAAGCTCTACGGGTTTTGTAATGACATTAATGGATACCACCACATTGTTGTCGAGTACGTCCCCTATGAGGTCTATGATCTGCCTACACCTACAACGCCTGAACAGTGCTTCTTGCGTGCTGATAGAATTCTCGGCCTCTTCTCCACGGTTGATGAGAAATTCCACCTTACCTTTGCAGACATCAAACCTGGCCAATGGATGTTCCGCGCTGATGAGTCTGCGGTTTTGCAGGACATCGACGATATTGTGCCACCTGGGACACCGATGATTTATTCAGACCAGGCTAAGTGGCACATGGACCGCATCACTGGCGAGCTGCATATGAAGTGGCAGGACCTTGACAAGATCTGGAAACTCAAGATGTTCCCAAGAAATGAACTCTCTGCTCGCTACATGGTCATCAACGCTCCGTTTGTCCTCGATAACCTTGGATTCCATTGGCACAAATGTGGTATGGATACAGAATTTATGCAATGCAAGAGCGACTGGAAGACTTGGGCCCTCGAACTTGAGGACGATGCCTGGCCTAGTCCTCTGCAACTCCACGAGGCATTCCGTAGCTGCTATGAATCTGGCACTTTCCTTCGCATGCCTAGACCCCCCGCACCATGGCGGGACCTTACCCCAGGTGACTCAAACACCTATGTAATGCCGTCATCTTGTTCACGCGAATATGATAAACCCTCAAAGTCTTCTCGTTTACAGATGTGTGAACACTCATGTTGTCGCGGAAAGGGAAGTAATCCGTGCTACTATACCGCACCTATGGCAGAGTGCCAGAAAGCGACTTGAGTGCAAGCTTGGCAGATTATTGCATTTCGTATTCGACTAGTTGTGAACGGTACATATCCGAGCGAAAAGAGAAAACCGATTTGAGTCTTACCTTACGAAATAATCGCACTCTTTTTTGCCATGATGATGTTGCTGATTTCCCCATGTTCTTTATTACACGCTTATTTAGGCGTAGATTGACTGATTGCACCCTCGTTTCGGCAACAATGGAGCTGCCTTTGGAGCCTCTTTTTTAGCATTAGAAGGCTGATTTTCGTAGAAGCTTTGTAAGAAGATCGCACCTTTTAATTTTCTCCTTTTGAAAAGTTAGTCTTTGGATAAACTACTTATCAAGGAGTTTCTACGATTTGGAAAGGAGGTATTTTTTAAAGATTAAAATAATTCGAGCTCACCTGTTCTGTTGATCTGTCAATACATGAGCAATCTGATTTTGTCAATCCTAAAGGCAGGTCATAAACAAAGTGGGAAGGGGCTAGAATCCAGAGTCTGGCTTCATCAGCATTAATTCAAGAAAGTAGTCTGCACACGAATATTTCATTATGAAGGTCACTTTAGTTGAAATCATAAAAATAAATCTCGTAAACTAATTTGATAGAAAAAATAAGGTAGCACGACTTTTACTCTAGAATTATGACTTATCTATGCTGCACAGGTCGTTCAAGGTCATTCATACTTCCAAGTATTAAAAAGAAGAAGCATTGAAGCAAATAATAGAGTATAGGAATGAAAATAAGGTTGATGTGGTTCAGTTCTTTGTATGTGAAGGAGGTAGATAGTAACGAAGTACGTGTGCAAGTAGTAGTATGTGATAGTGGGCTAGACAATTTATGGCTCAGCATGGTGTGGGTTGGATGCCAAATGCTTAACTCCTTCAGGAATAGGTGGTTTAATAGGCAGTGGGCTCACAAGCTTATATGACCCATCAGTTTGTTTCTCCATAACGGCGAGCTGTCCATTTTTGAACTTTTCCAGGCGGTTAAAAGTATTGACATCCCAGTGAAACCAACGCATGAGAAAGCAGTGGATGACCTTCGAATGGGTGATGATAACATAGTTGTTGGGCCGGTCCACATGCTTCCATTTGCGGTACATGGTCTCCATGAAGCTACTGACGCGGTCGTACACTTCAGCAGCAGACTCTCCCTGAGGCCAACGATAGAAGAAAGACCCAATCTTCTCAGATTGATGTTTGTATTCTTCCATCTTTTCCGGGGCTGTGTTCAAGTGCCAGTCACCATGGTCCTGGTTGCGCAAACGAGGATCCTCTACGTACTGCAAACTCTCAAGATCCGTAAATGAGCCCGAAACATAAGAAAATGATTGTTTGCAGCTCTTATAAGGAGACACATAAAATGTGCATGTGTCATCACCAATTATGTGCTTCAGAGCCACGCCAGCTCGCAACGCTTGGAGTTTGCCTTCCTCAGTGAGAGGTCGCTCGATTTCAGGTTTCAGGGCGCACACTGGAAGGCCTGCAACTTGGCAATCACACGTATGTGAGTAGCCATGCGTCTGACCGTGGCGCATTAGAATAATACGTTGCGGTCGTTTATCTCCGCGCTGCCACATCTCAAAATTGTGCTTTTTGATGTTGTTAGCGACCTGGTCCGTAACGAACTCCGAAAACGAGTTCTCAGGCGGCAGAAACACCCACGCTGCAAACGGAGCAATGCCCAGAGTGGCACCTGCCGCGGCAGCTGCCATTGCACGTCGCATCGTCTCACCTAAATTTTAAGCCTTTGGCTTTCCGACAAATTCCTGCTGTATCCTTGATAACTTTGCTGCCGACGGCAGCAACCTTGTTCCCGATGACCTGACGCGACAATATTCCCACGCGATCTGACGTGTTCGGACCGAGACCCGTCTGACAAGGACCTTTTCGCAAACCCCAGCGCCGAGCGCAAAGGATACTAGTGTACTTTTGACGCCCCTACGCGCGTCAACGGGCTTTGCCTCCGCGCCTCAAGAGCGGACGTGGCCTCTTTCACTCGCCTTATCATTCTCATTCTTTCCTTTAATTCATTCTCTATTCATTAAGACCTATTCATTTATTCGTTCGTGTCTTCCTTAAATATTTCTCTGGCTCATTCTCTATCATTCATTCTTGATATTTTGCCCTTTTATTTTCCGACGAATCCTCGTTTTCTTCCTTTTTTGGTTGATTGGTAGACTTTTGATCGTCCTTGCATAGCTCTTTATAGCAATCACTGGAATAAGGCAAACACCAAAACCACCAAAATATCAAAGCACGTAACCCGCTAAGGCACACAATCTGCTAATTATTGCTTTCACTCAGTGTTGAACCACAAAGGAGACCTCACGAGGTTCATTGATGCGTTCAATATTTTCTCTTTTTTTTTTTTTTTTTTCTTTTATTGCAGTAGTAAGTAGTCAGAAAGGCTAACCATATCTATGAATGAAGGAATGTACACTCAACAGTGATCTTGTAGCAGAACGAAACATTTCAAACATCTCGAGATACCAGAAGAGTTCTGCTGGAGAGTTTTACACAGGTGTCATATGCTTTCTCTGAATCGCTTCAGAGAACACGAACCGCGCACAGTAAGTGTAACATTGAGAAATTAACACTAACCTTTTAAAGAAATATTATAGAAGGACCTTGGTGTGCGCATAATAAGGCTAGTTTATGAATTGTCCGTTCGTAATCCTGAATACCGGGGAGGGGATGATGGTAAGGCTGTAATGAGTCAGGCTGTACTGTGGCAGTCTATTTTTGTATATAAAACCCTACAATTGGGGCTCTGATCGTTGTTGAAAACGAGCAAATGAAAAAGAGCAGAGCATAAAAGAAGCAAATTTCCTTAAATTATGACTTTCTTCAAAATCGGGGCTTTTCTATGTGGATTTTGGAATGAGGAGTAACGGGCTCCTGTATCAGGTCTAGACCAATAGTTTCCCCTTGGATTTTACGTGTTTTGGCTCAACTATTAATGTTGTTCATCCAGTATCTTGTGCAAATTTAGCGACTTAAACTTTTTTGCACAAGCTTCAAATTTTCTTTGAAAGAATCTTGTCCAAATAAGTTGTTTTCTTTTCTACTCCTATGCACAGTTCTCTGCATGTTGTCAAAAAAATGTTCGAGGCTTTTGCCACTTAGCGTTTTTATTTTTCTATACATATACGATCTATTTGATGGTTGAAACCTGGAGGAACAACCTGGCGCTTATGTTGGTCTATCTCATAATATGTACCTTATATCCTTGAGAACAGGAGTCGTCTTCGATACAGTCAATGATCTGAATTACTTTTTTGTTTGTCTAAATTAAAAAAACAAAAAACATAAAAAAAAAAACGATTCTGATACCAGTATTTAATTTCAAGCTCTGGTTTATCATTTGCTTTGCCTTTCCATGCTTCAAGATTGCATCTCTCTAGTACGAAAGAAAATGAACTTTGCGGCAATCATTTTGTTTTCATTCACCTTTCGCGAACACGGGCAGCAACGGCTTTTGTGATGGATGAACTGGCAACAGAAGAAACAGCAATAGGTTATGTCGTAGCTGAGGAGCTCACTTTGGAATGTAGTGCATGCGAAATTCCAAACATATTAATCAATTTTTGGAGAAATAGGTAAAACAAGGCTAGCCTGGGACAGATTTCGAGTATTTTATACTTTCGCGGGTCCAAAAGAAGTATGAATTCCCCTTAGTAATCTCAAACCAATGATCAGAAATTCTCTCGCTAGTTATAGGCTACTCGTATCAATCCTGCGACTTGTAAATAAACACAACTCGCATCAAACACGCATATGTGTCAGAGAAAGTAAGTTCTATACTTGCATGACTTATAGAGGCAGGGTCATGACATTCGATTCTTCTTTACACTTTTTCTTTGTTATGCTTTATCAACCATTTCGCTATTTTGGTCGTTTTGTGCATTCCATTATAGAGTATCCTTTGCTTCATATTCTAAATATGCAGAACCCTTAAGTCTAATGTTGCAATGCCGGCTTACCACTGGTGTTTGCGCTCGTTGCCATCACCATTACCCTCTTGTGCCTTTCTTGTGATTGTAAGGTATCACTCCTGCCCTTTGCTACCACATCCTCCCCCTTGACGTGTCTCAATCATGCAGCCTATAGGGCCTCACGATCATCCCAAATTTGAGCGACGTACGTATATGATACATACATGCCCCGCTGGAATACTCGGTGGCCAATTGTTCTACGTAAACGTAGAACGCGATGAAGAACCAGCGGTGGGCTGTCAATAGGTCTCCCTCGAAACGTGCAGCATATGAAGGGTCTTGTCTCCATACTCTTCATTGTCGTCGGCCTCTTTGCTGGTTGTGGTTTCGCTATGGCGCACCATCTTTGTGTTTTCCTATTATATTATCTCTAATGACTGTGGTAGGTAAACAGATCTGCAGAAACACTTCAACTAATATTAGACGATTACAACCTGAAGGAACAGCGACCTCAACCTTGGTGGCATTTTCTTAATTCGCCTTGAGTCCTGTGCTCATAAATAAACTACTGCGCCTCCGAGACCGGTTTCAGAACATGCTACTATGAGTGGTCGCGGGCCGATCGAGGTGGTAATGGAATGCCATGCTCTCTCAACGGGCACAGAGAAGTAGGAACCGTGCAGTGGCACTCCGGCGAATCCTGCCTCAACACCAAGATATACGGACTGTGCATCCTTGTCTCCAAACCCTATTTGCTACGGCTCTTCGATCTCTTCTTCAGCACGAGATTCGCAATTCCTGGCGAAATTTACTAAGAAACGGACTTTTATTATATTTCTCTTTTTCTTTTCCTTTTTTCTTTTTCTTTTTCTTCAAACTATCACTTTATTACTACCCTACCTTTTTTCTGGCCGGCTCACGATGATCACGCAGATCGTGATCATCACGGCACTCTCTTAGCCTTGCTGGCAGGATCTAAAACTCATCAAGCCGATCCTAATCGGCAAAAGACTAGAGTAGAGGCCGCCGCCTGAGAGGAAGGAGACCCTTCAAGTCATTCACATGACTGCAAAAACAAGGCGCACTCCCCATTCACAACAGAGATTATACTGTTCTATTGACAGGAGGTACCATATGTACAGACCTACTAATCAAAATTAAAAGATTAAGCTCGATTCTTCACCTCTCGTTCGATGTGTACTCTCTTCTATCTTATCTGTTTATGCCCCGGACGCATCTCGCCGCGCTTCGCAAAGACGCCAGTATTGATAAAAACAGACGCGAGTTGTTAGCATAGCCTGCAGCATCTCACAAACTAAATGAGATACCGAGGTCTCTCGTAGGTTCAGGAAATTAGACTGTGAAAAAGAGTGGACTTTGTGACATGGCACTTCTACTCAGTAGTAGTAGCAGTGCCTATTATCACTTTTCAACTCCTAGCTGGTAATGACGATTTTTCACCGTGTACTTTTCTTGTATAGCTTGCTCGCTTGCTCGCTCTCATAACCGCGCCTCTTAGCCTTCATCTCTTCGTTGCGGCTGCCAATCATAGCCTCTTTCAAAGAAAACCTGCATTGTCATCATTGAGGAGTTAGTGACTAGCTAGCTAGCTAGCTAGCTATCCACTTTGATGTTCCTAAGAAGAACCGTGAGGACCCGTGTCCATAATCTGAAGAACTATAAACGCTATATAACCGCGCCTGGCGCAGTATTAGTCGGTCCTCTCGCGGACAGCAATTCCTCGACGAGGCGTTAGACACGGACTCGCGTGAACCACTCCCTGCATCGCGCCTGTGCGCAATCTACTTCTCTTGTGGACCGGTGCACGCCACGTTTACTGTGCATACTTCGATCATCTGTAGGAACCAGAAACCTTCTCTAGAGCTAACTCGAAGCATTGGCTCATTCACAATCGTTCAATCCTTCTCTAGCTAGGTCAACCATTCGAGCAGTTCGAAGGCTGCCAAAGCGAGCTACGACGAGGCCAGGCCACAGCCAGTCAGGCCAGCCTCAGCTGAAGAGAGGATCAAGGGAGGGCGACTCGGAGGCGTTTTGAAGGAGAAGGCTAATATTGATACGAGTTCTAATTACGAAGCCTCCTGTTTATAATCAAACTTAGGTGTCAGGACCTTGACAAAGTGGCGTACACACATTGTGTTGCATATAGTCTATCTTTTGGTTGTGACATTGTGGCACTCACTCCCACAAAGTCGATTTGGACTCGAATTTTGCAGACCCAAAGCATCGATTTTTGCCACAAATATTTTAAAAGCACAATCTGTCTACGGTCCGAGTTTTTTCAGAGCAGCTGCGAGCCTGTCAGCCTTTAAAAAAGTCTGCTCCGTGAGTGGATATCTATATTAGTGCAAAAGCACGCTTTTGAAACTTCTTGAGAAACTGGTTTTGTCCCAGTTGCCCGTTTCTTGGTTACATTTAACATCCATCACCGCGTATTCATACCTGGTACGCCTGCACCACATCGGTATAAGACCCATCTGTGTACCTAGTGGTTACCTTGCTTCATTCTGGCCAGCGGCTCCATACCTCCGCAAGAAAATCCAGGTGCAAGTGTTATCAAGGGCGCCTACGAGATCGTAGATTCGTACACACTTGCGCGGGTCTAGACCCTGAACCGCGGCTGCAAAGCTCCAAGTGCTACAGGCTTTACCTCGAAAGTCTGCACACACGGCGCGAGAAGTCTTCTGAGCCAGATTTCTGGCTGTGGGCTGCTAGCTTCTTTGGATGCAATTGCACATTAATCGTTGTCGTGTGCTAGCTGCATAATCTATTAGCATCTGGAGACAGGACTAGGTAGGTACTCCTCAATTGTGTAACCTTGAACCTCGACTTGGGCTCGTTGAAGCTGTTGACATAAAACTAGCGGGTTCTAACCTAGAGGCTGACGAAAGTTCACCTGTACCTCCAAGAGCTTGCACAAAGTACCCTGAGAACGGTGGGAGCGTGAGGGGAAGTCCTGACTATCCAGCGGTGCCTGCGTGCATGCAGCTCGGGGGTGTGCAGGTGCTCGAAGGATTATCCCTGGTTAAGACTTGGCTAACGATTGATAGGGTGTTGCGTTGTACAGCGACAGTTGGCAGAAGTCTAATTCCAACTCGGAGCCATTCACCCATCATCGTCATCGAGTCATCGCTACCAACCTCGTCGCTCGTGGCATCCAAGGCTCTTGGGCTGCGCGGGTATCATCAGTAGGAATCCTAGTGCTGTCAATCAGGCCATCGCACCCGTGGCGGCCTCCTTAATTGCACAAACCCTAGCGGGCGGGCACAAAGGTGTTTCATCTCTGCTTGTAACCTCTAGAGATAGCCATAGCATTACGTACCAGATTCATACCATACCTCGACCCGGCGAGCCGCACATTACACCAGGTGTTCTCAGGTACATCCGCCACGTAGCAGACGCGAGCACCAAAACGGCAGAGCTTCGAGCCCAGCTGCAGCACATACTGCACAGCGAGCGAATCGAATCGAGTCAAATCGAATCGACCCAGGTTGTCTGTCCGCAGGGCCTTTCGAGTCGATCATAATTGATCGATCCTGACCAGATCCAATCCAATCCCATCACGACTCGTGCCATACTTTCTTTTCTCTTCTTTTCAGTTCTCTTTCTTCTTCCTGGCCTAAATAGACGTACATCCCTGAACTACTGAGGAGAAGAGAGGCCAAAAGAAAGAAAGTAAGTAAGTATTAAACAGAAAAGGGAGACAATACTAGTACCTGCCTCCTAGCAGGTCTGTATAGGTACTACTAGCAAGCGACTAGGGGTGCCCTTTTCAAGGACCGCAGAACAGGAAACCCCAATCGATCAAGAAGAGGACGCAGTCCAGCGAAGAGCAGCAGCGCAGGGACGAGGGCCGGCCAAGGCTGGTGGACACTGGCCTCGCGAAGAAACCTGCGGGGAGGAGCACGCGGTGCGGTCTCTGGAGCGAGCCCTTAACCTTTGGTGCGAGGCTTGGAGCAAGATTCATCAGTGCGATCAATCAGTTCATTAAAACGACCAAGTCGAACACTCAAGGAGGAGGTGTGCACGCTCCGCTCATCGCTCAAGACCAAGCAAGCTGGCCACACCTTGGCCAGACGAAGCCGCACATACCGTCGCACGAAGGAAGGCTCGCAGACAGCTTCCTTCCAGAGGTTCTTCGCCCCCTCGTGCTGTGCTTGTGCCTCTTTGCTGCCGCTTGTGGCGTCAGACCGCTCGAAAGGGCGCGCTCCCAGACTGGCAAAACAGTCTACGGTCCTCAAAGTGGTACCGTTGTATACCGAAAAGTAGGACCCCCGCGGACCTCCTTGTAGGGAGGGCTCATTGACGATTTACTAGTATTTTGCGTAGGAGGGCTGTAAGACTCGCAAAGCACCTCGTTTAAGTGGATCTTAGCAGAGTGGTAGGCGAACGCGTAGGAGCGGACGTCTCTTTTTCTTTTTTCTTCCTTTTTTAATTTGAAAGTTTTGTCACAGAACAACAAAAGCAGAGCGGAACTGACGCCTCCTGTCGCTCGCGCGCAAAGCCCTTGAGGGGAAGTGCTAGACAAACGCGAGGGGGGGCTGGTAAAGGAGCCCAGCTCCTTGACGAAGTCGTCGCGGGAACCAAAGTCTCTTAGACGAGGGCCGCTGATCCCGCGAGCGCCGAAAGCAGGAGGGAGGGAGGGTCCTTGAGCTCCTCGCTCGAAAACTAATTCGTGTTCTTTTCATTTGCTTGTTCTTTTTTAGGCAAGTAGCACTTAGCTAGTATAAAAGGCAGCAGTTCGGTAGCGGTACCTCCGACTACTTTGTTGAAAAACTATTCGAACGATCGATTTATTCGAAAAGTTTCCAATTGCTTATTTGAAAAAGTCGCAGGAAGCGGCTGCAGAGCGGCAACGAGACCTCTCCGGCGCTGCGCGAGGCAAGGTGGAGCAAGGAGGTAAAGCTGGTTTTGAGAGGGCCAGCGACTTGAGCTGGAGGCCTCACGTTGACCAGTTCGCGCCGCCGCTGTGCAGGATTTGTGGGTCCACCTGGCTGACGAGCTAGCTGCTTGCTTACCTTGCCAGCCCGTTTTCGACGATTAGCTGCTATTATTTTGTATTCAGGAAGCATATCATTTTCTGCTCTGCCAAGACTAGAGGCTGTATTTGGTGTGTGTGGCTTTAGAAGTATACGGATTACTTCGCGGATATTGTTGCTCCAGAAAAATAGGTTGTGATTAGAGTGATAGGTCGTTCCATCGAGATGACCATCGCAGAGTCAGAAGTCCACATAGGCTGGCAAGATGGAGAGGAAGGAAGTAGGGAAAGGAACCACTATCAGAACAAGGAAATAGTTAAACAGCAGCAAGAAAAGAAACAAAGTCTACGAAGGAAAATAACTCCAGCGAAGAGGCAAAGGCAATCATCAGCATCTTGTCATGCAAATGTTGGGTTGGGGGATGTTCCCGTGTCGTCAGAGGTACGAGACTATTCAAAGAACTCACAAATGATGAAAAATTTATATCATAATGCTGCCAACAACAAAACCTGCAATCACACTAGTACCGAGCCATACTCAGGCTTGACATCCAGCTCCTCATCTACATCAACATTAAGTTGGGAGTGCTCGAGCTGCAGTTTTGAGGATTGTCGAAGTAGCAGTGGTAGTAGTAGCCACAGCTGTAGTCGCAGGAGTAGTCGCACGAGTGGCGTCATTAGTGAGGACGAAGATGCAGAAACTAGCTCGTCTTCGGGTCGATCTTGCGCTAGCTTGGCAGCGGACTTGCCCTTGCGTGAATCTGGAGATGGTGAAGACGAAGATGGCTTTCCAGACGGAGATATTGAGAATGAGCTTGGTGGTATCGACAATAGTTGCCTCCAGGACACTGCTCTATCCTCTGATAGCAGAATAAACACATCTCGTATTACTTGTACAAATGTTGGTAGCGAGTCTTCTGACGAAAAGAAGCTGCAAGACTGCCAGTATATAAGTAGAACGCCTGTATCTACCCCTTCATCAATTACTCAGAAATTCATTCACACAGAAGCAAACGAAACAATGCTTTCAGCATCAAGTTCATTGATGCAACCCCTGGCCAGCCTCAGCAACCACCCAAACACCCCTACTCCTCTCCGTCCCCAGCAGAATCCTGAAGTTAAGCTCCAGTCACGAGAACCCTGTTCAAAAAATACTGAATTTTCTACAGAGTATGCTAAACCAAAACCCATGGAAAAGCTTGGGTCGACCAACTCTGCATCTATAGAATCTATAGAACCCAAGGTTTCTTTTTTTCCGTTGAAAATATCAATTTCCGACGACACTTCACAAGGATTTTGTCGAACATGCACAGCAGTGGTAACTGGGACTGTCCTAAACTATTCCGACCAACGTAAGTATGTCCTGGCCGCCTTTGCTGTTCAAAGGAACTTGCCAAAATCAAGTGGTGTAGATGACGCGACTGTGAACCCGTCTGAAGAGGCAACTGTGGAAAGTGAGGTTTATCGCCTAGCCTTGCATGAGAAAATATTTTCTAGAGGCAAGCATGTAGACAATGTTACTAAAGCGAACTTGGAAAAGGCTCGCTTCCGTGTGAAGGTTACCGGTTTATGCTTGGGTGGACAACTTTACAGATTTTCTGTGTTATCCATGCATCCCGAATCTGATGTGTGGGTTCCGGTAGGCTGTCAGGATGGTTCTGTTGATACGCAAACTGTAGTGACACCTTGCCTACCACCATCTTGTCCTGAGAACTTCCGTGCTCATCACTGTGGAGTTTCTAGTGTTGAGTTAGAGTGGCAAGCGCCTCTCTGTGATGGAGGGAGCAAAATTGCGTCTTACAAAGTAGAGCGCGTACATGATCTTGGGCACCCGAAGTCCTCTGATGATATGGCTACTGTTTATGAGGGTCTCAAAACTAGCGTGCGACTTGCTGAGCTAAATCCTGCGACTACGTATCAGTTTCGGGTCAGTGCGACCAATGTGGAGTCTGGCACTGGACCGTGGTCAACGATTGTACAAATAAAACCAGAGGATTGCCTACCCCCAAGACCAGGCTCAGTGTGCGACTTGCATGATACAATAGACCCCTGGCAGCTGCACCTCTCCTGGGATCCCATACCCCAGTCAATGTTTTTGGGACTAGACAGTGAGGACGAGCACGAGAGCTGTTCATCACACCCGTTTACATATCATGTTGAGCTTTGTAACCAAAGTGACCAAGGTCACAATTCTACGGTTGACGAAAGGAAGATAAAGACACAAGATAACTCCTTCACCGTAGTTTACTCAGGTGCGGAGCCCTCATGTATCATCAAAAGTGGTTTACAACCAGCACAGACTTATCTCGTGAGGGTTTTTGTGGAAAACGCTTTTGGCCATTCGCCCCCTTCTTCTATCTCACAGGTCCAAACCTTAGGATTAGCTCCTGAGCCACCTTGCCCTCCATGCGTAGAATCTGACATTGAGCAAACATCACAATCATCAACGTTTATTTCAGGAAGCAACACCTACGACAGTTTGGAGCTCCTCTGCCCAAGGTGCGTTGGTGACCTGGGATAGCCCTGTTGCCACCTATGGTTCGGAGGTACGTATGTATGCTGTGGAGCATTGCCCGATGGAAGAACATGATTTCCGAGTTGTATATTCCGGTCAGCAGAGGTCTTGTTATGTAGCAGGTTTCCAACCTGGTTCATCACATCGAATTCGTGTTCTTGCAATGAATGACTTTGGCTGGTCAGATCCATCTTGCGAAACGATTTTTACTCTTGCAGCTCGCCCGCCACGCCCCCCTTTGGGTGGTGTCCATGCCAACCTAGAAAGTGGGGGGGTTTCACTCTCTTGGTGTGCTGCCTTTTGCGATGATGGCTCGTCACCTATTGAATACATCGTTTGGTGCAAATGCATTCGCCCTTTAAGTGGCCTTTCTAAATGCGGGTCTTCAGTTTCAACAAAAAAATCAACGAGCCACAACTCTTGTTTAGAAAAGTTCCTTCTTTTCCCATTTGCTACGAAAATAGAAGTTCCAGCACGGCCGCCGAAACCTCTGAAAAAGTGGAAGTCCGGAAACCTTGCCGAGGCAGTTATTCACAACTGTCTTCGAGTGGTCAAAATTGAAGCCATCGACACAAACATTGCGTCAGCACGAGTTCACGCGGTTATTGACTGTTCGTGTTCGAAGTCCCCGAGCCAACTAGTGCCTATGTGTGATCTCTATCCAAGACTTTGCGCTGGGCAGCTTTGCCAGGCTTTGGTGCCCTGTCGCAATGAGTCCACTGTGGATGAATGGTGCAAGGCAAGAGTTGAGTATGTTACAGAGTCTGGGTATTGGGTGAAGTTTCTCGACAACGCTGAAATTCTGGGCATACAGTTCCGTGAGCCTTCAGAGATTATTTGGGAATGTCAGGGCGATGCACTATTTACAGGCAAACAAGAGATTGCCATAGCGAGACAAGGGAAGGATATTAATTTGTGGACAGAAGTCTATCGTGGACCAAGCTTAAACCACAACTTGGAGAACCTTATGTCTGGTTTTTCATACATCTTCCAAGTGGCAGCTGTACAAGGCGATTTGGTCAGTGAAAGAAGCGTTGAGTCTGACCATCTTTTGATGGGTAGCCCTCGGCCTCCTCGTCCGGACTCTCCATACCCTAAAATAACTACCTCAAATCTTGTAGAACTTGCACTGCCTCTGCATAGTGTTGATTCCGAGAGTCTCGAACTCTGGGAAATTGCAATGTGCGATGCTATTGTCTCTCAAGGTAATTCTTGCAGATCCTCACAATGGACAAGCCACTACGCAAATGGAGATGAAGATTCTCTTACAGTAACGTTACCAAAAAGCGGAACCACCTATGCATTTAAGCTTCGTATCTGGGCACATGGTCAGGCGAGTTCATGGTCGCCTCCTGTAGCAGTCCGTTCAGAATCTTCTGTACCGCAACAGCCTCAAGGTTTATTTGTTGAGATCCTTGAAGCATCATTCCTTAGACGCGCTGTGCGTGTGGCTTGGGAAAAGCCTATTTGGCATGGTGGAGAAAACATTGTTGGTTATCGTGTAGAAACCTCATTAACATATGGCTCATCATTTGCTGTCGAGGCCCCTCAGGCAGAAAATGTAAGCATTAAAAGTCAGGCCTCGCCTCGATCTGCCGCTTCTTCAGTACTGTCTTATCCTGGCAAACTCCGTCCTTCGAAGGCCAAGCTCTGTAAGCGATCAAAAAGACTTGCAAATTATAGTAGTGTGACCTCCTCTGCAAGTAGTGAATCAATCACCATCTCAGACTCTACTCAAACCGAGTTCGTAAGTGCTCATCCAGAACAAAAGTTGTTGGCAGCACATACACGTGAGTTTGTCGTGGAACCTGTTAAACCAGGGGCACGAGTCGCAGTGCGCGTGTTTGCAATATCACGACTTGGAGAAAGCAGTCCTTCTTCTGTCGCGCGCATTCGTATGCCTGAAACTGAGCCAGGTCCATTGCCAGGCCAAGTCACCTTCCCTCAAGTCACCTCGACATCAGTCAAGATTGAATGGCAGGCTCCAGAGTATGACGGAGGAGCGTCTGTAGTTGGCTATGAAACTCAAATGGTACGCTTTGACGAGCTGGATTCATGTGCTATTGCTTCTCGTCTGGATGACGAAACGGATAGTCTAAGCTCAATTCAATTTCTTGCTTCGCAAGCTCCTCGCGCAATGTTGAAGAAGTTGCAACCTGCGACTAAGTATTCATTTCGCGTGCGCGCCGTCAACGCCAATGGGAGTGGCCGCTTCTCCAAATGGTTCATATTCTCCACCAAAAAAGCTCAAGTCACAGTTGACACACCCACAAACCTTATTGTTGAGAAGCAAGAACCTCTTACATTTAGCTGGGAACAACCTGAGAGTAGTGCCGTCGTTGAGTTTCGCCTTCAGATTGCGCAGGTTGAATCCAAGCGTGAAAAACGCCCTGCCTTCGAGGATATATATACTGGTGAGGCATGTACTTTTGTTTATCAGCATGCCAAACCTGCTGCTCTCTATAAAGCCCGAGTTCAAGCTGTTATTCAAGGTGTTTGCAGTCCGTACAGCCGTATATGCAATTTGCGTACTCCAGATATTGTTTCTGTCCAACAGAATTCCCAATTGCATTCAGAAGTGCCGAACTATGTAACCCAGAAGCGCAGGGGCGGCGGTAAGATTGGGGTAGTGCCTAACGTAGGTGAGAAGAGTGCTGTTGGCGCCCGTGTAAAGGAGAATATCAACAGTTACTACTTTGGCTCTTCTATCGTAGAAAAGACAAAGGATGCAGTTCGTTCACGGGTTGATTCCACGACAACCCTTGTGGCTCCAAAGGACGTTCTGAGAATGAAGAGGCTTTCCTGGTATCTTAGATACCCGCGTCTTGCATGTGCATGTATGGGTGCGGGATTTGCACTGTTCTTCTTTTTTGTTTACTTTGGTTATGAGGAGAAACGTCCGCTATTCCCTCGTCGATCATTATAATGGTCACGCTTTATTTGACCTCTCCATGTTCAGTGTGGTACACAGGTCTCCATTCTATTGCAGATACTATTTTACGAACGTAGCTTCTCTGTAGCGGACGGAGCCTCTCTTTGAATTCTGATTTCCCCTTCTATTTTTTCATGTTAAGGTAAAACTATAATTGTTGTACAAAGGAGTGAGCGGTGCAGCAAGAAGACAAACAAGAGTACTCCAATCATACTATATTTTTTATCCTTAACATGCTGGTTCATATGTATCTATGAAATACTAAATTCTAATTGCTAATTCTTTTCTTACAAAACCTAATCCAATCGAAAATTCGTTGTGACTTTTGTTGCAGATTTAAGTCTAAAAACCAAGGTATTAGCCGCAAACAAATAAGAAGTTGCCGTTCCTGTTGCCTTGTGCTGTGTTATCAAACATCGGACCTGCCTTATTTTTGGTTATTTTAAAATTAAATATGAAGAATAAACTTTTTTTTCTATTTTTTTTTTTTCAAATGTGAGAAGGGCTAAGAAACAAAGGAAAGGGGGGATTTTTATGTCACACTAACGTTCAGGGATGTTGTTTTGGCATTCGAATTTGAAGATGGGGGGTTCGGTGGAAGAGAGCTTGATGTTAAAGGTGCTCTTGTTTCTCCATTTGTTGTAAAACCAGTTCCACCTGAGATTGACCTGATATTAGGAGCAGACGCAGGAGCTGAAGTTGGGGCACCGGTAGCACGCAGATCAGCGTTCTCGTTTTCGTTATTACTATTGGTGTTATCCAGCGAGTCCTCGTCATCGTCGTCAATGATGGTGGCTTCACTCACTAAGCGTTGAGGGCGTTCATGAGAATCTACAAGAGCCGTCTCAGAAGACACAAGATCGAAACTCATGCTTACAAGACGTGGAGAAGGCGGAGCCGAGTCTTCCACGTTGGTGCTGTCATTATCTTGTCTCATGGGATCAAGTGAATATATACCCTGAATAGAAATGTTGTTTTCCGCAAACGATGTGGATGGTGAATCAGTTGCTAGAGAGGGCCTGACAACTGCACCACCACCACCACTACTTGTCGGATAGCGCACATCACTCAAATGGACTGGCAGAGAATGACTGTGGCGCAAACTTCTATCTGCGTTTGCTTGCCGACTGACCCGCAATTGCTGCGGTGCGGCAGATGCATTGGTTCGATCAGAGGGGGGTGCCTCGACGTCATAAAGGTTCTGGGATGGTGACATCGATTGGAGATCGTCATGCTCATCAGCGTGATTAGGTGTTGTGTCGTGGTCCATATCAGCAACTTTAGAGCTTGTTGAATGCCTAGTCAGAGCTGGCCCGATACTTCCTCGTGCATCAAAGAGATTCCTTTTTGCCTCAATTGTGGTGGAATGCCCTTGCGATTTGCGCAAAAACTCATCCAAATCATGGAATGCACGAAGTTCTTCCATTACAAGCTTGCAGATCAGGAAGCAAGCAACCTGTAGAATAAGAAATGCAACGGTGAAGGCACTAAAAGACGTGTAGAAGAACATTGAGACGAAAAAGGCCAAAGTGAAGATAGAGAGTGCGACCCATGGGTTTAAGTATGTCGAGCTTGGCTTGAACGCGTAAAAAGTGCCATATCTCCATAGAAGAACACCTAGATATGATGCAGAAAAAAGAAGAACCAGGGGCTGCAAGAAGTCCACAAAGATCTCAAGATTGCGCTGCCCGCCAGGCAAAAAGTACTCGTCATTCTCATCATAGATGTACGGTGCAAAGACACCTCTTGAGCAAAGAGTAAGATTAAAGTCTAACATATCATCCGCGGTAATTTCCGCAACTTTAAGAGACTGGCTCACGAGTGTTAGCACCAAAAGCGCAAAAATAAGACCCTGGACAACGGCCCGCACGATTGTTAGTCTGCCACGAGCCCGCCGCAAGCCATATTCCTCAAGCTTGATGCAGCAAAAATTAACCGCTCGATTTTTGTGCACCATGTAAGTAAGTTCAAAAAGTTGAAGAATATACAAGGGTACAATAAAGGCATCTACGACAATAAGAGCCTGTGTATACTGGGCCTCATGCACAGTCATAGCCTCAGGGTCCACGACGATAACAAAAAGCACGTTGACAAGCATCAGTGAGGTGACAACTGGAGCAATCCAGAAGGCAAAGTACCAATGTCTGGCAGCAATAAAGAGCCCGATTAAGACAAAAACAATATAAATGGCGGTGTAAAAGGCCCCAACACCAACCGAGATGGCACGATCAGATCTGTAGCAGAGGTAGAACGACATTCTGTTCTCACAAATAAATGGACGGCTCAAAGTAATGAATTTTCCAATTCAGATAAAGCTACAAGGTCAAAACGGCTGGTAACCCGGTGGTGACTTTTGTCTTTGTTTCTAGATAGACAATCCCAATTCTTCTTTTTGATAGCCTGTGCTGTAATTCTTAGTAAAGTCGCTTACGTTCGAGATAAATAACCAAAGCAGCTTGCTACGAATTCCCTGATTCCTGGGCGAACTGACAATCTGGTCTCCTCGCCAAAGTTCTTCTTTGTTTAGGCGTCGCGGTGCCCCCCCGGCTCCGCTAGCCTGAATGCCTGCAGACCAGATTTATTGCTCGGATGACACCCAAAGCACAAAGACGTCAAGAACGTCAAACTGGTGGCAAAACCGTCGTCAGAACTTTAACTTCAGCAGCAAAAATCGAAGCAGATCAAGTGCTGTTGGTGAACAGAAATAACCTCACAAGAAAATGACGCACGAGAGTCAACTCGGAGTCCTTTGCTCAAGTGAAACGAATAATTAATAATAAGCACAGAATTGCGCTCAGGAGAAATAACGAACAAGGTTGACCAACACGCGAAGGATAAGAGCGCAGAATGAAAGGCAGTCAAGTACTAGGTACTGAGACAGAGTGCAGGGGTTATGACAGCAGTAACGGTAGCAGGGATAACCACGAAGGCAAACAGCGAAGAATCCACAGGCGGAGGGTGGGTAGCAGGAATCCGACGACCTTGGTGCGTAGGAGCGTTAAGCCACCAAGAGAGTGGAACCGCGGCAGAGCGGAGTAAAAGAAAGTCCCCCGCGTGGCCAGGGTTAAGCCAGAGGGTCGGCGCTGCTGCAGAGCCGCCGGCGGCCGCCGGGCTGAGAGTTCTGCCTGCGCCGGACAAGGAGGCCGAGCGCAAAGACAGCAAAAAGAGAGAAAGAGAAACTTAAATTATTCACCTCAAATGTAATGAATTCATTGCGTCTTTATTCACTCCTTTTCTCTCTATTTACAATGGTACAACTTTGAAACGAAAAGGAAAGAAGAGAAAAGAAAAAGGATTGTTGTTCAAAGAACTTCGAAAGAAAGGAAACAAATAAAACATTTTCCTTACTTCTACTAGTTTCTGATAGCACAACCATAGACATTTGTTCCTTTTGGTAGATGGCCGTAAGGGTAACAGAAGTTCCTATTATTTGCATTCATCTCAGATCATTGTATCAAAAGAATTAAAAACAGACTGAGTAGGGTTAAAAAAAAAAAAAAAAAAAAACTTAACATGAGTAAATAAATAGATAAATCGCCCGAAAACCCAAACAAGAGAGACCTCAAGTCTCAAGTTCGCTTCCTTCGCGAATCATCAGTCAGGGAATCGAATCGTGGCCGAGACGAGGAACCCGCTCGACTTAGTCTTCGCTCCTTCGCTTCCCCGATGGCTTGCTTCAATGTACCTATCTATCCATCTATCATCTTCAACGGCGATAGAGCGAGGACTTGCGAAGGGCCTCAATTGGTAGACAGACTTAATAGCTCTAACTACGCATTGAGTGAATGAATGAATGAATGAATGAATGAATGAATGAATGAATGCAGCATCAACTTGAGCCAACAAGGTCGTCCATCATGAGACGAGACATGAAACAGTTCGGACCCTTCCTCGAACCCAGAGACAACCAACCTCATCAAGCGTGCGGAATTCCACCGCAGAGTTCTTCAGACCTGGCTGTCATAGAGTGAGTCGTCTGTCGTCTGTCGTCTGTACTTACTGTAGTGGGCAAATGAATCAATTGCAGGGGTCGGGAATACATACCTACCTACCTGCCTACAGCTGCAGGTACCTATCTGCCTAAGCCTTCCCTGCTTACTCGCCTGCTCACTTCCTTGTTGCCTACTGAGCCACTTGCTTAGTTTTATATATGCATGCCGCCCAAAGACTCAATGCCGACACCGACATCGAACTATAACTCACCAACTGAAAGAGACAGCGAGAGAAGGTACCTTTGTACCTACCGTAGGAAACGATGCAAAGGCAAATCGAATGCATCATGGACATACATATATATATATACGTTCATACATACAGACAGACATCCCTAGACAGTCAGTCAGTCAGTCAGTCAGTGAGTCAGTCAGTCAGCTTCAGGCTGTGCCAATGAGGTGAAAGAACCCGAAGTCAGTCTCACGTAACGCATACCTAATTCACTCATTCGTTCGCTCATTCGTTCATTGGCTCACTCGCTTGCTTGCAAGTTGCTTGCAAGTTGCTTGCAAGGTCGATCTCCTCTTTCCTGCGCTACAAGGTCTGTTTGGCGGTCAGTCTCCTGTGATAGGAGATCCTGAGAATCATCTATTTTGTGCAACAAAAGAAAGAAGAAAGCTTCTTTTTTGGCCTTGACAATGGAATGATTGAATTTGCTACTCTAGCTACAGCTAACTAGGAACCTATGAGAAGCCTGAATGAATGAGAAAATGAGTGAATTTTGCGATGCCCTGGTCTGCGTTGCTTCTACTCCTAGAGGATTGTATCCCGCTTTATGTTTCGATTGGGGACAAACGCGAACAATGCCGAAACGAGAGGAGCACGTCCGAGTCTGGTCTATGGGCTTGGCTCTGCAGCTGCGGTGCCAGGTTTGCAGGGTGGCAGCCCAGGTGGTCGGCCATCTTAAGCTGTGATGGAGTTCTTGCTGAGCTCTCAGAAGTTTGAAGGAAAGAACGTCAAAAGAGACTCGGGATAACAAAGATTCATGCCAGCAGTGCGAAAGCACATCTCCAACTTTTTGCCAGGCTCTAGGTCAAGTTATGAACAAGAAAACTCCTGTTTGGCTCAATGCAGCGCCAGGAAAAGGTGAGATCGCAACGGCACCATCATGACAAAATCGAAGATATTTGCCTCACAATACATCAAATTTGGATCTATACTTCAATGCACTACTCAAAACCATGTTTAGGGAACGCGTGCACGCTTGCTTTGTATCTGCGTAGCTAACTAAAACAATTGTGGAATATGTGGCATCCAGCACAAAACCCCTCTGTTGTTCTGCAACCAACTACAATAGCATCGCCATGTGGCTGTGCAAACTCGAGGTTGGGTATTAAATGATACTATTCCTGTGAGAGTCGTGATGAAAAATGTAGAACATACTACCAATGACTTGAACTTGATGCTAATTATTCCCTCGCGGGAGTTGCATTGTCAAGCAACAGAGGTCTACATAAATATCATAGTTAGGCAAGATGCATGACTGGATTCCCTGGATTGGTTCTCATCAAGTTTGATACTCTCATGCGGCCTTCGCAATATTCACCATCCTGGATCTATGATTGATTTAAAGCGTTTTGCTTCGCCGAATTCAAGGTTCGGCTGCTCTCTCTTCAAGCATTCGAGCCTTTTGCTTTGCTACATTTCACCCTAATTAATTGAGGGCTGAGGGCTGAGGGCTGAGGGCAAGTTTCAATCTGTTTACATTTCAACAGTGCCGAAGTTCTGTTAGAAGCTTTCGATCAGACCGACGCGGATTTGGAGAGCCTGTGAAGAGCCACTTCAACATAGTGAACAGCTCCGTGGTCTCAAGGGAACAGAAAAGGAAAGAACATACTACTTGAATATCATAAAACTTCATACATAGGTACAAGCCTATATAGAGGCCTATATTCTCCTATTATTATTTTATTTTTTAATCAAATACTAAGTAAGAAAAGATGGAGTAATAATGATGAGCTCAATAGGGGACGGAGGGGTCTTATAGTTTCAATTATTTGGTCCTTTCTCAATGAGCATCAATCAAAGTTGAACTTTTTTTCTTTTCTTTTTTGAAGAAAGAAATGACCAGCGAGAGGCGTCGAAAACAACACCAGGAAACAGGCTTCTACAACCGCCAAGGCGCTGACTTAAGGCTCCAAATTCTGCCTCTCACGAATAGGATTCACCGCCGTGGCATATTTCGTATTCCAAAACGCGCCGCATTATTTTTGATGACCGTGTCGTTAAGGAATAACTAATGCACGTAGAGAGGCCAAGACGAAATAACTCTCAAACGAGCACGAGCTCCCAGATTGAAGCAAGCAGGTTGTTGTAAGCCATAGATAAACCATCTCGAGGTGGTCCCTGTACTCCAGCTCATCCTTTCACAGCAATAATCAGCTCTTACTCCCTCCTGTCCCAAAACTTGAGCTAAAGTAAATGGCCAATCAAACAAATACACATCGCCTGCTTCCCGCTCCCGGGGGGGCTGTCATTCTAGCCAATGGGCTACTTTGCACGTATCGGCATTTCAATACCTAATTCAAATACCCGATGATGGTCTGCCCCTGTTAATGTTGGTCTTTTGTAGTTTACCCGCTCCTGTCGGCTCCTCTTCAAACCCTCGAGTTGTATGAACAACCCATTTTATAAAATTATAATAATTATGAAAAGGTGTATTCTGTAAGTACTATTAGACCTTATCTTAGACCCTTTTCTCCGCGTCTGTGGCTGCTGCCCTCTTATTCTTGCTAAGTTACATGGCCAGGTGCTCGTTGCCTTTGGAGCTCCAGACCCTTCTGCGCTCGCGAGCCGCCTCGTCTGCCTCTCTGCCACAAGCAGTAGCAAGCTCATCCCATCTAGGACAATGCTTCGCGCCGCTTCCCGCGCCGCACTTATGCCGCTGAGCGGCAGCCATGCGACTCGCCCTGCTGCCCCCATGGCGTCCATGGCCACCTCAATGAGCGCTCCTGCATTCTCTGCTCCGTCTATGTTGGCCCGCGGTGGTCTTTTGGATGCCTTTAGCGGCCTCGATGTCCTTGTGAGCCCTCTCTTTGGCCAGCAGAGTGTACGTTTTGCCAGCAAGAAGGCTGCCGGATCGAGTAAGAATGGTCGCAAATCCGCCGGCAAGCGTCTCGGTGTGAAGAAGTTTGGCGGCGAGTACGTGCAGACCGGCAACATCATTATCCGCCAGCGCGGAACACCGACTCACCCTGGTGTTAATGTGGGCGTGGGACGCGACCATACTCTGTACGCCCTCACAGAGGGTCACGTAAAGTTCACCTACCTCCGTGTGCCGTACAGGCAGTCTCGCACGCGCAGCTACCTCCGCAAGTTCGTCAATGTCGTACCCGTCGGTGAGCAGCCTGAGGCTCATGGTATTGAGAGCAAAGAGTGGCCTCCTCTCTACTACCGCCGCTGATCCTGCCGTCACACGAACCGCGTCGGTTGATCTAGTTTTTCTATTTTTTGCTTTGACTTCGAATATAAATTTGGATCTGGGTTTCACTTTGGATATAGGAACACACCGACCTTCATTTTGACTTTGGTCCTAGATTAAGAATGACAACATGCTTTTGCCAGGAATGGTGACGTTGAGCTTAACCAGGGCGGGTTGAAAATTGAGGACGATTCTAAAGGGGGACTCGCAAAGACAGGACTACTGAATTTATCGTGGCGGGGAGAAGGACGGCTAGCAAGGGGCTGGCAAAATCTCACAAAACTGATAAAAATATGCCTCTCAGCGAGTGGAGGACTTCTTGGAGGCATGGTTAACGGGCAGATCGGGAGCAAGAGGAAAGCGAGCTCGATCTGCACCGCTGTTGCGTCGGCAGTAAGCTGAGCTGTGAGCTTGGACTAGCTGACGTTAAACCTGGCTCGTTATATAGGATATATGAGTATATAGCAGGCATATTGAACCACTACCCGTACAACATTCAACATTTCCATCTACCCGACGACTTACACACTACTTCTTCGCAATCTACATCTCTTGCCATTTCTGCGTTTGCAAACCTAAAACATCATTTTACAATTTATGTTATGTGTGATTCAGCTTTTAAATGTCAGAAATCTGCTGCAGAAGCAAGAGTCTATCACAGTTGAACCTCTAAAGTTTGGATCCTTTTCGAACAGGATAACACACGAATTCCCGTAGTTTCCCTACGTAGAGGTAGTGAACTCCTCGACTTTTCCTTCTTCAAACCAACTCTCCTGAGACCTTAGAGCTTGATTTTTTTAAATTTTGGGGACATTCGGAAAAGGAAAAGTACAACATCATGAGAATTGAATTCCCTACATATGCTATTATTATGTCTCAGAATAATAGGATGACCAGAAGTTGTATTAGAACTCTCTCTTTCTTACATCATAATTGGCTAATAATCTAATAAGAAGTATACGTGTCCACATGATAGCGTATGGATTTGAGCATATACCATGTTCTTTCAATACTGTTAGGAGAACGATAATGGGAGAAAAGGAGTACCATAATATAATTGGAAAAGGCAAACATATGTACTGGTTCAACTATACCTAGGTTCCAATTTGATCTTTAATCTGAGCTAAACGAACAAGATCTTCGTAATATACCAGTATACGCACACTTGTATCAAGCTTAGGCATATTGTGCAAACCACGATCGACGTTTGACCTGCCCTGAAGAATCAGTCGCTGAGCATCCCCGATCTCACGCTCCTGATGTGCAATAGCTTCTTGCAGATCGCGGTGTCTCTTCTCGCCTATCTCAGCTTGAGTTAGTACCCTAGACAGCTTTGATAGTTTGGCACTCTCATCATAAGCATCATTATCACTCTGCAGCGCTTTTCGACGCTGTGCCAAGCCTTGCAAACGCCGAAGCTGCTTCTTTGCATTGCGTAATCGAGTATTGCCCTGCTGGATCATCATGTAGCCTCGTGATAGTGAGCTGTCCTGCATGGATACTCTTGCAAGCCGGTGCGTGCGACTACTGAAGCTGACAAGTTTCTTGGAAAGAGCATTGAAGAACCAGCGCATAATTCGATCTATAACACCAACCTTTCTAAGGGGTTCTGGGACTGTAGCTCCGTATCGCAATCGTCGTCCAAGCTGCATGGAGCGTTTTAGAAGATGTTCTACACCTGCGCGACGCATTGCCAAAACTGAGTTGAACTGTCTTTGATGCAGTAGCTTCTGATGGTCGATATACGCTTGCTGTTCTTCAATATTTGCTTCATCCATATTGCTTGTGTCCATATCCATGAGGGAGTCCACTCTATCAAGCCAACATCTAGAAAATACATTTTTCTTTTCCACTTGTCGCAAGAGAACACCTAGCGAGAGAATTGCATTGTTTGTGCAAGCACCGTGGAAACCCACAATAAACTCCTCTTCAAAGCGATTCTTCCCAAATGAAGTCATTTCTGGTCCATCTGGAAGCACAAATCTCTTACCACTCTCGCAGGAGCCATACCATGGAGAGATGCGCCCATTGCTAGTACGGAATCTTAGCTTTCCGCCAACCATATTATTCATTGAGTATCCTTCAATTTGGGTAATACGCTCATGCGGGTCTTGCATAAGAAATTCATATACCCTGAGGCCTTGAGCAGTACCAAACCCATGTTGTGGTCCACGTTTACCCCCTGAACCATTGTGCATCATAGATGCTCCACTTGGGGCCGAAGCTTTCCCTCCTGAACCATTGTCAACCCCAGCTACCTTCAAAATTTCCCCTTCTTCAATTTCTACTGTGTCTTCTTCCCCTTGTATAGCTGAAGGACCAGGAGCGCGGAGGCGCTGCACACGTGTAAATCCATGTACAGGACCTTCCCAAACTCTTGAAGCTCCTTTGGGTCCGCTGCGGAAGCGTAATTGGAGTCCTACAACCATGCCTTCAGAAACTGCAACATTGATACCGTAGGTGTTCACACCTGAATCCATGAGTGTGTCAGTAAAGTGCCGCGCGCCACTTGCTTTAGAAAGGGGTAAGCCCACACACATAGATCGTTTATCCGAATAAGAAAATGTCCCACGCTCGTTAAATGCAGAGCACAGGAGTCGCATCTCCAATTCAAGGCGTCTGTATACAAGGGACCGATGCCTTTCCAGAACAAACTTGAGTAACGTAAATGGCCGTTTTGCAAGATCTAAGATTGAGTTTCGAGTCGTTTTGGCAATATAATGATTCCTCTTTCTCAACTTTGTGCTCAACATGCGTTGTTCCAGCACGACCATTCTACACTTCCATTTATCGAGATCGTATTTGCACCTTGAAACAGTAAAAGGTAATGTTTCTTCGTTGCGAAAATCTTCAGTATAAATTGTCTTAAGACCAGATCGCCACCCTGCCCAGGCACGCTGCATAAGTTGTAATCGGGAGCACTCCTTTGTGAGCTCCGCTATACGCCGACGGCAATGCGTCCTCTGAGCAAACTCAACCCAGCGAAGAAACCAAACCCTAGCATTTTTCGGATCTGACGCCACGCCTTCTCCATTCTGTCGCAGATAATTGCTAAAGACAACCAAACGGCTCCGGCGATGGTTTATCTCTTCACGTAGACCAGGTGTTTCTCCACGAATTCGGGCATCCATAAATGATAGCCATTTATTGAATGAGCTATACTTCAGCCGAAGACGATAATACTTAGGCATAGAATTGTATAGTCTCCGAAATTGAATGCAAATTCGTACCCAATTTTCTAAGCGCTTCTGATGCATCAATCCAAATGAACGGCGAGCGATTATGGGAAAGCGTAGCATTCGAAAACACGTGCGCAAAATCTGGTCCATTCTTTGAGCTTCGAGTTGATCGAAGACAGAATACAGAGCGTTGTGCATCATTCGAGCGCGCATAGCACGGAGGCGTTGTGCATGCTCTATTTGCATCCGCTTTGTTTCCTCAAGTTGCAGGCGTCGTTCTTCAAGCATTTCATGCGCATTATTCTCACTGAGATCAAGATTCTCTTGTGCAAGACGTAAACGAGTATCGTGTTCGCGAAGCTGGATTTGCCTTGCCAGCCGTTCACGACGTACCTTTCCAGCTTCCATAGTAGCATTCCGGAGACTTTGCTTCCGGAAATTAGGATCTCCAAGAAATTGCTGTGAGCGCTCAGCTCGTTCTTCCTGTAACTGTCGAAGCGAAGCTCTGCGCCGCTGCATCGCTTCCATTGGAGTTTCAAGCTGTATGCTCATTATCGAATCACCAGCATCTTGCTGCAAGCTATCTAGCACCAAAGAAGAGCCAGGAAAAAACAGTGTTCCTCGGTGACCATTGGTATGTCGATGGTTGGACTTTGCTGAGGTCGCAGGAGGCGACTTACCTCGCTTTGAGGCTGATACACTGTGGTTCGTAACATTATCCCAAGCCTTGAATACCTGGCGTTTTAGACGAATGATATAGTGATACCATGCGTACCTATCCTTTTGACCGGCCTGGACCACAGCTCGCCAGCATTTAAACACATTCCCCCCTAGTCGATTCCTTTCAATGCAAGTTGTCAAACGCTTATTACGTGTTTGCTCTTGCATTTCAGCATGAAATTTGCACAAGCCAGCATGGAGCATATCGTATCGTTCTATAAAGCTGCTATCCTCCAGACCCATAAACAGTTGTAAGGAAGGCCATGGAGGGATAGTCATCTCATCTTCTGTTACATATGCTCGCTGGGGAAGTCCAAGCTGCATACGATAATGTTTCTGCTTGCTTGCAAAGAGTGTTGGGACCACATTATAGTAACGCAGTGCCGTTCGACGTGACCATCGCATCACCCGCGTAAAAAGTTTCCAAGCACACCAATATCTCCGTGTACGACCAAGTAAGACCTGAAGTCTCAAAACTTTACCTCCATTTACCCATGCATCTTCAATACGTTTAGCTTGTCTGGCCCACTTTCTCCAAACAGTAAAGTGCAATTCCAGAATTCTCTCATTGTGGTTGAAAAGTTGTCGCATAGCTCGATTGGCAAGTGCATGCGACTGTTGAGTTCGCTGACGCCATGCCTGGAAATGACGAAGCATGACAAGAGTATGCCAAACTCGCTTTAAGAATTTTGCTTTTTTCTTGGCCAGAATATTCTGGTGTGTATAGCGACGCCATACATAAAAAGGCCAGAACATATGGCGAAAGAATTCACGTTCCTTATGTAATCGACGAACATGGCTTCTCCATCGACAAAACACCTTTCGAATATTTTTATTCATGAATTGAAGTCGGCGAGACCATACAAACCATTTTCGAATGAGTCGCAGTACTCGAATATGATAAGCTTTTGCGATAATGGTTTCCTCCCAAATGTAGCGTGCACGGAGACGCACAAGCGCACCGCGAGCAAGTGCGTTGATTTGATTCACTGCTCTATAGCGAACAACAAATACTGCTTCTGTTAATGTCTCCTTGGTTTTTAAATTATAATCATTCATGCAAGCTGGAGTCCAATCTGCTCGTGAACTTTGTCGAGATAGCGCAGGTAGATTTTCTCGATTGCCCTGCTGTTGATGAAGGTTGCTTGACTTATGGTATGGCTTGTCATGCAGCCACTCTTTATCGAGCTGCTTAAGATACTTTATGGAAATTCCAACATCATCAAGGACATCATCGATGTCCAAGCCACCTGTCGGTGAAATTAATATACCCTTTGCATGGACTGCTGCTTTAATCTTCATCCGAAGCCGCCGCACCCTTCGGGTACGATAGTATTTCCCGTCTCGTCCCGAGTATATGTGATCTTCGCAGAAGGGCGCGTGGACAAACGCCTCAATCTCTGCGTCCGAGTCAGTTTCGTATGCCTCATCTTGGTCCCCAAAATAATAATTGCATAGAACATCGTATGTGATCAAGTCCTCATCCACCATTAACAAACTTGACGCACGAAGAACAATACGGCCAGCATGAGGAACAGTAATATCACAGGCAAGAAGTGCCTCGCGAAGCTGCGGAAGCGAAAGTACCCCTCCACACATGTCAAAATATGTTTTTATACGAGGCCAATTCCTGCGCACAGCCGATTCTTGTGCTCGCTCACTTGCATCTTTGGCATCCATTAGTTTCAAAGTTCGAGGTAAGTGATATTCCTGTGATGTCAGCTTTTTTGTTGTGTCCATGTTATACTGATTCGCCAATCGCTCGTAAAGGCGCAGCTCCAAGCGGCGAGCTTCAGCTTTGGCAAGAATCATTTCTCGAAGTTTGATTTGTAACATTTCATCTGCTGCTTGCTCCTCAATGTCATATTTTGATTTAGCACGATCAATATACTCCGATGATAAGGATGTGCGGTCGTGCTGACTTGTAAAACAAGTACAATAGCAAGTGGATTCATGATTACAATGCTTTGAAATTTCAAGTCGAGTATCATGAGCAGAGGGGGGGGGATTGGTCTCTATCTGCATGTTTCTTGAGATGTTTTTTGAAATGTGGATTAACTCGGCAACTGGAGCAAGCTCTGGTGGTCGAGAAAGTAAAGAAGAGTATTTCAGAGGTAGCTTTTGTTGAGTTTGAACTCCTAGAGACCGAGAGCTGGTTGTTGCATTTGGTGTATCTGTCGCAGCAGAATTGGTCTGCCTTGGAGGTAAGTCGAACCATGCAGGGCCTCTGTAGCCTGAGCGATGCCGTATAATCCATGCTGGCCCATCGTAACCTGTACGTTCCTGAAGTTGTATAGATGACTTTGGTGCGTCAGGAAGATCGCTTAAGACTCGTTTTCGTCGCCTGCCCACATCCATTTCGTTGAACAGCCCCACGTCCTCACCAGAGCAACAAGTCACCCTTTCGGTTGTTTGCCTTTTATATTATACGCACTTTACGAGTGGCAAGGCCACTCGTCTTCCACAAGGAGGCAATGTTATGGGAGTGTTGTTTGCAGTTTCGGACACAACTATGCTTTTCGACGCATAAACCTTCTAAATGTCTAATTTATTTAGTTGTTTAAAATCATATGCTACTTTAAACTTGCGTTTTACTAGATGGGCAGCTCTAAGCATATTCATCAATTTATTTGTACAATAACATTAGGGCGACGTTAGATTTAATGTGGCTGCATTTTATTTTAAAAGGAACAGATATTTTGGCGCATGGTTTTCATAGCACTGTAAATTAAGAATCTCCCTTGTCTTTGTTATAGTCTATTCATAAATCATATGTACTAGTTTCCCTATTCAGGGTAATAACCACCATTCCGTGGTGCACACCTTGTTGCCTTCTCACCGGATCTTTTGTCCTATTATTGAGGACCAAGTGATTTGGTCCTAGTCAACCGTTGTAAAGTAGTATTATGAGCTGCATTACAAGAATAATAAATGCATTGCATGCCGAATACAGAACATTACAGGGCAACTGATTCAAAGAGATTGCTTGGGATCTCCGCGTAGCGAGCAAATTGCTCAAGTCGCACTATCAGAGAAAGAAAGAGAAAGAGAAGAGAGAAACAGGGTTGTGGACTGCTCTGATTATTTTCGTAGCCTGGAGCAAGAGCAGCTTCTTAAACTGTTCCCTTTCTGCCTGGCCCAACTTGGGCCAAAACCTTGTAGTTTTAGTCAAGATTACTTGAGTCTGCATTTCTTTTGTGCTTTGGCAACTCGAAAATCCTCTTGCATTGTCGTAGAGTGCTGCTCCGGGTATTTTATACGAAGGTGAGAGGGCTACGACCCTTCAACTTATAAAAGTTATTTGCATCAAGATTTAGAAACTATGGAGTCTTCTCAAGTTGATTTTAAAGATGAGCGCGCCCAAGAGCTTGCCTCGTCCTCCTCAGGAGCCAATAAACAAATCATAGCTGGAAACAACGAAAAGGTTATCCTTGCATCACAGAGAGGTCCAGCAGATTTCTTAAGAGAGATTAAATTAGAGGGTAATCAGAGGCGTATGAAACACGAGCAAGATTTGGAGCCAATGGAGGGGTCTTTTGCAGATGCCAAGGCTGCAGCAGCTGCAGCAGCCGCTCGATGCTTTGTTATTTCGCCTTCGGTGGTACACTTTGGAGGCTATAAGCTTGGAGAGGAATACGAGCTTAAAATTCGCATTGCAAATGCATCACAAGATAGTTTACCAATAAGAATTCAACATACCCAAAGCTTTACCTTTGAGACAAGCTACAAACCTCACTCACGCATTCCTCCTGGTCTTTGCGAGGTCGTTAAGATCAAATTTCGTCCAACTGAATGGAAGTATTATCGAGACTCTATCATCGTTACTACAGAAGGTGCTAAACAGGAGATCCCAGTTCATGGTTATCCCGTTGTGAATAGAGTTGATGTCCCTCGTGTTTTAGATTTTGGTTCTTGCGTGCTCAATCAAAGTCATACTCGCACTCTCAAACTCTCCTGCAAAGTTCCTATGCCTTTCGACTTCGAGGTAATGGAACTGACCCCTCATGCAGAATTCAAGATCTACCCACATTCCGGTCAGGTACCTGCAAATGGGGAGACGCACCTTACTGTAGAATATAGTCCGCATCAGTTAAAAGTGAGCTCTTTCTCATTTCGTCTGAATGTGGCTCAGTTTGGGTTTGAACCTATCATCTGTACTGTAACGGGAAGCTCGCGCCCAGGGTTGATTCGAAGTGCAGAAATTGAACGTGAAGAGAGAGCATATTTGCAGGAAGTAAGCGAAAGATATGATACACACCATAACCCCAACTTCGTAGAGTCTCTCAAAAGCATTCGTTTTGATAACTACGGTGATGCATTTATACCACATAAAAAGAGGTCTGCGCATTACGATCCGGGTGGTGCTAGTATTCATGCTAAAGAGGAGCAAAAGACAACGAGCAATAACAATAATAACGACCCAAACGCCATGCTGTCACTAGGGGATGGCAGCATGATTGTTGAAGAAGGGCCAAGGTTAAAACCTACTGTTGAATCTCCATCTAAAAGCTCAAGGAAACCAACGTCCAATTCTGAGATGATTGTTATTGAGAATATTCGATTTCCAAAGATCTTAGAGGGTAGCCAAGCAACGAACTTTGTTCTTACACAACAGCCAAATAAACTCAAACCAAAGGATCTAAAGGAAGCCATTAATAAGCAACGTAGAGCACGCGAAGCTGAAAAGAGAGCAAAAGATTCAGCCTTGAGAAAGTTTGGAAGTGTTGAACGCATGGACCCCGTACAACGGATTCTAAACGAGGATATGAGAGCAGCAGACCAGTCAAGCACGGCTCAAGTAAAAGAAATGATTTTTCTTCAACATGTATTAGAAATCGAGGACGAGGAAAAATCTCGAGAGTTTGCCAGTCAAGCTGTCCATGTTGGTGAACAGCAACTCGAAGAAGAAGAAGTTCTGTCAATACGCAAAGAAAGGCAACAAGCTACTCATAAAGCATCACTTGTTAAGCGACAAGAAGAGCGGCTTTTCTTTGGTACAAAATGTTTGGGCCCAACCAGTGTACCACCTTTCCGGGCTTGTGCGAAAAATGACACTGACACGGGTTTGAAATCTGGATCTAACTTTGAAGAACCCAGCTTTGATTATTTTGTGAATGATGACTGGAGGAGACGAAAGGCAGTAACAGTACGCTTCATCAATATAATCGGTAAAATTCTGGTTCGTAAAAGAGCTCAGCGTAGGATTGACGCAATCTGGAAAAGACTTGGAAGTGCACGCACGCGCAAAGCCGTGCGTGCACTAGTTGAGGAAGACCATATTCGGGCTAAGCTATCTACATCATCTTCTAGCAATTTTAAGAAGCCGTCAACGGGCAGCAATGAGCCTTCTTGGAAGAAGCACAAAAGAGAAATCATGAAGAAGCCCGCTAACCAGCTGAAACCAATGGGAACACAAGCGCTCTTAAAGAAACTGTCAGATAGTCAGGCAACCCTTCCCGCAGCTGATTCAAACATTCTTGAGACATCCTCGGAGGGCACCAACAGCACGGATGCTTTACAAACAGCTTTTAAATCAGATACGAACTCGGACGATACCTATCCAAGAGAGGCATGGACAGATTCTCCAGTCCCAGAGACTAAGATCATCGAAGCAGGGCTAAAAGAGGAAGCACAACTCCACCTTGTATCTTTTCCACTTTTCAATGATTCCACAGTTTTTGAATCCAAACCTGTACCTACCGCACCTGTACAAGGTTTCCAAGATCTCGGATACTTTAAACTTCGCGCACCTGAGGAGTTTAAGCTCTGTGGGTATGAAAGATTTGACTATCCTCATTTGACCCAATTTGTTCCACGTTGTGATGATATTGAGTTAATAGAAGGTGCTCACGAAGAATCATGTTGGCGTAACCTTGGTCCTGTTGTGAGCAAAGAGGACCTGGAAACCACAATGCCAGATGTTTTGAGAAAGCCACGAACGTTGCCTGGCCTCGAGTTTTTACTCCCCCATCGCCAGCTACGCACTTTTGAAACGCCGCTCCACTTCACAGAGGCACATGTAGAACACGCCCTAGGGCCGCGTTTCTTACAAGTACTTGAGCCGCAGACGAGGAGCGAAAAGGAGGCATGGGAGTTGGGAACATCAAGTATGCGCGCACTGATAACAGAGCCAACTATTTCAGACCGCTTCAGGCCATCTCGAACATCTTTTAAAAACACACGACAGTTCTTGTGGGCGGCTGACACAAGGGATTTGTATTTGCTTCCAGGATCAAGACAAGAAGACGAACTAAGTGACGACGAAGATGAAGATGACGAAGAGCTCAAGGCTCGGGAAGCCGCAGTATCTGCGGAGTTGGATGAGGATACAGGGGGTAAGACCTCCAATGAATCTTTAAATAGTGTTGCGGAAGGAATTGAGAACAGCTTTGACTTTGAGAACATTGAAGAATCGTTCTTTAAAGAATCAAGGGAGTTGGTCCTCACCAGCACTGAAAGAGCAAGCGAGAAAGCTAGGCTCCTGCAGTACGGAGACATCGAATATTACAAAGAGCTTCTTGCAGTTGAAATTGAAGCCTCTCGTAAGGAGAAGTTTACGCGATTAGAAAATCGTTTTCTTGAGTGCCAAGCTGCAGTTTTAAATCCTACATTGAAGTTTAATGTCAAGGACCTTCGATAAATGAAATTCATATTCATATTTGATTAATAATTTTTTGAGAAAAACCTTGCAAGAAGTTCTTCTACTTGACATCTTTAGTTTACTAAAGATCTAACTTTTGTTGGATTGCATAATCAACTTTGGATATTTGCTTCAGTATTGAGAGCTATTTTGGCAGCGTATTGGGATCGACACATTGGACAGGTAGCCGCCTTTTCAATACTAAATCGTTCGAATGCCTCGATGCAGTGCTGGTGAAAGCAATGTGAACAGCTAAGTAAACATGCAATGCGTTTCTGGTCATTGATCTCTGGCCCCTCATGTTGCGGTTTCAATGAAATCTTTTGAAGAACAATAGGTGCCATGCATATAGCACATTCACACTCGTCCCCCTCTCTATTCAATAAGGTACGTAGGATTCCTTCCCATTGCTCTGGACCGATAATTAGTGGTAGTTCTTCGTTTGGCGCACCCAATATTCGGCGAGATGCTGTTATAGAACAATCAAGCTCCGCAAAAAGACGGTCGATTGAGTCTTCTTGCGCATACACAGCTCGCTCTAAACGAAGGGAGACTGATTGCAATTTGTTTGCAAAGAACTTATGTCGTTGGTGTTCTGTACCCTTCCCAGCAGCATAGTATGCGGAGAGACGCGCACGAAATCTCTTCCGTGCAATGTAGCCTCGAAAGACCGTTTGGATTTGCGTTGCAGAGCGCTGTCGATGAGCTTTGATACCTAGTTTGACGCTTCGTTTCTCGTAATTGGCCTTTCGACATAGTGGACAACAGCGCTCTTTACTTCGCACAAACCGTTCAAAACTTTCAAGACATGCTTTATGAAATACATGAGAGCAGCTTAATAAAAGCTGTTGCCCTGCTCCAAAGTGCTCTTGACATATTGCGCACGGTTCGAAAGAGTCCTTTCGGGCCTCTGAAGCTTGTTCAAGTGCTCGCCATTCAGCTTTTGATAATTTTGCTGGTGGGCCTTGCATGAGACCTAATCGTTGAGCTAGTGTTCTTTGATCTCGATCTGCACGAGCTAATTGACGCAGCTGGGCCTTTCTTGAGCTTCCGCAAGCTTCACATCGAGGAGGACCGCTTCGATTGAAACAGGTACACCGTTCGCAGGTCCAGGGTACACCCCTTTCGAACGTATTTTCGTCTGGATTGTTGTTACTGCCAGCGGCCGTAGCTGTAGTGAAACTGTTGCCACGTTTGCTGGTCACAGTGGTGCTTTCTGATCGTGCTGATGCAGTTTGTTGCTCTCTTATCCCTATTGTTTTGAATTTATTTTCTGAAGTAGTACCTTCTGTTCTGCACGGCTTTGCGCTTGGGACTTGATCTCTTCTACGTCTATTAGCTCCCGATGGTCCAATCAAGTCCACTCTTGAACCGTTTTGATGAACAAGGCGAACTTGGCGCATCTGAACGTCAAGTTTTAGAGCGCGTGCGAAATGGTCCTGCAGAGCTGCTGCATGTATTACAGTTCTCTCTGGTCTCGTTGTGCGCCTCCAACGAAATTCATCGCGCCTTTCCATGTTAATCCTTTGCAACTATAGCTATGTCATCTAAACCTTGCGTGGGCACCAAGAGCTTTGGCTCAGCTTCCGACTCTGTGATTACCCAGCCCAACTTTGAAGGATTTCGATGCCAACTTGCACCAGCCCCAGATCTTGTTTTTCGGAAACTAAAATAAAAATAAAAGCAGTTTAATTTCTTTCATCTAATCCATTCTTCAAGTTGCTTATCGTTCAGAATTGAGTGTTTTTTGTTTGTTTTTAAAAAATAAAATGAATACTTATAAGCGGCACTGCATGACTATAAGCTATAATTCTGGTATTTCAACGGTAACTTTTTATTTATAAATAATAATAATAAAACTTTTTAAAAACCTACCATTTTTTACTTATCAATTTTTCAAGAATATGTCCTGAAGAACCTAGGCAAGAGCTACAGGTTATAGTCTCAAAGGTCAATGAATGTTGATGAAAACTGGGCTCCCTCCGAGCATTTGCAGACACTCAATTTCAACTCGTATCTTCGTTTGCAGGTTCGCGATCTTGAAGTTTGAACGTGCTAAGGTCGGTCAAGATGGAGAAGTCAGCTAAGGACATAGAGAGAGACGAGGAACTGGAGTCCTTGTACAGAGAGATCGAGGAGGTCAAAGCTAGCTACGTGGCTGAATGCGAGAAGCGGGGCCTTACACCATTTGACAATATTCGTGTTGGAGACTGGATTGCTGGAGACTTGAAGCAGAAACTTGGTGGGGACATCAAAGCTAGAGACAGTAAACAAAGCGCAGATCTTAAATGTTCCCTAGAAGACTCAGAAGACTTGAGTCAGAGCAGCAAAGTAGAACTCCAATTAGTGAATGATGTGCCTCGCACATTCATCTTCGTTCTCACTCTTGTAATCATCAGCACGCTCCCCTTTCCGGACTGTGCACCTGGGGCCCGAGCATTGCAAGTTGTGCTCTTTTTTATTGCTGTTTTAAGCTTTGTTATATGTGAAATGGAACCTAAGGATCACCAAGACAGATTCGATGAAACTCTGGACTGATTTAGGTTCTTACTGATATGTTTATTGACAAAATTGATTTAGTCTTTCAAAAGAAAGATATTTCTTTAATTCGAGCAAGCGGCATTTGTATGCTGTGTCACAACGAGGACTGTGTATCAGCAACGCGAATGATAACCTTTCCACGAACGTGGCCACCTTCAATGCGGCGATGAGCGTCTTCGGTCTTTTCAAGAGGAAAAACTGAGTCAACATTGATTTTTGCAGCTCCTTCATCAGCAAGCTTCGCCAACAAAGCTAAAGACTCGGCGCGAGGTTCTACAATGTTGAAGTAGTATCGAGGTCCAGTGATGGGTGCTGCGAGCTTACGGTATGCAGCATATGCATAGCCAACCAGGCTACCAAGTGTACTATCAGCGCCCGTTACACCATCCGGAATCTTCAGAGATGAGGCAATCTTAGTAGCCCATCCTGAATTCATCACGTTAATGTAGAACCCGGTTGGCTTAATACATTTCATCCCGCGAAGCTCGTAGTCCCCGCCCATGAGGTCAAAAACATAGTCAACATCCTTCGCCACTTCGACGAAGTCTTCCTTGTTGTAGTCGATGGGACGGTCCGCGCCGAGAGACTTGACATAGTCAAAGTTACCCACGGAGCATGTGGTAAAAACGTAAAGCCCATAGTACTTGGCGACCTGAATCGCAATGGTGCCTACGCCCCCTGCGCCAGCATGAACTATGTTTTGAAGCACGTAAACATACCAAGATGTTTGTCTCTTGCCGTTAGTTACTACTCTTTTACTTAACTCACTTATCTGACCAAGTTAACAAGGAGGCCAATCCTTTTTCTTCTTAGAACTCAACTAAATACTGCAAAAGAGCCCTAAGATACTGCAATTTTGCAAATTCTTATATTCGATATTTGAAACAACTTACTGAGAATACTTTTGCCTTGCCCGCGCACCTCTTCATTGATGCCTGCTGCTTCATAACCTTGGAGTACAGTTTGACCAACAAGAGGGAGGCCGGCAATTTCATCATCTGTGAGGTTAGCAGGTGCAAGACTGGCATGCTTCTCACGAACAGTGACATATTCTGCACAACCACCTTGTGTTGCGACAATGGGGAGCATGAAGAAAACTCGATCTCCCTTGGTATACTTTGAGTTTTGATCCATATCCTCCACTAGACCGCAGACATCGCAGCCAACAACCTTAGGGTTCGGGAAAAACGGGATAGAGTTCTTTCGCAGCTTCCAATCAACAGGATTCACTGAGGTCGTAAGTACCTTGACAAGGAGTTCTCCTGAGTTACGTGTCGGCATAGGGAAGTCGTTCACAACCTTCAGAACCTCGGGGCCACCCTTCTCTGTGTAAATAACAGCCTTCATCGTCTCGACTCCGACGAATGTAGAAGTTCCGCTACGATTATGTGCAAGCTTTCAATTATTGCCCTGTACAAAGCTTATAGGCCTCCTCGAGGGATACGCCTAGATCTTTCTGCTATCGACGTCGAAGACCAACTTGAAGTCGTTGAAGAAGGCAGGTAGCTAATACCTGGGAAATGCAGATTTGCGTTTGCGATTCTTGTAGAGACTCACTAAAGATCATTTTAATGTACCTCACTAGGAGGCCCTACTTATATAAGACAGTATCGGACAGAGAGGCCAAACGAGGCTAAAATTAAACCCGAGCCTGAAACTGAGGTTCTGTGACCCAAGAGTACCTAAGGAACAATCTTCTTTTATAAGAATAATATAATGTAACTTATGAACCATCCGAGGCGTAAACTTGGCTTCGTATAGTCCACGTTTTGTAGCAAGCTTTTTTATAGGCCTTTAAACCACTATTTCTTTAACAGGTCTAACATAATCAAGGATATCCTTGATACGAAGACAGTTTCGTCCCAACATAGGGCATAGAAGGTTGTCAGCATTGCTTACAAGTCCTATAAGTTTGTTTGCACCAAGCGGTGTGGCAAATAAGGAATAGGTTATCGCTAGAAAAGCTCACAAGGTTCATACGAGCAGGCGTGACACAAGGCACAAGCTCGCTAGTTTGTTTTTTTTGCAAGCAACTTCTCTATTGTAGGAGTGAAGCTTGAGACTACACGGGAAACAAGTGTCCGTTCACGAGGCTTTCGAGTAACCCAGAAACAACGAAACCCCTTTCGAGACGCTATTGCGTCGATTAGAATAGGATATGTATGCATGAGGTTTGGTTGGGGTCAATAGACTGACAACTTCATCACACAATCACTCTTGGTGTCCCAACGTTGTTCCCAATGCAAGGGCAAGCAGCTCAGAGGAACTGGGATTTTGGTGACACGACTTTACAGAGAGATGTTGCACCTCTCTTTAGTTCTTATAAATGGATTTTTGCAATCGTGAGGACGTTAGAAGTTGGGCTTGGTGGAATCCGAATACTATCAGTTGCACCTAGAGATGATGGCCTGGTTTGGACGAGACCGAGTGGGATCGTCTTCCAGGGTATTTCTTGGTTAATACCAATTGCTATTACATATTGCTTCACCTATCTTAGTGACCCCAAGAGTGACAACACGGCATGGATTGCCTTGAAGTCAATTATAATTTCATTCTATGTTGGTCTTATGCGTGCATTGGCTTATTTTGGCGCTTGGCGAGGAGGAATGCAGCAAAGTATGGGGGGGAGACGCCATGGTAGCAAATATCTGGATGTATCATTAGACGAGAACATGTATCAGGGAGATTTGGCTGGTGTACTTCGACTTTGCACTAGTGAAGTTGCACTGGATTGCAGTGGTCTAATGACTTTACTTAGTCAAATATGTGGAGGTTTTTTGCAAGCCTTCGTATTCAACTGGTCAATTTCTCTATCACCTGAAACCTCCCTTGTTTCCACTATCAGCTGTTGGATGATATACGGGATGGGAATATTTTGCTTATCCACGCGGCACCCAGTAGAAGTTGCCCAATGGCATATGAGTCCACAGCCTCTAGACTGCTTTACTCGTGGGTTTCATGTTATTTTGTTTTTCTGCCTGAGTCGATTCCATTTTAACCCTGGTGCATTTGCTTTACCGTTCCTTTGGCTATTAGGTCTCCTTCCTAGTCTAGATGTACTCCTAGAGTGGAGTGTAGAGATGACACAGATGCACATCTTTGGCGGGTCTGCAGCGTCTTCCAGGAAGCGTCTAGTGATTCATGTGATTGTAAGCTCAATTGCGTCTTTACTATGTTTCTATAGCATGAGATATGTAAATGTAAGGGGCAGTCTTTGCATCACTGCCTTACTCTCCTGCTGTTTGAGCTCTGGTGTTATATTTCGTGCATATAGTTTGGTTAGAACATACACTGTACCAAATACAACTATTTGGAATGTATTACCTATAATGGCCAGCAGCACCCAAAAACACAAAGTTCAATCTCTACAAAATTCAGGTCAACACATCCGAAACAGCATTTTGAGCAAAGTCGATACACTTGTGATTGTTCTCTGTAGCGTGTCACCATATTTCGCTACTCTTTCCAACACTTCAATATCCTGGTCAATTCTTATTCTTACCAGTGCTGGTGTTACAATACTACACATTCTTTTACACTTTGTGAAATTACCTGTGGTTGTTTTACTCAATGTATCACGCGGGCTACGCGTTTTCCAATTCTTCTGGACTGGTTTGTGCGTGTTTTCAATAGAATACCATGGTACTGGGGAGTTGTCAAGTTCTTACACCTCATGGGAACAGCTTTTCGTTTGCACTTTGCTTATGCGTTGTCTGCGTGTCGTAATGACCAGTCCAGGCAGTGCATCTTTTGAACTTACGGCCGCTCTTGCGCTTGGATACAGTGGAAGTCCTGTGCTAACATGGCACCCGTTGTTCCTATCGGTATGCTTCCGTGCTACTCTTGCAGGATGGGTTATGTTGTTCTGCCGTGAAGCTCTTGGCAACTGCTCGTTTGTTTTATTCCATGTTTACGCATCGTTAACCCGTGCAAAACTCCGTCTTCCTCTCTACGCACGTCTTGCTTGCATCATTGCTACGCCGATCTGGAATTTTGCGATGGCCTTAATTGCTGCAGTATTAGGGTCCCCTGTCGTCCCAATTGCTGGAGGTGGCGTTTTCCTAGCAGGATTTCCACGCCCTCGCCGTACTTGGCCATGTTACAAAGCATCACAAGCAGATCACATGGAGGCAGGATATTATGAGCAAGTCCTACCGCACATTCTTACTGCTTTAGACCGCGTTTTTCTTGAACAGTCTGCCTCTCGATTCGGTGAATCTATGTACCTTTTGCGATTTGAGAAGATGATCGCTTGGGTTCAAATACTAGAATTCGAATTCGGATATCGGGTGATTCATATGAAAGGACTTGAATTGCAGGAACCTACAAGCTGCCACAATGTCGAAGCGAATGCTCTTGATGAAATTATACGCTCAGAGCGTGAGAACCCTACATGTGTTAAGTACTTGCATCAAGAAAGGGTTGTTCGACCGCTGAAGGACGTTTCTATTCAAAGCTATTCCCACTCTCAGGTCAGTCTAACAGGTGTTGTTGGCAATGATGAGATGGCAAAGTTGATTCATCGGAGTTTTGGATATGCAATTCTGTGGCAATTGAAGAAAGAAAAAGACGTTCTTGATTTACTTGCAGAGGTTTCCAAAAGCGAAAATCTAAAATTTCTAGATGGATTTGAATCAAAGGAATTTAGGGAGGATCTAGACCGCTGGTATAGATTTATTCATCATGATCATATTAATTCGGCCAATGGTCTGTCTGAGCGAGGTCCAGCAGGTCCTATTGGACCCCATGGTGATGATTTTGATATTGATATTGATGATCTTTTAGATGAACTCGACGGTTATGAACTAGATGAGCTAGATGTCGAAATCACGGAAAGTGCCCCAATTTCAAAAGAGGTTGTGCACTTATGGAGTGGAAAGAGTGAAGAGACTATCATCAATCCACTATTGGCTAGTAAAACCATCTCAACCAAATGGAGCAACGGGTCACATGGTGCTGCAAACTTGAAAAACTCTGAACACCTCCTTGATAATGGTTCATATGACAGTCAAAGGGAAAATAAACTATCCCAGGTAGAACAATATTGCATTCATAAGACCAGCAAATATGCTCCTGACGGAGGCTATGATGACCACGACGCAAAGCCCGAGAGTCTTTCAATGATGAATTGTAGAGGATTGGCTTCTGAATTGCTGAGTAAAAGAGATCCTAGACTCGAAATAGGATTACCAAATGATAAGCAGGTCCTACCAACTGATTTGATTCGAGCTAAACAACTGCTATCAGTAGGCAAGTCAAATTTGGAATCCCCTTTACATCAATCGCAAAGTGATACAGGGGAAATGAACATTAAAGTTTCTTTTGATACTGCCCATTTGAAAATGATTGATAGCCAAGCAAAAAACAAATCTGCAAAAGGAAAAAGTCCCCCATATACGGAAGGATTTGAGGGAGCTACTAGGCGGATTGGTATGACCAGAACGCACCATGAAGCTAGCCACATAAGCATTCTTGTTTCAGATGCCCGAAATGAAATGAGTGGTAATCATTATCATCAAAACTTACCAGAGAACATTCGACGTTTTCCAGATCTTGAAGTAAAGGTTGATTCTGGGCGGGTTCACAATCTTCTATCAGCACGCAACTCCTTTCAACAGAGTCCTGCTAGCACCAACAGTATTTTGACACCTGTCCTAAAGTCTGGTACTGACAGTAGAAGCGAAAGTGTCAGTGGTCATAGTATTTTTAGCAGCACAGAAGACAGGAATACGTATAGAAGTGTTGAATATCAAATACTAGAGCAGCGCGACAAGATTTTAAATATGGCACCTTGCAACACACAACAAAACCCAGATTCAAGCAAAAATCGGATTGATTTTTCTGCGGGGGGAACAAGGAAGGAACCTTGGGGAAGCCAAGGCTCACCTCTACGCGTGGTTGCCAAACATGGCAGAATCGTCGGCGACGGCGGTTATAGGAACACTTATACTTCAGGCGCTGTTGCTGTTGCTGACGAGGAGGGTACTGGCAACATAGATGATGATGACGAGGTTGTTATAATTCCACGTAAAAAGACTAAACCGAAGAGCCAGCAAGGACCGCAAGAAGATAAGCAGGTTACTAATGCAGTTCAGGTGACTTCGGATATCTTAGCGAGTCTTGGAAATGAGACAAGGATGGTCAGCTCGCGGTACATTTTGGAGTCCTTCCAAGGAGAGATTATTGCACCTTTGTTCAAGAAAAAGTCTTCGAGAATAAGTAGCTTCCTCCTTCGCTCATTTCGTGTAGCTATAAAACTTGCACTGGATTGCTTTTTATTAGGTGACCCAGATCCAAGCCTTACTGATCTGCGTGCTTGCAAAGCATCATTGGAAGAATATGAAAGAGAATGGCATATCGGCTCAGAGTTAGACCTCACTTGGCTTACCGCATTACAAACAGAGACCCCGCATCTTTTATCGTTGGTCAGTCGGGGCAAGGGTGAACTGAGCCTGCTTCAGCTATCCTTACAGCAAGAAAGGGTCACTGTGTGCAGCTTAAATCCAGCTATTGTCCGAGGAATTTGGGCAGCGCTTTCACTGGAACTTTTATTTCTTACAAATGACGACGATGAGAGGTATTCAATTCAAGCCCATCCGTGGTTTTTACGCAACATAATTATTCAAGCGGCAGAACCACCCCTTGGGTATCCAGTCTACGGGAGTGGACCGCTTGGCATATTTTAAGAGGTATCGATATATAAGAACTTATGATCATGCATGCCCACCTGCAAAAAGGTAATATTTTACTTCAGATTAATAAGGAATATAAGATTGGTGCTAGCATGAAGTTTTAGGCGAGATTGAGACATTAGCATAACTATTGAGCAGAGTAAGTTCATCTGCTCTTTGTTGCAACGGACTTGGGTGTACAACAAAAGAACCAGAACAGCAATAATGAGATTTTAAGTATCATTCTAAGAACCAGGCCTCACTAGAGTCCCTGTTTATACGTAGCTCGATTGGGCTATAGCTAAAACAAAATGTTTAAGTGCAATGCAGGTATAGTAAAGAATAAAAATGATAGAAGTGATAAAAATGTGAAATTGAAAAAAATGTGATTTGTAGTGCAAAAAATAGGTATTTAGACTTGGCATGCATGAAAGCTCTTTATGCAATTTCAGAAATACCGGGATTTATGATACAGCTTTTGTCATGGCAGAATCAAAAACAAAGGAAGCTTGCAGTGGTAAAGTAGATAATACGATCTGCCACGCGTATCGTCTAAAGTGAAGGTTTTGATGAAAAAAAGTTCTTAGGAAGTCTTGGATTTAGTGACTGCCTTTCTGCGCAGGAATTCGTCGCTTGAAACTTTGGCCCTCTTCTTGATGGGCTCATTTGTCCGTACATCATTATCATCCCGCCTCGCCTTTTTCGAGAAGCTCTCGTCATGCTGGTGGTGATGATACTTGCGATGGTGCTCTCCACTAAAGGATCTTGAACTATTGCCACGAGAGTCTCCATCAGACCCACTTTCGGTGCTGTTGTTGGAGCCTGTGAAGTCAAACCTCGAACCGCTAGAAGAAAAACCTTGGGTCTTTTCATAAGACTCGTCCGAGTCACGGCCTTTACCCATATAGCCAGAATCATCACTAAGGCTTCTTTGGTCTTTTGTTTCATCGCCGTCCGATTTATCCAAAGGAGACTTGGGGCGACGTCCCCGTTCACGTTCCCTAGCAAACTCTAGCTGTATCTCCTTTTCGATTTCGTGAGCAACCTCCTCCCGCTCCTTAGGGTCAGGAAAGTTAAGGAGGGCTTCTGCACTTGGGCCGTAAGCTTCGATCAATTTGCTATCAACCATGAGAGCTGCATGTTTCTCCGAAATGTAAGTGCCAAGATTTTCTGTTTTGCCGTTGATCCAGGCACGTGCTACCCATCGGTGATCTCGTTTATGCCAAGACACACCACGGTAGCTACTACTGCAGCGGTTCGACTTGCGACGCTTGCGACGGCGCTTTTGGACTGCCATGGACCCCCCTGCACCGCCAGGAAAAGCATAGAGGCCTTGAGGCATGCCCATGAAGGGCGCGCCGCCAGGTTGTGGGGTCATCATTGGACCGTACTGGCCCATAGGCATACCGCCCATGTATGGTCCTGCAGGTCCCCACATTGGGATCATTGCTCCTCCACTTGGCATCATTTGTCCAGCGGATGGATCTTGCGGCGGCATCATGACAAAAATAGGTTGTCCATAGTACGATCCTGGAAAAGAAGAACCCTTTGGGGGTTCGGGCATGCCATTTGAGGTTTGGGAATTACCGTTTGGCATAGAGTTTGTGCTTTTCGTGCTTGACGCCATGGCGTTTCCATTCTGGGTATTTGTCGGAGCACTTTCAAAAATGGGACGCCCTGTACCTGGCCCCACCATGGTTGGTGTGGACAAGGATCCAGATCCAGATCCAGATCTGCTATCTTCAGAAGATCCAGAGATGCTGGAGCTAGTAGACTTGCTTCTGCTGCTGCTGCTGTTGTTGTTGCTGCTGTTGTTGTTGTTGTTGCTGCTGCTGCTGGTGGCGGCGGAGTTATTGTTGCCACTGATAGCGCTGTTGTTGTTGTTGCTATTGTTGTAGTTCTGAATTCCCATGAGAAGCTGAGGAAGAGAAGACGTAGCTTGCGGTTGTGATGGAGATTGTTGTTGTTGATATTGTTGTTGATATGACTTGCTTTGGTCAGAAGTATTTTGTGCACTCATGTATGGTGAATACGAAGAGCCCGCTTCTGGTCGTGAAGACGGCGGCTGGGAGGATTGCGGAACACTGCTAGCGAAGTGAGGCTGATTAGTAGAGTTGTTTCCAATAGCATTATCAGCGCTAGAGTTGTTATCGCCGTTGTTGGATTTAACGAAAGAGTTTTTCTGATTAATGGCCGTCTCACTTGTCTGCTGTTGTAATTCAGAGGGTGTGGGTATGGGGTGGCTGGAGGTAGTTGATGGGGCTGTCGCTGTAGATGACGCTGACGAAGGGGGAGGCTGATGGTATCCAGGAAATGGATGCCCATGGCTTTGTTGCTGCTGCATGGGCATGCCCATGGGAACAGGCATAAAGTAGGTTGGAGGGAACTTAGCCATCATGCCTTGGTTCATTTGACCAGGTTGGTTTGCAAACCACGGGTTGTAGCCGGGCTGGGGCTGTTGCTGAAGGTACATTTGACCATGGTTATAGTTGCCGTCCATGGGAAGCTGCTGCTGCTGCTGCTGCTGCTGCGGCGGCGGCGGCGCTTGTTGCTGCTGCATAGGGTACGATTGGTGGCCTCCAAAATTCATGGGATGCATTGTTCCCTTGGTACGCCGCCCTTCAATGTCGTACCGCGGAAACAACGGTAGACGGGGCTGTTAAATGCGTGGTCAAGTCCGGCTAGCTCAGTACTGATGAAAAGAAATGTGGCCGCAGGTGCTGCTTTGAAGGCAAATGCAAATGCAATTCAGTCAGAGCCCAAGCAAAGTTGTTTTACTTTGTAAACGATGCAACTTTGCTAAGTATGAACCCCAAAACTTTCAGAACCCTGCTGATCCAGGATCTCTTGCCAGCGACTTGGACACAATTAGCGCCCAATGTTGTCTAGATGTTTTGAGTTGGATTGTGCAAGACCTGGTGGTGGTTGGCGTTGGTTGATTATTCGTGTTATATCAACAACACTCAGCAAGTTGCAGGTAGCTAGCAAGGCTTACTCGACCCTGCGCACGTAGAGAACAGAGGCAAGGGGTGACCTCTTCCTTCCGCACAAGCGCAGCGCAAGGGTGTTCGTGCCGCGACTGAATGCTCGTTCGGCTTTCCTACAACAGGTACGTCGGCGCTGCTCCAGCACTAGCTCTACCCCCAGACACTCAAGAGCGTTTTGTTGAGCTTGCTCTTCCTCAACCACGAGGTTTGCGCTTTGTCCTTGCTGCTGCCGCTGCCGCTGCTCTGTCTCTGCGGGTACCACGCAGAGCTGTAAGCGAGCGCGCGATCGGCTGATTGAATAACCCAAACAAACTAGGCTTCACCGTGAAAAGCCTCGTAACTGTTTCCTGGTTTGCTTCTGCCTTGACGCAGGTTCACCCAGCTGCCTTCGCTGGCCTAGCGTCTTGTGCTCGCTGGCAAGCTCTGTGCGCTTGCTTGCTTGCTTCGGGCGTTCACTAAGTGGGACTGCTGCACCTGCTGAAGCGGGGCGGCTCAAGGCGCGTGGGAAGGGTTCTGCACGAGGACAACTGTGACGGAGGGAATCGAAAGAGAGGCACTGCCGCGAGGTGAACGGCTGCAGCAGCCTTGCTTCGCCGCAGCTAAGAAAGCGCTCCGTTTCTGCGCCGCTATGAGGGCATCCAGATGCTTGCCTTCAAGAATTTCAACTCCTCCTTCGCAAAACCTCTTTTCCACTGTCTTCCACAACTAGTCATGACTGCGGGAATGTGGGGCCTCTTCCCCGAGCGGCCACGCTAGACGAACTTACCGTAATCAACTCCGAGGTTTCAGTGGCGGTGTAGAGGAATTTCTGGAATGTGGGTTCGTCTCAAAGACCACAGCCCGCGGCGCGTTGACGTTTTCAATGCAATTTAGTCCACTGTGGTCAACAGTGTTGTAAATTTGCGGTTGGAAGGCACAACTTCATTTAAAACTTTTCAAGTCAAAAACTTTTCATCTTTTCTTTTTAACAATCAGCAGATCCTCGCCACTGTGGTCAAGGTTTTTGATTTTTTTTGCCAATCTCTCCACTACACTGTGGCGCCCCTCACAGTGTAGAGTGAAGGCCGACCCCCGCTTCCCCCGTTCTCTCTGCGCTCCAGCAAGATTGGCAATGCCCTCCTCCTCGCGCCTCTTCGAACTCTCTGCCACCGCACGCTCATTTGGCAAGGCAGACTTCCACAGCGAACCCAGGCCTGTCTGTCTGTGTCTGTCGCCCTTCCTGGAGGACGCCGCCCTCTCAACCAATAATCGGCGACGCAGCTTCGTCGTCGATGAATCATTGAATGAATGAATGAATCAATGAATGAATAAGTGAATGGGTGATTCTTCTTCTTCGCCATCTCATTTCCCTCTCTCTCTCTCTCTCTCTCTCTCTCCTCTGCTTCCTCTGCGCCCCTTCATTCACTGACCAACTACTACTCAAATGCCTAGCTACACAGCTACCGGTCTTCCTCCAAGTTGTTTGCTCTTCAGTCAAAATGTTTTTCCTTTCATAGCCTCTGTTCATATGCCCGGCTACCTAACACCTACTACGGTATTTGAGAAAAGAAAAGAAAAGAAAAGAGAAGAAAAACTCGCTGTGTTCGAAAAACTCGAAACCTAATAAGTACTAGGAGGAGGGAGCTTGGTGGATTGAGGGAAACGTCTTCTTGCTTCGAGCAACTTCCTCTGTTCTGCGCAACTTTCTACCCTTTCCCTAAACCTGAGATCCTTGGAAAGAGAATGAGTGAGGGTAAACAGCCAACTGCTGAAGAAAAGAAAGGCACTCCTCGCAAAATCTCTTTCTCTTTAAGAAGGAAAACAAAGCAGAAAGGAAGTAAAAGTTGTTCAAGTCACGCACTTCAGCACCTCGAAGAAAGCGCGACATTCTGCAAAAAGGAGGTAAGCTTTTGCGGACTTTATTTTATTTTATTGTATTCTTTACTTTTTTCTTCTTTTTTTTTTGTTGCAAAAATTTGTGCAGGTGGCTGCCACAGTGTATTCGTATTTAGTTCGTGTGCAGATCATGCGAATGCGTTTCCATGCTCTCGATGCCCAAACGACTCGATCAGAAGGTGGAGAAAATCGTATGCATACAGACAGACCCGCAGACTCGAGTGCAGGTATCGCGGACTGAGGGCGTCCAATCTAAAGATCAATCGCGCTGCCCATCAAAAAGTTTCAACGAGGCAAAATGTGGATTACAGTAGTGCAACTCTTGTTTCTTGTCCTCTTGTTTTTTTCTTTTCTTTTTTTCAAAGAAACCTAAAATCAAACCAGAAACCCTCTTCCACTGTGCGACCCTTCTTCGCGAAGCACTGCAGGAGCAAGTTTTCAAATGCAAGTGAAATACTCGATCAATCGAGTTCCAGTACATACTCCTACTCACACAGAGAATGGATTTGCTCTTCTTTGAAGTAGCGACCCAACCGAAACCTTCTCTCTGAGCAGTACTGCAGTGCTCTTAAGTGCTCGCGAGGAAGCAATCGTGGCATTGATCTACAGCCCCTCAAACCCTTAAATCGATCATTGAATAGCCAAGCAGCAGATCCCTCCCTCCCTCCCTCCCTCTTTTCTGTACGCTATTCTTTAGGGGGCAAAAATCAGATTAAATGATTTCAACAAAATAAAACACCAAAGACACAGGGCGTGTCTCGATTCCCGAATTCACTGTTCCAATCATGCAAAAGCGCTGGTACTCTCTTCCTATCATTTCTGGCCGGCGCAACGCCTCAGCAATACGCACACATCTCCAGTTTGGGACCCGACATCGCTGTCCTGCGCGGCTTGAGAGGCGCTTTTCTGCGACTATCTCCGTCACTTGCATCTACAGCTGCCTAGCTGGAGAGCTAAAAGTAGTGCAGCTTTCGCTTCGATAAGCTAAAAAGAAAAGATAAGAAAAGACTTTTTCAAAAGATAAAAAAGCAAAATGCGAGTATGTATTTTCGTACCGCAAGCTCCTCTACCGTGGCATGCATTCGACGGTAGGTGTCATCGAGTCACGAACTGCAGGCGAACTCGTTGGTGGAGCATGGAGGGGTGCCGCTGACTGGTCCTGGGAGCGTTTTACGCCTCTTGACAGCGAATAAGTTCTTCGCTTAGCGCAGCAGACCGCCTCAACCAACCAACTCATCAGTGCTGCTAGGGAAGGTCTTCTTCAATTTATTTTTTTTCAGGAACGCCAGACTTCAAAAAAGTTTTAAGTTTACATAATATATAATTTTCTCCTTTTTTCAAGATTTACCAATTTTGACCGTATTGGTGGGGAAAGGAAACGAGAGAGCAGTGGCGTTTTGAGCCACCGCTGTCGCTGATGCGCAGGGTATCGCAGGGTACTACCGCACTCACAGCGCCGCCTCTGCCTCGTCTCTGCACCAAGTTGTGGCCTTTGCGAGCTGCCAGGCGTCCTAACAGCTTACCCACCGAGTGGCCCCCGAGAACGAAGGAGCGAAGCAACCCCTTGCTTGACAAAAGCACTGATAAGAATAGCAACAACGGCAACAGCAACAGCAACACAGCAGCAGCATAAGCAGCATGAGCAGCATAAGTTTACTTGTTTATTTGTTTATTTTTTAAGTTTTAATTAAAAACTTGCATTCTAATAATACTGATTGCCTTAGGTAAGGAGGTAGGGGTAGCGATGAATAAGCACCCGGGTATTGCAAGCCTTCTTTCTCCCACAGCAGTGAAACAGGCTTTGGCCTAACATTTATTTATTTCTGCCTTCGCTCGCAAAATGACGCCCACCTCAACGTCTGTGAGTAGGCGGCCAGATCACGGCCCACCCCCTGGGTACTAGAGCAGGCCAGGTTTCCTCAGCTGGCCAACAGCTGGATCGAGTAGGTGCCTAGCTACGCCTTCGTACAGCCCTCTTCTCCTTCGCAGCGCATCGTGCGTCCGAGCGCTCCTCTCGATTTCGTGTATGTTTGAAATTTAATATTTTAATGATAATTTATTATTATTATTTTTAAAACAAATTAATTCATAATTAAAATAGAGGAAAGCAGAGGGCCCTTCGCCACGACTATTTTTTCCGTAAGTAACCGTACCGAAACTCGTGTCGCCCCCCTTCATCGCTCTGAGAAAGTATAAAAATATTATTAAAAAAACGAAGGTGGTGTGTGATTAATTCCCAGTTACACCTAGGCACCCATGGGCGGCAGGTTACGAGTAAACAACGTTTTAATATTTTTATTTTATTTTATTTTGGAAAACACGCCTGAGGAAAAGGAGGAGTGAGAAAAGAAAAACCTGAAAGGAGAAAGGAAAGAAGAAATAGAAGGCTTCGCTGAAGAACATATTTTCCTGGTCTCACAAATGAGCTCCAACTGTCATTCTATAGCTTTCTTCGTCTGCACTCTCACAAGCAATAGCAGATACTACCTCATGCAAGTTGCTCCCAGCGAGAAATGCAGCAGCACGAACGAGCTTCGTCTGCACAGCGGAGATGATGCACAGCAATCAACGGGGGGCTAGTAGCAGCTCAGCTACAGGGCGCGCCCAGAAGCAATGCCAGGCCTCCTGCAGCCCGGCAGCGCAAGCTTATCTATCCACCCAAACAGCGAAAAGCGGTGCCTGCCAAAGCGATTGCTTGGGCTTTCAGGCCATCAAAGGACCCATAAATAAAAGTGCTTCGAAAAGAAAAAAAAATGAGCGAATGAATGAATGAATGAATGAATGAGTGAATGAGTGAATGAGTGAATGAAGAAGCGAAAGAAGAAACGAACGAGGAAACGACGAACGAACCCATAAGCTGAAGGAAGGCGGTGGCATTAATCAAAGCGACGGCGTATCAATCGATGTCAAGGCACAGATGCACAAAGACCATCGTATACGCGTCCGACGTGTGAGTGCGGGCAGGAGAAGAGACACAGACAGGCACTCAATCAGAGCACTCACTCACTCACTCACTCACTCAGACACTCAGACACGCCTTCTATCAGTGCTAGCATTTCTGGTAGGCAGTCCACGGATGGAGCCTCATCAAGTGTCAGGTGGCCTCTTAGGCAAAACCCCAGGAACTTTGCCCTGTCCACAGCACGGGCGGTGAATGAATGAAAGAATACTAAAGTTAACTCGAAATGAGCACATGAGTGGGTCAGTGAGTGCACGAATAAGTAAATGAATGAATGAATGAATGAATGAATGAATATGAATGAGTGGCAGAAAGAAGGAGCGAATAAGAGAAACGACGGCAAATAGAACTCGCCCAAAAGTAGGTGAGGTTACTGTGGCTACGTTAGCGAAGGGGGTTGCGCTCGGGAAGCTGACAGAGTGCCAGAGCTGCCGCTTAGAGAGCCTGGGGCACACGGCGCAGGCGGCTTCGGAGCGGCCTGCAGGGCTCAGAAGCCAAAGCCCTTCAGCCGAGCTAACTTGCTTGCTGCGAAGACTCCACAGAGCTTGCTGTAGCTCGGCGGATCAAGCTATTCCAAAGGTGATATGCCGTACTTATTACTTACTCGCCTCTCCTATCAATCCCTTTCCTGTAGGGCTCCTTTCCTGAAACTTTTATTTTACTTTAATTAAAATTAATTTTAATTGTTTTTAATTTTAAAACCAACTTAATAATAAAAATTAAAAAATAATATAAAACTTAAAACTTAGACGATGATAGACGGTTTGGGAGCTCTGCAGCAGAAGACAAAGAGACGAGCGTGGTCAGCTTTTGCCTTTGCCTTTGGCGGGGCTCGCCCCAAAGAGTTTTCGCGACAGGCAGACAGCTCCAAGCCAGAATTGCAGCAGTGCCTCGTACTTCTTCGCCTCCGTTCGCTCTTTGAATTCATCACTTCGTGGCCCAAATTTATCTTTCAGGCTTCCGTGTACTCCCTCCTTCTGCTCCTCCTTTCGGGCCGGAATAAGCCGCTTTGCTGTGCCACCTCAGCTTAGGCCCTCGAGGACGACCTTGGCCTCCCTAGTCAGTGCACCGTCGGTGTATCCGACGGCCTTCGACATTTCTTTGGGCTCGAGTCGGATTGCAGAACCCTCAATCAATCAGCTCCTGCACTCTCAACGCTAGTCAGTCAGCGGTTCTCAGCGGAGTTCCGTCTGTTTCGACGCGACAGACAGGCAGCTGCTTCCCCAGACTCTGATCCAGGGAGTCGGACTTATTATGGAGATAGGTCTGCAGAAGCAGCAGCTCTGCCCTCTTCGATGAGTGCCTCGAAGATATAAGATTGGCCTCGCGCAGAAGACTTTAGGATGGACGATGCTCTGCAGCTTCACTTCATCGACTTGCGTCGTGGGTTGAACAGCATTCGATCTCGCTTTTCTTACTCTTCAGGAGTTCTTGCACTTGCTTGCGAACCCAAACAACAAAACAGACGAAACAAGGGATCCTTTTCTTTTAGTTTTGAAAGTTTAAAGTGTTACAACTGAAGGAACTTGACTCCCACAATGTTCCTGTCTAGGGCCCTCAACTGTTATAACGATTTCTTTCTTTTACTTTCCTGTTTCCTCTCTGCTCTGCTTCTTTTTTATTTATTTCTTTCTTTCTTCTTTTCTGCCCATCCATTGAAAGACGATGGGTGCCACGAACGAGTCTGGCAAACCCTATAATTGACGCACAGGTAACTGTAATCCATCGAGAAGAGATCAGAGGAAGCGTGGGAAGCTCGAGAACACCACTTCCGCTCGCCCTCAGACGGGTTTGATGGAGCCGCTGAGAGATCCTCCTACTCTTCTCTCTCTCTCTCTCTCTCTTTCATTACTTTTTTCTTTCTTTCCCTTTTATCCCTTCAGCGCTTCTAGAAGCCTGAGGGAGATATAAAGAGAGTGGGCAAGAGTGGTAGCAGTTGACGAGACTTATACTACTCTCACTCGATCATATTCAGCCAGATCAAAATGGCTAGGAATTACCTAGGAAGAGCTGCGCAACACCCAGGGAATTTCTCGCAACACCTTTGCCCGTCGATTCAGCGTGCCAGGCAAGATTTTGCATCTTACCAGACCCAGGCGCATATAAGAGTATTCGTCATCTATAGAGACTGCGGTCTTATAATAAGCGAAAGGCGAAGATTTTACCGTCGTTGAGGTGAAACAGCCCTGTCTCAGCTTGGACATTCTTACTTCTAGTATATACATTTATTTATCTTCTAAATCAGGTCGTGCCTTATCACGAATCACGAATCACGAATCATAGGAACCGTGAATCGTCTCGAGTCAGAGCGAGCGTGATGGAGCTGAGAGGAGCAGCACCTTGCCGCAGCTTCTCACGCAGTCTCCCGTGCTCTTTGTAGCAGAGGGTCTCAGAAATCATTAAGAAGTGGAGGCCTTAGTTCCTGTTTTCGATTATTTTAATTCTTTAGAGAAGAGCTTTTGTTTGACTTTAATTTTAAAAAAGAAAGTAAAAGTTTTGAAAAGTAATTGAATTTTAAGAGAGAATACACTCGAAAAGCTCTCCGGTCAATCCAACTTCAACTTGAAGGCAACGATTGCTATGAAAAGTGCTTACTTTGCTTGTTTTGCTTGCTGCAAGGTGGGAAGCACTCAAACACGCAAGCAGAGAGAAAACCACCCGTACCTACTTTCGTCCAGCAAGCGACAAAGAGTAAAGTAAGTCAGTCGCAAAGTTATCCACGATATGCGACCCTCAGCCTTGCCGTGTCTTTTGTCTCTCTAGCTAGAGTTTTCATCACTGCACAAATAAAACAACTTTATTATAATTACTTTCATAAAAGTGTAAGTAGGTTTTCATCGTTCTTTATTTTCAATCCTATCAAATCATACATCGTTCAAGTTGAATAAGAACCTGCAATGAAAAAATAGAATTATTATTCTTCTGAGAGAAAAGAAAAGGGAGATCTTTAGGTGTGAAACTTTCTCCCGTTTCTTTCTTTTCATCTGGGTAGTTGGCTAACACACACATTCTAATTTTATTCCTGCTTCGCGATGCCGAGGTTCGTTAGAAAGCTCTATGCAGTAGGTTGCTTAGACCATAGAGTACTAAGCTTTGGCCTTTTCGTGCGTAGCTTTCCCCGGGGAAGGGCCTGAACAGCCATCCCACACGCGTCCGAGCGAGCGGTCGTCCGTTCCAGCGAGCGCCAGTCTGTCCGCGCCCCCCGCGAAATAAGCACGTCCTCCTGGCCTCCAGTCGGCTGCACCGCCTGCGCTCGCTCCCGGGCCGGCGAGCCACCGGTCATGCTTCCCCTCCAGCCCGCCCGAACGACACCGCGAGAGGAGGCAGGAAGAGATTTAACCACAGCCCTCCACACCGATCGTGTGGGTGTGAGGCAGTGGGCGCGCCCGCTGTGGGCCCGAGGGCCGTGCTGGAAGCGGCGAGGGAGGGGTTGAAGATTTCGATGCTCTGGCATTAGCGCCGCAGGATGGCGCAGTCAGTGGAGAACGCAGCACGAACGAACGAACGAACGAATTAATCCATCCATACAGTTGGCCTAACTAGATACATACATACATTCATTCATTCATTCATTCATTCACATACATACATACATACATTCATTCATTCATGGGCTGAGAGCCTCCGCTCCGGCTTCTTGAGCCAGTCCTCTCCGTGGCCGGAAATACGCAGTTCGCAGCTCTTTTGCTCGAATGCCGTGCTGTTGCTCAAATGCTCTCCGTCGCTCATTCGTTGGCGAATCGAGCACTCGATTTGGGCTTCTTTGAAGGGCAAATCCACGGCTGCAGGCGAATGGAATGGAATGGAATGGAATGGAATCAGAAGTTCCTCCGCACATCTCCCCTCCCCGCCTGTAAAGCGCAACAGCGGTGCGGAGGTCCCAGACTCGCCGCGGTACCTGCTACGCCTCGTAACTGGGACGTTGGCGGCTTTGTGGTTGCCAGGAGCGCCTGAATTTCCTCTGCGAAAGCGCTACATCGCTAATCATTTGAGGCGCATTGCATTACGAGTAAAGCAGCGGCAGCTCAAGACCTAGGAGTTCATAGGAGGTAAGAAGCGGGCGCGGCGCGTTGGGAGAATTGGCGCCAGGACACCACAAGCAGTGTACACCAACTCGAAACCAACAAGAAGCCGTGGAGATTCTTGATAGGGATGGCGCAGTTGGCAACAGTAATAGCGGTAAGGTGAACGAGGTGACCTGGTGCCTGTGTGCTTTAGGTTGATTGAATAGAGCTCGGCCTGGGACTTGACCTGCCTGTAATTCCAGTCTGTCGCTGTAATTGCCGCGCCGAGAGAGCAAAAGCACGGAGTAGCTCAGGTGGGCGCAGCGAAATTGACGCCCGGAGTCATCGAAACGAGCAGAAAAGGCTCTAGGGGACTGATGTAAGGCAAGTTTCCATAGAGCAACAACCGCGACGTAGCAATACCTAGGAGCTCGTACCTTGCAAGCTATTGTAAGGAAAGCCCGTAGCTAGTAGATAGCTAGATAGAAGATAGTCTGTAGAGGAGGTCATTCATTCCTGCATGCATCCACAGTATCATCTCTACTAAGTGCTGGTATTGGGCTAGGTTCCGTCACATAAAGCACTATAACATATGGCTTGCTCTTAGATGTGTGGATAAATTCTGCGATTCACTGTCAATGTGGACAGGGCGGCTTCACGTATTGTGAAGATGCCTCAGACACAGCAGAGTTGCATTCACAACATCAAACTTTCTAGAGAAAAAACATCTCATGGGTCTGTTCTATATACGAACATCTGAAATAATGTACTACCTGCTCAAAGTAAAGTTGAGCTTGCACAACTCCCACCTGAAGTACACTGTAAGGTCGTACCTACCGAAATGTATCTTTAGTGCATTATTCTCTAACATGTGTGTGCAGACAGGAGAGCCGTACTTGTAATCTATTGCTCAAGACTAGGCCTTGGCCACGGATTTAGGTCTGGCCTCAAAATTGGCTCAACTGGATACACCTGCCTTCATATTGTATCAAATTGTGTTTTGCTCATATTCTTTGCAATGCAAAGTCATTAAAATAGAGGGCTGGGTGTTCAGTCTATATACTACTTCGTGAACGCCTTTATTGCTATTATATGAATCCACGCCTAAATAGTGCAAGATTCCTTAGACGCCCATGCAAAGTTCGCTTTGCAACTTAACCACCTCTTCAGAGACCATCAAAGGTATGGATGGCACAGTAATATGTTAATATGCTTTAGAAAAGAGAGTAGCATTGATTGCCGCTAGTATGAGGAAATAAAGAAATGTGCGACCCCAATAGTTTGAATGCTTGGTCCAGGGTTGGCATGCATATACATGTGCGCAGCAGCTACAATTCGACACATCACACATAAATTCTCTGGCAATAATCTCACGTTTCTGGCACAAATGCTCGTTTTATTGGTCACAATTCCTATCAAACTTTTGTATAACATCAAGCTCCTATGGTTTGAATCACCATATCGTTTATGAAAGAAAAGTAGGGTCTTATGATAGTGCAAGGGACTTAAGATTGTGGATCTGATTATTGTTGACGCACGTACCTGCCCTATAGTTACCACTAACCACACCTTAGTGTCATGAAGAAGACACAGCGTGATCGTGATGATAAAACAATTCGTTGGGTCTCGTCGTAGTCCTGCAGTCTATCCTGGCACCAGCCTGCTATCTACCAGGGGCAGCGTGGGCCGCAGCGAAGAGAACCAAAACGAAAGCACTCATGCTACGGTTGGTCAACACACGCATTCTCCGCGACGGAAAGCTCGTAGACGACTGACGTGTGGATCGACGCACACAATGGAACGGTGGTGGACCCTATGCGCCGGTTCTACGAAGCGAAAAGCTCGAAAGAGCTCGAGCAAGAGCAAAAGGTTGATTGCCACGGAGCAGTAGTAGCACCAGGTTTTATTGATCTTCAGCTTAACGGATGCTATGGCATTGATTTTTCAAACGTGGAGCAAATGAAGAACCGAGAAAATATTCGTAAATGTTGCCGTGAGCTGGTGAAAACTGGCGTCACGGCTTTCTGCCCCACTCTCATCTCTCTCAAACCTCACGAGTACAAAGAAATTCTTCAACAGTTTGCAGAGTTTCTAGCTGATGATCAAGAGCAGCAGCAACAGAACCAGGGAGCACGCATTCTTGGCTTGCACCTCGAAGGTCCGTTCTTCAACCCAGCCAAAATCGGAGCGCATCCAGCAGAAAACATTCTGTCTCCTGAAAATGGTCTTCAAAAAACATATCAACATGACCTTGATAATGTTTGCCTCTTTACATTGGCCCCAGAGCAGCCTGGGGCATTAGACGTCATTCGTGATCTTCGCGCGAAAGGGATTACAGTCTCTATTGGTCATTCTGGAGCTGCACTAGCAGAAGCCGACGCCGGTATCTCAGCTGGTGCATCCATGATTACTCACCTATTCAACGCGATGGGTGCTTTTCATCATCGCGACCCGGGCATTATTGGCCTCTTAGGGCGGCATCAACTGCGTGACCGAGTCAACTTTGGTATCATTTGTGATGGATTGCATGTCAACCCAGCATCTGTTGCGATGGCATATCAGAGTCATCGCAAAGGTGCCGTACTTATTACGGACGCGATGTCTGGTATGGGCCTACCCACTGGTACACATGCACTTGGAAGCCAACAAGTAGAGATTACTTGGGCGCAACAACCCGATACCGAGCCAGTTGAAGTAACACCAGATCAGCATAGTGTGAGTAGTGTTCTGAGAAATGATGATGGTACTATGGGTGCTAGATCTCGAACAAATAGCATCGGGTCTCGCGTGCGTCTTTCTTCTACCAGAAAATCCAAGAAAGCTGTCGTCAGTGGTACAGATACTCTCGCAGGCAGCGTTGTTAGCATGGAGGAATGTGTTCAGAATTTTCATATATTCACTGGCTGCTCAATTGCAGAGACTTTAGAGGCCGCTACTAGTCACCCTGCACGGGTGCTAGGACTACCAGCAACTCAAGGAAATCTCAATTTTGGATCAGTCGCGGACTTTGTCGTTCTCGATCCCCATACACTCCAAGTATGGGCAACATTTCGCAATGGTCATTGCGTTTATCAGAGCCCAAAAATGCCATTCGCATTTACTTCTTAAAGCTTCTCGTCGTTTTTTGTGTATTAGTATATTCGAACCGCACTCGTATCAAACTTGGATTCAAACTTAGCTGCATATGCCCATAGCAACCAGCTCTCCAAAAGTGAGTGATTTTGTACCTCTCTGAGGGTTAGCTAGTATTCTTTCAAACGTAGAAATAACTTATTTGCGAGTCATTCAGCCTGACTAATTGCTGCTATAACTTTTAAAAAAACAATCTTGAACAATCAAGTGCAATAATGCATATGTGCTTAGTTTATTTTAGCTCTTTCTATTCATTCTGCTGATCACAGAACTGATAGTTTTTGGCAATCTAACAGTGAGGTGTGATAGAAATTGAAAATTGTTTTCTTTTCGAAGTGATCAATACTAGCATACTGATCGTGAAGCATATATTGGGTCTTCAGCATACTATCGAACTTGTTTGACACTGCTCCTGAGATTTAAAGAGAACAAAAAGAAGTAAGCGAAAGCCTCGCATGAGTTTTGAGAAGAAAAAAACTCATTAAGCTACTATACTGTCTAAATAATCACGAAACAATGCTGTTACTATCGAAAGGTCAATGCTGAAACTTAACAAAAGGTGTACTTACCGACTAATGGTTTGCTAATCTAAAAATTGCACCTTAGACATCCTTAATATCTTGTTGCCATGTGTAGAGTATATTGGACTTAATGATGGAATACGGGTATCATAACAGGGCAGGCTCCTGTGCAAAGTCTCAGCCATCAGTTCATGTCTCGTGTAAGTGCAATGTAAATGTATGAACAATAGCTGCAAATAGATAAACTATTTGTTTGGACCGTAGTAACCACCAATGGCAACCTATGCACGGATTTTGCTCCTCATTGCCATAGGTCTTGCAAAGTATTGACAAGGGCTCTTACTGTATTTCAAAAATCCAGTTGCCCAATGCTGATCTCAGAAATACGAGTTTTCCTTTTTTGCAAAGCATTTGAGGTGCAGTCAACCTAAGCTGAGTTGCTATTCGTGAAAATATCAGTACATCTAATTTGTAACAAAACCTTCTCTCATTTCAGATGTCTCTCATTTCAGATGTAGCTTAAAGTACCTTTCAAAGGGTAAATGTCATTATTTGAAGCGAACGCGTGCTGTATAGTTTTGAACTATGCTTTTGTCTACTTATTTGTTGCCTTCTGGAGGATTGGACTAGACAGTCAATCTAACGTAATGTCTTATCCACTCAATCTATTCTACCTAGAGGTCTCAATCTGTAAGTATAAACTTGATACCATTCCTATCTCTTTCGTGTTCGTCGGCAATCATCCTTCGACAACTTGCTTGGGAACCCTCTCTTCAGAGCACCTCTCCACGCTTCACAACACAAAACACTCTTCAGTAAACCTTAGAACCGAAGGAATTGCACTCGTGGGCCAAGAACTACGACTATACATATATTGTTGATATGATCCCTTGATCAGTAATCTGAACTCATTTGTCTATCATCTACGTTTACGGCAAGGCATTTCATTAAAATTATCCCGTGAAGTAATGTCATATCTTTTAGTCTGATTTGGTTTACAACAGCATTAGTTTTAAAAAACAACAATGTTGTCGTATTCGACATGTTCGTCTGATTTTGCATAGTTTACACATGTAAGATATTATCAGAAAGCTTACTCATCCTTTTACAAAGCTTCTAAAAAACATTGAAAGTCTAAGGTATTAGATTGGTTACTGGATTGTTCACGAAAGGAATTTATTTTTGAAAGCATATATCCTTCTACCTACCTACATATGGAAGTAATATATAGCTATTGCCTATTCTAACATTATACATTCACCCCTGCCTGTATGCAGACCCGACACCCCAATAAGGCATATATTATCATCATCTTCCTCTTTCTCCTGAGTTCGCCATCATTGTCAAACTACCTCTGCACGCTTCACAGTACAAGCTGTCCTGCAATACTACCTGTCACAGGATAGCTTTTAAAACTGAGATATATCGTTGTGCATTGTTTATTTAATTTTCCAAAAGCAATTCAACTTGAACATTCCCCTGACCTTGCGGATTTCTATTAAGATATTTAGGCAGTTAAGCTAATGCTATAAATTCCAGATGGATACCTTGGTGCTAAAATGACACTCTTTCTTTGTGAGTTCGAAATACTTTCACATTATGATACTAAACGCTTTGTCTCAGGGCCTTTGGTTGATAATTCCATAAGATGTTACTAGAATTTTATACTTTGAACATAGCTGTTACTTTTTATTCCATCTGTTTATATCACTCCGTTTGCTTCTATGTTGTTAATCATACTTTGAATCCAATTGTTGCTTCAGGTAGTCTCGAGGTAAGAGTTGCAATTGCTTTATGCGTGCTCCTTTCCCGATGTGTTGATCTTTGGTATATTGTTAGGTTGAGAGGTCACTTTGGTTGACTTCTTTCAGAAGCATCAAAGTTGAAAACTGGCATTTTGGAATAATAAGAAAAATGGGCACATAAATCACCACTCTATTGCTGATCGTGTTGGTGTTGGTGTTGGTGTTGGTGTTGGTGCTGGTGCTGGTGTTGGTGTTGCTGATTTTCCAGCATAAGTTGTTCAGCAACCTGCCACATCTGTTCGCGTTTGATCTCCATATCAGAGGGGAGGTGCGGGAAAACATCTTGGAGTTTGAATGATGGTTTAGCGCTCGAGTCGGCTTCCGTGCTCTTAAGATGCCCAAGGTATGCGGACATAATTTTTTCTGCAAACGCACATGCAAAAACACCACAGTCATAACCATTGTTTTGCTGAGGGCAGGGCACGGGCTTAATTTCAGCTGGGTCAATACTAGCATCAGAGAATAACGATGAAAGTCTTGCAGCAGTAACTTTAGCTGATTCAAGAACCTCTCCACCCGCTGCGTTCAGCGAGGAGTCAAAATGGTAATAGCCGTCACCTCGATGTACAGCAATTAAAGTCCAGTGAGAGCCACCGCCTTCTTCCGCGTCAGCATCAACAATGGGGACAAGGACAAGGTTAGCTTTGGACAACTGGCGGAAAATATTGTCCGGGGTGTCCGCTAGGAGGTCCTCATCATCCAGAAATTGCATCGAAAATGCTGCTGCTGGTTGAAGCATTAAGCTACCCGACTCTTTTGACTCAGGGAACAACTTTGTCTCTAAATATTGCTGCCAAAACAATACACAGTGGTCGTTGAGCCATCCTGTCCCACGTAAAAGCTTCATGTCACCTTCGTAAAGCATTGCATCTCCGAGGCTCACCAACACCTAATTATTTATGAATGCCAATAGGAAAATAGAACTCAAGTTAGTGCGCCATTTACAGATGGGGTCATCTAGCTTTTCATGGTCCTGTTAAGCAACGATAACCCTGTAGGAACGATCGGCAGCCTTTTTAGCCTAACTCTAAGTCTAATCTTCACAGATGATCAATTTCTCTCTTAGTCACACTCCCCCACTTACCTCTGGTGTTGCCGACGGAGACAAGTTTGAGGATGAAGTCGACTCAGTGGTAGTCGTTGTTGTCATTGCGTCAATAGCTGGGTTTCAAAGGTTAGCTTTCAAGTCGTTCCGTCTACAAGAATCTCAAGCTCAAGGGTTGAGGTGACTCCTCTGATTCACGTTCACGTTCTGCTTCAAAATGCGAAGAACGAAATAAAGTACACCGAGACAGTGCTTCAACATCGGAACTGGTGTATTTTGTATATAAGCTATAAGAATAGGCTAGTTTTTACTACTGAGATTTGATCTCTGACACTGTTTATTCATCTTTGGAAAGTAAAACCATCGTACATCGTCTTTAGACTTCAATCCCAGCACAGCTACGTTCAACGACGAAGAAAAGCGTTCGATCCGCCTTCAACTTAACGAGCCCACGCGTTTATTAACTCATTTGATACCAAATTACATTACAAGAAACGACTTGTTATTGCAAGATTCTGAGGATTTAATTCTCAATAATAGAAGATTGAATGACGCCGGAGAATCTACCTAGTTACTAGCAAACTCCGCCGGTTTTGAACTGCCACAATCCTTAAAGCCTTGGTTTGGGCCTTCAGTGGTTTGTAAGAAGATGCTCGAGGCCAGCTCGAGCAGCGAGGCGCCCGCGGGCAGTTTAAGGGCCTCCTCATCTCCCTCCACATCGTCTCCGTTACAGCAATATCATGGAAGACCTGGCCGTAACGAGGCCTCTGGTGAGGCCGATCAAATGCTTTTCGATGCTGAGTCAGGACTCCCTGTGGCCCGGAACGGAGTTCGTGTTGGGAACTCATCTCTTGATGATATCTCCATCGATGGAAATGTTAATGGAGTATCGGGGCAGCCTCGTGTGGTTCGTGCTCATCATTCGTGCTTGGGCTTTGTTGGACGTCACTGTGGTCCCATGTTGCTCTTCTTGACTCTTGGTGCAGTCCTTGGAGGTATGATCATTAGGCAAAACCCGCAAATCGAGTATGAGATTATCAACAATGCTACCTTGTGGTCGTTTCAAGACAAATGCGACGCTAGTCTCGTCAGCAACTATAATTTACCACGCGTAGTGCAAGATTCCTATTGCGTAGAGCACCATGACAGGACATCCACATTTGCGACCAAACTCAATGGAGACAGCATTAACTTTGTGGTTATTGGTGACTGGGGAAGAGATGGTATGTGCTGTCAACGGGACGTTGCTGTTGAAATGGGATACGCGGCAAGGTCTATAGGAGCCTCTGCAGTACTCAACACTGGTGATAACTTCTACCCGCTCGGCATCCCATCGGCAACACATGAGCAGGTCAAAACCTCATGGCAGAATGTCTACAACGTTGATGGTTTGAAGAATCTGACCTGGTATAGCGTGTTGGGCAATCATGACTACTACGGAAGCGCTTCAGCAGAGCTTGAAATGCATAAGCTCTATCCCCACTGGCATATGCCCGACCGTTACTATGCGCATGAGTTCACTAGCGCAGGTAACGATGTGACTATACTTGGTGTTTTCTTGGACACCACCCCTATGCTCTCAGCGTACACCAATACTGCAAATGTGAAAAAATTCTGGGCAGAAAATCAAACATCGGCCTCAGCCTACTTAGATGCGCAGGTGCGTTTTATAGATGAGACTTTTGCAAATTCCACGGCAACATGGAAAATGGTCGTGGCACACCATCCTGTTTATACCTCAAGTGACCATTATGCTGAAGATCATACGACTCTACGAAACGCACTTCGTCCTGTTCTTGATAAACACAATGTTGCTGTGTACTTCAATGGTCACGACCATGGACTGGAAGAGCATTCGCCTGTGAGTGCAAAGTCAAAGTTTATTCTTTCTGGTGGAGGTGCCCAAGTGCGCCCAACAATGATCGTACGCGATACTGGTTTCAAGTTCCACTACGGAGAACAAGGTGGTTTCGTATCATTTTCTGCAAACAAGACAGCCCTCCTTGTCCAATTTCTGGATTTCCGTGGCAATCTGCTCTACGAAACCTCACAGAGTCAATCCAATCTTTGAGATACCTAGGTTCGGGTCTGTGTAAAAGGGGTTTCCCTTCTCTTTTTGCTCCTTGCTCATCTCATGCCATTCTAGCTTACTTCTGATTCCATTTGATTCCATTCGTTCTTTTGCATACCGAGGGTGCCATCTTATATGCTCTGCGTTCGATATCTCTCCTTGTATATGATGCTCGTTAAGCAAAGCGCCATGGAAAATGGCAAGCCAAAGGATGGAGCCTTCTGCTACTCTGATACTGCTGCTTCCGTACCTTTCGAAGACAAATCTCTTCAGTTTTCAAGCTATCCATGTTACCTTCCTTTTTCTTTCCTTTTTCATGCGCATTGCCCCTGATCAACCCACAAAGAGTAGCCTAAACAATCTTTAACTTTACGTTTTGTTATTTTGAAAAGCTGCAGTCAGGCAGCGACTTGTCCTACAGTCGCAATTGGTAACGCACTTAATGCCTAGCATTCCAAAGAATCGATAACCTCGAGGGTTCTACTACTATCGATGCTCCTTTACATTTTCAAAGAAACCTCAGCTGCTGCGGTCATGAGTCCCACATGAATTTTGAAGACTACATCTCTTATCGCAATGTCGCTTAAGTTCAATTCTGTGACTCTGCGCCTCAAAAAGTCCCAGCCCTGATCTTCATTTGGAACATCAACCCCCACTTTTAGCATTAAAAAAAAATAAAGTATAAATATGAGTGTGCAGTATCACCACTTTTCACCCACTGGAAACTCTCAATTTACTTCTCTCAAGCCTCATTCGGTTGAGAGTCGAGTCCACAATCTTCAAGTTCAAACCCTCTTGAGCTGCCTTTCTTTGATCATAAACCCACCCACCGCCTTAAGTTCTGCAATTCTATTCGACCCAATCTCCGACCCTGTTTTTTTTCACGCGCGAAGAGATTTCTTTAGGATAGCGCAGGAGCGGCTACTCCTAACGGGCGGCTAAGCACTGCTATACGAACAATTCCATGACCTCGTGGGAACGTGAGAACGTGATGAGCAAGGTCACTTTGGGCAGACTTTTCCACGCGTGGCGTGGCACGGCTGCCATCGTTTCCATGTCCAGGCCTCACAGTGATGCAGAGCAAAGGCCGTCTCCACTGCAGTCGGCCCAAGCCAATCTCGCAGACATGAGCAGCCCACGAATGGACCGTGCATAAAGCAAGCATGACCAAGCAAGTTGCGCTGTCGTCACGTACCCGACTTAAGCCCACCTTTCGACGCAGTGGATGCCCATCTAAACAACCCGCGAGCGTCAGCTTCTATCCTGTCTGTTTGTTTGTTTGACGGTCTGTCTGTCTGTCTGTCTGTCTGTCAGAACCCGGCTCAAGTAAGGCCCAGAGCCCCGCCCGGAGCTTCCAGGGGCGAAGAGATGGACACTGCTGCCTCGCTGATCCGCGAGGACTCCAGAGTCTCTCGCAAAACGCTCCAGCAGACATGTATGGATTGCGATATGGATTGATTGAGTGATTGATTGATTGATGGATTGTATCATGCATAGAATATTTGAATATTTGAATATTTGAATATTCATAAATAACACGGTCACCATATCTCAAAAATCGAAGAACTCGAAGAACTCCGTTGCAGAGCAAAGACACGACGCGGCGAGCATCTCCAGTTGCGCACCACGGCAGGCAGGCAGGCAGGTAGGCGGAAGGCAAGGCAGGCAGGCAGGCAGCAGGCGAGGAAGCTCGGGCATCGGCGGCAGCGGAGACCGCGTCGGGAAGTTAGTAGTTGTGAGTTCTGTCGAAGAGAACGAAGCGATCAACTGTTGCGGCAAAGAGAAAGGCGAAAGACAGAAGGAAGTCCTCCGGCAGAGCCGAGGCTTGCAGCAAGCTTGGCGGGGGATAGAGAAAGAGGTGTCTGCCAGAGGCCGTCCGCCCGGCGGGTACAGCGGCAAGCCCGAGTGCAGGAGGCCGGAGTTGCGAAGAAGAGAAAGCTTGGAAAAGCAGAATTTCAAACTTTCATAAAATTCAAATTTTTTTCAAGTTGTGAAAAGGGGTTGTTCTGTTCTTTTCAGTCCTTCCTACTTTGGGTACTACTACCTCTTCTGTTATCCACTCTTAGTAGAACTTTTGCTACTAGGGTTCTTCTTAACTGCTGCTAAGTAGAGGAGTCCATCCTTTTGGAAGAGTCGGGCACAGTAGCCTTTACATAGGCACTACCCTATTAGGCACTGAGGAGCAAAAAGAGACGGTCTTTGACAAATAAACAAACAAACAAACAAACAAACACAAACAAACCAAAAAACAAAAGAATTGTGAGTAAGAACTTGAAAAGAAGAAAAGAATCTCACAAGAGAAAGAAGAAAAAACTCTCAAGGCTCATCTTCTCCGCCGCGTTTCTCTCCGCTTGAGGCGTAAGAGCTCTTGAAATCCAGGCCCCGAGCGCGAAACACGTCCCACCACGAGTTTGCACGCACGCACGCGTTGCACAAGGGAAACAAACCTGAAGACAAAGGCGAAAGCGGGAGAAAAGGCTGAAGGAACACTCTCGATCTATCTCTCTAGTTCCTATTTATTACCTACCTAGACAGACGCCTAAGCATCACTAACCACTGCTACGGGGGAGAGGCATAGAAGAGTGCTATTGTAAAACATAACTGGAGCCTACCCGAAAAGTCTTGCCTCTCTTCAACTTTCTATACCCACCTTATCCGTGGGTACCTAATATACCGTATATATATTCGAGAGAGAGAAAGAAGTACTTCAATCCTCGCGCCATATCAACAGCCCATTTTTACGTCTACCCTGTGCGGCTTAAGCACAATTAGCTTTGTAAAATTGCAGTTCAAAGCCCAGACAACAGTTAAATATCACCGCCTTCAAGACAAGAGCAACAGCGAAATAAAGAACTTCCAGTTGGGCACATTCTTCATACACAATCATTTCCATTGTAGCGAATAGGTGCATAGTTTGCTCTACAGAAAGCCTCCACTTGGTATAGTAGACAATAAAGTGAATACTATAGAGTATAGGTTTCCACTGTAGAGCATAGCAGGTACTGGATCAAATAGCAGAAGGAGACGAAGAAGGAGCTGAAGAAAGGCCGATGCGCCTTGTAAGATCAGAACCCGATCTGGCGCTCGCCCGAGGCCCGGGTGCGGAGCGATTGAGCGCCGGCGCAATGCCGCACAGCGAGTCAGAGGACTCTGCCGCTGATCCGTTCGCGCTGGTGCCGCTGGAGGCGCTTGCCGGACCAGCATCTCCTCGGCGACAGCGGCAGCGAGAGCGACGTAGTGACGTCAGTGAACTCAACGACAGCGACAATCTCAACGAAGGTAACAACCCCAAAAATGATCTGAAAAAGTCCAACAAAGACCGTAACTCCGAGATCGATGGTATTGATATGCGCGGAAAAAGACTCGCAGCAGATCGAGGTCGACGTGAAAACGATGATGGAGAAGAATTTGACGGAGATGGAAACGAAGAAGATATGCACTTCGCATCTGGGAAGTCCAAAACCCCGGACCATAACCGCCTTTCTGAAGACACAAAAATCTTGAGAAGAAAGTATCACGAAAAAGACGAATTCAATGTGGATCACTCCAGAGAATTCGACGAAATTAGCGGCAGACTGGAACGCAGCGCGAGCACGGGGTCCGTGTACGCAAATGAAGAAACAGATGCGACCCAGGCTCACGAGATCGCGCCGGTGCTGGGATCTGCGACGGGATTCGTGAAGCAGTTCCTGTCTGCAGCAAGCCTCCCTGCGGATGTAAACATGTACATACCCGAATTTGTGAAAACTTATGCCGCCGGAGGAGAGGCCAGCCGCGCAGACGCTTGCAGCCGCGAAAAGGTAATCAGTGTGGCGCTAGAAAACCTCGGAGGAAGACGGGTCGCAGTGCTTGGATATGAAAGCGGTTTTCAAGTGTGGAGACTTGGAGTGGACGGCGAGGCTGCGAAGGAACTGACATCAGTGCGCCACGGAGGTGTGCGTCTCTGCCATTGTCTGGCAGACCCGCCGCAGACCCGCGGCAGCACGAACAAATTCGATGGCGTTAGGCCGTTGCTCGCGCTCGTACCCACATCGAACCGGGATCGCAAGCACGAAGACGCCACAGACGTGGTTCGCATATTCTCCGTTGGGAACCAAAAAGTTGTACACAAATTGCCCATGAACGACCGCGTTATGGGCCTTCAATCAAGCACCTGTTTCTTCGCAGTTGCAACGCGAAAGCAGATTGTCATATTTAATGCATCCAACTTCGAAGAACACCACGTCATCAAGATGATTGCGCCACCGCCTGGTGTAGAGACTAGCTTCGCTCTGAGCCACCGCTGGATCGCCTACGTTGATACTCTTGCAGATTCAACATATGCTGATGATGTCCGCGTATGGAAGGATGGCCAGGCGTCTGGATCAACTTCAGGTTCAGCGCCCACATCATCCGCGCTTGGAATTCCAAGCCCACGCACCTCAGCAACTGAGTCAGGAATCAACTGGTCTTCTTCAGTGAAAGGCGCAGCAAAGGATCTGGCGAGCGGACTCTACTACCTTGGAGACCTCGGCTTACGCAAGCTGGACGAAAAGCGAAATGGAACGAATCCGGACAAAGTCGCTGAAGCCAACCAAATGCGCCAAGCCAAGAGTGAATTTGAGCTGGCCATGGCACGCTACGCCAGCGCAGGCGTCGTGGTGCGTGATTTACAAACCCAAACGGTGATAGCTTCATTCAAGTCGCACAATAGACCTGTTGGCCGCATGTGCTTTGACCCTACGGGATCACTGCTGGTGGTGTGTTCACTTGATGGCCAAGCTGTTCATGTACATAAAATACTTCCTCAACGGTCTAGCCTAGGGTCAAAACCCTCGCACCGTCTACTGTATCGATTGTCACGTGGTATTACCCGAGCGGTGATTCGGGACATCTCATTCAGTGAAGATCTTCGGTGGTTAGCTGTCACCTCTGCGCGAGGCACAACCCATATGTTTGCCATCTGCCCTGCGGGTGGCACCCCTTCTACGTTGACCCACCGCACCGTCAACCAGACCGCAGGAGGCTCCGCTTTTGCAGGCACATTTTTTTCGACCGGGCCATCATCATCGCTGCCATCTTCGGTGTCGTCTGGAAATGGCGAATCGAGAGTAGAAGGTTGGCGTATCAGAGAACGTTTTGCTTCTTTCTCAAGCTCTCTCACCAATGGCTCGCCACCTTCTATTCTACCCTCTCCTCTTTCAAGCTCACTGGGAAGCTCAACTAGTACGTTGATGTCCACCGTAAGTACAGCTACCAACGCAACTACCACTGTGTCCCCTGTATTCCCTGCTTTTACAGACTTATCTCGAGGATCTGCTTCCAATCCTACCCCCCACGCACCTATCAAGTTAGCAGCACTTGTTCGAATACGTCAAAATGTCAGTTCTCTCAGCACCTTGCTTTCAGAAAGTAGGGTTCAGGTTGAAAGTGAGAATGCAAGCCAAGACTCTTCTTCCGTTATCTCCGGCTCCACAGTCTCTGGACAAGATGAGATAGAAAGCCGGATTCCTGCTTGTGCTTGTGCCAGCTTTCATGGAAATTCGCTTTATCTGTTATCTGGTGCTGGCCTCCTTCAGCAATACAAACTCATTCCCCTTCCGAATGAAAAGGACCACCGAGGGTTGGAGCTGAAAGCAGTTGCGTCTAGCACATGGGATATCTGCCGTCGTGACCATTGGCGCACATTTACGAAGCCTAGTGCTTTAAAACTAAAATCAGCCTCTTTTTCCTCGTGGGGTGCATCATGGTCCCACGCTGCGTCATCTATGCAGGGTTCACAGCCAAATGAGGATGCTGAGAAACAAGCAGAGCGGCAGCGTTTACTGTGGTTATCTAATGTCGAAATTTACACACATGCGTCTCCCATCACCCATATCTGGGCTGCTCCGCAATTTCAATTTGCCACATATGACCAGGACGCTGCACTTTCTTCCAACGCGAAGCTTTTCATTGAACGCGCAAACAGCACCACAGTTCCTGTCAGAGGTGCTGGCCCTACTCCAACCTTTGCCTCTTCGTCAAAGAGGTCTCCATCAAAACGCCATCAAGATCAAACAGGGAAACCATCTAGTCCTACAGCCGACATGCATGTCCTGCGGAACGCCATTGACACACCGGCGGAATTCCAAGATCTTTACATTGCTGATGAGCAGGAGCTTGATGGCCACATCATGGTGTTTGATGATGACATGGGTGACGATATGCCTTTTGCTGTAGACCTCGACTCATCAACGGTGGGAGCTCAACCCAGTGAACCTATTGGCGATCTAACCGAGACAGTTGATCAAAGCGAGGTACAATTTGAAGAAGATGAAGATGGCTTTATGCTAGGATCATCGTTGTTTGAGGCGGAGCTGGCACGCCCAAAACAAGAATGATCTTGATCACGGTGTTTCTTTCTCTGTAGTAGATAGATTCGAATTATCATAATTTTGCCTTTTTTAAAAACAAGTAAATGCACTTTTACTTTTGATAACGCTCAACTATGCAACTCACTGGTCTCAATGCCTCTCCCGGAGGTAATGCCTTAAGTCTCTTCAATTGGGGCACTCAATGCGTAGACTGTAGTTCCACACAAGGTCGAATTGATGGCGTATAGAGATGCTCCATAAGGCTGAAGAAGAAGGCGAAACATTAAGAAGGACTGCATATAGATTGAATGTTGTGAACGACCTCCGAATGTGAAGCCTGACTGTAAGTCGACTCAAACTTTGTCGTACATCTATCGAATCGAACCAGCAAAGTTTGAAATTAATATTGATGCACAGTTTGCATTTTTTCTTAGCTGAAGAAAGCCAGAAGATGAAAGATAATGAAGTAATTTGCACTTAGGGGAAATATCTATTAATGGTTAAAAAATATATATTTCTATTTAGATTACAAGAGGGACTAACTTTAGTAATCACTATCCTCGTCATCGCTCGATAAAGATTCGCGTTGATCGCCAGCGTGATCCATTTCGTCGCCCATTACATCGTACGCAAGTGCTGCATGCTTCTTAGCTTCTGGTGAACCAGTTGAAGCGTGTTTTGCGGATTTATCATCTAGAGAAGGCGAGAATGATGAAGAAGGGTTGCCAATGTTGAAATGGCCAAGATTGCTGCCCAGCATTGGCACAGGTGGTCTGTGCTGCGCAAAAGTTGATGTTTCATCAATGCTTCCCCTCTGTCCCACATTATAGCGAGACTGAATGACATCCACTGACGGAGGTGGCGGAGCGCCTTGATTCCAGTTCATTGAAGCATCCTGATTTGTCTGAAATCCCGCATTAGATTCAACGAATGAGAGAGAAGTATCCTTGTTCCGGGAGGACGACTCGCGATGCTCTGCTTCTGGAAGAGGGCTCTCTGCCCAGGTAGCATTCGCAGGAAGAGGAAGAAAGGATCCTTGGAATAGAGATGCCTGGTCGTCATTTGGGCTGGCCTTTTCTAAAGTGTCGACAAGCTCTTCGACTATCTGGTCTAACCTCTTGAGGAGCAGCTGACGAGTCTCCTCTGAGTACCATCCAGCACGAGGTTTGTATTGAGATGCCACATGTGTGCGCGCAATATCCCGAAATTCCTCGTCAGGTACGTCCCCAATTAAAATTGTTGGATAGGTTTTCGGGCGAGATCCCAGCCATTCAAGGTTTCGCAAGTTTAGCCGCTTAACTTGTACTAGCATTCGAGCAACCGTTTCTTTCGAGATCCTGAATCGCATGGGCTGATACTGGGAAAAATCGCGGTTCTGGCGCGGGTCAAATCCTCGGCGTAGAAATACGCTTCCTGCATAAGCCCCTCCTTTGGAAGACTGATAGACAAATCGCCAAGACGCCCGTGCAAGTTTGCTCACAGAACTATCCACCTTTACTGCAAGGGTTTCTCGTGTCCACACAGGTTTACGGTTCATAGCAGTGCGAACCTTTGTCATAAGAATTTGCAGAGATGCAGGTATACCAGTGGTTGGAGTGCTAACTTCCTTCGGCGGTGCAGCGTTGCTCGTGTCCAAATCTACGCTCATAACTTCAACAACAGTTTCTGTATTCACCACGCCTGCAGTGCTTCCAAGCGCGTCACTACCAAGATTCACCTTACCATTGGAGAAGTCAAGGCTCTGTGGAGGTTGAGATGTGGCAAACTGAGGAGGTGGAAGGTATAGCTTCCGGCGCACAGCAATAGCTTCAGAACGCGTATTAACTTGTGAAGAACGTGCGTTCTGTATAGCCCCCGATATATCACTTTCTAAGACCGATGTCAGACCTGGTATGGCGGGAAGTCTTACTTCTGTAAGTGCATCAGGTCGGTATGCAAAATCGCATAAAGTCGTAAATCCATGGCAATCTTGCACAACACCAAGTGCCTCCGCATTGGTGATTCTTTGGCTCTTCCGCTTCCGCCGAATCCGCAAAGCCACAGCAAGCCGTGGCAAAGCTGTTGACTCCATTACAGTTGTTGAACGTGGGCATTCTGGTTGCGTCCAGAGAGTTAGCTTTCGGGCAGCAGTATCGGAGGTGTCTGCCTGGTTTTCTTTCGACACTGTCAACGAGGGAACTCCCCCTGTCTCTGAGCTAGGAGGGGGGATCATTGCCCGATTGAGTGTTTGCTGACCACCAAGAAGACCCAATATTTTATTCTCAACAGTGTTGTCCTGAGATGATGTAGGCTCTTGCACATAAAACGGAAGCTGTCGCATTCGCACCGGGACATGCCGTGGGATAACATCGTCAGTAAGCAGTCACAGCAGCTAGGTTAGCCTTCTATCTCCTGGATTGGGGCTTTCACGATCAACATTAAAATCATGGCCAAATAACTCTTAAACTTTCTCTGAATGCCACCTCGTGTTTATGACGTACCTCTACTGCCAGAAGCCCATAGCGGGGTGCCTTCGCAGAGCCAACGTCTTGCGCAAGGCTCATGCCTGGCTGATTTTCCCCTCCCATGTCTGGAGAAAAAAAGGTAACCACTACTCGCTGTCTTGGGTGCGCGCAAGAGAATAGAAGTGTTTGACCTCACTTAGAGCTGTGCATGTGCCAAAGCTGACAACAACTTAGTTCTGTTTGATACCGCTAGAGAAGCCACGCAGAACAAAAGTCAGATAGTTTGCACGCGATATAGCTTCTTTATTTGTATATTGCCACGGTTTGGTGTTATTTAGCAATTTTATTTTTTTATTTTTTTATTTTTTTAATAATGGTGAACAGGAGGTGATTTAAGTGTCTAGTTCGTTTCGAAGAGGTATCTTTAAGACTCGCATACAGCTTGGTCTTTGTTTTATCTTGACTTTTGATTCAAGATGCTCTGCACCCTCCTTGTAAGTCGCAGAATATTCTGTATCCACTTTAAAGAAGAAAAAAACACCGACGGAAGCAGTAATATGTTCACTTGACTTGAAGAACAACATCAAGGAATCAAATACAATCTACAAGAGCTATCAAATGGGTATTTTAAAAAAATCAATTTCATTTCTGTAGAAAGTAGTGACACGAACATGCCCTAGATCCAAGTAACGAAAACAATTAGAACAAACAAATAACCCTCCATGGAAAAACCCTAAGCCTGGAAAAAATGTGTTAGGCTTCAATTCCGAGGGTATATATAACTTGGGTTGTGCTTAAATTTCATTTGAAGGAAGTCACCTGGCGGCCATCAAACCACCCTGGGACTTCTACAACAGAGTATAACAATGAATTGAAGCATAGTCGTTTTTTCTTGTGTTGAGTTGTTAATTCGACGGATCGAATGCATTATCTGGAGTTGATGGTGTCACTTTTGAAGTGGCCTTTGCTTTGGCTTTCTTTGCAATATTTTCCATAGAAGTAGTAGCACTGCTTTGAGCATTTGCATTAGTAGACTTTCCAGTCTTTACAGTTCGTACTTTCAAGACCTGGACAATATTTCTTGAAAGGTTTCGCTGAAGCTCCTCATAATTGCGGGATCTTTTAAGCTCTGCTTCGATCATACCAATGAGCTCTTCCGTAAGTTCATCGCGATAGAGATGGATGCTCTTTCGCATGTTAATGACAAGTCCAGAAAACCCAATGACTATAACCAAGACTGAGCATACCATACCAATATCAAACAACGCCTCGACCGTAGCCACACCAGACGCGTCATGAGTTTCGTTTGTAGCAATGTATTTAGCTGCAGTCATGCCAGTATAATGCATTGAGCAAACCGCAACTGCAATTACAACCGCACTTCCGAACCTAATCAACTCAGAGTTTGGTCTCCACTGAAGCAAACGAAAAACAATCCAGAACCCAGCCGAGGCTACTGTCACGGCAATTAAACAGGACATAACAAAGTTAACAACCTTCCACTCAATCTTGAATCCATTCTGATCGATGGCTCCCATGCCTGCAAAATGCATGATGCAAACACCTACACCAGCAATTACACCACCAGCAATTAAGCGTTGCGGTCTCTTGAATAGAGCAATGAATTTCACTCTTTTGCCAACCTTCATGAGCTTTTTCAATTCAATCATACTCTGAAGAGCAGACACAGCCTCTTCATTGCTAGCTCCAAAAAACACATCTGTCGACGCAACATAAGCTCCACAAAAAACAAGAAGTGACGCACAAAAGAAAGAAAATGCAGTCATGCCCACATTATAGTTCATAGGGACACTGCAGGCTTGCGGAAATGGCTTCACCACTTGAAGCGTTATATATGTCGAAGTCTGTCATGAGTGAGAATGCAAACATTCCTGTGAAGTGCATTGCCCAGATGCTAACTCCGCCAACAAGAAATCCAAATGCTAAGAGCATAACTGCTCGAGTTTTGTGCTTTTTTTCGGTGCGAAAGGCCTCCATGACATTAACTGCAGCCCAAGCTCCAATTATAGATGTGCATACACTAGCAACAAGGAATCTCGTATCAAACACTCCGTAAATTGTCTTGTCCACATCGGAGCCAAGCACCTCCCAGACCTCATCCGTGCTAAGGTCACACATAGTTGAAAGTGAATATAAGCTGTATTAATTAGCTAATCCGGTGCTCCAACAAGTGATAAAAAAGGTATGTCTCCTCAATAAAGCGCTCGATGCGAAGCCGGCGGGGTTGTTCGTCAGTCTCAAATGCCACGCAATTTTTCCACTCGATCAATGAAGAGGAACTAAATCTCTCTTAGCACGATAATCTCTCCGCCAAGGTAATTTCAGATTTATCGACCTGGTGCTAATAATAATTGTTTTTATAAGTTAATACTAAAGCTGAACAGCGATGCAGCAATAAAGTGTTTAGTGCTTATGTTTTCCTCAAACTTTGACCCGTTTTTATAGTTAGTTGTCTTTGTTTTCCTTCTACTTGTTCTCTGATTAAGTAGAAAATAAATGTGCTGCTTTCTACCTGATAGAGAACATTGCAACTGTCTCGAGTTAGCTAGTTCCCAGGGTCATTGCGACACCACAAGCTTCCATAAATGTAACTCGTCCTCAACTCTTAATGAATACCTGCCTTCGTTTCAAGTCAGGTTCAATAGGTCCGTTCAAAAGGGGTGTACTGTAGATGTTTGAAATCATTTAATTCGGAAGGACATTCATGTTTTTGAGTAAAGTAATTACAAATAACAAACAATAGCATATAATACCCCCCTTTCCACTAACGGATCTGCAACGATGCATATGGCCATGAAGCAACACATTGAGCTAGATGGGTTTGATTGACAGTCAACAATACCACTCAACCATCATTAGGCGATCACATTTTTTACCATCAACAGAATAAATATTGGACCGAAAGTCATTTTTCTGGGCTAAGTATAAGACAAAGATACACAGCTAGAATACTTAAAGTACCTTAACAAACTCTCTGCTGTATGGTGCAATTTACACCGAGCTCGGGCCCTTTCTAAGATAGCAAAAAACAATGGTTTTCATTAAACGTAATTATCCTTATAAATAAAAGGCCAAAATGCAAAGCTGTTATAAATAGAACATTAATTGATGAATGTCAAAAATCGATTAAGAAGAAAAAATCAACACTGTTTGCTCTTCTTTAGTATCTATGAGGCCCCCATACCTTAAAATACATGAAAAACAAGTTTAAATATAGCATTACAATCAATTTGTTGTCTTCATTCGTCCTTATATGAGTTGTTCGACGCATTGCGTCCCTAAATGGGTATTGTAGCTGCTACAATCATGCACACGCGCACCTTGCCATAGCAAAAGTAAATTTTACCGCTAAGCGATAATTAGTTATTCTTTTAATTGAAACGATCGAACCTGTGCACTTCCGTTGACAGATTCGTTGTAGTTTGACTCTTTGTTGTATCTTTCTACTGCTGTTCGAGATGCTATTGAATTGGTGTCCCCAAAAGCTCTTTTAACAAACTTTCTATGAAAATAGAAATCAATTGAATGAAATTGATACTCTAAACTCAAAACCTCGTTCACTTGATCCTAAGGCATATAGTACATTGATTCCTTCCTGTCAAAAAATTGAGAAACAAAAACTGTTATATCTGCGCAGGTGCAGTCCAAATACCAGTAATCTGATAAGTATTTGCGCTTTCTTTTTTTTTCAGATCTTAAAGTAGCTGAGTTTCCTTCCAAACATAGCTTCACCATGTTTCCATGTTTCCTACTGAACATAACATGTTTCTCGAGCTCTTTTCAGGACCACCTTTGGCCGTAGGTGAGGTGGTCGATTTCTGAATCGTTATTTCTTCCACCTTCAAAATATACATATACTAATAATATATAATTCTAGGTACTATAACTTTTTCAATCTACTCGAGTTTAGAAAAGTAATTGCACCACCCTAAAATAGGGAGATAGTGTGCTATAGTGTGCTGTAGAGACTACTACCTACCTAGTAGTTATGGACTAGGTAGAATTATTATTAGTAGTATTGTATTGTATTCTTCTTTATCTTGCTCCATGATGAAAAAAGGGCTGATTACATTCGTTCAATGCAAGCAAGCGTTTCCCTAATTATCCTATGCAAGCTTTCTCAATTCCTTCATTTATATTATCATTTATGCTATGATAAATAGCGTCACGTGCCCCAGCGTTGATAGTTTTTTGCTTTTAAAAACATTTTGGAGGTGAATTCACGCAGAAATACACTGGCTGGTGGGCTTCTTCACCGGACAAAAGTTGTTGCACCCCAAAGCCTAGTGAACGACTCAAAGAGAGAACCAACTCCTGGGAAATAAAGCCGCTTTTTAACATTGCTTCCTGTCATTCTTTTAGCTCACACATAGAGTTTGGTTCTCCACATGTGTTCTCTGTGGCCGGCCGGGTCTCGAGCGGAGATGATGGTGCGGGTATTTGCTGATGTGCTTTCATCATGCGAAGTTTGAGAGGGTGTTTTCCTTGCAGCTTGAAGCTAACCCCTACCTCTTCAGGTGTTGTAGTCTTACTCATCATAATTGACTGCCGAATGCAGAGCAACATCGTATACTACTTAATCCAAATTACTAGCTTTACCTTCCCTTTAAACGAGAGTGAGGGGCGTGACGACCTTGCGTTTTGCGAGTTTCTAAGCTTTGCAGCCAAAAGCTTTAGTTTTCTGATTCCAATTCTCGAATGTGACGTCGCGTCCAAAGATGGATTTTTCAATGGAAATCGAAGCTCGCCAGAACTAAGAAGCACTTCCCGGGACTCCAGCCTATTTGGAGCGGGGAACTTTAAGAGGTTTGTATCGTTATTAACCCTTCCTGATACGGATTCCTGCGCTCTTAAATGTGCTGTCCAGACTTGCTGTCTCCTGGATACAGTTTCTTCCATTACGACACCCATACATACATGCTTCCCTTCCCAAATTCCCTTGCATTATTCCCCAAAAGAAGGCAACATCTAAACACATTTATGTGCCGCCCGTTGTCATCGCCATGCGTGCGGCCGCGGCCAAGGGTTGTGGAGCTGGTGTACTTTGGGACGTCGAGTACAGTTGCGACGCAAGCATGACAGTGACAGCATAGGCAGCTGTGAGGTTCATTAATGCAGATGCTTGCTCGTGCCTGCGTGCGAGAATAATAATAGCACCAGATGGCATAATAATAAGGAGAGAGGTAGTACTACGGGTTCTAGGTAGGCCATACGCTCAGGGAATGTTTGAGATCTTCTCATTTGATCGTTTCATTCTGGCATCGTTGGAGTCTTGGAGAAACTCGCAGAGAGGTGCAGCTTCTCTTCCTAGTCTGTAGGAGCGTCTGTCGTTGGTGGGTCCTGGTACCCAACTTGTACCAGGTCTTCCGCGCAGCATGGCTTCTGCGGACGCTGCTTCCCCCTGCTGCGAAAAGCAGGCACCTCGCCAAACGAGACGTCCGCAAGGGTTTGCCATCCGTACAAAACCTGCGCTAGCCCCCGCGCTTTTGTGCCTGGCGATCCTAGGTGGTGTGTTTTGCTTGTTTGATTTAGATGGGTTCGGATATATTCTTTTGCTTCTGCGGGGCACCAAGCTTCATACCAAAATAGTAGGGTCAATTATTGGATCAAATCATGTCGTCTTGCATGATGCAGCTTCAATTCTAGGCGTTGCAGCCGCTGAACAAGAGACTTTTACTGCGGAGCAACAAACCTTGGGCTTTTTTAATCAGACAAACAGCATCAGAGAGAAGGATGGTTTTATACATGATCATCTGACCGAATCTCGCAGGGAGCTTGTTCATGAAATCCTAGGCGTGCTGAAGAGACCTGGTGATTCTGAGGTACAGCAGGCTGTGGAGTTCCTCGTTGCGTTTATGCCTGAAAGTGATTTGCTGATATTAAATGCAACCTACTTGGCAGAAAATGTTCGTCTTGCCATGCGAGCAAGAAAGATGTACGCAGACCGCTGGGGAGGCAAAATATCGTGGATCACATTTCTGAATGATGTCCTACCATATGCTTCTTTAGCAGAGCCTCGAGATTCCTGGCGTAATATATTTTTCAAGTACATGAGCCGGGTCGTCGATCATTGCGACACAGCCACTTGCGCCGCCTTGGCGCTAAACCAAAAGGGATGGTCAATTGTAAATCCAGCCATTGTTTTTCAAGCGGCGAAGCCAAATGAGCTGAATAGCTATTCTCCATTTCAAACGATGAGACGACATAATTCATCCTGTACCGGTCTTTCTATATTCCTTGTCGATGCTTTAAGAAGCGTGGGAATACCTGCTCGTGTTGCAGGGGTGCCACACTGGAATAAAGGTTCAGGAATATGCCCCTCTGGAGATGCTGATGCACAATGCGGGAACCACAACTGGGTTGAGGTATTTGCTGATGGCGCATGGCATTTCATTGACCAGCGTGGTGGAAGCCATAGCTTGGATCGGGGGTGGTTTTTTCCAGGAGACACAAATTTACAAACACCAAGTGTGCAAGCCCTAAATCATTCGATATACTCCACATCATGGGCTCCAACGTCTCATGTCCAAAATTTGGATACAGAAGGGGTATACAAGGCATTTCAAGCAGCTCTCTACTTCCCTATGGTTTGGGATTGGGACAATAAGCATATCCCTGCCTGGGAATCTGTTATGTTCTATCGTAGTATTCCTCATGATTCCTAATCAAAGTGTCAACCAAGATTTTGTATGAACAAGTACATCCATTTACGTATGATCAATTATTGACAGATTGATTTAAGAAGAAATATCGCCTGCCTTATGGCTCTAACATGTGCGAGAAGAATTTTCAAGTATTGAACATATTAACTATTCTCATCTACTTATTGTTTAGAAGAAAAAATAAACGAACCACATTTCAACTGATATATAATTTCCCGTGATCTGAGTTTTACATTAACTAGTGTCTATCAGAAAAAAGATCCCTGGGCAGCGTAAGCATGTTCACGCTTGCTTGCCTTTTTATACAATTAATAGAGCTTTCTTTGCTGCAGCTTGTGTAACAAGAACTGTAGGCATATGCAATGCCTCCCACTTACTTGCTCGATCGTGTTTTGCAAAACCTTCCCCAAGAGCTTTCGAAGATCCTGGACTACAGGCATTATCGAATGCTTCCTCACATGCCCCTGTCTGGTCAATAATAATCATGCCAAGCGCTCCTGCCTGTCGCACAAACTCTGCTTTATGTAGAAGTGGACAGTTGCCACGCTCTACTAGGACAATATAATCTGCCACGTCCCCTAAAAGAAGGCTGCACGCATCTCGAGGTTCTGCAAATCGAACAACTCCATATATATCAAATGCTCGTGGAGAGTATGCAGCTGCCCAAGCGGGTATTCCTCTATAAAGGTTTTGGGGCAAATCACCGAAATCATCAGCTTTGCTTCTAAAACTTGAATCACTGGGTTCCTCTAACCATGAATTAGCTTCAGCAAGATGCACTACTACAAGTTGAAGCGCATCAGAAATCGTCACATAAATATCGGACGCTTTTCGGCTTGCTGGTAGTCCATTTATAACATGTCTCTTCTCTGACTTGACAAATTTGTGAAATGCAAGTAAAATATTTTCCGATTTTGCCTCTTGCATAATCTCCGCAGGAATGCTCTGTAAGGAGTGCCCACGAAGCGATACTTGCTGTGACGGGGGGCTTGGCCATCCAAGACCAAGTACATTCTTTGCGCGAATTCGAAATTCATAGAGGACTTCCGGCTGAAGATTGCAAAGCTCAATGCGGGCTTCCTCGTATGGAGCAGATACACGATATATACTGTGCCAATCAGACTTCAGCGTACCATGCGCTACACTGCGATGATGTACAGTGCGTTTTTCTATAATTATCTCGCTAATATCATGTCCACCATCATCACTCGGCTCACCCCAATGAATAATGGTGCATGAAAGTGACGAATTGCTGGTGTCCAGCTTTGGGGCTAGTAGAGGCGCCAGCGGCGCTGATTCCCCAGTCGTGTCCAGCCTTTGCCAGGAAGACCATGCTCCTGGAATTCGTCGCTCTGCACTTAAAGATCGCGCACGAACCGCATAGCTTGTTGCAGAGGCAAGGCCAGCTATTTGCAAGGAAGTCCTTACCGTGGTATTGTGATGAGCTTTTACTAACAAACTCCCGAATGCTATAGGATTACAGATACGCCCTGCTATAATTGCATAAAGAGCAACATCAACATGGGCGGGGCGCCATTGCACTTCATACTCAGAAACTTGTTCCTCACGTAAAGTACTTAAGCTAACTGAGAGCCCGTGTCGCCCACTCTGATCAAGCTCCACCAAAGGCTGTGGAGGAATAATGAACCTTTTAAACATTGAAAGACGCAATTGACGTTGCCAATCTGGATATCCTCTTGATAAAGTATCATTGTTAGAAGAGGCTCCTTTGAGGCGAATCGTTGCAAAGCCCTCTGTATTGCGCCTACTTGAATAAGTGAACTGTAAAAGTTCGACCACCTCTTTACTATGATTGGATAAAGCTTGTATACGCACCAGCTCCTGCAATTCTTCATAGCTCATATTATCTATAAAACCAAATTCAATAGCTAAAGTTGAGCGTCTTGCTTTTCCACTCAGGGTACTCCGAGATGGGACGAAAAGTGTTGTACCTTCCAAAATTTCGTCTCGAAAACATGCTGTATCCACTTCTCGAAGTTTCGGATATTTTGCATAGTTTGGTTGTAATGGATTTGCAGAAAACTTAACCTTTCCAAATTCAAGCTTGGGATAAAGAAGCTGTATTGATGGCTTATGCGGGCAAATCACTACTTCAAGTTGTCCAGACGCTACATAAACCAGACGATGCATTCCAAGTCGTTGCCACGATGGAGAAAGGACTGAATTTCGCTCAAGCTTATGGATGTATCGTGGTGCCTCCGCCAAACTTTTTGGAATCCATGCTGGTCTTGCCAGGAGATTTAAGGTGTCGCAGTCTGGTTGAATCTTTGATTCGCTATCAAGCTTTGGTGCTCGCCGGTTTCCACGTCTAAAGTTCTTCAATTGCTGGAGCTCGCAGTCAAGTAAGTTTTTCGGAACCTCTACTTTGTCGTCATTCTCGATAACTACGGTTCGTTTTTCTGCTACAAAGTGAAGATACCAGTCCGCGATTGTCCATTCATTACTTTGGATATGAATTAGTGCAAATGCAGATTCTGCACCTGGGGCAGGAAGCAATGGTTGTTCAGTAATACTTTTTTCTCCCTCGCAGCTTGCTATATACCAAGCTGCTTCAATTAAGTGAAACTTTTCTCGACATGGCCAATCATCTTCTTGCAAAGCAGAAAGATTTCGAAGGTTTGTTTGTGCAACGCGCCAGCAGTCATCATCATCAACACTTGGCTCAAAGAGCTTATCCTCTGCAACTACGGGGCCTTGAAGAAACTGATTGGAAGAAATTCCGCCTGGATGTATTTCAAACACTTCTGCCAAGCCCAAACTTGCTGACTTTGCGTCCACTCTCAAAACTGGTATGCTTTGCACAACTACGAAAGCACATAGGAGTTTCTGCAGAACTGCCCAAGTTTCTTCTGAACTTAACTTTATACGCATGGGGCTGGGCAACATCCTTCAATCCAGCGATGTGACAGAATTTTAGCTTTCCCGTTGCCCAACACAACAGCGAGCTTTGAAGTTTTGCCCACTATAAATAGACCTTCATCTGCATCCGACTACTTTCAAAGTTCAATTTCCATTATTTAAATGTGGCCGTTTATTTACGGAAATCCGATAATAATTTTCGGAAATCCGATACCCTGGTCATTGCTTGAGAGCACGTGTCCCAGGTGCTAGTTTTGTTAGCTGCTTCTGCGACGTATTTTGCGTATGGTGATATCAAAGAACTTTTGGGGCTCGCAGGCTTGTGCAAAGCTTTACCAAGCAAGCATTGTCGCACTTTTTTGTCATACTTCAGAAGCCGTGATATTATATTGCACAAGTAACAGGAAAACTCGCAAAATAGAGATTGTGTTTAAGGGCCGAAACTGGTTACTTCTTTTCTGTAAAGCTTTTACTTTCAGAATCAGAAAGAACGTTTATGAGGAGGCTATGGCTACGCAGGCTACGCTAGCAGCACTTCGTAAACGGAGCTCTGCTGCTGCTACTCGAGGAGTCCGTCGTGCAGGACTACACCTTGTGCGACCTAACTGGTATCCATTTGATGAGGAGCACTTGGTAGCTGCGAAACTTGAAAAATTAAGGAAAGACGCACATCTGACCGACCTCGAACTTGTCAGTGTCCGTATTCAAGCCGTCTTTCGAGGCTTCCGTGCTCGAAAGTATGCTTCGAGAGTCTTTCATCGAAAGGTTCTTGTAAGTAAAGCGGCCTTCATTAAAGTTTCTACAGAACTGAAACGATATCATCTTGGGTGGAGATATCTTTCAGTGCATATGGTCCTTTATACACTTGCAATATTGCTCGCTTATTTTCAGTTCGCTGCGTTCATTCCATCAGCATATAGCCAAGAATATGCATTGCTCAATTCCTTAGACCGAGTTGGCCAGTCTGCGGGTTTCACGTACGATGAGGTATCCTCTGTTTCAGGAGCGGTAGACTTTATCAAATACATGGCTCGTGAGTTAAACAACCCTGACCCATACTACATGGATGAGCGGAATGTGAGTGACCTGTGTATTTTCGAATCTTGCCCTTCCAACCTTTCCGAGGCTATTGAAGAATGCACAGCAATTACAAAGTATAGCGGCTTCCTTGATCAATATAACCGGCAGCAGATCGGGCTTGTAGTGATGCAAAATCGTCGGAAACTTGTTCCATGTAAAGCTGCTATGCGGGACATTTATCAAGAGCTTGATATAAATCACGATGATAACTCCACCAGTATGTGCGCCTCGGAGCACTCTACAAGTAGCACTTATCAGAGTCAATATGCATCCTGGTATCCGGAGATCCTCACAAACTTTTCGTTGTTCAAGGTGAATCCATTTCAGTTTGACTCAAACCTTGATTCATTTCTTGTTGCTTTTGATCTTGGGCTCTTAAATATAGAAGAAGGATTTATGGAATGCGCATTAACTTACCTTTTTGATACTGTTCACTGGGTAGACCAAATGACCTCCGATTTATGTGCTGTGATGGTAGTTCAAAACTTAAACGGTGAAGGGCGGTACGGATATATGAACCTGTGCTTTGAAACAGATATTGGAGGTTTGGTTACATCTAAGGTTATTGTGCATTCAGCTCAGCCTTCGAGCACTTCTGTTCGTGTTGGTGCAATTTTTCTTGCAAGTATATATGCTCTCTTCGTTATCGTGAGTGCTGTGTTCGCATTCATTAAGATATTACGGAAAGTTCAGTGCAAAGTTGGCCGCTGGAAAACAAAACGCACACGTGCACCATGCTGGCTGTCCATTCTTTTTGACCTTAGTTTGTCTTTTCTTCATGGTGTGGTAATTGTGCGTTTTTTCCAGTATGAAACGGCAAGTGATTTTACACCTTTTATCGGAGCAGATATGGAAGACATATTGATTGGCGTCAATAAAATTGTATCTTTCATTCAGGGCGTGACATTTACCCGAAATATATACGCCGTCCTTCTCATCTTCATGGTCATTCGTACGATTCAGCATCTTGACTTTCACCCTGACACGGGTATTATCTCTCGAACACTTGGTAGAGCTTCTTCGGATATTTATTCCTTCGTGTTTGTGTTTTTGGTACTTGTTCTTTCGTATGCATATGTAGGCCTTCTCATGTACAGTCCCTATGGCTCAGCCTTCTCATCGTTTTACGAATCTGTCAAAACTCTTCTCTTTGTATCAATGGGTGAATTTGATGACGCAATGGAAATTATTTTCTCGACGACCATACAAATAGATAGTGGCGTGGCGCAAGTTTACTTTTGGACGTATGTCTTCTTTACAACACTGGTTCTTTTCAATATTCTACTGAGTATTGTTGTAGAAAGCTTTGTCACTTTTCAAGAGCACTGCAGAGCATCCCCCACGATCACCTTTCGTCAGAGCTTACTTTTAGCTCTGGATATATTAAGATATGACATGGTGTACTTTTACTGGCCTCAGTTTAAACTTTGCATTCACAGTATTCGCAAAGACAAAGGAAAGCAACAAACAATATCCAAACCTGAAGCTGTATCTGCTTTGACGACTGCACATGCAGCTGCCGTTGGTACAGCCGGAACCACATCTACAGGAGTAAACCCAGTAATAACGACAGGAAGGGTTAATTTCTCTTCTCCTTCCGCCTCTTCCTCTTTGGGATACCTAGAGGCGGTTTCTATGAATCTTGACACTAGTCTTGGAAATGACCAATCGCCATCAACCACAAGTACGGAGGAAGAGGTGAACCTTCATCTACCTGATTTATCTTCGACAAATAAGGCCTCGTCAAACAAAACAAAACCGCTCGTAGGTAGTACTCGGTTTTCTTCTAATGCTGAGGATGATAAATCGCGCATAGGCTCCTCTGAGGTGTCTCATACCCGCGATGCAACCATGTTATTTAATAGTGGCACCAACATGTTTGATATTCTTCAAACTCCTCATCGCTATCTCGATCGTCTCGCATTTCTTAGATATCACTTGGCCGGTTCTGTCCCGACGTTTGCACTACGCCAAGAGCTAGAACAAGTTTTTTCTTCCAGAATGTCAGAACGTCTACTATGGCTTCTTCGAGCTCGCACTGAGGAGTTGCGCCCATCGCAAGCTAGGGAGGAAGTCGATATGTTTTTCACAGAAAATGCAAGCCAAATTTACATAATTGACCAGTTAAAACGTGTCGGGAATCGTCTAGATGAAATTACAGAGCTGCAGAAGCGCAATTCGTTTGCTGGCGCCACAACAGTTCGTTCCAACGAGGACCAGATCCATCCGACAAATGACACACAACTTCGCTCAAGGCAAAGTATTTAGGTTTTGTTTATTCATTTGAAATTGTTGAAATGTGTTTCTTTCCTTTTATTTTATGATACATGCTGCAATCTAGGCTAAAAATGCACTAATAGTTATAGGTACAAGAGAATTTAGCGCGTAAACAAAATTAACAAAGAATCAAAATTATATTTATCAAAGACGCTAAAGCTTACCTCATTTAGCATTTAGTTCTCAAGAAGGCGCGCCCGAAGCCTCGAGTTTTCTTCCGTGGCTTGCTGATAGCGGTATTTTAGATCCTCAATCTCTTCGAAGAAGTCCATGTCAAATGCATTTAGCTCGTTCTTAAGACGCCGGTTCTCTTCACGTAAATCGTCCAGCTCGGCGTGGACTTCATGGCCAGCAGCCCCTAATGAAATACCACTTGGTAGATCTGTGGCTGCAGTTACCTCCATGCGTAAAGCTTCAATGACACGAGTTTGCTCTCTTACTTTGCGACGAAGATCGTCCACCTCGTAATCTCTACCATTACCTGAGTGGGGCTGACGACCAGTCAACCTGTCACTAGCTTGTTGCAACTCGTCAGCAAGTTTTTCATTTTCGGTACGCAGGGAAGTCGCCTGTGCTCGCTCTTTATCTACATCGGCCTCCAGTGACCTTACTTGTCGCCGGAGATTCCTTACAGCGTCTTGCAGTCGAATCGCTTTAGCTGAAGCATCATTGTATTTGCTTGAATTTTGCTGCAAGCTTTCTTTTTGTGCGATGAGTTCTTGGTTCTCTTGCTTTAACGATTTGACTTGCTTTTGCAAATCTGTATATCTAGCGTTACTTGTGGAACTCCGCTTGAGACGTTCATTCTCTGCTTGAAGTTTGCTCACCACCTTCTTCATAGATTCAACCACATTTTCAAGATCTCGTTCTCGCTTGAAGCGCTCACCCGGGGCTCGCGGGGCGCTATGTGCAGGTGAAGAGGAACCTTGCTTCATTTCATCATCGCGACGGACCTTTTCATAGCGGCTGGAAAGCTGCTCCATCTCAAAACGCAACTCTAGAATTGTGTTGTCACGATCTAATAATTCATTCTCAAGTTCTCGCGCATCTCTGCGGGACTGATTCAACTGCTGCCTCAATTCATCTTCACGTGAGTATTGATCTTCGGCAATTTGAAGAGAGTCAGCATTGCCGGTGCGATGTCTCTTTCGGAATTGAAGAGACTCTAGTTCATCTTCAGCCTCACGCAAACGGACGCGGGTTGCCCGCAAATCCGAATTGAGTTTAGCAATCTCAGAAGGATGCTCAATTTCTGTAAGACGTCGCAACTCAGTGATTTGATCATTCTTCTCTTCAATCTCTTGCAAAGCTTCGTCGAGGTTCCGGCGGAGGTCACGAACTTGTTCTTGCTCCTTGACGGTCCGTGATGCCCCGTTTGCTGTTGCCCCCCAAGCAGACGACGGGGCGCGAAGAGATCTAGCTTGCTGGCTTACCTTCTCGACCAGCTGCTTTGCTTGTTGCGTTTGAGCTCGCGATGCTTCAAGCTCACGAGTCCGCTCTTCCAATCGCCGTGTTAGAAGAGCAACCTTCTTTTCTAGTTTCTTATCTGCTTCCCACCTCGATGTGGAATCTTGATTTGCATTAGCATTATGAGAGGTTGCGGACAGAACATGATTTGAATTGTAACCAGAGGACTTTGCAGCCGAACGAAGTGCAGCGTTTTGAGCTTCAAGTACCTTGACACGCTTCTCCAGCCGCTCGATCTCTTGAGATGATGCAGCTGTATCACTGTGATCATTTCTTTGAGTATTGTCAGGTGCCTTGGACTCGCCACCCCCTCTTGTTTGCAAAGCTTGCAAATTCTGCAGATTTTCGCGCAAACGTCGGTTTTCTCGGCGCAACTCGTCAATTTTACGCTGTAATTTCCCCACGTCAGCACCCGACCGAGATTGCTCTTCGCCACGCAGTTCGGCCTCATCTGCTTGTTCTTGGAGTTCTTGGCGAAGTTTACTATTTTCCGTGCGAAACTTTTCTTCCCGGCGTTTTGTGTTGTCAAGATCCTGCTGGGTTTGCTCGACCCGCTCACGGAGCGCCTCAAGCTGATCTCGTACATTAGCTGTCACTGCTTGATTCTCATCATCTTTGCTGGGCTTTCGAACGGTTGAGCTTAGCGCATTCATGGCACGGTCACGTTTGATAAGCTCTTGTTCATGCTCTTCTTCAGCCTTAACGAACTCAGTTTTCAAAGCAAGTACAGCAGAACGAAGGCCGGCTAAGGTCTTTTCCTTCGCAGCTAACTGCCCGCGAAGTTGCTTAAGAAGCTCTTTGGCACCATGGGCTTCATTTTGTTCTGCCATTCGTCGCACCTTTTCGCGAAGAGTTTCGGCAATTTCAGCACTTTGTCCTGCGCGATCCTCGGCTTTGCCACGTAGAATTTGCAACTCCTCTACCATTCGCTCAAGCTCTAGAATGCGGCGGTCCTTCCTTTCAAGAATGATGTCTGCCTCTTCGAGTCGATCAACAAGCTCACGGTTATATGCTGCATCAGCATACTCCGCCCCGCCTTCATCTCCTTGGCCTGGAATAGCTCCACGAGAGATATCTTCGTACGCAGTACGCAGATTATTGATTGCATCGCGATTATCTTCATACAGTTTCTCCGTGAGGCGTTCAATCTCGGCCTGGTCTCGCTCTCGTTCAGCAAGTACAGCCTTACGTTCCATCTCAAGCTTCTGCTTGAGAGCCTCGATGGTTTGGTTTTTGCGAGCAATTATATCCTTGAAGGACGCGACAGACTGCTGTGCGGCGACCTGTAATTTTCGCGCATCAGCCTGGTAGAGATTTGCAGCTCGATTCTTGACGTGCTGTCGACCTGTCGCGCTAGCGTATTCAAGTTCTTCGCCTTGATTCGCTTCATCATCCTCGTCAAGATTGAGATCTTCCGGATCATCAGGAAGCCCTTCAGCACGAAGTCGCTTTCGCAGTAGACGAACTTGGTTGGCTTTATGTTGAAGTTGACGCTGAAAGCGCTCCTCTCGGTCTTCTGCTTCGCGAAGTTGGCGATCAAGTTCAGCTAGTGTAGCCGAAGAGGTGTGAGATACATCATGCGATGGAATGTTCTTTTCAATTTGTAACATTGAAGAACGAACCTCTTCCTCGCCGAGTTCTCTGACGAGGTGATCTGAAGAATCGATCACAGAACTACCCTTTGGCATCGGGAAGCCAAGGGCGCTTCGTGGATGTGAATCAGAAAATCTCTGCAACCGACGTTCGTCTTCATATCTACGTAGAGTGTTTTCCATGTTGGCGATACCTTCCTCTAGGCGCAACATATGCTCCTCGTCCCTAGAACGAAGCTTCTCCAAATGCGTCTTCTCCTCTTTAAGAAGTTGCATCTCTCGGCTTTGACGCATTGAATCTAGCTTAGCTGCTTTGAGGTCCTCATTCAGCTGCAAAAGACGTTGCGCAAGGTTTCTATGTTCGCTTTTTATTGAGCCATCCTTGCTATTTTCATCAGGAGTACTGAGCACACGGTGTTTGAGATCTTCCATAGCAGAGGCCATGGTCTCAAGTTCAATTCGTTTGGCTTCAATTTCAGACTCTAAGTGTCTTCGTGATGTCTCTGAGCGGCGCAGAGCTTCTTCTGAATGCTCTGCAGATTCTCCCAGGCGGGCAATCATCTCTGATAGTTGCTCCATATTTGCCATTGACGTTGACGGTGAAGTCATCGTAACAAGTGCCAAAGATGCTGTATTTGTTGCATTTGACGGATTGGGTGGAGGCGAAGCGCCCAAATGTTCTAAAGCGCTTTCGAGAGCAAGAATTCGGCTACGGACCTCCTCACGAGTTTGCTGAAGGACACGGTCCTTTTCGTCAATCTGTGCTTCTTGCTTGCGAAGGCGAATTTCATATCGCCTCACTGTTGCTTGAGCCTTTTCAAACTTTCTCACAAAAAGTTGATAACTAACCTTGGTTGTGGTCAGCTCATGCTGCAGCTTCCCGATTATAGCATCATCATCCGAGCGTGCATTAACCTCGCGTAGCTGCTCTCGAAGAGTGTCAGTCTCTTGCACTCGAGCATTTTGAAGCGCTTCAAACGCTTGCACTTGTGTGGTTGCAATATCGGCTAACTCGCGATGCCTTTCTGCCTCACGCGAGATGGCTTTGTACATATTTTCAAGGTCTTTAATTCTCTCATCTAAGACCTTGCGCTCTTCGCTCGTTGCTCCTCCCTGGAACCTGGACTGAAGCTCAGATAGTTCTTGCTCAATCTTTTTAATCACCTCACGTGCAGCCTCGAGAGACTCTTCGGCTCGATCTGCCCGCTCAGTTTCGCTTTCAAGCTCCTTAGCTAAGTCTGTAGCTCTTTTATCAAGAATGTCTGCTTTTTTCACTGTTGACGCCAGCACAATTTCTTTCTCAACTGCATCACCCTTAAACTTAGCAACCTGTTGAATCAAATCGTTCTGCTCGCTTGGTGCTTCTTCTTCTCTTAGGCGTCGCTGTAGCCACTCGTACTGCTCCTTCGAAGCTAAGTTCTCTTTTCGAATCCTTGTTGCTTCAGTACGGGCGAGCTCAAGGTCTGACTCCAGAGCGTTGACTCGTCTCCTCAACGCCTGGGCTCCACTGGTCTTGCCACGAAGTTGTGCTTCGCGAGCCAGCAAGTCTCGATACTTATGGTTTACTTGGGCGAGTTTGCGCACAACTTGTTCGTGAGAGTCTCTCGGGACGAGTCTGTCCATGGAGCGCTGCATCGCATCTAGCTGAGCTTGAGCGCCAGCCTTCCACTCTTCTAAGTAGAGAACCCTCTCGCGAAGTGCAGTTTCCGCCTGGATCATTTCGTGCTGAAGAATTTCCTTTTCTTGGCGAACGAGACGTTCTTCCTCTACAATAAGGTTATAGCGTCGCGCTAGAACAACTTCATTGACCTCAAGGATAGCTACCTTGCGCGTGAGGTCTTTGGCATGTGTTCGTGCATCATGATCATCTCCATCTAGAACCGCACAAAGTGTATCAAGTCTGCGTGCTTTCACACGGAGGGCATCTCTTTCGCCACGAGCTTCATCTGCCTCCTTACGCAAATTATCCGTTTGCATTTTCCAGTTTTCGCGAGCTTCAACATATTCACGATAAAGAATTGCCATCTGGGAAGCATGAGTTTCGATTTTCCTGGCATAGTCTTGCAAGGATGACTCTAGCTGCACAGTTTCCCGTTCTTTCTGCAGAAGGCGTTCCATACAGGCAGTGAGTCGGTTGTTTGCAAGAATCATGGGTTCAGTCCACTCTTCCGGTGGTAAACGATACTGTGTGATGTGCTGCTCTGCGAATTGCTGGCCAACCATAGTTGAGGGCATTTCAAGCTCAGAGCGTTCGTAGAATGGTGAAGAAGAACGAGCCTGTGAGTAGCCTCCGTGGCCTCCTCCTCGAGTAGCTCTCGGCGAGGGTGAAATCAACATATCTGGCCCAGCCTGCTGAATTCTCTCAAGGAGTAACTCAGCTTCTTGAAGACGATGTGTAAGTTGCTCGTTCATCGCAGATTGCCGCTCGAGCTCGTTGCGCATGGACTCGACCTGATCGCGATCGAGTTTGGTTTGCCCACTAGAGCCTGCTTCGAGCTTCGACTGAAGCATTTGCATCAGCTTTTCGTAGCCGGGGTCGATGTGAGGAGACCGCATGGGCATGTGGCTTGGTGATCCTTGGCCATCGCGACGCCGTCCAAGTGATTCAATGCTGAGCTGTTGCGAGCTCATAAAATTTGAAATGGTTCTTTGAATGTCAAGTTTCATTTCAGCCATCATAGCTTGCTGATCTCGAGCAAGCTTCTCAAGCTGCTCCTGGTTGCTAAAGCCTCCGGAAATGCCGTGACGCTTGTCATGACCAAAAGTCGAGGAGCCAACAGAAGAGGAATTCGGATCACTGAGGTCGCGGTATTGCGAAACTGCATTCTCATGAATAGGATCAGACGCCTCAGGGAATGTGACGGGAAAGTTATTCTCAACACGCAGCTCAGCTGCTGCAAGATCACGCTCTGTCTCTCGAAGGCGTTGCTTAAGATCTCTAATCTCCTCCCTGAGCTGCAGCGATTTATCATTGAGTGGAAGTTCCACACGGCCCTCGCGTAGATTATCCACAAATTGGTTCACCTGCGTAATCTGCTCCGCTGTAAGACCAAATAGTTTCATGCCCTTCTCTCCCATGTTGAGTGCATTAACTCTTAGCGAGTCGAGCAGCCTGACTCTCTCGTCTTCAAGTGCTTCATTCTGACTCTCTAGCTCTCGGATAAGCGCTTGCAGCCTCTCGGTTTGGCCCCGCATACCTTCCTCCAGCTCCAAGTCATCATACTGGAAGCTCTCAGGCACACCAGCCTTCTTCTTTAGCCTTCGGCATGTTTCATAGAGCTTCTCATGTGCCGCAATTCTTTCTGACAAGGCTTGATTCAGTCTCCTTATCTCCTTGTCCCTCCTTTTAATGTCTCCCTTTAGTTTCTTTTGCTTCACCACTGCCTCCGTGAGCCCATGTCCCCTCTCATACTCAGCCAGTGTGAACTCTCTGTCTTGAAGCTCTTCTTCGACAGCTGCCTTCTCTTCGTCCAGCTCACGGTATCGTGCCCTCTCCTCTTCCAAGATCTGATCGCGGTGCACTAAGACCTGTTTCAGGCGCTCGATCTCTGCCTTTTCCTTCTCGAGAGCGATATCAATAAATTTCCCTTGGTCTGCCCGAAGTGCGTCGTTGTCTCGTGCCAGCTCTCGCATGTCATCCTTTGCCGCTTCTAGCTCCTCTCTTGTTTTTGCAAGTTCCTTTGCAACAGAAGCTGCTTTTTCTTCTGATGCGACGAGTTCCTGCTCAATCTCCCTCAAACCTGACTCCACGAGGAGGGCATCACAACGCTTCTGCAGATCTTTTTGTGCTGCTCTTTCTGCCTCAAGGTCTGCCTGCACTGAGCGTACTTTTGCTTTCCATTTATCCACCTTGGCCTTAACACGTTCTTCAACCTCAACCTCCATCTCTGCTGCTGCTGATACCTCTTCCTGTGCTGCTGCCAGAGCCGCATCACGTTCTGCCAAGAGTCGTTTCAATTCCTCTACCTCACTCTCGGTGTCCTGGAGTTCTTGCCTTGATGCTTCGAGGTTAGCATTCTGGGCCTTAAGCTCCTCCTCCTTCTCTGTGACAGCCTGGTATAGCGTCTTTATATCTGCCTCGTGTCTCGCGAGCTCATTACGGAGGTCCGTGTTCTCCGTTAGCGTCTTCACGAGGGTTTTGTTGAGTGACTTCTTGTGTTCTCCGAGGCGGCCTTCATGTTCTACAGCCTGTTCTGATCTTTGTCGCATCGCATGTAGATTTTCTTCTGCAGTCTCAAGTCTTTCCTGTGTCTTTTGTAGTTCCGCCTCGAGCCTCAGCTTGTCCATCTTGAGCGCCTTCGTTTGCAGGTCAAGCTCTCGCGCCCTTGCTTCTTGGCTCTTGCCCGCATCCATCGACCGTTCCCGTTCATCTTCCGCCCTTGCCAGCTGAGCTCTCAGCTCCAGAACTTCTTCGCGCAGTTCAAGTTCTCCTCCGAGCCCTCCATCGCGCAGCTCTGCCTCCAGCTGCAAGTTCCTCGCCAGCGCCTCCGCGAGCTCGTCACTCAGCTGCTCCAGCTGCTCCGCAAGCTCTGCTTGAGTTGCCATTGTGCCTCTACCAGCAGCTGCTCCAGCCGCCAGCCCGACGGGCACGAATGATTCTTCGTCGCGAAGAGACTTCGCGACAGAAGCACGACGCCGCCTCTGCGAGCGCCGCTTCGAGTTTGAGCAACGAATTCAAACCTCTCTTTTTTTTTTCAAACTCGAGGAAATTCAAATTCGAATTCATCCCGTTTAGTACCAGACGGGGCCTACTTACCGAAAACTTACCAGCAAGCTAGAGCGGTAGAACTAAGGGACCCCTCATTTATTAATTTGCAGTAGCTAAGTGCTATTGCCATCCCAGCCGATCAGTAGATAGTTGAAAAAGCGGTTATAACCGGTATAGTATGCATGTAGTAGTGCTTATAATGTTAGGGTTGTTGCATAGGTAGGTAGGTAGGTTGACGAAAGTGCAGTACGAACAGATATTAGAAAGATAGGAATTGAGGAGGAAATTACTTTTTCACGGAGGAGGATTCGATACTAATGATTCCTGTGCGGATTCTCGTACTCTCAAAGTTGGTAATGATAGGTGGCTTTGGGTTGAACATGTAATCCTCTAGGTTCATCAAGGTGATCCGTAAAGGTGAGGAGCACGTTGCGGAATTATGTGCTTTGTTTTATTTGTACTTTAGATAGCAGGATGAAGGAAAATTTGGCGACGTTTGGAGAGTTGTAATGTAAATTACAGCTTTTACATCCTACCATATGCCCAAGACCCAGAATAAAGTTGACCCAAAATTGTATATTAACAGGGATACCTAAAACAAGATTATATTTATTTATTACAATAGGTTCAGATGATATTTTATATTTGTTCGATTTGAAGCAGAATTTAAAAGGTATACAAGCAAACAAACAAGAGAACTTGAATGCATACATCAATGATATGATCAGTAGCATCTAACAGTTCTGTTGAGCATCCAAGCTTTCCTCGATGGCAAGGTCTAGTGAGAATTCACATGAGGAAGTTAAGCATATGCCATAATATGTATTTTTTGAACGAGTAATCTTCTTAAATAAACGAACCTAAAGCGTAATTGCTGCTTTGTTTGGTTATTGCCATAAGCAATTGCTGAAAATTAGGTCCCAAAGCCTGAAAACCTGTGCTTGCAACTGGTCTATTTCCTCTGATTAATTTCGGGCAGAAAATACGAAACAGGCAACAACATCTTCAATCCCATTTCCACCAGAGTCCTTTGCTAGGATTTGGTAAAATCAAGCTAACCCAAACCTGGGAGCGTCTAACTTTCTATCTCTGGGCTGGGCACGCCATAGTGGTCGCCCCTAAGGGCGGCCGCCTTCTTCAGGCTAGCCTATCATGCCTAGTAATACCCATAGTGAGCCTTTAGGGACAGGTTTATTGTGTATGTGGTAATGGATTTAGACAAGAAACCAATTGCGGCTTTTGCGTCGCGTGCGCGCAGAAACATGCTCTTATTTGGTGCCAGTGCCAAAAGAGAACGAGTCGCTGCTCGTGTACAAACAGTAGTCCATTTCTCCGCTTTTGGTCCCAAGAGGGTGGCTGCCTTTCTCAGTATGGGCTCCTTAGGGACATTGGTCAGGGTTTTGGGGACCAACACTGGCGAATTGGGCGAAAGTTAGGGCCCGTGCAAATTGCAAACCAGCAGACAAAGTCAGACTGATCATTTCATCCAAGGCACTGAAGGCTCGAAATTAAAGCACCTTCAATCAACTCCTCAAATCTCACTTGTCTATGAATTATGAGGATGAATTTATCATTGCATTCCATTATTGTTCTCATTTTTAAATATATATTTTTTTTAATGAGGTAAAAATTAATCGATGGGAGACGATCTGAGCTGGCAAATTATGCGCATATCTGGAAAAGGAAATAGGCGGCGACTTGAAGCTTCATTGTACCGGTCATGGCTTTCCCCAGCCTACTATGTATTTGGTATGGAATCATGTGGAGTACATGGGTGCTGGGGATCTTATCATGATCGACCAAAGGCGGTCGTATCGCAGCCTGGGTTGAAAAGAGGCTAGGTACACATGGCAGGGAAGACATTGCCTTGATATAAAGGGAGCTTTCATTTGCTTCTGTATGGTTTGAGGAACCCTGCCTTCCCTCAACCTGGATAATCTATTGACGTTAATCTTTGCAAAGAACCAGATATGCTATGGGTTCTTTATACAAGCCAGTTTGGGAGGGATCGACTTTGACGCCTGCTCCCAAACCTCAAGCTTATAGAAGACCATAATGAATGTCTATGCTGGCCCAATTGGTCTCAGGGACTAATCCTATACGTGAAAGAATGATGAAACCTTTTAGGAGCTCTACGTTGCCCGTTCGGCATTTTGGAGCAAACCCAGAACTCAACTCTCTCCAGAATACTTAAAGTGACAGCTGAAAATCAATCTACGTAGACGTAGACGTGATATCTTCATACTTTGATAGACAAAGTCAGAGTCTAGAAAAGAAACGAAGGTAGAGCACTATAAAGATGCCTCCTCCAGCAGGTTTTCTGGCTGATATCCAGAAAGGTAAGAAGCTCAAGCAAGTAAATCAAGCCGATATTAACGATAGAAGCCAAGCTCAAGGAGGTACTATCACAAGCGAGAGCAACGCAGCCAACAAAGGTTTCACAACACCACGTGCAACGCCAGCTGCCCCAGCAGGGTCTTTTCTGGCAGAGTTACAGAAAAGACAAGGGAACTCAACCGAGAGCTGTCCAGCATCTGCATCGTCGGTGCTCCCGGTTGCGAACCAAGCACCTCCTCCCATTCCTCTGCGTAGCAGCTCCCCATCCCAAGTGCTACCTCAAATCAGTACGGCTCACACTAGCTCGCCGAAAACATCTAACTCGACTAGCGAACATCCAAATTCACTTAGATCAGGTGCGTCGAGCCCATCTCAAGCTCGCATGCGCCATCTGCGAAAACAGCTTGCTGATCGTCATCCAACTTTGCAACCAATGAGTTCTCCCCCAGCACCTATAAGCACTTCGAAAAAAGATGATATCTGGGTAATCGAAGCTGACCACCCAGAGGTTCAATGCGTTCGTGTTGCTGTCCGAGCTATTCACAAGCATCCCGACTTCCACAGAACTTCAGGTCTATTCGTCGAGAATCATCCGAAAGAGGATGCTGCAGCCCTACTAAAACGGGTGCTCAAAGATGCTAAGAAGGAATCCAAAGTAAAGGATCACCTTGCTAACGCCCATATCTTAACCCTAGCTCAGATGGTCAAGTTGTATCTGAAAAACAAGTCTGAACCACTCATCGCATGTTCGCTCAATGATGGCTTAGTAAAGGCCATGGGCTCCAACATGTCTCGCCAGGAACAGATTGAGCGACTTCAAAAAGTATTCAATTCTGCAATTGGTGCACCTGGTGAGCGAGCCCTTCTCAAAGAGATTTGTGATTTACTTGGGTGCATCTATGGAGTAAAAACCTCCACCTTGGCATATACGTTTGGTCCCCTTCTCATCCATATGGCGCTTTCCCCTGCTGCTATTGCTGCAATAAAGACTGCCAATACTGCGGTGGAATTGATGATTGAAGAGTATGATATTGTCTTTTCACCGCCTGGTACCATCAGTACAAGAACCAGTACTAGTAGCAGTGCAAGTGAGAACAGCTTTAGAACTCCTTGGGCTCCTCCGGAGGATGTAAGTCCTATTCGATTGGACGGGCCACAACTCAAGCTAGGCGACATTGCTTCACAATTGGGCAAACTTCGTAAAGTCCCAGGAAAGAAGGCTTCCTGTAGAATTGGTGCACAAATTTCACCACCAAGCTCTCCTGGCGGTTCCCAGCAGGCTCCTCCAATTCCACGCCGCACCTCACTTTCTACAATTGCAGCTTCATAAGCAAGCACTTCCTACAAATGACTATGATCTGAAAATGCGTTTTCTACGAGCATCTCGCCTACACTTGAAAATCAGAGTCACTTCGCATACACACAGACTCTGGGTATATCATTGCAACACGCATGGGAAATTGGCCTATCAGAGTGCTTTGGTTTAATAGTTGAGATGTTTCTGCATTGCCTTTCGTAAGCTTCCTGCATTTTAGCACGAAACTTAAATTTGTTCGTGAGTACAGCATTTTTGATGGAACTACGAAGATAATAATGATCTATGGGTTTTACCGCACAAACCTTTCTTGACACCACTGAATCTTACATGAATGACCCCTACATTAAATGAAACAAAGTGTTTTATTTTTAACATAAATTCTGAATACAATGACAACACCACATATTTTCTTTGAATTTGGATACTTAGTTAGTAATTAGTTACAGGCGAAGACATACAGGTTGTGTTCTCGCGATAGGGCACGGTGTTGAGGTCACGGTGTTGAGGCAATATTCGCTACTGCTCATCTGCTAATGGTCCTTCGCAGGAGGGAAAAAAAAGGAGGGGGGGAGAGGAAAAATGAAATGGTTGTCAAAAGTAGTACATGTGAAAAGGGCCACTCAATGGGCCTACATCAATTCAAGTCTATTTCATCTTTGCCTTTTCTTCAATTTGGGGTGTGGAAATTATTTCGCCGGTATGGTTGGGACTCGGGTACGCTAAAGTTTCTAAATCTCGCATTCGTCAACCTCCTCACGCAACTTCTCCATTAGTGTCATGAGATGCTGCGACCCACCGACGGCAGAAATCTCCTCTTCGATGTCATGAAAGACCGTGTCTAAGTAGGCCTTTGTATACTCGAAGGAGCGCGTTTCGGTCCGCAAATACTCCACAAAGCTCCGCTTGAGATCAACGTTTTCTGTTCTTTGTTTGAGAATAGAGAGTAAATAATTGTCTCCAGGCACAGCATGCCGCACGCCATGGATAATGGGAAACGAGAATTTTCCTTCTGTAAGGTCCTCACAAAAACTTTTGTTGCGGTGGTATGTACTGCTGGCAAGATTAATAAAGTCATCCCGAACTTGGAAGTAAATTGAGAGCAAGTTAACGAGTTTGGAGAAATTGGTGTTGTTTTCCGAAAAACTCTGCATTAGTCCAACACCAAGTCGAAAAAGACCCCCGGTCTTGTCCATGATCATGCTCAGATACTCTTCTTCAGTAGGACACCGACAGTTATCGCGCCAAAGTAACTCGCGGCCTTGACCTCGGTGAAGATTAAGTAGCTCTAGTGTGAATACGTGTAGAGCAGAAGGATTTTGGAGAGCAAGGCACTTTTCCATCGCCATAAAGTACACATAGTTGGCGCAGTTGAGTGTTTGTGGGACGCCATAAACCATGTGCGCAACAGGGTGTCCTCTGCGTAATTTAGAGTCGTCCTCGATATCGTCGATCAAAAGTGAGGCATTGTGAAGAGATCCTACAATTTGTTTGATGAGCGGCAGCCTCTCTTCGGGGATGCGCAGCCACTCCTGAAAACAATCAATCATCTTAGAGCGTACGTTCTTGCCCGGTGTCTTACAGATGTACCTCCAAGGCTCTAGACATTCTTCTGCTACCTGGTGCTGCGTGTAGCTACCTGGCGAGCCCAGATCGTCCGAACTTTGCATCTTGGCCTCCTGAACATCATTTATGCCAACGCGAGTGCCTTGCTTCACCTGCTGATGTTGATGCTGCTGAAGCTGGTTATCATCCAATGCTCCTGGATGCACGCCTGCACGCGTCAAGTTTCCGCCCAGAGCCATCTCAGCCTTTCCTGAATGAGCTTGTGCAGCAGCTGCTGGAGACGCGAACTCGTACAAGCCTGACGTTACCGTCTTGGATCCCAGAAGCTGTGGCTCCGAAGCCAATTGAGGTTTGCTTTCTCGATCGCTGCTCTGCGCATCAGCACTTTGTGAGGTGATCGCCGGTCCTGCACTTGGCATTGTGAAGTGCAGATTCGTCGGTGAATAATTCGAAGGAGAAGACGAAGTAGAAGACAAACTTAATAAAGAAGGAGGCGGCAAAGTTGCTGTCGCAGACTCAACTGCGCTCTGGGAGCAGGCCCCACAGCTGCTCTTGGTGCCGCGAGTAGGCTCTGAGGCAGAGGCAGAGGAAGAAACGGTGTGCGCAGCTTCTGAAGCGTCGGGAGATAGGTCTCGTTGAGATTCTCTGTCTCGAAGCGGTGCGGGTTGGGAGAGCAGAGATGTGGAGCAGAGCCGAGTCGCTCCCAATGACGTGGCGTGAAAGTTGCGTGGCGAGCTGTAGCCAGGTGAGAGCTGTGTACTTGGCACGTCGTAGGCCTTCTCGGACGCGTGCGAACTCTCGGAGTCCGAATCCATCACGGCGAGAGGGATATCGCACGCGCAGTCGCCCTGAGATCGCGTTTGAGAGATCTGTCGATGCTGATCAATTGATTATCTATCTGTTCAGTTTTTTAGAGTTATCGATTTTTCCAAATCTCTTTCTTTTCTCTCTCTCTCTCTCTCTCTCTCTCTCTTTGTGTCTCTCTCTCATCTAACTTTTTTTGCTTAATTTTAGGACGATGTCTTTCTTTGTTGCGAATTCTAACGAAGTTTCACGTACATACCCCAAATAGTTTTGGAGGTTTCCACACCCATCTCAATTTGTCCGGGAGAACAATGATGCTGGTTGAACAAACGTGCGGGGACAATTCATGCGACCATTCTCTTCTTCTCCCACCGCAGGGACTTAGAGATTTTCGTTCGCCGGGAAAATCAGGAGGAAACTCAAGGTTATAAATGAATTCTAGAAGCCTATGAAGAGAAAGAAAGAAAGATTGATTAATAGATAGGACTCTAAGTTCAATTCCAACTTACAGCTCATATACATGCCTCGTAGCGCACAAAATCAACTGCGTCATTTCGGTGAAGCTTGATGGAGCTTCGAATGTCTTTCAGATCTCAGTTAGATATTGTTGCAGCAGTCATGCATGGCAGGGAGGCTATGACAGGTTGCATGACAGGTTTAAGATCTGAAGAAAACGAAAACAGTAAAATGAGACAATGCGGAGAGTAGGTGGGTGCTAAGACTGCGATACGGTCATCCTAAAGGCCCTCGTCTTTTTTTCTCTTTTTTCTTTCTTTCTTTTTTAAAATTAAAATATAATATATAATTAAAAACTTAAATAAACATCATGAGACATATAAATAAATAAATAATTAAATAAATAAATAAATAAATAAATAAATAAATAAATAACATTAGAAATAATTACAATTAAAATTTCTAAATCAAACTTTTTTTAAAAAGTGATCTGTGCAGTATTGGCACTTCTATTTAGGTACGAAAGAACACGGACTCGTTGAGAATGTTATCTCCTCCTTAAGTTGGGCTCTTCTTCGTTCTCCAGTCAGTCAAGTCACTTCAAGTTCCCAATGACTCCAACACGAACTTGGTTTGTTCTCCATCGTGGAGCCTCGACGCAGGGGCTCAGAGCACGCCACACGAGGCAAAGGTCGGCAGTAGTCTTGCGATCAACAGCAGCGAATGCTTTTCTGACCATGGTGCGATGAAGAACTACAACAACCAGCGGACCGTTGGTACCAGCCATGATCCGAGCGAGTTCTTTGCGAGCGCATTCATTCGTTCAATCGAAGCGTTCTCTAGCAGGGTTTTCATCCTTCGTACTTGCTCATTGTGCCGTTTGACAATAAGTTGTTCCAGCTCGCCACGGGGCTCTAGAGTTGGCCTCGTTATTTAACAATTGTTTTTATATCATCAGAGAGTTGTCGATCGTAATGGTGGGGGGTGAACCGTGCGGAATTATGACGTGGTACGCCACGTTCTTAGAATCTGACGATAACGCAACAGGTCATACCGGGTCAAGCTACGGACGTGGACCGCGTCAGGGAAGAGGGAATCAATCCTCCATATGGACAGCTCTGAAATCTCGCAGCAAAACTCAGAAATGTCAACGGCTATGCAGAGTGGTTAAGAAATAAAAATAAAACGAAGAACATGACTGGAGACGATAGTGAATGTGGGGGCTCTTCGAGCAGGTTTTTAGGCTGAGAGCCTCGCGCCGCACAACCTGAGTGACTTTTGCGAGGCTCAGGCAAGACTGTAGAGCTAGCTGGATTTTTGCCAAAGGCGCGCACAGTGGTCAACGATTCGTTGTTCATGATATCGCGATGACACTTGAAAGGGCACATTGAGGCTCTCAATAGGGAGCGCGTCAAGGGCCGCGAGGTTTACAGTCGCTGTTAGGTTATGTTAGTGGGGCGCTGGCACGATAATTGTAGGGAGGCGTTTGCACAATTGACATTAATTGGGAAGAAAAGAAGGATCCGCAACTCTTGTTGCAAGTGCGTCGTTGAGAATTTCTATTTAGATATGATGCGAGTAAGCAAGTTTGCAAACCTGCGGGACGTGCACTTGTTGATGCTATTATGAACAAAGAATAGCATTGCCAAGGTCTACCTGCAGAAATGCTGCGAAATGCCCGGAATGTGTCTCATATGAGATTTATCGTTTGCTTGTGAGTACTCCTGAGGAAATAGAAGAATCTCAACACAACGATTCGCAGGCTCTTCTTTCTATGAACTTACAATACTCTACAAACAAGCGAAGGCGTACTATTTATGTAACTTAGAGAACGCATACTATTCGTGAGACTTTTGACAGGGCCTGTATTTGCTGAGCAAGATCTTCTTGTATTCGTATTGAAAAAGAATGCGTTCCATTGCCCTGCTTGTTGAGGTGCGAGCAACCAGGTGTGATAAGCTCATAAGATCTTTACTGTTTTTACACTAATAGAAGATGGAGGGTTCAAAGCAATATTTGATGTATTTTAGATCTCCTCATGAAAGAAAAAAAACGGCAGCAAAGGCTCTAGGTGTAAATTCCTCTTTGTCTCTCTCTCTTATCTTTTCAAACCCATGACCTATCAAAGTGCTAATTATTCGAGATTCGGGAAAAACCTGGCTTGGCTTTGCGCTCTCAAAAATTCTTCAGCAACAGCAGATCCGCTCCTTTTTGACATATCCAGTAAGATAATTAAATAAAGCTAGCTTGGTAGCTTAAACCTTGGAGCTGTTACGCTTGCGGAGTTCCTAGCGATCTGAGAGCGCGTCGGGTCTAAAATCACATCCTCGACGCCATACCATTCCATCCTGACAAAGGTATATGAATCTCTACAAAATGTGCAGGCTATACTCCTCATCACTCCTGGCATGCTAGCTGCCACTCTCAATCCGAAGAAACACGATCTTTCTCTCAAGCACCTCTTAAGAAGCTGAAGTCTCAGTGAAGCCGCATTTAAAATTGACATTTCCCTTACTACTAGTAGGTACATAGCTCACCCTTGTATGTTGTACTCTGGGTATAATTTAAAGATTAGGCGATCAATCCGCTTCTTTGCGCCCAGCCCGGTTTGAGCGAGCCTCGAAAACAGTTCCTTCTCATGCCAAGATGATTATTCTTCGTGTACGCCTGTCAGATGGTGGACACAAAGACGTTGAGGTGGCCGAAGATGGAGATCCGCTGCACCTTTTAGTGGCTGAGGCGCTTGAGATTCCTGAAGACAACCTTGAGCTTGTCGTTGGTACGCTCACCAAGACACAAGTACGTGCCGGCGACAAACGAACACCTCGGGCTCTAGGTCTCGGCAATAGAGAAGCTATATCTGCGAAGCTCCTGGCCTCGTCTGTTGCAAACCAAAATGGAGCTAGTGCTTCTTCATCTTCCCTGGCGGCGGCTCCAAAAAGGAGAAAACCTCGAGCGTCGAAAAAGGAGAAATCCATTGAAGAACAATTCGGAGATTCTCGCGAAGGTGTTGCTAAAAGACTTGTTGAGGCTTTTCAAGGCGGTCCAAAAGATAATGTTTCTGTGTTCATGCGCAAAGCAACTCGTGGCTTTATGAATGACGCTCACGCTCGTCGCGACGCCAGCGATCGATATGCCGCAGCGCTTTCAGGAGATTTTGAGATCGTGAGACCAAAGCGCAATATAACCGGGTCAGCACAAGCTGCAGTGGCAACTGTAGAGCACCTCACAGTCCGCTATGGTACGGAACATGGGAGCAACAAAGTGCGGAAACAGGACTCGGTAAAACTTCTTGCCCGTCCTGTTCTTGCGGTGACAATCAAGTATGTCCTTTCGGTGCAGGATGAGGCATGTAAGAGCATTGCGCAGGAGAAAATGAGGCCTCGCGAGCTAGCGTTGCACTCTCCAAATGTGTTCTGGTCACTGGCAGAGGTCTTTCGTAGTGACCTTGCAGCACACACCAAAACGATGGAGGAAGCTCTGCAGGAATTGTGTCCCTCCGTAGACTGGACATTCCTGCAAAGCCGCAAACGAGATAAATCTGAAAAGGCACTTCAAGCAGAGGCTACCAAACAAAAGCTGGAGGAGGATAAAGTAAAGAGGAAAGCTGCAGTTGAAGAGCGTAAGAGGAAACGTGAAGCGGAGAAAGAAGCTCGAGAAAATATGGGCCCAGATGATCGACGCCAAAAGAGAGCCAAACAAGCTGCTGACCTGGCCGCTCTCAAGGGTATCTTTGAGGATGACGATGCCTTAGTCCGTTCAGTGAAATCAAAATTGAAGATTACGACAGTTCTCGAGCTTGCTGGGCAAAAACCAGCAAATCTTGCCCAAGCCGCGCGACGCCTCCGGCCAGATACTACTCTTGAACAAGCAGAAATTTGGCTTGATTCAGCTAAATTCGCTGCATCAGATGCACTCTTTCTTGAAATTCTAGGAGGCGATATGAACCTTGCAGATAAACTCACCAAAGGTTGCGGTCTTCGCACTCCACACGATCTTGAACGTATCAGAATTCCAGGCCGAACTGAGGCTGCCATGGAAGAGACTGGCAAGTCAAAAGAAGAGGTTCTAGCATGGCAAGAGCAAGCTGCTAAAATATTGGAGGAGCACCCAGTCTTAAAGGGTATTCGATCCCGAGGATAACTAAAGTACAATAGATGTTATAACAATCAATTAAATACTAATAAATGTTTACGCCATTCCAGTGAAAGTATTTCTATTTGATTCATGAAGTAGAACAGACATGGCAACTCACTAAATGAGCTTTGCGAAAAGTTTATAATGCAGTAGGCTTTTTCTTTAACCTTCTGCAGTTTTCTATTATCTGCTTCTGTATGTTTCCCGTTCTTTAATAACTTGGATAGTTCTACGGAAACTCACTTGAACAAACTGTAAATTCCTCAGAAAAATTCCACATGTCTGCTCTAAATAATTGTACATATTTATGGATAGCAAGGATACTGATTCAAGCAGGAAACCAGGCCTTCTTTGCTTCTTCTCGGAAACGATGGTGGGCTACAGGGCGGTATGTATTGTGCGGCTCGTCTCTTTGAGGTACGTGCCCCCGTTTGGTTGCATCCTCACGTTGTACGCGTGTGGCATGTCCTATGTGATGATTAAATCCACCATTCTTTTGATGTAGCCATTTTCTTTTTCCTTCAAGAAAATCAATTCGTTCGCGGTCATATTTTGATTTGTAAGGGCCTTGAGCATTGATAGTACCACCAGGTAAAGGATCCTGTCCAATGTTCAGTCGGGGTACCTTGTGTCCTTTTGCAATGTCTTTTGTTTGATGGTTTTCCAACTGATTTCCTTTGCGAGGTGAAGATTTGTTGGCATGGTTGGTGCCGATAGGGTAAGCAAGTTCACTGTGAGCCTCCAAGGTCCGCAAGGTGTGCGTAGAAGTGAGCCCATTTTGCAAAAGGTCTTCAAGCGGGAGATGTCTTTCACGGTCATAAAGATGCGTGGGTGGGATCCGTGACATAAGTGTTGCAGCAAGCTCCTGCGGCGAAGCTCGCCTTATTGTATGATTTGGTGCAGAGCGAGGGCGGGTAAGCTTAGTTGGGAAACTTACTGCTTGTCCACGCGACTGACGAGTCATACGTAAACGTTCAGCTTGTTCTGAATCAGCCAAAAGACCTGTATTGCCCTCACGCTGCAGTAGCTCTTGCAAATGTGAGTTCTCAGCATAATTTGTCTTCCGTGACATTGCTGATTGCGGGCGAACACAACCGTGGGTAGCTTTCTTTCGCTCTTCAAGATTCAATTTGCTGCGAGAAAGAGAAGGCTGTGCTCGTTCCTGCTTTAAGAAGACGCAATCTGTTGCTTGTGCTGCCTTGGTACGACTGTGCATTTCAATTGACGACTTGCTGCGCTTGAGCGGGGCAGCTTGCTTTGTTTTCGATTGTTGCCTTGACACAACATTGTGATTGATTCGTTCCTCTGCTTTAGCAGTTTGAGATTGAAAAGTAAGATACACCCGACTAGGAAGATCCAGATGTCCGTGATGCTGCATTCGACGGGCTATGTAGTTCATAAAATTTGAAAGCATCGTTATAGTTGCTGGGTACTCGTGGGAAACGTCAAATTGGGCAGCAAAAAAATTATAATACTGCACTACTAATGGTGAGAGAACGTTTTCTGCAAGTATCTCGGGACGATGTTTGGCTCGTCTCAACACATTTGGATCCAAAACCCATGATGGCCTATTCCGCACAATGAACTCAAGGTGATCGAAGTTTTTAAACAAAGGATGCTGCACATGGCGCTTGACAACCTGACAACGAGTTTCATCTGATTTGCTAAGATATAATGATGGACTAGGATCCACAACTTTAACAAAGTGCTTCCGAACTGCTGAGTGTTGGCGAGACTTCTTTCTGCAGCCAACCGAACAATATGGGACCCATCTATTTTTCCTGTGCTCTAGCATGTACAAATCACCAGAAGCACAGTCCAATATCACATCTCTACGTGGGTATTCAACACGTGCAGCCATATTGTGTGCATTTATGTCGTCAATTGATCCACCCTCTCGTCCATTGATAGGATTAATATCAAGACCTCGCGCAGCGCAGAGAAACCCAAGAAATTGCGCAACACCCCCAGCACCAAAGACACACTTCTTAGTAAAAAAGCACATTTTCAACAAAATATAAAGATCTTGTCCTGCTGTTTCCCATGGGAGTAAATTGGCGGAACAGCCAATGAGGAATACATCTGTACGGTCGAACGCTTTGAGCCCGCTCGTTCCAGAACATTCCTGCACGTCGCTATTATAAATAAACTTCTTTATCTCTCCACTGGGAACAACTCTGACTTGCACATTTCCAGCCCCACTCGCATCAATCGCGTCTCGACACGCATTTTCAAAGGCAGCAAATTGGCGACGTTCCTCCGCCTTGCCTTCTTCAAAAGCGTCTATCAATACAATTAGCATTTTGGTCCTGAACCTAAATGACTCTCTCCTACGCCTCGACTCACAGGACTCGCGCAAATGACTCGAGCGCGGCACGCACCGCCCTCGAGATTGCGGAGATGTACAAGGATCAGCGAGGATTACTTTGTATCAATGATCATACTCGGCGGATCACTCTTGAGCTTATAGTTCTCCTGCAACGACGCTGCGTGCCACATCGTGTTCACGAACCAGGGTGTGTGCTTTGTGTCTATGTAGTGTGGGGTGTGCACCCCATTCTCATTCAGCAAAATTACTGTATTTCCTTCGTCTTAAACAAAAAAGAAAGTAGCGCTATCTTAGGTATAGGTGTCCTTTTCTTGCCGTTTTGATTGTTTGTATGCAGCCAAGTAAACGCACGGACACCGCACGATGTATTATGTTGCTGCACAGCCTCGCAATGAATGCAACTGGAGAATCTAGTATTGCCGTTTTTAATTTCTTTTCTCTCTTTCTAAGATGTTTTTTTTATAAGAAAGAAAGCAATAGAGCAAATTCTCACTTAGTTTTCAACACCTTTCAGTAGGTTTGGCCATGACGTAAGATGAACAACACATGACTCTTGCTTGCCGATTCGCTATTTCGAACGTATTTACCTTTCCAGAGAATGAACTATATACCAGCAGTGTCAGCGAATGTTTCGTTTTCACCAACTCAAGCCACGATAGTACACCTTCCTTCCTTTTTAGTTCTTCAGGATAAAAAATAAAATAAAAGTAAATAAATAATAATAATAATATAATAATAATAACAATAACAATAATAAAACTGCTACCTTGATACCTTTACTAGCCTATATAATATAATGAAAAAAAATGTGGATTAGATTGTTTTACCAGAATTTCCGCAATTATTGTGACATGACGATTGTTTCTTCGGTTGCTGCAGTTGTCCCCTTTGTGCAAAAGCGTTTAATATATATACATATATATATTTAATATATTTTAAAAGCTTTTATGACGTCTACAATCCTTGTTGCCTCGTGTTCATCTGAACCAGTAAACTTTTAGGGCCCTTTCTAGATTGCATAACATGACATGACTTAAAGTAGCTAGGCACCATCTGCTTTGGAGAATCGTACTAAGAAAGCCTGCTCCTGCTCTTCTCCTTTTGTGCACCAATACTACCTACTTACCTCCTGTATCATCATGGCACTTCGCTTTCGATCATCCTTGCCACAATACATTTGACTGACCTGGCAGTCTTTTGAAACTTCTTCAACCAGGGCAAGCACGACAGCTTCTCAATAGGTGAACGAATCTCCATCACATTCGCTTTCACTGATTCCCCATTTATAGCCTCCAGTTTCGTCCAATTGTGTCCAGCTTCTCACATTGGTGCACTACCTGAGACCCTGCGTCACGATTTTGCGTAGGGGCCGTAAAATCATACTCTCTGGTGTCCTCGGCATTTTCTCTTGAGAAGCCTTTGCACCGCCACCGCTGCGTTGGAATTGAAGAGAGCTGAGTTTGAGAAGCCAGCGTTTATTCTCGCAGTACTACTATTAGCACTAGTATCAGGCATACATGCTATAGATAGATTTTTATATATTTTATTTTCGAAAACTAGTAAAAGAAGTCAATTAAAAAAGCATTGTGGTTGAAAAAGATGTTTTAGGCTCAGAAATAATCTAGGCACGCCTCTGTGTACGCATACGAGAGTAGAAGTGCCGAAAGTATAACATTCCGCCGTGCCCGACGCCGCTCTTATCTATGCTCAAGAATGTCCATATCCGAATGCGAATTTATCGTATAGTATGGTGAAACCAATTTGCTACAAATCAAGCACAATAGAAAAAACAAATCAAATAAAATATGTATAGAGGTGTGATACGCGTCTTGATTAGTTTTTCAACTCCTTGAAGCAGGATAAATCTCTCTTCTTCCCAGTCGCTCTGTTTTCTTTGTTAAGGCCTACCGCGTTTCCAATATCGTATCACCAGATTTTAAGTTGCAGTACGCCTTGTCATATCATTCATTCAAAAATAGTCGTCAGAAATATTTAAGGCCAGCAACACCATCTATTAAGAACTCAAATGCGTTTACACATCAGCGAAGTGGGTGGCCAAATACTATGTAATTGAACGCTTATTCTTCACGCGCGCAGTCCTACAGCAAATTTGTCCCGTTATGTTTTGGCCAAACTCGCCTCCGCGCTGTCCTCCAGAGAGAGACGTGAAGAGCACAGCGCCTAAGGAGACCCTCTTAACCTATTCTTAAGATTCCCTTAGGACCCCGAAGAGAAGTTTCCGCTCTCTGTAGTAGGTGCTACTACCTACCTACGTATTACACTGCACATGCGCTTTTCCCCCATTCTAGCACAAAGGGAAGAAGAACTTGACGCAGCTCGAAGAAATACTTGACTTGACTGCTTCATGCGGTTGCTTGATCGACTGATTTCTGGCTGACAAGCTGCTCGCAGGCCGACCAGAGCCTCCTAAGGCAGTTTTGGATATACAAGTCCACTGTCTTTTTGCGGGTTGACTCCAAAGTAAGGCTGAGTAAACTCGCCAAGGCAACGGGTCGAGAGTCGTACGTAGCATGATAGAGGTCCTATCGTTACTCGCAGTTAGGTTGTAAGAGAAAGAGAAAGAAAGAGAAAGAGAAAGAGAAAGAAAGAAAGAAAGAAAGAAAGAAAGAAATGCCTTCTTTTCTCCCCTTTTGGTATCATAATCGGAAAGAAATGAGGAGTATAAAACGCAGAGTGTGCTCTGAGAAAGGATATTTGAGGTTCTTCTCTTCAGTTTCATATGCATACACCTGCCTTGCACAACAGGCGGTAGAAAACCCTGCTTTCGCGCAGAGACTTGGCGCCTGACTCGCTTGTTTAGCTTTCTTTTGGGAAAGGAGAAGAAGATACTACAACTTGAATGCGAAGAAAAATGATGAGAAAGGAATCGACACTTGAAAAGGTCACTCGAACTCCTTATCTCCAAAGGACGGTCGGTCCTCACGGAGCACACAATCTTCACTCACCCTCGTGAATTAAAGCAATAAGCAAGCAAGCAAGCAAGCAAGCAAGCAAGCAAATAAACAAACAAACAGACATACAAGCATACAAAGAAAGCAGCATACTTTTGGCTTTGCCGCTCGTGCTCGCGAGCTACGATCAGGCGTGGATAGAGGAAAGAGTATAGATCAGTGAGTCAGTCAGGCAGCCGAAGGCCGAAGATCGTTCCACCTGCTACATCGCTCTACTGGGGATTAACATGGAGATTGGAAAGAGCAGAAAGTGGAACAAGAACACAAGACGGAGAATACTATGATTTATGAAGAAAAGAAAGAAAGAGAGAATGCTGAGGTGCCTAATAGTAGATAGATGAAGAGATATCTGAAGAAGATTGATGCGCAGGTAGAAGAATATTTGATTAAAAGAGATACAGAAAGAGCGAACGAAGGCTGGCAAAGTCAGAACAGAGCCTTCGCGGCGGCATGGCGGACGGCGCGGGCGCGGGCGGAGGCGGCGGGGGATCAGCATCGGATGGAGATGTGGGCGAGGTAGCGGCTTCAGGTGCCGTTATTGGCCTGGCCGCGCAGGCGCTCGCCGCCGATGGCCCCGACGGCACAGAAAGCCATGATGACGAGAGTCATAACGAGAGCCTTGACGGCCAGCTTGAAGGCCAAGGCGCGGCAGGAGCCCAGAAAGCTCAGCAAAATAATGATGGAAATGAAGGCGATCAAGAATCATCAAGAACCCTTGAAGACTCCACAGATGTACAAGAGGACAACGCGAGTCCGGAGGAAAGGAGAAAAGGCTTCATTCATAGGCGGAAACCAAGTTGGCTGAACGAATCGCATCCTTCGTTTGTTTGGGGAGACCAGCAAACCCGAAAACAGATTCGTGAGGAGTTCCATCGTGCCAATGATGAGCTTGGAGGCTCTTCCAAGGACCTTCGCGAGGATGATGATGAGTCTGGAGACGATGAGGACGACGAAGTTGATGACGCCGATCTTAACTATGGTGTGGACCCTGGATTTGCTGACCTTGATGAGGAACTACGCGTCGTTGAGGGCATGATTTCTGAGCACACAAAGCTGGCTGAGGTTGAAGTTGATGATGAAAGTGAGTCTTCCAGTGATGAGGACGAAGGCGAACAGGGAGCTGCCAAGCATAGCCCACGTCCACCTCGTAGAATCAATCTGCCGCCTCCAGCGAAGAGCAACATTGCCAAGGCACTCGAAGCTCAGAAAAAGTCATCTTCGTTAGGTCGCTCCCTTGCTCCACAGGATCAGAAATCATCACGCTCAGATCGGAGCTCTATCCTTCCATTAGTAGTCAAATCCATTGATACTGTAACCGACACGGATGCTACATCGGGCGCTGCTTCAAGTGCTCATCCACCCTCCCCACCACATAAAACTACCGAAAATTCTGTCAACCCTTCATTGAGTAGCGAAAATCAGGAGCAAAAGCAGAAGCAACAAGTTGAGTCCAACACCACTTCTGAAGCTGCAAATGAAGTGTCCTTATCAACATCAAAAACACTCGAAGTGAAGGACTCTGCAAAAAGTGATTCGAAGGCCCTAGATATAGCACCTAGCGAAGTGAAAGCAAAAGATACTGCCACTGCCACGGCAGATGTTGACGTAGCTTCTTCCTCAACTCCATCGACTGTTGAGGCGGGCTCTGATGCTGTAAAAGATGCTTTTCAAAAGCTTAAGCTCGATGGCAAAGAGACTGAGCCTAGCGACGGAGTTCCTTCAGAGGGTGTATCTAACAACAAGTCTGTGGCTGCAGGTTCCAGCTCCTCTGCAACCATCCCAACCGTTGTTTCCAGCGACGGGGAGGATATGTCTGTCGCGTCGTCTGCGGCGTCTCCGCAATCCCGACCAGCGTTGAGCAGTCCAAGCCTCGCCTCTGTGAAGTCAGCACCCAAACCTCGAAAAAAGCGAGTCCGCTTGGTAGAATTGCCAGATTATTTAGCAATGATCGCTCGCGAACACAAACAACAGTTGTTGGAAAAACAGCGATTAGAGCTGGCTAAAGCAGCCGAAGCCGTAAATCGTCGCGAAGCTGAGTCAAGTGGAGGAGTTAAAGCTCGTGCACCCCGCTCGGAAATTATGATTCGTCGCGGTTACCTTGACCGTCTTGGTATCGGTGGAGATTCGGCACCTGTGTCTCAACTCCAGGCCTCTGGAGTAGGACCGAAGGGATTTGACATGGGAATCAATGCTCGTCGTGCTGCCATTGCTTCTGCACGTACCCGCCGGAAACCTCCTTCAATGCGAGTCCAACTGCGAGAGGCTCCATCGTCATCCAGGGGCAAGGGATTCTTCAAAAAACTTGCATCGTGGATCGCCTCGGATGATGGCTCGTCTTCATCTGATGCCTTTGCCGGTGCGGGTGCCTCAGGTGGTCTTACGCAGATTTCATCGTCCTTGGATTCAATGAGTAGCGCTGGAAGTGGTAGCCCAGCGCTTGGCCCCAAGGGCCTTTCTGCGAACCGCCCACGGCATGTGAACTTTAAAGATTCAGCAGATGTTTATTTCATCCCAGCACGCTCCGACTACCCTGCTAAGGTGAAACATGCTATTTGGCACTCACGCGCCGAGTTTGTGGAAATGGTCATGTCGAATATGGATCAAGTAGAGTTGGAGCTCCAACAGGAAGCAGAGAATCAACGGCGGATCCAGGATCTCAAGGATAATCCTCCGCCCAGCTTTTCGTCCAAGTCTCGTACTCAGAAAGATAAGTCCAAAGATGTACATGCTGAAGGAAATAGTCCTGCATAAAACCAACACCTTTTCCTTCTTCAAAACCTATTATCAAAGTTTTTCTTTGTTGATCTAGTGTAAGCTCAATAATACAATTGTGGGCTTATTACTTTGAGATCTTCTTTTCACTCAGTCGTACATAGCAAATAAACAAAATTAAAAAAAAAATGAAATTTGAATCTCCTTTATCGCTCAAGAGCAGGATCTCTAACTTATTGACTTAAGATTGATCCACGTTGTTACTAGTTTTCCTTTTCTTTTTCAGCATGCTCAAACACTAGAGTAGGTATACTTAGCAGACTTATTTTTTTCTTACTTTCAGCTGCTGTCTGGCAGTGTGGAATTTTCCGCAGTATGGATGAAGGGGGCTTTCAGACCTTGAACCCTCCTCCGAGAATTGCTGTTGAAGGATACCGTATGTTCTGCTCGTTGTTTCTGACTCTTTTTTTCTTTTCTTTTTCTACACAATGCATGGTTTTCAGATATTATCAAGTTGTAATATATTTCTTACTTTCAACAGTATATAAAAAGAGGAAGAAGAGTGTTCACATGTAAATGCAACCCTTACAGTTTACTTTGTGACTCTTCTTTGGGGTGATCGATAAGAGTACTGTATACGATGTTGCTAAATAGAGTACGCAATGGCATCTTGATTTCATCGAGCTGAAGCACCTGAGTGAAGAACATTGCGAACATATCTTCCTTCGGGTCGCAGAAAAATATTGTACTAGCTGCTCCAGACCAGTAAAATTGTCCGAGACTAGCTTGTAAACCAGCCAAGGTTGGATCCATATGGATGGCAAAGCCGAGTCCAAAGCCGAGACCCGGATGGCCAATATACCGGTTACTCGGAAGTAGCAAGTTCGTACACATCCTTGTTCCCCGGGAGATGATTGCGAATAGCAAACTCAAATGTTTTTCTTCCAAGAAGGCGTTTACCATCAAGCTCGCCCATGTTCATACAAAATTGACAGAAGCGTGCATAGTCACGAAAGGTAGAGACTAGCCCACCACCGCCAGACAGAATGTTTTTCTTCTTCGTATATTCTCCCCACTTATCATGCATTGGGGTCATGTCAAAGCGAGTGCGATCTGGCTTCTCAACATGAAGAGAGACAAGACGACCATAATTTACCTCATCCAGTTGGAATGTAGTATCACGCATGTCAAGGGGTCCGAAAATCCGCTCTTGGAAAAATTCATCCAAGGTTTGACCCGAGATAACCTCCACAATTCGGCCAACAACATCTGTGGCAAGGCTATAATTATATTTCTCCCCAGGCTGGCAACACAAAGGCAGTTCTGCAAGTCGGTCAACAAGCATTTCCAAAGTCTCATTCTTTTTCAAACCTACCCGAGCTGAATCGCGATAAAGAGAGTCCACAGGGTTCTCTGGGTCCAAGTAGAACCCGTAAGAAAGACCCGCCATGTGTGTTAGCAGATGGCGAATACGGATCTCTCTTTTGCACGGGAGAAGCTCTCCACCTTTTTTCTCAAGGACCCGAAGGTTTTGCTTCTTCCACTTGGGTCCAAGATAAAGGTGCGCAGGCTCTTCAAGGGTTACTTTGCCTTCCTCAAGGAGCATCAATAAGGCAACCGAAGTGATTGGCTTTGTCATTGAGTAAATACGGAAGATAGAATCATGCTCCAGGGGGGTGCCCTTCTCGGTCAAAGCATGACCAGTGCCCTTGTAATACACGACTTTCCCCTTCCGTGACACCAGAGCTCCAGCCATAGGAAAGTCATGGCCGAGTGCAGCATCAACGGTGTGCTCAAGAAAGTTGTCAATACGCTTCAGTGCTGGGCTGGAGATACCAACTGATTCAGGACTCTCTGCCCAAGGAAGGCCAACATCTTTGCCGGTAAAGTCGAAGATCCCGTCCTTGCTCATCTTCTGCACCTGTCCTTTACTGTTAGACTCTTGGTATAACCCTAGTTCCGGGTTTGTTGTTGTGCTCAGAGAACGGAAAACTGCTTTCAAAGTAGTGGGTTGGGTCTGGTTTGTACCTTGCCTGTGCGAGAGTATTGCTAGTTCTCGTCCAGATGCAAGGGTTTTTGCCAGACTCCTCATCTGTGAACTCCTTAGCTCACTTCGACGGGTCTGTTCTTTATTGAATTCGTCTCTAGGTTATAGAGGTAGGTACTAAGTATCTGTCGTGTAACCAGGCTAGACACGACAAAGTAGTCTAGTCCGCCACTTGGCAGATTTCCTTCCGCACTCTGAAGACGCCTACATAGTAGATACATATGGACCTACTAAAGACGCCAAACCTCTTGGCGATCTTTTTTATTTCTTCTTTTATAGTACTATACGCCTAATTATAATTAAAGAAACAAAAACGCTCTTTCAAAAAAAAAAAAAAGGTTCGCTGGAGTATTATCGCAGGGACGGAAAGAGACAGTGAATGGACCAATGACGCACTTTATAAATCTCAAGAGATTCGTTCTCATCATGAGTGCGTGAAGTTATTTGATACTTGCGTGTGGGTACGCAGGAGCCAAATGCAATGTCGAATGGAAACTTGCTTCATATTTTTATAGTTTAGGAGGAGAAATGATCGTTCCGTAGACAATATTGCTAAATAGCGTGCGCAAAGGAACGCGAGTCTCGTCGAGGCTCAAAACCTGTGTGAAGTACATGACCAACATGTCTTCCTTTGGATCACAAAGGAAAATAGTGTTGGCTGCGCCTGACCAATAGAATTGACCAATGCTAGATTGCAAGCCGCTTAATGTCGGGTCTTGTTGAACAGCAAAACCAAGTCCAAAACCAAGACCAGGTTTGGCTAACGCGGAGGCATAGCCTGGAGTGGTGAGTTCTTGAAGATCCTTATTGCCCGGCAAATGATTCTGCACAGCCAACTCAAACGTCTTGCGTCCGAGCAGACGCTGTCCATCCAGCTCGCCCTTATTGAGGCAAAATTGGGCAAATCTCGCGTAATCCCGGAATGTTGAAACCAAACCGTGACCTGCATGAATAATATTTTTTCGCTTGGTGTAATCTCCAGACTTGTTCTGAATTTCAGTCATATCGAACCTACTTCCATCTGGACGCTCACAATGGAGGCTCACAAGTTCTTCACGAGTCTCGTCATCCATTTGAAACATCGTGTGACGCATGTCAAGAGGTTCAAAAACCCGGATTCGAAGAAACTCTGGTAGAGTCTGCCCTGAAATTACCTCAATAACGCGTCCCAGGAGCTCTACGTGATAACCATAGTTGAACTTCGCCCCAGGTTGGCAACAAAGAGGAAGGGTGGACAGTCGGTCTACAAGCATCTCCAGCGTCTCGTTCAAATGAGCAGCTTCGCGATCCGACTCGCGGTAAATAGGGTCCACCGCATTCTCTGGGCTCAGCATAAACCCATACGAAAGACCACCAGTATGCGTAAACAAATGTCGCATAGTGATATCTTGCTTGCAGGCAACAGGTTCTGTGCCTTCGACTTCAAGTACGCGCAAGTTCTCCTTTTTCCATTTGGACCCAAGATACAAATGGGCAGGTTGATCCAAGGTCAGCTTTCCTTCCTCCATGAGCAAAAGAAGAGCAAGGGAGGTGATTGGCTTTGTCATTGAATATATGCGAAAGCAAGAGTCAGGTTCGAGGGGCGTCCCCTTTTCAGTCGAGGCATGACCAGTACCTTTATAGTATACCACCTTGCCATGCCTTGCAACCAAAGCTCCGGCCATGGGAAAAGCATATCCATCGGTCTTATTTACGGAGTACTCAAGGAAGGCATCAATTCGTTGAAGGGCCGATGAACAAATCCCTACAGACTCTGGGCTCTCTGCCCAAGGCAATCCGACGTCTTCTCCAGTCCAATCTAATGCCATACTTGACATGGAACGATTTTGATTCAACTACTTGCCTCGCTTTCAGTTTTGGTTCTGGTCAATCAAATTTGCAAATTTGGCCTGCGAGCATCAGAGCAGGTTCAGATCCTTTCTGTACATCGGACTGAGACGTGCTTTAACCTTATAAGTAAGGGAGATTAACTTCTCAAGGATACTTTGCTCCGGCCTAAGGCCTGTGAACAAGGCTGGTAAAGCACAGCTACGGGTTCAGGAGTCCTTCTTATCTAAGCCCACACATCCTGCTGCAGTGTCTCATTATACATATCTGTGTACATTTACCTATGTTGAGATAACGTAATCATTGAATGTTATTGGGCAATCATAGGGCATCATAACATACTTCTTGAGACAATTCGGGCTGTCTTCGTGTCCGCGCCTAGCCCTGGGTATATGGGTTTAAATGAGGAGAGATATGAAAGAGGACTATCAAGTCGAGTCGGGAAGCGGGGTTTAGTTGTGGTTTTTATATTTTGGTCTCAATTATAGAAATATTATTTTAATTTAAATTCATACCTTCAACATTGAGGGCATGCCCTATTCCCCTAGACAGCGACACCGGCATACACGTTCAGCTATTTTTAAATGAGTAGGCGCGATAGATGTAACAAATACATGGGTTTTGTTAGTTTCACTTCCTTTGAAATTGTATTTGAAAGAAACATATCCACTAAGATTCCAATTTTAGAGTGGACGACAGGAAGGTATGAATTTCGTTATACTTAGGACCGATCCAAGCTCATAAGCTCACTGCTGTTTCCTAATCGTATCTTGAGGACGCATAGGAGTCGTCTCATGTGTCACAGACAACAAATCACCTCAGCTGCCGCTTCTTTGTACCGTAAGTCACGCCAATCGCTGAGCGAGCTGAGCTAGCTGAGCATCACAGCGTATAGTATGGATCCTAAAATAATCTAAGTATCGTCAAAAAGTCGATTCAGGATCAACAACAAAGTAACCGCATCCAGCGCAAAGCCAGATATCATACCTTCCCAATCATAATAATGGAGAGATTTGGTCAAGCGGAACAACTTAACTTTGTTCTTACTAACCAGGGGTTAATCTTTTAAAACAATTTTTTCCTAAATTCGATAGTTCTGGTATTGACTTGCTTCAAATCTCATAATACTAGCAACACTCAAGGAATATCTGAAATGGGCAACGCCGTAGGTCATGATTTCATCGAGACGCAGAAGCAATGCTTGCAAGCGTGGTGTGACATTGTTTTCATTTTGATTCACTGCCCCTATGCAGAGAACATGTAAAAGGAAAAGATGTTGGTCTATATTGTAATGAAATCTGACATTTTAAAACTGAATAGCACCGCACCTACAACAAACCTTGGGGAGGGTGTATGCCTTCAGGGAAATAAATCTTGTAGCTATTGTGTACAAGATTATGATAGGATTTCGCAAATTTCATACGAAAGTTTCTTCGTTTGACAAAAAGCTTTATTATAACTGATATGAAGCTTGGAGGATCTTTAAAAAGTGTCCTATACTCCTGACTAGGTCAAATTGGTCGCTAAGATAGTGCATACTTGCGTTTTGGGTCTGCTAATTGTTTCGAGTCTGCTGCTCAACGGCTGTAGTTGTCTATCATCTTTCATCTTGTATAATATGCTTCACTTATGTTTCATCAGTGCCTAAATATTGGTGTTTGCAGTTGTCCCTGAGTGAAGTTTTCTTCTCATGGGTTGTACCTCCAGCCCCTAGGGAGCTCCAATCCGTGGAGTGTGAATGTTGATATGCAATAGCTGTCCTCTTACTTTCACAGAACCTTGCTTGTCTTAGATTTGTTCCTTATTCGTAATTAAGTAGAACTAGCAACCTTCGTTTCGTCATTTCGTGAATAAAGAGTTTTACTTAAAGAAGCGAACGACATAAATACAACTCAAGTATTTTCTTTGTTAACATAGAGTTTTACTTAAAGAAGCGAACGACATAAATACAACTCAAGTATTTTCTTTGTTAACATATTATAAATACCAAGCTTATCAATTAATTCATGCTTTTGCCGCTCTCAAAATGTGCAAGTGATGATAACATCTATAAATACATTCATGAAAGCACAGGACGTGCAATAGAATACGTTGATTAGATCATCTGTCTTCTCTTTGCACAATTGACCCTTCTTCCCTGAGCAGTTACAATGTATTATCATCGTCATCATCATCATCATCATTATCTACAGCAGCAGCAGCATTACCCTCTGCCCAAACTCATTATTGACCTTACTCCTTCATTCGATTCAAAAAACATCGAGTGACTAAAACCTTAATAGCCTTGCTATAATAAGTACTGATCCTGGGTAATCCGTCGTTAGGACCAGAAATTTTTCCTCTATTATAGAGTAGGCACTACCTACTACCTTAATACCTAGGTAGGTAGAAACAAATGGTGATAGTTCTTAAGCCTTTAGAATGATGTTTTGAATTGCTGGCAATCCCTCAAGTGTGCAACTCGCGAGGAACCACTGCCGTGTGCCCGTGATGGGCGCGGTGCCAAGCGCTCCCGATGGGCCTAGAACTGTTCTGGGCCCACTGCGTCGCGAGAAACCTGCGAGGCAAAAGATTACTCAGGATGTTGGGGTACAGGCAATTACGATGATCTTATCTGAGGCTTCCGAGAGTGGTTTGCCGTCGATGTCTTCGAGCGCTGACGATGACCTCGGCAACCGAGGAGGCGAGAATGGCCTTCCATTGAGGTCTCCAAGAGACTCGGATGTAGGCGAACGAGGAAACGTGGGTGAGCTTTCAACGAAATCTCCAGAAGATATAGCTCAGGAACATACGAACGCAGGTGAACAAGGTGAGAACGGCTTGCCTCCGAAGTCTCCAACAGATATGAACACAGTTAAACCAGGAGAAGATAACTCTCGGATAGGAAACCTACAGAGTGTGCATGAACCTCTTGGGGGTTCGGGAGCACTACAAAACCCCTCTGATAAGGAGAAAGCAGGCAATTTAATGCATAATATTCGAATCCAACCTGAAGGCAAATACTGTGCAGAGATATTTGATGATTCTATCCAATGTATGCGGTCAATAGGTTTGTTTGATCGACGTGACGAAGTAAGTTCATATTTTTTGGTCGCTTCAATGATTACAAAGTGCGATTCCAAACTGTAAAGATGGCACAAAGAAATATAGCACGGGTATTAACGCATTTGATATTTCACCTTGGGAAACCATCCCTTTGCTCTTAATGTATTGATACAGGCTACGATAATTACTTGGTTGGTGAGATATATTAAGCATAAAGAATCTCTTGAGAATAAAATACCAAGTACAATATCGGACTTGTCTGTGTTTGTGGAACGACTTCGTTCTATTCCCAACAATTTCCAAATGCTGTGCTACGAGTATCACTACACGAAGTCTGAGAAGGGGATAGTCGGACGTCTCACCGTTGAAATGCGTTACCTTGTATACGCACTAGATTTTGAGCAAGCGTGGTTTCAATCACGATCGGAGACAGATAACCTTCTACTGCCGCTGCAGGGACGTTTTGAATTCGAATATTGGACAGACGCATTTACCGAACTGGAATTATCAAAAAATCGCATTTGTGAGACATTTCTCAACATTCGCGAGCCAGGAAACCGAAGACATATATTAAACGATTTTAAGAAGGTGACTAGGTCTATTTGGGCGGCACGAACCCAATTTTCAAAGAGACTAGTTGAAGTAGGATCATCCTTCTCTATTCCAGTTCCTCGTATTGATGTGAACTTAAAAAAGTACTTGCGTATTCATCAACATTCTCAGAAAAACCCTGATGTGATAGACCTTACTGAATTAGATGAGCACAATGGTTTTAGTGGAGCTAGCGAATTGTTGAGCAGTAGACTTTCTTCTAATAGGCATACCAATCTACATCCTACCTTACCTCACAAGAACCTTGGTAGTTCGATTGTGGTAGCTTCTTCACCGTGTTCGTCTTCACCGTCATCGCCATTGTCAGTGTCACCAGCAAGGTCGATGTGGTCAGGTGTTACAGAGGTTGCACAGAACAAAAATCCTACTTTGTCTCAAGGTGAGAACGCAAATAGCACGCAGCCTCCTCTACTAGTACACTCTATGAAAACTAGAAAAAGAAATGACATGGAATCACCTCACCAAATTGTAAATCACAAACGTGTAGCTCCTCAAGACTACCCGCATGGCGTTACAGCCCGAAACTCGAATTCTTTTAGCAGTTCGAACTCTTTACAGTCTTTCTCTGTAAATCCAAAGGCATATGAGAGCCCGCGTTACGTACGTCTTCCACCCCGTGGTTTATCTCATCACAATAAGGAGTTTGGGCAAATTCAACAGGCCGAGCAACAGTATCGGCAGCATGTTCGTGAACAACACCAACATCAGCAATGTGACACCTACAAACAACCTACGAATCGCCATGGCGATGAAGACGCTCTCTGCCTTGAGTATCAGAATCGTGCCAATGAAGTACACCAAAATAAACAATACCAGGCATACGAACATCATTTGAATCGCCAAGATAACATCCGTACCCAGCGCCTTCAGTATCAGCAACATCAGGCCTACGAACAACGTATGAATCACCAAAATGATGTCCAGGCACAGCGCTTTCAGGACCAGCATCACACTCATGAAAAGCGCCACTATCAACAGCATCAGGCCTACAGAGAGAATAGAATTAGCGAACATGATGTCGGCGTCCAGCAACTTCAGCATCAGCGGTATCTGCATCAGCAACAAGTCCAACAACCAAATCGATATGAATATCAACAGCACCGACATCGCCAACATCGCCCGCATTTAGAGCATGAGCAACTTCAAGATCTTCGGCGAACCGAGCCAAATGACCTCAATGTCCAAGCCCAATTACACTCCCGACATGGGATTCCACATTCTCAAGTACAGAATACTCTTAATCGTCAGGCATCCCAAACCCAGCGCGTCCTATCACCATCGCATGAATATAAGAAAGCAAGCGTTGCGCAAGGTTTACCTGAACAGGGACGAGGAAACGCAGCGCATAGTCGTTATAAGTCTGGGTTTCTGTCATTGCTACCTTCGCATATAAATATTTCTCCAGAAGAAAATGCAGCACTGGCTCGACGATCGCAGTTTGAGTGCCAACATGAGCCATGGTTTAAAAATCTTGTTCGATTATTCAATACGAAGGTCCGTTCTGAGGTCGAGAATGCTGAGTACGAAGTTCTCCGTCAACAATTTCAAATATATCATTTCCAGAGAGCTGAGAGATTCGTTTCCAGAAGAGAAGCGTGTCGCCTGAATCGCAACATGAAGTTTCTGAAAGAAAAATGGAAGGTTGCATATGATCGATCGCATTATCAACTGATACAACAGGAATATTCCAATGTTCAGCCAGATTCAACGAGATCTCATAGAATAAGCAAATCAACAGAGGTGTACCATCAAGCTTCTTCGCCAGAAACTGACGCAGCATTAACCATACAACGCCAGGCAAGCGTAACAGAAACAAACACCCGCAGAAACGTCGAGGATGAGCAAAGGGACTCTCAAATATATTCTAACGATTTACGAGAACTTACTTGCACTTCCTTAAGCTCGAGAGGTGAACACCCACCTGTGATAAATACCCACTCAGCTTCTTCTGTTTCTGAGTCCCCTAAACGTTATGATGCGCCGTTTGTTTCTAACTCGACATTGTCGTCAGCAATGGAAACACGAATTTCAACAAAGGTGAAGCCTTCTCAAGATGTTAGACATCGAATTTATCAACCATTAAACCGTGCTCACTCAGACAGCGAAGGAACAAAGCTTCATCACCCAAGCTTCCAGCAGTATGAACAGGCGACTCCCGGTCCTTCAATCGAACATACTGCTGATAGGAATATTGAGTCAGTAGTTCATCAAACATCATCCCAATATCAAGCGCCCTTGCCATCAGAAATATCCATCAACTCTAACAAGGTATCTCATTGGGAGATGCGCCCATATACAGATGCCAATTTGACCACCGTTTCGTTGCAATTTGCAGAAGCGGAATGTAGTCCTGATAGAAGTACTGAGAATTTAGGACACATCTCTGATGCAGAGAAGTCGTGTTCAAAAGAGAAGTCTCTGGCTTCCTGTGTGAATCCGCAGATTGATCCTTTGGAAGCCCCCAAAGGAGAAAACGAGGTTGCGAATACGGAGAACCCAGAAGAAACATCTGTTGTGGAACACTCTTATTATCAGGAAACATATTCACCTTTGAATATAGATGTAAATTCTGATACCTTGCAAGTGATCGAAAGAGAAAATGGTACTGTCAATACCGAAAATATAAGAGCAACATATAGCACTGAGCATTTGAGTTCGAAGGAGAAACCCTCATCTTCGGATCTGGATCAGGCTGCTGATTCCTTGCATAGCATTCAAGCTGGACAAAGTTCTGCTAATACTGGCCATTTGAACGGGGTTTCTGATAACCCAACAAACTCTCATGTACAGGAGGGCTGCGCAGAGAGTCAGGGGGCCGATGATATCTGCAGAAGCCTTGCCGAGAGCCGCAGGCGTGAGGTAACGTGCCCTTTGCTGCCTGGACGACCTAGTGTAGATCGCCCAATAACAGCGAACACCCATATTGAGGAGACAGAGGCTAGCAGAAAAATTAATCTCTTAAACTCTGAGACTGAAATCCAAAATGATGAAACTACAACATATAGCAAAGAGGAAACACCAGCACAACCTAAGACAAAGGAGGGGGCTATATCTTTATTCAACAAGGGATTTAAAAGTACTGATTCGGGGATAGCTTCAAAAACTAATCCATCATCGGACACTGCAGAGGAAAGAAGTCTTATGCGCTGCCAAAAAGACTCCCTTATCTATCGTTCTCACAGAACAAGTTCTCACAAAACCTCATCGGAATATCTGATTGGACAGCGTAGTAAGGGCCATTTAATCGTGAAAGACCCTTCAAATAAGTCAATAAAGTCCATCAGTCATAGGAATCCTATTAAGATGGAGTTGAATTCGGCTTCAGGTCTTAGTTCCGAGACTACCCTTCCATGTAAAGAAGAAAAGCTAGAAGCGACGGAGATCGCTGTAGAACAGCAACTCAAAAGGAATCATTCAGTGGATTGTAATAATCTGAAGGCCCAACCTGGATGGGAAACAGAAAAACACAAACCTGTGATAGAATCTCACCCTCAGGTTGGTTCTCAGGTGAAGGTTGAAAGAAGGGGAGATATGGATTCAGCCACTCAACAAAGTATTTCCAAGCAGGGTGTTTCAATTGACATGAATCGCGTCGACAAAGACATGAAGAAAGCTGAATGTTCATCTTCAGCTTCTCCCTCCGGAGCAGCTGGATTGGTTACTTTGAAAGACCCAACAGCGATTAAAACCTCAAGTAACGAAGCTATCTGCCAAAAGACATTTACTGGTGGTTCATGCGACAGGAGCGACCAGGAGGTTTCAAACCTGAATGCCCCTTTGACACAAAATTCTCCTCCTAAGACCTGCATAAAGAAAGAACTGGTTCATGTATCTTCTGAACAGCAAGATACTCATGAAGTTATTGATCTTTGCGATGATGATGAAGAAGATGGTGGTCATCACATTGATGGGGTGGGACAAGCAACCTCACAAGGCGAGCGTAATGGGACTGCACATGAGGCAACTCTGTCAAATCGTGCTCAAGATTGTTCTCATTTGTTGTCTACACCCAAAGTAGTTGCCAAACTCAAGGGTGCAGATAATAACTCTCGACAGAGTAAAAAACCTTTTACAGTTGGGGCTTCCCCGCCATTTTCTAGTGGAAGCCAACTGCACATTAAGAATCATGAGCAATGCCTTTCTCGAAGTGTTGCCACGGAACGCTTAATCCCAAGTTCAGCAGGAAATTGTACATTGAACAAAACGGATCATTTACAGTTGTCAAACTTAAAGAGCAAACCATCTGCTGATACGCCAAATGAGGTAGTTCCCCCAAAAGGCACATGTCCGACTCTCAGGAAATGCTTGCCAAATCTACAGAAAAGTGCACAATCGAACTTCAGTGAACATAAACTGGATACTGCGCAAGTAGATCAGGCGAGTAGAAGAATTGGTTTGTCTACAAGAAATGGCTTCTTATCACAAAGACATCATCGTTCACCTAGAAGTAACTCTAGTTCTGGTTTAGCCCGTCCACACGATCACAAAACACTCAACATGGATGAAAATTATGCTCGCATGTCAGATGACTCGATAAGTAAAAGACCTCGGCTTACCATTTCACATGATTCGGAGTCTTTGAAAAGGAAACGTCTGTCTTCGAAAGATCTTAGCCCTCACAACCACTCCTCCAAAGAACCGCGATCAAATGTTACTCCATCGCCACACAAACCAACTGAAGACTTTCAAGATGGCAAAGATGTACATGAAGAGGATGACTTCTATAGTGATAGGTTTGATGATGACGCACAGTCGAATAGTAGTTATGAGCCTTCAAAGGACGAACTGGTTTTGCCCTGCCAACCTTAGCGAAAAACATACCATTCCAGGCCTTACGAAAGATCGTGTCAGTGGCCTGTCTTCGTACGAAGAATGGACATTATCAAGCTCCATACCTAAAATCTATTTTTAAAAATTAAACGGAAGTGGAATTAACAGAGTATATTAAAATTAAAAAATTCTGTTTTTGAATGACTTCATCTGGAGTTCAATTGTTACAAGAAAAATATTGCATACAAATGAAGTTAATTATCATAGCATTCGATGTTCTCAAAGTATCCTCAGTCCAATGTCTTTGTCGTTTGGCTAATAACAAGAATATGCTCAGGCACGCAAACTCGGGACAAAGTCATGATTTAATCTTGGTTAGACTAGTGACGACCTGTTTTTAAGGGGAGGAAGCTCTCGAGGAATCGCGTTGATTCTATGTCCACTTCTTCGTAAAATTAAAGATCGTACTGAGCTGCAGATACTTATATTCTTTATGTTTAATAACAGTGACTCGTCGTTTATGTCGTCGGGGATAGTGTAGGCGAAGGTGTAGGGCATGGATATTCAGATGAAACCCATTCATACTTAGATTTCGGATACCTGGTCTTTTTAATAGACTCAAACAAGTAACACTGATTTTTCCGCCCGAAGTATGACATGTAGTTACACCCACCGTATGACTCGCAAAGGTTTAGACACGCAATTGCTGACGATGCTTCGACATATTTCGATACACCAGAGGTATATGTGCCATAGTAACGCATGTCTGCAACAAAGCATTCCTCGTCTGGCGTTCGCGAAGTTGTGGGCGCTTCAGTACTAGAACAAGCGTCAAATTCCACATCACTAAGATCAGAGCTAATTGCCACTTGGATGTTTGGGAGTTCTCCACAGAATTCGTTCGGAAGTGCCAAAAGGTAATCTAGGCTAAGGGTTTCCATAGAAGATGGAAGTGTTTGGAGTGAGTTGTTACGAATATCGAGAAATCGAAGAGAAGACAAGTTTTCACCAAACCCATCTGGGACATACTGTAGATCGTTGTTATCTACACTCAATGTGCGGAGTGTCGATAAATCACTCAGAAGCAGGAGCGAGTCTGGGTCTACCTGGTTACTACCTAGAGTAAGATAGACAAGGTCACTTAACACATTGATCCAATCAGGAATTTCAGCAATCGTGTTGTTATCTACTGCAAGTTCTTTCAGGCTTGTCATGTTCGCGATGACACTCGGAAACTCGCTGAAAAGGTTTTCTCTTATGGAAAGCTCCTCAATTGAGCTAAGACCCAGTGACTCAGGAAGTTCACCAAGCTTGTTGTCAGACACGTCCCTGTTGAAAAAAATGCATGATGTTAGTGGCTTTGGTCCTGACTCCATAGAGCCTTTTGTGCAAGCTTAAGTAAAACGTACAGTGTCTCTAATTGAGTGAGTAAACCAAAATTATCTGGCAGTTCTGTCAATGCATTGCTTGAAACATCGAGTGAGGTGAGCGAGGAAAATGTTTTAAGGAAGGTAGGAAGTGATACGATATCGTTGTGATCCAATGAAAGTTCGTTCAGGTTGACGAGTCCAGAAAGATATTGTAAGTTAGACAACTGGTTTGAGCCCAGATTGAGTTTCAACAAGGGGTTCAGATTCGTGAGCTTTTTTGGCAAGCCTGTAAGTAGGTTGCTGGACGCATCGAGATAAGTTAGAGAAGACATTGAGCCCATTTTACTCGGAAGGGCAGAAAGTGAGTTGTCTTGGAGGTCACTGCATGTTTCGGAAGTACAAACTTAGTGTGAGTGGTCTGGTCTAGAATGTTGCTACGCTCTTTATAAGGTCAGGATCTACTTACAGGTATGCTAGCTTGTCAAGGGTTCCAATATTTGAGTGCAATTTCTGGATATTGCAGTTTGACATTGTCCTATGTTATTGATGAATATTCGAAGCACCGCATTCACTGTGGTTAGTCGCACAGATTCAGATTCCATTTGGTTTTAAATCATTGGAGGTAATCACTTACATTGATGTCAACAACTTAAGCCGTTTGATGTTCTTTGGGATTTTCTTGAAATCGGAGTCGGTCATGGTTCTGTGAATCAACAATAGTTCCGTGTTAGTTCGTCATCAGCTCTATACAGTTGATTGAACCCACCTCGCAAATCCCAGCGGGCACGAGGAGAGATGTGAGAGCGATTATGAAGTTTGAAACTCTTCTTTTCAAAGGTAGTATGCACTCAGTAACTTACAAAGACGTGAGAGCAGAGAGTTTAAAAAGACGCCTCGAAAAAGAAGTCACGCCTGTGCAGCTCAACCTCGTTGCAGAAATAGGTGCTGAGTCGAGTGGCCGTGTCCCAATATATCCAGATGCATCCCACATTTCACATTCTGCTTGAACGAGGTCACTATTGTAAAGAGTAATGACGATAACAAGCGCAAATGCTTTAACTAATGCTGACACCATCGTAAGTGCCATCCTGTATTTTTCTGGACTATAAACGCTCGCAAGGTGAAGATCTTACGAGTTCCTAATAGTGTGCTACCTATAGCAAGGTTTATGCTCAATTTAATGTCGCACTTAGTTAGGCTATCAGTTGTATACTCTCGCACGTCTGGCAGACAAGACGAGATCCACGATGAGCGATGCCTACGCAAACAAGTTTGCTTCAAGAGCTGGGTGCAAATACACCAGAAAGGTACGAGCACCAGCTCGTCCTTCACAGATGCTCCCCCAAAAGCCTCCTCTTCAAAACGAGCTCACCAAGAGCTCTGATACGGGATTGGAATTGATTGATGGATCACCACTCTGGATTCAATTTCGGTTTAGAAACAAACAATTTATTATTATTATTAGTAGTAAATAATAATAAATAACCCAATAGTTCGAATATTTTTTGTTATTTTACAAAACAAAACAAAAAACAATCTGAAAAAACAAATTAATATATTGAAATGATTCGAGATGAGGATTATTGGTACCTGGCTACTTAGTGTTACTTCAAGATGGGGGACTAAATCGTCTTTTTCTTTGTCTGCAGTAATCTAGCTAGAGTCATTTTCCTTTCTTCAGAATACTAGAACCAAAAACATCCCCTCTCACCTTCTCAATTGGCCACAAAGAAAGGAGGTAGTAGCAACTGCTGGGCTTCCAAACAAAACAAAAGCTAAAACAAATGCTAAAACAAAAGCTAAAGCTAAAATTAAGCATAAGCTAAAGCTCAAGCTAAAACTAAAATGAAAACTAAGAATAATTAAGAATCAGGTCGCTATTTCTTGCTGAATGTGCCAGCAAATAGATCAATGATGGAGGGTAAACGAATCCAAGAGCGCAGGCACGGGAAGACGAAGGGCCGGGGCTGCGAGGGAATGGGCGCAGGCCAACAGAGCGCCCCAGCCAGGCCAGGCACACGCGTCTGTGCCACTCCTCGCGCCTTCCGTTGGTGTCTCAGGCCACTTCCCAACGCCCTGTCCGGCGTAAAGTGCGGAGCTGAAAGACCCAAAGTGCTGTACCTTTGAACACAGTCGGGTCACTCAGAGAGTGAAAGAAAGAAAGAAAGAAAGAAAGAATGAATGAATGAATGAATGAAATGAAAGAAAGAAAGAAAGAAAGAAAGAAAGAAAGAAAGAAAGAAAGAAAGAAAGAAAGAAAGAAAGAAAGAAAGAAAGAAAGAAAGAAAGAAAGAAAGAAAGAAAGAAAGAAAGAAAGAAAGAAAGAAAGAACTGTCTTTCAAAACAAAGTGACTTACGCCTAGGGTGGGGCTAGCGAGTGCTAGCCGCCCTGCAGTTCTCCTCGCGTTCGAGACCAGATCAGATCAGATCATCACGGCTCGCCATCCCCCGTGACTACCGGTGGCGCCTGAGATCTTCTCTCTCTGTAGAAAGGGTACGGAGACTCGACTTCTCGCGCCCTGACGCTCTAACTTACGCTGTGAAAGTTAGCGCATTAGAGGGCGCACGGTTCTGAGCGATTCCAGGCGAGTTGGAGTTTCGAGCTGCCACAGCAATTGCTATTAGTTCTCAATTATTTTATTAACTAATCAATGGTTAAAAGGTAAAATTAAAATAATTAACAGAATTAACAAAATGGTAGCTTATTTTAATTAAAAAATAAAAATAAAAATTAAATATTCATATACACACATATACATGTAATAATAAAAGATACTAAAGGCGCCTCGTGTTTTTGCGAGACCGAGTCTATAATTGACGCTGCTCTGTCAGTCAGGGTCTGAAGCTGACGCAGACGCCAATGCAGTCGCCAATGCAGCAAAGGCAGCGGCATATTTAGTGGGAGAGCGACAGGAGCTACGCAAGGAAAAGAAATACTGGATAAAGGGAAAGAAAGAAAGATCTCTTTACTTTCTTTATATTCGCTTAGATGCATAGCAGCGTCCATCATGATTGGTTCATTAGTGGCGCTGTTCCTCTTATTTCGTCTGTCCATGAATACGTATACTACGATACTTAATCTTACAGAAAATATAAAACAGATTAATAAAAGGCCGAGAGAGAACTGACTGACTGACTATACATGTATAAGCAGGTATACATACATACAGTATACTCTGCAGATAATGTAAAAGGCGCCCGTCTGAACTGCTTACTACTACTACTGACTGATGCTTTGAAGGAGCAGAGTAATCAATCAGTGCAGGAATGAATCAGAGCGCAACTGAAGACTTTAGGGCTCGCGAAGGTCAACCTGCAGAGAGGAGAGGAAATGCACAATGGCTACTAGGGCACTCTTTTGACATCGGCGGAGACTACGGGTGGTGCAGCCTCGTCGCAACCACCTGAAATACGAGACACGGCAGAAGTCCCGTGCACCTTCGAAGGTTCTGCGTGCTCAGAACAATCCCCGGAGACGCAAAGAAGTTGAGAATGCTTTGGTGCTGCTCCCTCCCAGAGCCAAGAACTTACTACTACACGGTCTATTCCAGATGCTAGCTAGTGCTTGCTTGCTACCTCCTACCCTTCCCGTGCAGTTCCCGTAGATAAAAGGCTTTTAGGCGCTGGTAGTCTATCTCGATTCCTTCCTTCATTCGCTCACGCATTCATATTGAATTCGCTCACGCATTCATATGGAATTCATTCACTCATTCATATGGAATTCATTCACTCATTCATATTGAATTCATTCACTCATTCATATTGAATTCATTCACTCATTCATATTGAATTCGAGCTAATTTCGTGCTGATGACTGACTGTTGAAGCAGCAAGAATAAGCAACTTCCGTCCACAGGAGCTAACAGTTGTGAAACAAGAACAGGTCTCCATCTTGTTTCCTGCATGTTTATGATTATTGACTTCTTCTTCTTCTTCTTCTATACATCAACTTTCTTTCCACGCGTTCTCACATTTTTGTTTGTTTTTTGCGTCCATCATACGTTGTCCCCCACAAATTAAACAGGGCGCTCAACGGTTGCGAGCATATGGGCAGAATGAGCTCTGGGATTGATTGAGGGGCGTGGCCGACGTAGTTTGAGTGAGAGTAATGAGCGAATGAATGCACTCGAAGCTGCAGAACGGAGACAACCTGTCGTCCTCAAATAGACGGAGGAAGCTCGTCTTTCTGATTCCGTGACTGCTCTGCGATAGATAGACCTCGAAGCGCCGCGCTGCTGTCTTGAATAGCTAGCTGGCTGGCTGGCTGGCTGACTTGGCGGTCTGCAAGCCGCAGCTTTCAAGAAAGGTCACCAGTTTTGAATTACACGGTCGTAAGTTAGCTCAGTCATGGACGTGAGTGAGGTGATTGATTGATTGATTGATTGACTGATTGATTGATTGATTGACCGCGGCGTCTCAGAGGTTTTAGTTTTAGGCCACGATTCGAGGAATTCATGGCCTGCGGCAAATGCCTTGGGGCGTGCGTCATGAGCATCGCGTGTTTGCCTGGGTGGAGGGGAGGGCTGTCTGTGCAGCCAGACAGAAGAAGAGGTTCATGAGGAGCGTGCGGCCTTGGAGATCAGAGCGGATGGATTGCTCCTGGAAGCGAGTTCTCCAATCCGTGGATTATTGGGCTGTTGTAGCAATACCTCGTTTTTTATAAAACAATTCAGAAGCTAGATCTAGTAGTACTAGCTTCTTTCTATCTATACAGCGGTCAAAACTGGAGGCTGGAGCAAAGGGGAAAGCGGCGAGCTATTTCCAAGAGGATGTAATTAGGTAGCGCTTTATTTATTGGCTTTATGAACTGATTCCTTTTTTCTATTGTTAATGTTACTTTAAAAAAATAAAAAAATATTATGTATATAATTTTAGAACAAAGAAAGAATGGGCATAGGCCTCAATACTTCAATGCAACTGAAAATGAGCTGCTGCGCCATTAGTCTCTTAGCATTGGAGTTAACACGCCTTGAATTCATTTCCTAAAGTCTGTTGGTCATAGATACGCATGACACGCTTTTCAGCGCCCTTTTACTAACGACTTTGGGTTATGCTATGTACATTCGTTCCCTTATCCCATATTATTGCAGGCTTATACTTTAGAGCCTAGAGGTTAGCTTCTTGGCATCATTTCCGACCACTATTCAGACAAGTTTTGCAGCTCTTGCACCAGCCCCCTATTTATGGGACTTCGGATGTATGAGAGCTCCTTCATTAAGCGGATAAGTATTGTCGATGATTGAGGTTAACTGCTTGGAAATTTGGTTGCTGAGGCTGTCTGATTTTTCCTTTCTCCAAATTTTAGTATAATTCTGACTAAAATTCGAGTATCTCTGGTAGTCTGCTGGTCAGCAACTCTGTCTTCGCTTGCGTCAATAATAAGATAAATGAGAAACGCCCTACTTTCTCTCTCTCTCTTCATTTTTTCGGAGACTTGAATATGAAATCCCTATTTTCAGTGCTACTGTTGCAATAGAAGGGACATGTTATGAACTTGCAATTTGGCAATCCTATTAGAACTCTCTTGAAGGGATAGCTCCACTTATAAACTTCAAAATCAATGTTCAACAACCTCAACTTTTGAATGAGCTTTCCTAACAGATGTTTACATTGTGAAATCAATCAACCTCGAGGCTTGTTGTGATGAGACTACGATGTTGAAATGATGAAATTAAATTTGCCGTTAGTTAATTGCATGGTGTATGCGTGTCTTGTACTTAAAGTGGTGTGTGAACTTTTAGCTATCCTCCATTCAAGTCTTTTCGTTTTGTTTCGTCCTTCATGAACTCCATTATTTAACGTGGCAATAAAACGCACATAATTGGGTGTTCACACGGCTACAGGCCAACGAACAAGCTATCTCTTAGGACATTATAGTGTACTAGTGTGCAGTGTTTCACAGGTTCGTGTATCGAGTTCAGGGTTATCGAGATCAAATATATCGTCTTGAGGTTTTGCTTCAGAAGAGGAAGCAACAACCGTTTACCTCTTGCATCCAGCTTTTCTGTATCAAGCCGTCAAATAACTTGCAACCCCAAGGTGGACGGACAGTTGTGCTGTCAATTGCCCATAAAATCTCCACATATCCTTACTAATAGCTTTCCAAAACTCAAACTAGCCACCCGAACGACCAAAAGACTGCCTTGACATGCCAACACAATGAATTCTTTAGAGTAATCCACTTGTACGCAGAAGAATCGTCTTGGTAAATTGCACCTCCCTGAGTCCTCGTACGCGTTAATAAGAGTGTGTACCCTCAAATAAAAGGCCTATTTAGACCACTTTGAAGCTCTCTCTGAACTCTGAAGCGCGGCTCCGCGCTGACTCTGAGAGTGCCCCCAAACCCAAGTTTCTTTGCCGGCCTGAGCTCCTGCGAACGGTGCAGGGGCTCTGCTTGTGGGTTCATCACCCGTACGAGCTCCATCAGCTACGACTTTTTTGTGGTCGCGTATACTTGCCGCGTCCCTCGTATTCTGTTCATTGTCCATCTTTTGGGATCCTTACTTGAAAATAGTGGATTCTTGTAAAACGCTGGACTCTCCCAAGCCGTACCAAGCTCTCAAGAAAATTGTGTGTTTTCGAGCACAGTCTTTCATCTCGGGCTTGGTATCGTGATCATCTGCAACTTACTTGTCACCCAAAAGCAAACGTTCCTTTATTACTTTGGCAGATTAGGTGTACTGAGCAGTCACCATGGTAAAGAACATTATCCAGCCATTTGGCATGGACCTTCTCTTTCCTGTCCTCTTCGCAGCAATACTTACCTTAAATATGCCATGGCTGAGTGGTGTATGGTGCGTGGTTTTCTGGTTGGCGGTGTTCCGAGATAAATAAGACTTAGCGAACCCAAGTTCTAATTCTTCTGCTCTCGCTTCAAACGCAAGTTCACCAGCTCGTCTTTGAACATATTTTACAGCTGGTCGAGTATACCTTTATATCTAGCAGTACTCTGAATACATTATTCACCTTATGCAAGTCGTGATTGAGCAAAATTGGAGTAGCGAATGTTTTCTTCACGCGCAAAAGCTGTAATATAAATTTAGTTTTCACATTTCGGTTCTCTCAAGATCAGACGAAATGATTTCCCCTCAAAAGATCTTGAAAGACATACCATAGATCGGATATCATTGTTTAGTGTTGACATTTCTTCTTCTAAGATGAAAAATGCTCCTGAAGAGAACGGTTTCTCAATGCCTTCAAATGTAAAGTAAACTTCAAGGTTGTCCTATATTCATATAAATTTCGTTTGGGTATAGCATAAAGTAAAAGAAGAAGAATAAAATGACTGCTAGAAATGTCAACGTAATGTTTGAATTTATTAAAGGTCCTTCACTAAGCCCATGATTTGATCCCCAAGCTCTTTTGAAGCAGCTGCAAAGATGCTACGACCAGATAGGTTGAGTGGACCTCCACGTGGGTCACACACCATGCCGCCGGCTTCTGTCACAAGCAAAGCACCGGAAGCAAAGTCCCAGATGTAAGGGCTGTAGAGCTCAATATAAACATCCGTCCGGCCATCAGCAATGTATGCCAACCCAAGACCACAACCACCTGTGATGCGGAAGCCACGTACCCGGCCATTCACCAAAAAGGTGCGCTGCATGGCCAAAAACTGGTCTACTTCCTTGGGTTCGCGCTGGTAGCCGATGTCTGTCGCTACAATTGCAAGAGTTGAATCCTTCTCACCAGAGGTGGACATCCGACGAGGTTCTCCCACCAGCTCAAGACCTTCTGTAGAGAGGCCTTGAACATAAGAGCCTTTGCTCTTTTCTGCATAGAAGATCTCACACTGAATAGCATCAACTATCACGGCTGCAACGATCTCCTTCTTTACCATAAAAGCAATCAAAGTAGAGCAGCTCAGGACAGAGCGGAAGAAGTTTGTTGTGCCATCGATCGGATCAATGATGAAAGTCGGCTCATCTGTCACCTCAAACCCTTCGTCGCCTTTCGTGGCAACCTCCTCTTCACCAATAAACTTGTGGTTCGGGAACTTCTCGTGAAGATGTTTCACAATGAGTTCTTCGCAAAGACGATCCGTCTCCTGTAGCCAGAACAGAAGTCATGTATACCACAATTATTAAGATTTATTTATTCCATTCACTCCAAAATTGCGTGAGTTCCTGAGTTCCCTATTCTGACACGCAGAGCAATATCTCGACGGCCACTCATCAATTCATCTTACCGTTTGCAGGTCTGCGGTGTTGCTTTTTGTCACAGTGCTGGACACCTGGGTTTCACGACAGCGCGTCTTCATCCATGTCTCACGGATCTTAAGGCCAGCTTGGCGAGCTGCATAAACAGCTTCGCGAAGCTCTTCGCTGCCTTCGTCAACCTTCATCTTAGACTCGGCCTAAGATGGTATCTCAAGCAAGCAATAGATCGAAAGTTGCTCTCGCTGAAGCTGTCGTTCGTAGTTTGCAATCAAGATTCTTCTCTACTTCTGTCACCATAAGTCGTAATAAAAGTCATATAGCATCACTAGCAACGATCATAGTCGTAATATATAGGAGATATAATTAGGACCACACCTAGATCCCAGGATGCCAAACCAACGAAAATGGTCCGTAGCTCGCGTTGCGTTCCTGGACTGAAGGGATAACCTCTTGGAACACACTGGTAGGCCTGTCCGAGCTACAGAATTGTTAAGAATGCTAATGGTAGTAGGTATAGAAATTTGTATTAATAACATGCTACAGAATGTCAAAAGACTTAGATCATTTGAGCGTCAAGGCCGGGTCTGCAGCGCTATCTTCAGCAGTGAGACTTGTTGCTTTCTCGTCAAACATAACAATATACTCACGAGAACTTTTGCCGAAACGAAGTAAATCTTTTTCTAGAAGTTCGTAGTAACGCGAGGATTCCAATTTCTCACCGTTGAGAAAGGTTCCGTTCGAACTACCGAGATCGAGAATGTATGGGCGAACAAAATGGCGTGGAGGATCTAGGCTTCCAGGAGGCGGTGCTTTGGTTTTTATGCGAAATTGAATCACTGCGTGTTGTTTCGAACACGAGGAGTGTTCTGCTAAAATATCTGCCACACGATCATCTCTGCCAACAAGATGTGCTGATTGTCCATGAAGTTCTATGCTCTTGACAATTTCGCCCTTTTTAAATACAAAGAGCCGCCAGCCAGGTCCTGGCGGTGTTACAGCATCCGAGGGCTCAGACCATTTCATCAAGACTCCATTGTACATTCGCCCAGTTCTCTCATCCTTGCCAAGCGCGCCAGAAAGACCAAAATTAGCTTTCTCTTTCTCTTCGCCCGGTTGCAGTTGCCGCTTCGGATTTCCATATGCATCAAGTTTGGGCTCCTGAGCTCCAGATTGTGTCTCCCGTTTACCCCATGTACCAGAGTGGGCTTGATCTTGTTCCGCATCGTCTTCTGCGTATCGCTTTCTGCGCTGTCGCTTAGTCTCTCGCCTTGGGCCAGCATCTTGATCATGCCTTCGGTGTTCATCTCGTCGAGACTTTTGGCCAGAGTGGCCACCGTAGCTGCTGTCCCCACGTCTTGAGTCACGATGGTCACTTCTATGATGATCTCTTTTTCGGGAAAATCTCTCTTCTGGGTTCTGAGACCTAGTGGATTCGCCTTTTCTGTCCATCTTGGTAAAGGCTAACAAGTCAACAACGTCCCTCAAAGCTTCTTTTCAACAAGTATTTGAGGAAAAGGAAGATATACACCAAGGCTCTAATGGATTTTCGTTGAAGGTTCTTCAATGTACAGAAAGCTTGTTATGCCAAGCGTAGCGAGAGACTTCGCAGAGCGGGTGGACCACGGCCTAGAAGATCTGCACCTAATTTTGGCAGTAGGGGAGAGTTGGCAAACGAAACTCCGAGGTAGGCACGGAGCGTCAGCCTTTACAGGGGTGTTATACTCTTGCAGAACCCTTGAGCTTTGCTCGGGGAGGCCAAGGTATCTATCTCCCTATGATACGTGGCCAGTTTCAGGTTTTGAGGAAAAAGGCACCGTCCATTCTAATTGCAAAAGCATAAGGGTGACCTACCAACCTAGTAGCCTTATAATGTAAATTAATGTATATCAGTCAGTAAGTGCTGCTATTTGTGAAGATTGAAAAAGGAACAGCTTTTCCCAGGCTTCGTCGCATCTAGGGAAAGAAGACATCAAGCGAAAATCTCAAAAGTCTTCTATATGGTCACATGGAAAAACTTGCTAGAGTGTCTTGAACAGAAAAAATGTTAGCTAGTAACATCATTGACTTACTCTATTTTTTATAATGTATTTTTTATAATGTAATTGATGAATCACATAAAAAAGATCTATTTGGTTTGCTTTGGGGCTCTTCTGACCATAGCAGATGAGCTTTAGAGACTCTTCAACCGTATAAAGTAGTAGGTAGAGAGTTTCACATTATCATGACCAGAGACCTTTCCATTCTCAAAGAACATTTACAGAACCCAAACAGAACCTAATAGTTGTTTTTATAATTAAAATATACTGACACTATTACTTTTGGAACTTATAGAACTCATGGATCTATAAGAACCTATGGAACATGGTGCGCGAGTGGTCTCGAGGGCGCCATTGGCTTTGCGGAGCCCTGCACAGACCCGATCGCAGAGGACTTCTTGGAGTCTTTTTGCTGCGAGTAGGGGTGTGTTTGAGGCGTGTGAATTCGTCGTGAAGCAGGTCTTGCTGCAATATGGCCCGCAAGCAGTCTGGACGCAGGACGTCCTCGGGTCCCGATGAGCGGGTTCGTGGTCCCGGTCGCAAGCAGCAGAAGCGGCGTGAAAAAGACGATAGCGACGTTGAAAGTAGCGAAGAGGAGAACGAATACCTCAAGATGAGGACTGCAGACGACGAGGAAGTTGATTCCGATGAAGCTTTTGACTCTGAAGATGAGAGACAATTCGGAGACATCTTTGCTAACAGGAACGCGGCAAAGGACGAGGAACTCGCAGGTGACGAGAACGAGCCTACGCTTCTTGACATGATGGCCGATAGCGACGATGAAGAAGAGGATGAGGATGAGGACGAAGAAGAGAAGCCCGCAAATAAATCCTCAAAGACCCAGAAGGAGAAGATTGCACTCCTTCACAAGCTCATCGATGAGGCTGAAATGGACGACAGCGAAGACGAAGATGATGACGACGACGAGGTTGAAGATGACGATGACGATGAAGATGAAGATGAAGATGACGACGAGGATGAGGATGAGGATGAGGATGAGGATGAGGATGATGACGATGTTACTGGCGAAACCAAGACCAGCAAGCTCATGGACCTCATCGATGACATGGTAGAGGATCATGGCAAGAAGAACAAGGTCAAGCGCATGATCGCCGCCGCCAACAAAGCCGCTCGTAAAGAGGGCGAATTCAACGTCAGTGGAAAGAAGAAGTTGAGTATGGCCGATATGGTCAAGTCCCTTGGCTCCGACCGTAAAGACCTCGGTGCTCTCAAGCAGCGTATCGAGCAGGTACAAGATGCCAACCTTGTGGTTGGTACTAAGAACCGCCACATGGAAGCTCGCGCAGAGCGCAAAGTCGGATATGAACGTGCATCCGAGGAAATCGGAAAATGGGTACCAACCATCGCAGAACATCGTCGCGCACAAACTGTATCGTATCCCCTCGTGGAGCCTGCACGAATCCATGATTCGTCTGCTCAGATTGTTGATGGATTTTCGGCTCAGAGTGAACTCGAGAGAGAAGTCGAGCTTGCATTGATGGCAAGTGGACTTGGAGACGAAAAGAGAGCACGCGAAGATGAAGAGAAGTACATGCTCGATGTCAAAGAGGCCGACCCGAAGCAAATTCGAGAGCGGCAGAAGGAGCTTGCAAAGCTAAAGGCGCTCATGTTCTACAGCGAACAGAAAGCGAGACGATCAAACAAAATCAAATCCAAGGTGTACAGGCGTCTTAAAAAGCGCCGCGATGCTCGGGAGGAGGAGAAGGAGATTGAGAGACTTCGCAAGATCGACCCTGAGGCAGTGCAGGAGATGGAGGAGAGAGCGGCTTTAGAGAGAGCCAAAGAACGCATGTCCTTGAGACACAAGAACACTTCGAAGTTTATCAGAGGATTGCTTAAACACGGCGGGTCAAGGAAAGAGTACACCCAGAGCGTTGTGCAGGAGCAACTTGACGCAGAACGCAATTTGAGAAGACGCATGAGAACCATGAACGATGAAAGCGACGACAGCGAAGACGACGATGAGGATGGTCACGAACTTCGGGGAGCAGATGATATCCTCAAACGCAAGGCTGGCTTGTTAGCTGCAGGAATTGATGCTGATATCAATGCTGGAGAGAACGGCGAAAACGCAAAGGGACTCTTTGGTCTTAAGTTTATGCAAAAGGGACTCCAGCGCGAACAAGAAGAGGCCAAAAAACGCGCAGGAGACCTTATGGAGGCTATCAAATCCGGCACTATCACCGCTGATACGCAAGATGACTACGATAAAATGGAGGCCGCAAACAACAACTTCCAGGGACGTCGTCGTTTCAACACCGTTGTGCAAAACAAGGATGCCAAGGACTCCGCAGAGACGGAAGGCGATGATGAGCAAACCAAGACTCTTGGCAGCAATGTCAACGCTCGTATGAGCTCGAGCATGGACGTTGGTGAAGGAAAGAAAAAGAAAACACGTAAACTCTTTGAAGCCCCTGCGTTTGAGGTCCCGTCGTTGCCTGAAGAAAAGGACACTGCTCAGGAAAAGACTCCGGTCGCTAAAGAGGCACCTGCCTCCAGCAGCAAGATCAAGGCGAAAAGTAATGTTACAGAGGCCAAAACAGCTAAAGCTGCGGTGCAGGCTGATAGTGATGATGAAGGCGAGACTGTTGCAAACCCATGGCTAAACGATGATGCTCGCCCACAGAAGTCTCAAAAGAAACGTGTTGGTGCCAAGGTTGCCGAAGAGGCTCAAGAGGTCCCCGATGTAAAGGTGAATGTATCGAAATCTCTCTTGGAAAACAAAGAGGTGGCCAAGAATGAAGACCAGGAAAGTGCGGCCAAACGCAAGCAACAGGTCAAGCTCATTCGTCGTGCATTTGCTGGTACCAACACGTTGTCGCAGGACTTTGAGGAAGAAAAGGCCGAAGAAGAGGACCGCCGTGATTCTGATCGAAGAAAGGCCAACAAAGAGGAGACAATGTTTGATAAACCTGGTTGGGGTTCGTGGACAGGAAACAACGTTGCGCCAAAGAAGCGTCGTCGTCCCCAGGCACAACCGTCGCAACTCCAAGTTGCTGCTAAGAAGCAACGTGCCGGGCCTAAACACGTTCTTGTCTCCGAAAAGCGTAACAAGAAGGTTACTAAGTATCTTGTTACAGACGTGCCGTACCCATTCAAGACTCGTGAGGAGTACGAGGCGAGTTTGCGAAACCCTCTAGGCAGCGACTTCAACACCGCATACATCTTCAACAAATCCATTAAACCAGAGGTCATTACTCGCGCCGGTGCAATCATCGACCCTATTTCATCCAGGTCTATGAAGAAGTAAACTTTCGCACAAACCGTCAGCCCCTCTATACAACTACTACCTACACTTTTATACGCATGATTAATTTCGCCCACTAAATTTCACTTTTGATAAATCAACACTGATTTCTTTCATGTCTTCTCTTTCATCTTGGCTTGATATTCTAATTTCGCTTTTGAGTTATACTGGCAGCCATGTTTCTTAAAATTCTCGATAACACTGTGTTCATAATATTAAATTTAAACTTTAAAACATGCACGATGGTGTTCCGTTTGTATGTTTTTAGAATAATAATAAAAAATCATTTACTTAGAGTACTTTCAAATTAGCAGCCCAAGCAGTTCCGTTTGGCTGATTTCTTAAATTGATCTTCTTCGCGGTGAGGCCGAAGTTCCTCAGGGAAATTCATACGCTTACGTTCCATATATTGAAGATAGCATCGTTCTACAATAACAGCTGCGCGCTTTTCACGTTCGTTTTCAATAATGTTTGGTCGGGATCCCGGGCCATAGCTGACCAAGACCCCGCCAGATGGAACGAGCGGCTCACGGACCTTCTCATGTTTGTTTTTAGGTCTCAGAAATGGTATCATCTGGACGACTTGCTTGCCCTGATTAATGACGTACTCATGCATTTGAGCAAGAATAGCACGCACAATCTTATCATAGTATCGATTCTGAAATTTGTGCGATGTAATCGCCTCGTAGTAACCGTTGGATAAGTCAAAGCTAAAGTCCTCAAGACGAGAGAAGCGCTTAATCAAACCATAGTATGCCATAGGAATGCCAATGTAGTTGAGTGTGTCCTCAAGCTCTGATTCAGAGCCCAAGCTAACAGAGGTGATAAAGGCAGTTGGAGATACACGAATTCTCTCACAAAATATTGTGTCCTGCGGTGGCACTGAAATATTGTTTGTTGCATCGTTGACAAGCCACTCCACCTCTGAATAAGAGGTTGTTTGATTCTCGAATCCAAGAACAGCACCTTCGCCTTCGATTGAACCTGATTCCTCTGCTCCTCCTAAAATCGGGGTCATGACTTGGAAGAGTCCACCCAACAGATTCGAGTCGAGCTTGACTTCAGTCTTATGCATAGCAATCGTAAGAAGTTTGACTATATCAAATGAAGACGACGCGCCACCAGATTCATAAGCAAGTTGAATACGGAGGAAGCTATGAATTGCACGATGCCGCCGCAAACGATCTGACAAAAGGATGGTACGGCTTACTGCGCGCTTTGACACTGCACATAATAGTGCCTCGCGTTCATGTTCCTGAATTACTTTAGGTTTGGGCGGTCGTGAATACATCACAATGGGATATTTGGCTTGTACCTGGGAGGAATCAATCTGGAAATGACCCACAGCGAATTCAGCCGTTGTAACGCTCTTGTTTGTCGTTCCTAGCTCCGGAACCTCCTCGAGAGCGCATTCGAAATGAATTCTTTGTGCGCAAACATACATCACTTCTAGGCCTCTAGTACTGCTAAAAACCGAAAGACATGCACTACTGATTTCAAACAGAACCTCCACCCAGGGATCTCGTGGCATGAGTCTCCTCACAAACCGATCCAGTGTTGCATGCTCTTCCTCTTGCGCTTTTCTGCGTGCACGCTTTGTCATCTCCGAAATGACAACACTAGATCGGAGTCCATAGGTGCGCACGCTAAGGGCAAGGTCCTTTCCGGACCGTTGGGGAAATGCGGTGACCAAGCCAGCCTTATAGCGGATAGCTTTGGCATAGTCAAGGTCTGGGCTGCCATCCTTTCGAAGAGGAATAATTAGCACCTGCGTTCGCAAGCTGTCCTTGGGTGGAATGTCAAGCGGTATTGATAACTCCACTCCAGGTTCCACAACATCAGGTGGAAATGCGTTTCTGTAGAGCTTGTATGAACTAGGCAGCGGGCGAAAACAACGTTTTGCTGCCGCGCGTAAGCCAATCCCACGCGATGGAATTTGCACAATCTTGAAAGATTGATTAGTCATCTTGTTGCGAACTGAGTAGTCAACCTCATCCACATCAAGAGTACGAAAGATAATCATTTGCGCAGGCATAGATTCATTTGCATCAACCCAAATCCGGGTGTCTCGCTTCCTTTCTTTTCCTGAGCGAAGCTGCAGCGCAAAATCGTCCAAGTCTTCGAGTTTAATAGGCTCGGACCAAAGCGCTCCGGAGACAGCAAGGCGAACTTGCACGTGCTCGGTTGCCGTAAAAACTTTCCTCGAGGGATCGTCACGAATTTGAAAACGAGTACCAGGTGTAAGCTGGTAGTGGAAGCAAAATACGTTCACATCAGAAAGGTCATTTGGGTCGACTTGGAGAGCTGGATCCCGACCATCAAGAAGGAGTGCAGTACAATCTGGCAGTCCAGCTTGCTTAATCAACAGGGGTTCCTCGGTTACGTTTGCAACGCGGTATTTCGGACCAATCGTAAGCAGTGATGTGCGAGAGTAAGTTTGATGCATCGGTGTCAAAGAGATACCAATGTCTCTCCGAAAAGGTGACTCGAGGACCATCAGCTGGGTACTGAGACTGATTAGGCGTTCATCAACAGGTACACCGGCAAGACTTAGCTCCAGATCAACTTGTGCCTCGCCCTTTCCATCAGCTAGCTTAATTTTCAAGGAGTGAGCTTCATCTCCTTGAATAAGAAGCTTTTCCAGAATCTTTGCGAGATCTAATTTGGCATCACCGATCACTCTCTGGTTGGAAGGATCCTTGGTATAGAGGCTGTCAAATGCCTGAGCATTCAGTGAAGTGTAACCAGAAGAGCTAGCAGCAGAAATCGAAGTGGATGCTACATCCTCGGGAGACGTACTGGTACGACCACGGTGATGACTATGTTTAGATCCAACTCGGGCGTTCGTTTCTTGGGTATCATCATTTGGGTCATCTTCTCCAGGTTGAGTGAATGAGGATGCGGGCTGTGCAGAATGCTCACTAAAACTTCGAAGCTCAAAGAGAACCTCGCCAGCAGGGCTGTCACTCTCTGATCCAGGAATATAAACGCTCATATGGCCTGACGAGAATGGCCATTTTCTCGTTGCGCCGCCAGGCACAGCTGCAGTATAGCTTTTGGTGGGTACTGGGTTGTCCTCTAAGTCAATAAACGAGCAGGAGAGAGCCACAGCGTTACCTTGAGTAATGTCCTCTGATAGACCTTGCACTTTGGAAGCCATTATAATTAAGTTCACGGCTGGGAAGTGTTTTGATCCTGGTAATTTGCTAGCAAACAACGGAAGGTAAATAGGCAAACCAGACTGCAGCTCCCGGCTTTCATCATCCATAATGAATTGTTTGGAGGTGGCTGTTTTGAAGACAACAGCGTCAGGGTCTTGAGATAAGCGAACTTCACCAAAAATCTGTCGAGACTTGGGCGGAGCATATAGAGGCATTACAGTATGTGGAAGATGGTCATACACATGCATGCGCGTGTGTGAAAGCTCCAACTTCTTTTTGCGGTCAGCAAGGACCACCTGGTAGTCTAGAATTACATCACTCTTATTGGCAATCCAAAAGGGTGCACAAATTATAAGGCGGCGGCCACCTCCATCTTGTGTGGGAGTACGTTCAACTTCAGCAGTGATCGTACTCACAGTTCGCGACGAGTCTGAGGCATCCTTAATAGGGGTTCCGAGAGAGCTAGGCTCAATCGGATCACTCCACGAAGTAGGGCCTTCTTCAAAATGAATACGCACGCGAACCTGGCCCACCATATCATCTTGACTTGCCATTTTACGTGGATCACTCCGACTAAAAAAGCTGGAGTCCCGCGCAGAATGATGTTTTGTCCAGTTGGGATCAAGATAATCAAGTAATGCTCCATCCATCTCGTGAAAAGGCACGCGCCCTCCCTTCAGCATCTTCACCTTATGCCGCCGCAAAACCTTCTCAGGGTTGCTCTTTTCGCATACCTCTAGAGAAATTTCGATCGGGTAGGAAAGCAAGTTTTCGAGGACGAGAGAAGGGTAGAAGCTAAAAACATGTTGTAAGTAACGCTTTGGACCTCCACGGGCAGCAGCGTTTCGTTTGTAGCCAAATTCAATTGTGAGACTGCCCTTCACTTCATCTTTGCTAACTCCCCGACCAGCCTCCAACATGAAGGTTTTCTTGATTACACCACGTGCAGTCTTTACAGCATGCCCAGCAGAAAACCAGCTTACAATATCCCGAACCTTGAGGGTGACGTAACCAAGAGGATCATTGGAGCTCAGAGCATCCCAGTCGATCACGCTAAAACGAATGTATTCTTGTTCAGAAAGTGGTCGATCACTTTCACCAAACCGAAAAGTTGATTTGTTTGCCCAAATAGGGTTTAAAGTGGCCTGGATATGAGGTGTCTGAAATTTCTCCACTACCTTGTTTCCCTTAAATGTTGCAACTGCAACAAACGGGTCGGATGAATTCGTAATATCGGCAGCCATGAGGTTCGACGCTTGGAGCACCTGAACCGTGAGAATCTCCTTCATTTCAAATTTGTGAAGGGCATTTCGTTGAGTCAACATAACACACTCTAGCAGCTTTGGAACCCGCTCACGACCGTATTCAGCATCCTCTAGCTCCTCAATATCTTCTCGGGACGCACAGCCACTCGGTTCGTTGTTATTGGCAGCACGAGGCGATGCCGAAGCGTAGGCAGCATCGATGCCGCCACTAGTTGGTCGATTCGGAAGAAAGCATACTCGACTTGCACCAACAAGGTCACTATCCAGATCTTCATTTTTGGATTGACTTTGCATAAGAAGATCATTGATAACATTTCCTCGCTTGTCAAGAAGGTCATCCTGTGGCCGAAAGTTTTGAATTACACGCAGTCCCTGACCTCCTTCAAGGCTTACTAAAATACCAGATGGGGCCCACGCATCAAGGACAGATTCGTTACTTCTCTTGGAATATCCACTGTCAATTGAAAGTGTTCGTCCTCTATTGTTCTGGTTTTTGTTGTTACTAGACTCGTCATTTACAGGTTCTCCGCGTTTATTTTTCTGTAAACGCTTCAAAGTTGGGCGATCCATCACTGGGCAAACTGAGAAACCTCGTTTTCCTCCCAACGAAGGATCTAGCTGTTGAGCGTAGAGATATTTCAAAGGAATTGATTGCTCGTCACCTGGTGATAGAGTAAACATAGTCTTTTCATACAACTTTTCACCAGAGGATCGATGGCAAACAAAGCTTACTCGAAGCGGTACGATCGTTCGATTCTCCACGCGTATAGGTGTCTCTAAGAAGAGAACGTCTCCAGCTGAGGATCGACCAATTTTCTGGACATTGGCCATTACCAGTAGAGAGTTTGTATTGCGATCGATGAAGTCGTACCCGCGTGAGTTTTTCCCCTTAACTTGAGCAGCGGACATCCGTTTGGACTTGCGGCGCTCTTCACGCTCTGCTTCATCCTCCTCCGGTGACTTTGCCGGTGTTGTGCTGTCGTCAAACTCTTCGTCCTCGCTTGACTCGCGAGTTGTTGACGATGCAGTGGTATGTTCATTTCTCTTCATCTCTTCTTCGTTTTGTGTCATCAAAGTTCGGCTATACTGGCCGTCAACTGTGACTGCATTAATGGTTTGAAGCATGAATTCCCCAGCGTTTTCAGACGGTGCGAGCCCAATCTGGTTGACTAAAGGCACCTGAACAACCTGGTCACGAGCCCCTTCGTTACTTGATGGGGCACGGCCCTCGTCATCCTCCGGTAGAGAATCACGGAGATCAGTAATACGGAACCCTAAAGCATGAACATCTAAGCCAGGAGGTTCCATTTCCGCACTTTCAAGCAGGGCAGGTACGAAAAAGTCTAGGAATTCGCGGAGATCAATTCCAGTTTCAGATGCATCGACGTTCTCGACTCCCTCATCATCCATTTCTCCGATCGAATAAAGAACTTCCTCAACGCTGATAGGTTCACCATAGTGTGAGAGTGCATTCTGTAATTCAACACAGGATATTTCACCGCTATTGTCTTCATCAATGAAACGAAAAAGATTTGTGAGATCTCGACGGAGATCTTCTTCTTCTTCTTTTCTGTCATCCTGATCTAACATAAATTCTTGCATTGCAAGTTTATGCCTACTTTTGATCTGCTCTTCAATATTAGTGCGCTCAGCTCTATATTCTGGATCATTCTCACGAGCCTCGCGGTTGCGTCGAACTGTATTTTGCAGATACTTAATTGTCTTGAACACAATTTTGCGCCTGTTCTCGCGCATATGTTGCAAGAGCTCCGCCATTTTGGCTCGAATACGGGATGTATCATGGAGATGCAGCCTACGAGCTTCACCTTCTTCCACAACGTATTGTTGCTTGTCACCACGGTATTTCAGATAGTTAGGCTTAGTGGAGTGATATTGGTCATCGGGATGTGAAATTGGCCAGAGTTCCACTTTATGACCAGTTTCGTTTACAACCCAATTCGGAGTGTACATTCCATGCAGACGTTCGTCATCAATTGGAGTATAAGTCGGGTCCAGTGAGCGCATGAAGCTGACAACCGACCGCAAAAAAGCATCCGTAATATTCAAGTTGATGCGACGGGGCGCAATAGCTTGTAAGAGAAGGCCGCCGGTATCTGTGCTTCTCTCCGCCTGCAAAAGGAGTGACCAAGGCTCGATTAGAGGCTCCCATGCACGAACTAGCGTATTGTACGAAGTGCTTGTTGTAGAAACATAACCACGAACTTGCAAGTCGTCTGAGAAGAACGTACGCGAGCAACCAATGAGATGAAACTGTGCAAGGCTGAATCTCGCAAAAGGTTGGGGATACCCATTCAGATTATTACCGATACCGAGCATCAATTGATTTACGTAGAGGTTCGCTTGATCAAATACTCGCTCTGTCTGACGGCTTTTGTTGGCTTGCTCAAGGAGCATTCCCAGAATCTCGGCATCTCGCTCGGTATTCCAATGACCAGGTACATCCCCTGGCAGGCGACGACGGAAGGCACTGGTGTCTAAACACATTATAAACATTGGTGCAAAATCATGCAACATCCAAGGCGCCCATGCACTCTGAGTTCCGTCCACCTTCTTAGCAGCAGGGTTGGGTGCTGCATCGTTGGCTCTAAACCCTTGATGATTTTCCGGATAGCTTTCCGCAGGGTCATATTGTATATTCTCGAATTCATTGCCAACACCCTTCAAAGGTTTGGCGCTCTTGTTGTTCAGCTCTAAATTTGTGCCGATATCATCAAGGCCTGGATCACCTACAACCAGACCTTCATCATCACTGGATTCAGAATCTTCAGAATTTCTATCGCTTGCCCCCTCTTGACCAATTATGTTGGACTTAATGTCTTTCATGAGCTTTATATCCGATTCTGTAAGGATCCGAACAGGAGCTACGCGTTTCTTCTTCCGCACAGGTGTAAAGTAGTCTTGAGACGAATCACTATCAGAAGACCGTGCGGAGTTTATAGATGCTCCATGATCACGTTTGTTTCCCTTTGAGTCAGATCTGTTCTTCTGATCCATTTGTTCGGCCACAGATGTAACGTTCTGCTCGGGATAGAACTCCGCATAAAGTTCCATCTGCTTTTTCTCAACATCCATGAGGAAGATGATATCGCCAGTGTCAAATCGAGTCTCCAAACCGTCCATGCGCAACTCCATCACACGGACAGTGGCATAATTGTCTCCACGGGCCTTTTGAAGTTCTTCACGCATTACTTGCTGTGCCAAAACAGTGTGAGAGTTCACACCCCAGATGTCCTCTGCTTTGATGTCCTTCAGGCTATTTGAATTGTGCTGGGCCGAATCTTGCTTCTGTTCGTCAGTGTGTCTCGCAGAGATACTTGCGTTGGGATCAAGCTCAGTGCCCTTTTCTTCTTCCTCCTCGTTTCCCACTTTAGGCCGTTGGTGTTGTTGAAGTTTGGGCCTTTCATGGCTAATATCTTCATGTGGTTCATGATCCAGTTTGAAGTTCTGATAGTTTTCTTCAGCGTTGCGGGTAAGTGAAGACGCTGAGCTCATGGCCACGTCAAAGTGACTTCCACTTGCATGGTCAAAGAAGCCATTTAGTTCGTCCTCTGAAGCAGAACCGCCACTGTCACCCATATGCCGAAGGCGATGAGCAAGACGCAAATCACGAGCCTTTTCAATTGGCTCGGTTTCAAGTTTAAAAACGACTGTGAATGGCTCTAGCACTACATTATCACCGGAAAAAAAGTCCTCTGGAATTTGCTGGAAGCGATTTCGGTCAATTTTCGTTGGGGCAATTCTTGCATCACAAGTGGCACGTAAGGACAGAGATTCATACGCTGGCAAACATGAATGATCGTGATCGAAGTCTCGCGCAATAGCATTGAACTTAATTTCTGACCCCACACGGAAAATGAGAGACTTGGGTGGGTACTTGTGTAATCTACGTTGGGACTCTTTACAGAGGGTATGTCTCCGCATGAAATGAAACTCAACTCTGGTTGTTCGAACAAGAACCTTGATTTCAGATACGGGAAGGATTGAGCCAGGCAAAGCTTTTTGCTGGTCCTGAGATGGCTCCACTTTTTTCTCAAAATCGGCGTCAGGGTTCTCCTCCAGTTTCATTTCTTCCTCTTTTTGCTTCGCATTGCGATGATCCTGCGCCTTTTCTACTACTGCAGGCGTTTCCACGCCAGAGTCATCAAGAAGACTGAATGCAGATGCCAGCTTAAGACCAAAGTGCATTAACGGCGTAACTAAGACAAAAAGACCCTCAAGGTCCATTCCTACCCGCAAAGAGGGTACTGGATCAAGGTTATCAGTTAAGCGCAACCTTTCTGCTTCTGCTTCCCGCTGATAAATGATGGATAGTCTAAACTGGGGACGATTTTCCTGGCGCCGAAGCTTGTCAAGTCTGCGTCGCTCCATAGAAGATAAAGTATCCTCCAGTTCAGGATACACATCCGTAAGGTGGTTTCCAATAAGAGCATGGTCTTGCCATTTGTCTTCAATCGCGAATTGTTCTGCCTGCAAGAAGAACTTAATTAGGGGTAGGCCGCAATCATACAATGAGTATGACGCATCCATTTTGACGCCTTCAACAGACATGCAGAGGAACTCGTGAGTTCGTTTTTGATGGCGCTTAGGTTTAACGAATGACATTCGAATTTCCATTTTGTCCATGTAAAATCCAAAGGCGAGGTCTAGTTCGCGTAGTTTAGATTTTGGTATTTGGCGGACCTTCGCTTGTTTTCTACAGTCATCATTTGGTTTCTTGAGATTGCCACTGCGAGGTTGTCGCGAGCCATTCCCCTCTTCATCAGTGGTAGTATCTTGCGGAGAGCTGTCTTCAATGAGTTCGTCATCGGTTGTAACGAACGAATGGAAATCCTCCAGATTAGTAGCAATTGAACCAGTGTGCCCAGACTCACCTGCATGGGTCAGGCGCGGACGCTCAGCTACACTGTAGAAACTTTCTTTATCCTGGTCAGCCAGTGATAGTTGCTCAGACTTGCTATCGTCAGATGGTTCCTCCTTCTCAACCATCGAAAGGGCGGCTTTAGCCTTAAGAGGAGCTTGTTGCTCCATGATTGTTGTTTCAAGGAGAGAAGGTCCGACCTTCTGAAGGTCATTCAAACGAACTTCCTGAGCTTGGTAAATACTGAGTGCACTCACCAAGGAATCAGAAGCACCGTTATTTAGCTGCATCGACATGACTGGTTTGCCCATGGAAATTTCAATCGTCTTCTTAGCGTCATTCAGATAGTAATCCTTAGGGATACGCACAGTTGGAAACGCTACATCGAGCAACATAGTAACATCGAGAGTGACTGGGATGTTGGATTGTGGCCGAGGCGTCTCTCCGCATGGTTCTAGCCACATTCGCACCTGAATTGCACCTTCGTGTGACTCCTCGTCATCTTCGTCGTTTGTGCAATAGTGGACCTTTGATTTCTTCTTCGTGGTGCTTGCATCCGCATCCATGTTCAGTGGAATCCAAACCGTCACGCTTTTTGCAGGATTAATCTCGGCTTGTGATGCAGGACGTTGGCTATAGCGTTTCGAAGAAGACCTTCGCCTCAGCGGTGTTTCATCCATATATTGTTCAGCCTCTCGAGGTGCACGCACAATTTGCTCATAGAGCTCGTGAAGAGGAACATGTGCAACGCCTAGAAAGTCATGAGCCCACTGACCACCAAAATCCTCATCCATGACCTCGAAATCAAGAGTGTCTGGGGAAGCGGGTCCCAAGGCCGAGCCCGGTAAAGGGCCAAATTTGAATTGCGAAGTCTGAGGCTTGTCCTCCCAGCTAGGATTTAACTCGCGAGATACGGTGTGAGTTCGTGATTCCTGATGATGGCATTTAAGTATACAGTATGGATCGCTGGTACCCGTGATATCCGCTGCTGGTAACCCACATGCGCGTATGACCTGGACATTAAGATAGGCAATATTCTGTTGCAGTATGGGTGGGAAAGACGCAAGTCCGAATGGATCAGCTTGGGTCCACTGACCCCATTCCTTTTGTGGTGGATCTTGAGCCATTTGTCCTTGCTGTTGCCAGGTTGGAGGCATAAGCAGTGTTGGCTGCATTTGATCAGCATCATTTTCAAAGTCAAGCTCTTTTGTTTCACTTTTTTCACTACCTTGCTCACTCGCATCTTCCATATATTCATCTTGCTCAATCTCGAACCCAGGCGATGATACATCAACACAGACACGCACCCGGACATTCTCTTCATTTGAGTTGCACCAAAAGAGCATACTCCGAGGCCCACTTCGTGCATTCGACAAAATTCGTTTCAAAACGACACTTTCGACACGGACACTCTTCTTGGTGCTAAGGTCGAAGGTCATGTTGATCTTTGTGTCAGGCTTTGTTGCCTCGAGCTGGAAGAGGTTTTGGGTCTCACCCAAAGTGATCATTGACTCGCTTTGCAAACTACCTTCAAGACCAAGTTGCTCTGCACCACATGTAATAGTTGTCTTAACCACCTTAGCATTTTTCGGCAGTCCTTGAATCTCAGAGACTGAAACATCCAGTAGAATCTTTTCACATCGCCATGAAGGGGACTTTTTGGTCGATGACACGTCGAGATCTCGATTCCAATCATACTGGGCCAGGCCTTCAGCAGAATAAGCATGAAACAAGGTTTTAGACCATGAAACAAGCTCGGGACGCATGTTCATGTAAAATTGGGGCACAGTGAGTCCAATTGCAGCGTCAAAGTACATCACACTTTGGTTGACGAGAGCCTCAAATTCAAAGAGAGTGTCGCATGCACGTTTCTTAGACTTGGCAAGAGCTTCCGCAGGCGTGCGAGCGGTACTACTTTCAGAAGGTACGCTCTCAACCTGGAGACGTACCTTTCCGTAACCGCCGGGAAGATCGTACCACTCTTCATATTTTCGGTACATATGACTTCCAATACGAGAGAATTCGCTCTTCGGAATAGCGCGGACTGGCAGTTTGATATCAACAGCACACAGCAGCAGATCGTTTTCAATGGGATCAACGGCAAGCTCACGGCGGCGTACGACCCGTCGTACCCAACCCAAATTATCTTGTCTTTGCTTCACCTGCACTTGAATGTTTGCGGTGCGTTCGTTTCGACCATGTCCCACAAAAAACTCAAGCGGTGGAACACGGTTGCGCTGCACTGAGAAATCGTACTCAGCAAAACCTTGTTTTGCCTTCATTGTAGAACCATCAATCAAACCGGTTGTCTGTTCATCGAGAGTATCTCGAGATTCGTCAAGGTATAGAATATTACAGTACGGACTGAGCGAAGGAGCCGCATCACCTTCGGCTAGCTGTAAAGACATGACACGAACACGAAATTTAGACTCTGCTAAATCGTGTCCGATTGTCTTCGAACTCTTAGGACGCGGCTGGCTCCCATAGGCAGGGTTGCGTGAACCTTCGTCGTCATCTTCGTCTTCATCATCGGCATCATGGTTTTCCTGGTCGTGTTGAGACGCCTTGTTATCAGGATTATGTCTATTCTCATCTTCCACAAAGCCGTGTGGTGCTAGAAGCGCGAGTTTTTCTTCACCTTTGATAACATCTGCATTCACTTTACGAATACCAAAATTGATGGCACGGAGACCAATCCACGGGTTCATCGCACCCTCAACTGCCAGGGCCGAGCACATTTCACGCATTGTAAAAACACAGCGTGGGGCATCACTTGAGGAGGTGGGGTTCTGAGAAAAGAGCGTAATCTGCACACTTTGTACAGTTACAGAAAGCGCAAAAACATCAGGTTTGGCATCGGCACGGTCACGGTCAGCCGCACTTTGGGTAAGGTTCTCAGACTGTCCTTGCGACTTCAAGGTGGGAGTCATTGCTGATATCCCTTTAGCTAGTCGGGCTGGAGCGAGATCACACATTGTACAGAACTCCTTAAAGTCTATACGACCATTCCGATTTGTGTCAAAAGTTTGGACCAGGTCTTTGACCTTTTTAGTGCTTAGAGTAGTCCCAGCCATTGCAAGACCAACTTGAAGTTCAACAGCATCAATTTCCCCGCTCTTGTCTTTATCAATGGCATCAAAGATTTTGCGTCGATGTCTAAGAAGCTTTTTGGCATCAACATTGGTTTCGTTTGAGATACCGAGGGCGTTGGAGAGGTCTCGTGCAGTCTTTGCCATTGTCTTTAATTCCTCGATAGACTTAGGTTGAATGTTCTGTCCATTTTGCTGTGTAGTAGAAGGATCTTCACTCGTACCCAAAGCCCAGCTGATCCATGCAGAGGCAGTGCCAGAAACCTGATTCATGACTGATGGCTGAATAGCTTCGTTCATGTCGTCAAGAATCTTCTCACGTTGCCTTTTTGCCACCACTGCAGAAACACTTTGTACAATTGTGCGAATAGTCTCTGGATGGGCACGGAGTTCACGCTGCTCGAGCCAAGACAGGCCTGCAAGCAAGGCATCGACTCCGGTGGCAGCATTTGCAGGTTTCTTCGGTTTTTGAGTTTCCGGACCTACATCTTGCTTTCCCTTTTCGAACATTTTTTGGTAGATACGAAAGCATTCGCCTTGATCATCTGAAGAGATTCCTGTTTGTACAAGTTGATTAAAGCGTTCTTCACACCATAATTTCCAGCGCACTTGATGGGTGAGACTGTCGCCAATGTAAATCAGTGCTGCAACATCTTCAGGTGCAGCTTTCATTACAACACGGCTGAGGCGCATCTCAACGATGCCGAGTGTTGGGCGCGGGTCAGCAGCAAGATTGAAAGCAAGAATGGACTCTGCATTGAACTTTTCGATCAGCTTAATGCGAAGCGGGCGGCCTTTCTTAATATTTTGTTGTAAATAAACCTCGATACCTTCGACTAGCATTTGCTTCTTCACAATGCGTTCTGTGGTACCCTGGAGAGGCTCCACAAGGATCCCGCCCACATAGACTTCCCGTTCTGCCTTTGGCACAGAGTTAGACGCAAGGTCAATGTCATCGCCTGGCTGCACATCCTCCGCCGCTTGGTCCTGTACTTCAGAAGTGCTTCGCGCCACCTCCACATGCGGCGATAGGTTCGTATTCTCAAGTTTGAACCCTTGAACAGTAAGGCCAATATGACCACTACGATCCGAAGTTTCAAAGTGATAGGCAGCCTCTATCTTTCTTACATGAAGCTCGAAATTGCCAGCGACGCGCACAGCAAGATTTTTCACCAAACCCATTAGTGATGATTCTGAGGTATCAGGTACTAGATCACCATCCATAGATCCCAGTTTTGTCTCAACAGCTTGAAGAGCTTCGTCTCGAATGCCTTGGATGAGCGCAAGTTTGACAGCCTTTAAGGCTTCAAATTCAGCGCGTTCGTCCCATTCCTCTTCAGGACGAGCCTCCATGATAACTTTGAGGCTGTCTACATTGACACTGATGGCATAGCTCGGATTAAGGCTGAATAGTTGCAGAGGAGCCACAGAAATATGAACACGATCTAGAGAGCATGTTCTCACCTTGGCAGCAAGATTACCAGGAATAACCTCAGGTTTGAGCTCTAGATTGTGCACCCGGAACTCACCAACACCTTGGACTTTGAGAGATCCATATGTGAAGTACTCATTGAGGTATTTTTTCACGACCTTCTCTAAGACAGAGCCGACAAGATTTGACATTTTCTTTGAATATGCACAGCTAGCTCCAGCGTCACCGCTGTGCCACAAGTTTTAAGCTTACTCCAACTCCAATAATCAGCTGCTTTGTTGAAGCCTTTAGAAATACTACTGATTACGGCAACCTCTCCAACTATATTGGCTGATTGATGCCGTCAATCAATGGCTTAGCTCTGAAATGGCAGAATTGCCTTGATGAAGGAGGGTGCACGAGACTGCAGAGCCTCTGAGTTCAAGCAGCTTCGAAACCGCAATCCCTTCTCTAGTTCCACCCCAAACTGTCTTTGCCTAGTGTCCAGAACCCTGGCCTGCCCAAAAGTTTTCCGCCTTCGAGACTAATGTAGTCAAAGCAGGTTGGTGGCACTGAAGACGTCGATGCCGATGCCAAAGCAGTCGAACTCTGACTCTGCGCTTTTAAAAAGCAGTCAAATATATATATATATGTACAGACAGGATCCCGTGCCTCAGAGGCTCTGCACTGTGAACTCAACCACAGGACACTGCTTGTGGCCTTCACAGAGCGAGTGTGGATCTTAGCGAGCGCTCTTCGCACGAGCGTGCCGCCTTGAAGTTTGTCAATTGTAGAAGAGGTAAGGGTAAGCGAGGGCGAAGTTGCCTCCGCTTGATGCTTGTTTGCTTGTTTGCTTCTTTGTTTCTGCTTCTTTGTCTTTTCTTATTGTTTGTTTGTTTGTTTGTTTGTTTGTTTGTTTGTTTGTTTGTTTGTTTGTTTGTTTGTTTGTTTGTTTGTTTGTTTGTTTGTTTGTTTGTTTGTTTGTTTGTTTGTTTGTTTGTTTGTTTGTTTTCTTCCATTGTTTCGCTGTTTGTCATTCTTTCATTCATTCTTTCTTCTCTCCCTCTCTTAAACAAGTTCTCTCTTTCTTTTCTCGTTCTTTCTTTCTTTCTTTCTTTCTTTCTTGGTTTCTTTTTCCCCTATTGAAAGGTAGGGACCCTAATTCCAAGCGATCGATTCCCTCTTCGAAATGTTTGCCCCCGTGCTTTTGGATGTTTGTGGCGCTGTGGTTCTTCCCCCGAAGTTCCTTCTCTCTTCACTTCACCACTCCACAGCTCCAACAATGCCACGCATAATTGAATCGACACGGCGTCAAACGTGCACTGGAAGCTCTACTTTGCTCTCTAGAGAGCACTTCCGCCGCCACCAGCCACAAGTTCACCGTCATCAACATCTTCAACATCACCAACATCATCAACATCGTCATCAACAAAAACAAAACCAAAAACAAAAACAACACAGCAAAGACGGCCATCATCGCTCTTGGTTTGCCTCGAACCTCTCTGAATCTCGGTCGTCAGCCGACATGATTAGTTGGTAATGCAAATCGATCAATCAATCAATCGATCAATCAATCAATCAATCAATCATATATATGTACCACATTCGACTCCCTCTGCGATGGCATTTAATTGAGGTTCACGCGAGGCTCACACAGATGAAAACGCCTTTCGAGCTACGAGCGCAACTAAGGCTGTCGCAGCTCGAATTGCAGACCTAAGCGCGGGCTTTCCGCCACTCCAATCCGGTTCAAGCGAGGTCCTCTCTGTGAAGATTGCCACGCCATTCATTGATCGATCGCTGGCCATTTCTATGAACTGCGTGAGATATGACTCAATTCTTCTTCTTCTTCTTCTTTTTCAGTCTTCTTCTTCGCTGATGAAGAGCGCATCTCCAAGTAAAGGCTCTCTAGAACCAGCTACGCAGTCCTAGTGCCTGCTATGCAATTGCACCATTGCAATTGCAATCATGCATGAACAGACAGGCGATTGTCATCTGACAGCAAAGACTTCAGCTATTGTGCAGGGAGGACCTCCACGGCGACCTCGAGAGATCGGCCTGGGAGCACAACTAATTGCGCAGCAGGATGCCATCCGTGGCGAAGAATTTATGGACGAGCAGAATGTCTTACTGCGCCTCTTTGCGTGTAAGAATAAAACATGCAGGAAGGAATCCTAAGTAAGATAATGCCAATACTATTTATTATTATTATTATTAGCAAATAAAGAACTTAAAGTACTTTTTAATTAATAAATGAAAATGATATTGATCCGGGTGGGGAAGCGAATCTTAGCAGATTCGTTCTTATTCTTATAGCTCGCTTTTGCTCAGTATCTTAAAGTTTGCAGACTGACGCATCGATCCTGAATACTTTGGACCCTCGCGACGAAGTGCCTGCATAGTACCACACCCTAAGATTTTCATTCCTCACGTTCGGTCACCTTTCTTCATTTCTGGGCACTGCTATATCTTTAGTTTTTTTGTTTTTTTTTTAATTAATTAAAAAATAGCAAATCCGGGTACAACCAAGATCACTTTTCGCGCCCCATGGAATTGGCGAGGCAGGCGAGCTGTCCCACCCGATGTAGTTGCCAAGGCCCTGCATAAGCGCGCTTGAGCACAGCATGCGCCTTTTGGCAGCCCGCGGAAAGATCGCGGCAGCTCGAGCGACTATGTTTTTTTGAGATGCGGGAACCAAGAACCAGGTGCTTCGGAAGAAGCTGGTCCTCGAGTTCGTCGTCAAGCTCATCCCCAGGCTCACTGGGCTTCCGACAGCCTCGTGGTCGCGTCCTTTGACGCATACGACGGTCCCTCGTTCTTGCACCATGCGCCTGGCTTCGTCTCGCAGCAATAGCTTCTTGGTGAGTAGAGGAGGGAAACGACATCGCCTTCGTAGTGCGATGTCGTGACGCCGGTGCCGCTGGGGAGCACTGCGCTTCAACAGGTTCTTTGCCTTATCCTACGTTTGCGTTGTAGCGACCAGCGCTCTCGAGTTGCACCAAGAGGTGCGAAACGTCAAGCTCTGTTGCTTCTCAAGCTCCTCAAGCTCCTCAAGCTTGTGTTGGATTTCTTGAGCACGAAACATCGTCAACCTGTTCCCAGCTCGCCGTCAGACCAGAACAGCCGACGGACGATAGTGCTGCGAGAGCAAAGGCAGCCACGCCATGTGCTAGCAAGCTTCTCGCGAAGATAGCAGAGCTTGAAACGCTTGCTCCACCTTGGCTCTCCCTCTTCGTCGCTGGTGAGCCTCGATTCCAACCCAAGCTCGAACTTTGGGTACCTAATCCCTAACCTGCATTCTCGTTGGAAAAAGTTACGATTTTCTCCCTCCACGCAAGTGTATGTATGTATGTATGTATGTATGGTTGTTTGTTTTGTATGCCTTAAACGTAGGCGTCGCTTTGTCAATTTTCTGTATCCTGTATCTACTGAGCCAGCTCCTCGGTGTCAGCGAATTTACACTGCGTCCACAGATTCGAACTGAGGAGATAGGAGACCTTGAAAGGCAAGTGCTGCTGCCTCTGGAGACGGCTAGTTGACAGAAATGATCGACTTGAACATGATCATTTTTAGAAGTTTTATTTTTTTCATCCTGATTTATTATAGGTAACATAATTGTGAATATATATGTATGTATTCATTTGTTTTCTAAAAGAAAATAAAAAATAAAAATAAGATTACCAGCGAAGTGAATTTCTTAAGCGAAAACCTCGACTCGCAGCCACCACCAAGACTAAGCGACACTTGGCAGGTAGGAGAGGAGGGCTCGTGGTTCTTAATTCAAAGATCTTCGTCAGCATCCCCCTTACGGGGTGCGCAAAATAAAAGCTACTGGTATCTAGCTTCTGAGTCAGCGAGTTAAGCATCCAGCTTAAATTATTGCTCCATTTTCGTCCTTTTCAATTAAAAAAATGATACAATAAATGACAGATTAAAAAAATAGAAAATAAAATAAAAAAGGTACTTAGCAGGAGCAAAGCATAGTAGGCTAAATCTAATTTCAGCAAAGGCTATGGCCGTCTCTTCCATCGTTACTTCCACGCCCGATTAAAGCCTCCAAGAAGCGCACAGTTTTCCGAGGCTCTCCAGAAACATAAAGTTTGGAAAGAATTGGGTATTACCTTGAATATGTTCTCTCATAAAGGGAAAAGGAAAAAGAAGTTCTCGCTATCTACTACTACTACTGGCTAGAACCACTTAAAATGCAAATCAATGAACCCCAAAGGCTAACTTTGCAGAACGCATTCGAAACTGATCGACATATACCTTATCACAAACTCCAACCATATACAATCCTGACATATGTAGATGAAAGCTTTTCCGGCACGACTTCTAAATTACATCTTCGATTCTCACTAGCTAACAGGGTCTATTAGTAGGGAAAGAGACTTATGTGTGTTTGAATAGGTCCTTTAAAATATTGTCCCATCCAATCGACGAGGAGAATGAATCAAGAGTAGAAAGAAAAGGAGCGAGAGATCGCGATCTCAACGGAGACTGTGGTCTGCTTCTCACGTCGCTCCCGTTTATGCGCGAACGCGATCTCATATACAAGTCCTGAACTTCCCCAGCTTCGCTCCACAGGGCTTCCTTGAGCGCAATGCCGCCTCGTGTGTGGCTTGAGATTGGCGTGAACGGCAAGTCCGTAGGCACTTTAAGATGCGACCTCTTCGGCGAGCGTGCTCCCCGCACTGTGGAGAACTTCCGCGCTCTGTGTACGGGTGAGAAAGGATCCTCTCCTGACGGCCAGCGCCTCCACTTCAAGGCATCCACTTTTCACAGGCTCATCCCAGGCTTCATGATCCAAGGCGGGGACATTGTCTCAAATGATGGAACGGGCTCAGTGTCTATTTACGGTGAGACCTTTGGAGACGAAGATTACATTCGCAGAGGAAAACACGCTTTGAGAGGCGCTCTATCCATGGCAAATTCGGGCCCTAATTCGAATGGATCTCAGTTCTTCATCCTCTTTGACCGTGCGCCGCATCTGGATGGCAAGCACGTGGTCTTTGGCCAGGTCTCTACAGGTGCACAGGTCTTGGATATTTTGGAGGGCCTTCGGACTGGTCCTGGGGACAAGCCTCTTGCGAAAGTGGAAATCCTTGACTGTGGAGAATGCGAAGACGATGAGGATGACCTGAGATCGGATAATCCTGCAGATGCCGCTTCGCATGCACAAGATGTGGTACAACAGACCATGGAGAGGCATGCATCGAACCTTCGCCGAGATGCCGAAAGGCTTAACAAGGCTGCCGAAGGGAAATCTTTTCCAATTCCAACAGCGGCAAATCCAACGGCAGTCTACGAGGATGGAGAAGCTCGCAGGGCTGCACTTGAGCGCCTGGATCAGGCTCAGGATGCAGCTCGGGCAGCAGCTTCAGGCCAGGATGGAGGTTACGCTGGTAAGATGAGCGAACGACAGCGCAAGCTGATGGAACTTCGACAGCGCAAGGCCCAAGCTCGCAGTGAAAACAGCAAGCAAGTTATGGCAGAACATGAAAGAGATGCAAAGTCTAAAGCTTCTGCTGGCAAGGAAGCTGCGAACGAACGCTGGAAACGCACTGAGGAAGAACGCAAAAAACAGCTTGAACTGCTTGGCGTTGGCGAGGACAAAGCGTACCTTCTGGATACCGCAGAAAAGGCTGCTCGTGTGCAAGCTAGCAAGCAGAAGAAAGTTGACAATATCCTTGCTGCGAAGCAGGCTCATCCGTTTGATGATTCTACCATTCTTCGTGCTTATGATAAGCAGGTTCAGAAACTTAAACAGCTCGATGGCGATGACGACCAAGCTCAGGCGAAGCGGGAGCGTACGAGCCTTCGCGAGAGTGAGCTTTCATATGGCTCGAATGGCGCGGTTTCGGATTCAGCTAAGGACCGCATGATGCAAACTTTTGCAGAGTCAGAAAACCCTCGCAAGCGTCTGCGCAACACGAGTGCATTGCTGGAGGGCGAGGTTGTGAACGGTATCAATGGTCTCAATGAGAAGATCAGCCGGAACCTTTCCAAGGCCTATGACAAGTACACCACTGAGATTCGCCAGAATTTTGAGCGTGGTACAGCCCTGTGACGACACAAAACCTGTAGCAAACAAATTCTTTACACCTGTGTATTAGCAGGATACAGTTATCTTCGCGAACTTTTTTCTTATTTATTCGCAGTGAGGTGCGCCTTTCACTCTGATGGAAAGGAGAGGAAATGAACTTATACTATTTACTGAGCTTCTATCTGCTTAGTAAGCATGCCGGCTAGAGGTTATTTGCTTCTTTGACTTGAAGAAAAAGATCATTTTTATAAAACAAGCAGCAGCTATCCTCAACAACATCATAACACATAAATATAATTACCAATGGCTAAACTCGACCTGAGAGCATAATTAACTTCTCTTTTTGTTTCTTTCCTTGTCTCACTCACAAATTTGTTTCTTTTCAAAATGATTTTAAAAATTGTAGATCAGCTTTTTTTAAAGCTTCTCGTAGAATAGAATAGGTAGTTATTAAGTGCATCCTCATCATGATGAAGATAATACTATACCATGATAGCGTTGTTCTGGGTTGGTAGTCTCGTTACTCGCCGCACAGTTCGAGGGTCCTGAGCAGCGCAATGTCTGACCAAGGTGGACAACACCCAGGTGGAGTAGCATCAAGACCTCCCATTCTTCGGCAAGGTCTTTCTCCAAACCCGCAGCAGCAGTCTTCGTCCGTAAGTCAGGATAGAGGTCCATGGAAAGGAGGCCCATCTCCTCTTCCTCAGCAGCAGCAGCAGCAGCAGCAGCAGCAGCAACAGCAACAGCAATACTACCAGCAACAACATCCATTTGACGCGCAAAAAACTCTGACTATGAACGAACCCAAGGCCACTCTTCCGCGGCCAATTGCTGCAGCATCTTCTGGCCCGGGCAACGTCAACGATTTCACAAATAGCTCCGGAGCAGGTATCGGTAGCTCAAAAGATTTCTACATGAGCTATCTCCCACAGGACGAGCGTATATTGCAAGTATGGGGTACTAATGGCGTAATTCCAGATAGTCGGTCCACAGAAGAACTTGAAGATGAACTTAAACAACATCCTGATGATTCTGAGGACGACCTCCTCTTCGTACTCTGCTCGTGGACATGGCGGGGATGTGTGGAGCAAGTCTTGAGTGTACTAGATCGCGATTCAAACCGATTCAAGTCTGAGCCGTTCCGAGTTCTCCGTGCATCCTTACTCATGAAATTGGGCAGGCAAAAGGAAGCAACTGAAATTGTCGAGCTCTTGCAGCAAAGTAAAACAATTGCCGCAAAGATCCTGTGCGCAGTCGTTACCTTCGAATGGAATGAGCGTTCTACGGCAGTCGACATGTTGTTCAAACTGCAGGGCCAGTTGAAACAAATTGCTGAAAACTTCTCTCTGGCTGAAACCCAAGAGGTTTCTCACACACTATTTGACACCTTCCACGAACCTTTGACTCCAGAAGCTGCCAGACGATGGCATCAGCAAGTAATGGCTCTCCTTGTCTCCTGCTATGCCACTACCGGAAACTACCTTGTGGCTCTTGAACTATGTAATTCTGCGCTTGATGAACTTTCCCAAATTTCCCTCGAAGATGACAGCCTGGGCGATGCTGCATCTATCAATGAAGCATATGCTCCTACTCTGTTGCAAATCGCACGTCTCCGTTTACAAATGGGTGACGTCGAAGGAGCACGTTGTGTGCTTGAGGACCTTCAGACATATGACAACTTGAATTGGACCAACGGAAGTGGAGTCCAGGTTCTTCGGGGACTATGTGAGTTTGGTGAGGGGAATATGGAGGAGGCTAAAGAAACTTTCGCCAAACTCATAAGCCAGGTAAATGGGCCAGACTCCCCAGCTGAAGATGTAGTGCAGCCCTATTCACGAAAAGATATGATGTCTGCCTTAGTAGATGTCCAAGAGCCATTGGCAGCTACTCTGGCGAATAACCTTGCGCTTTGCCAATTAAACTTGTGCGACTTAGAGGGGGCCATGGGTGTCTTGGAGGATTGCATCCGTGCGAACCCAATTCGAAACATGCATCGCACCCTAGTGTTTAACCTTTGTACATTGTATGACTTGGCTCGATCGAAAGAGCAAAGTCGTCAAGCAAAACTTGACTTGCAAAGACTTGCAGAAATGTTGAAAATTGGCCAGAGGTTTGATGCACAAAAAGATTTACGTCTATGATTTTATGGAAAGTACTATTTAGCATATCAAAACCATTTTTTTTTAAATGGCATGACGTGCCACTTTTAACAAGTCCAGAACTTTTAGACTTACGAAGAATAACATTAGAATAGCCACTAGACCGAATTTACGTTTCATGATTTTGTCTAGATTTTGGTCTACTGCTAGAGGCATAAACTGATGAGCTCTGTTTGGAGAGGTAGCTCCAAAACTGGTCAGCACGAAGCAATAAAATATGAAAAGCATGGTTACACTGTGGCAACAACGATAGAGAGCTACATTTGAGAATGGACAGAAAAAAATTGGTTGTGATTGGTCATATCGCATTTTCTTCAGACTTGTGAGGATGGTGATAGTAGGCAATGTATTTTAGTCAGAAGCAAAAATAAGAAGATCTCTTTAAGCTCTCTTGCCAAAAATTTTCTATCTTGTGCAAGAGGGCGGGCCACTTGTCGATTCGTTTCATGGGATGTTTGCATGGTAATATTTCCATTACTCAAGAGTCAAAGGCTGATAGCTATATCCAGCGATTTCCCCTTGTACCAGTTCATATTCGCCCTTGCATGCACTACGTTTCATACACGTCTGGGTATTGAGAAGAAGGACTTTGTTTCGCTTGCAGGCACACTGTGGTTCAAGATAGCGCAACTCACATGTAACCGAGGCAGCCACGGTTGCAGCAATTGCAGCTTCCTTTTCAGAGCTTTTGACACAGACTGGCGGGCAAGGCTCTAACAAGTCCCATGCCATTTTCTTGGGGCATACTTCTGCTGAGCTAGCTTTCTTTTTAAGATCACGCTTCGCAATTTCTGTAGCAGATTTTTCACCAAGCCGAGCTCCTTGAGTGAAACCTGCGTACACCAAGCAGAGCATTGCGAGGAGGAAAATACCTCGCAGTGAAAAAATGCGCTGCATCCTTAACTTCGTAGCTTTTTAGGTTCTGAATGCCCTTGGCAGTGTGAGAAATTGATGTAAACACGTGTAGGATCCTTTCTTGTGCTTGCCTGCTTGAAAATGGGCGCACTGAGTCTTCAAAGACTTCGCTCTTCTCCTAATCCCTTGAATGCACTTTGCTCCTATTTCTCAACTCAATGCTACAAGCAGCGCTCCACACAAAGGGGATTTGCTTAGCGCCTCATGTTGAGGGGGTCCGCGCTACTCTATTGAGAGCATAATAAAAACCGAACATAAAGAGAAACGAGAAAACAAATATATGCGTTACGTCCTACTTAACTTGCATAGAACGACATATGGCAATTAGGACAATTTAGCCGAAAAAGACCTAACGCGCAGGATGTAGCGTTGGGGCGCGTGTTTACCCTGCGGCATTTGCAACTACGCCAGACAAAGGTTCTGAAGAGTGAACATGCCGTGTTTGTTAAGACTGACTTTAAAAAACAATAAAAAAAAACAATGATAGGTACGTGCGCACCGTCCTCAATATGGCGACCCGCTGAGTGTATCCAGGTTTTAAAACATTGTTTAAAAGGAAAAGGAAGGTGAACACAGGTGTTCTCATATATGTAACAAGAAGTGGCACGTTCTCAGGTTAAGCACAATTGACCCACTTTTGCTAACTCATAATAGGTTGATAGAAGTGCGCAGTAGTTTGGGAAAGGGGTGGGGGGTGGGGGGGGAATATACACTAGGCGATGGTATGGCCCCCAATTCTGAGTATGAGCAGAGATCTGCCCATACTAAATCCTGGTTTCTCAATTAGAAATCGTGTTTAAGTTTGGATGTTGACAACGCTAAAGAAAGTGAGCCGGTTCATAATGACAGAACGTCAGCGCTAGCTACATGCCTGGATTGTTCACAGTGCAAGGTATCCCTTACATGAGAAAATTGGAGTCCAAAGGAAGACGTAGGAATAGATATGAAGTGAGCTGGTAATGCTAAAAGAAAAGGAAGGAAAGAGGTAGTCACGAAGCCGGGAGTGCGATTCTAGTAGTGAAACGGTATCTCCTCTCAAAAAGAGTTGAGCCCATCACCAATAGTAAAAAATCTTCTGTTTGCTCTAATTCTTTCGAAGAACTAAGTTTATGGTAAGACAGATATCACAAGCAGGATTCAAACAGCTTCTGCTAATGCCAAACAAAAGTGCTATTAAAGAGAGTAAGATTACGGTCTATAGGCATATTCTTTTTAAAATTTGGTTTACTTTGTATATGGGGGTATGGTATGTACTCGATTAAGTGGGAGTTGCAGGAACAAAATCATCTTTTCATGGGTTTGCGGCGGCCTCGCGCTCAGCAGAGTATTTGTCGTGGTGGTTGTAAGTATCACCAGAGAAGACCTGCGTCCAGCCGTTCTCCTTCACCAAATATACGTTGTTGACACCACCGGAGTAGGCATCACGGTAGGTAGCATGGTAGATGGCGCGCTTGCCAAGCTCGATGGCATCCTCGTCAGAGAGATCGTAGTGGTAGCTTGAGTCAAGCACACCATAAGCGTAAGTACCACCAGAACCAACACAGAAGAAGGGCTTATCAGCATCTGCCTTGAGGCGCGTACCATCGTTATCAACATAAAAGAGCTGGGGTCCACGCTTATCCCAGCCAGTGATCATGGTTCCCATGGACAGGCCCATGCCCTTGTAGTAGTTCATCGTGTTTGCCAACAGCTTAGAAGCTGCTGCGACGGAAATGCGTTCCTTGTTGCGAAGCTCGAACATGCGGCACTGCATACCAAGGTTACGCTCCCAGAAGAGACAGTCGGCAGCACCACCAGCCATGGTACCGAGCAGGTACGGGTTGATCTCAATGACCTTCTTCACAGTCTGAGAGCCAATGTATGATCCCTGAGAGGCACGAGAATCCACGGAAACAATAACACCGCCCTTAAAGATAAAAGCCAAAGTAGTTGTACCCTTGGAGAACTTCACTCGCTGGCCATTGTCTTCATACGTACCAGGACTGAAGTTCTGCGAAACGAACTCGGCAGGCATCTGCACACCGGGCAGAGCGAAGGCCATCTCGTTGTGCTGGAGGCTCATGGCACCGGCCATGTCCATGCGAGCAGGGCCAGAGCCCATAGAGTCGCGGAAGAGACCGCGGGAGGGGGCTTGCAGAAGATCCATAGTGACTAACTTGAGTTAAAACAGAAGATATAAATTGAGGTTAAAGCAGACGAGCTTTAAGTCTTCAACCGCTCAACGAGAGGATGAAGGAGATGAAGGATACTCGGGTTGAGTTCACTTGCAATACAAAGTGCAGAGTGAAGGACTAGGAAGGATCGAAGGGCTGCTTGCGCACGCACTCGATCGATCAAGGAAGCGATGCACAGTCAGTCACACGCTCTGCTTCACAGCAAAGAGCGAGCAAACAAGGGTTTGCTTTGCTCTGCTTTGATTTGTTTGCCTTCTTTCTTCTTATTTTCTGTCTCTTCCTTCAACAATGAGACTATCTGATCAACGAGTCTTCCTTAGTGAGGATCGAAGCTTCGTTGAATGGGGGGCATTGTGCTTGGTTGTTAGTTTCACCGTGTCTACCTTCATAAAAGTTATAATATGGAAAACCATATATTAAAGTTTATCCGATTGTCCGAAGTTATAATGTGCCTGGGCTTGCAACGTTGTGGTGATATAAGTGAGAAGTAGAGAGCTCTTACGATATTGTAGGTGCCATTTGGTCATGAAAACTCGTGTGGGCAGATCAGCATCAAGGCACAGGCGCAGAATTTAAACAAAATAGTATGAAAGGGTGAATTCGAAGTTCTGCAGGGTGCATGTTGCGATAGCGATTATGAACAAAACAAAAAAATTCAACTGATCAAACTTTTGAAGGTAGGGGAAAGCACTATGCAACTTTGTCGTACATAGACTTGCTTCTCTATAACGTAGGTATGGACAACTTCCTTCTGATCGATCAGAGTGAACTAATCAGTGGTCCATTAGCAAATTTGCTCGATATATTTTTGGTCAAGAATCGATTGTTTTCGACTGCTGTCCTCTTCCAGAAGTGTCTGCTCTTTAGAATTGGAATGATACATTAGATTTAAATATCTGGGCCTCCTCCATATTGCTCAAATCTCGTAGCGAACAGTAAAAGTGACGCTACAGGACAAAATGTTCCTGTTTATAACTGTGTAGTTTACGCCGAGGCTTATATTTGAAGAGCTGCGCAAACCAGACGTATTAGTTGGCAAATCCGAGGTTACTAAAAGATAAAAACAAAAGCCCTTACACAGTAAGTAGTCAATGTCTCGTCCAAAAGACGAAGCATAGGTATGAGTATCTGATAAAGAAAGCTATTCCAAATATAAAGCGGTCGTTTGAAATTGCCCTCCAACTATGACTCGCCTATGTGAGCTTGGTTCATACTATCTAGAATGAGTGAACTTCTCCTAATGACCGATAAAAATGTCAACATATAGTTGACTCGTGAGCCTAGCTTTGCGAAGAATCTTTACGGTGTATAACACAACCAAACTTCTCGAGCTTTCCATATTTCCCTTCCATCAATAGCATTTATACGTTTACTACTACTTGTTATTTCATTACTAGTTTGAGGTCAAAAATTGGAAGAACCAATAGCCCTAACAAAGACGGCTGGAGTCCTATCCTATGTGTGAGGTATGGGAAAATAATCTGTCGCTGGACCTGATGGTGTTAGTACCATCAAGCCGAAACCATCAAGATTAAGGTGCGGATCGACCCACAAGATCTTCTGAAATACACATGAGTGAGATCAAACCCATGGTTGGCTATTCGGAAAAAAACCTGACCCCGAATGACGTCCGTGGATCTTGCGTAGACACTATGGTAGTTCGTATATCAATATACTAACTGTAATGATCAGGAAATCTTGATTACTTTGCCAAGGTCACCCTTCATTTGTTATTGTACTCACTACACACTTTCTACCTATTCATCGCATTTCCATTTTCATTTTTAAAGCTTCTAATTATCAAGAGTCAACTTTCAGTACATGTGCTCTCTTGCACGGCAAGTCATTTAAGCTCTCACATTCAGCCTGCTGGTATTGTTGTAATTTTAATCACATACAAGCTGTTAAACATGCAAATATCTAGATTCGATTGGATACTTATTTAGAGCATATGGTTCAATATTCAGTCAGGAATCCTCAAGCAAGAAGGATACAACATCAGTTAAAATGATTCTACCTATTGCAGGTGGATACACACTTCAAAAAACATAGAGACGTTCTCATTTGCAATCTTTTAAATATAATGCTCTACATCTCTCAACAAAATCATATTGGAATCTAGGCTTGGTGCTCCCCTTCCAAGTGTTATTGGTCGAGTCACAAGTATTGAATACTCAAAGAATTGTGTTGAATGTTTTAGTCTAATACCTCGTTGCATTCAGCTTCATGACTGAGAATCTGTTAGATTTTCTATATGAACTGTGTCCTTAACTTCCTTCCATGATTCTTGGTTGCCTATCTCACAGCATACCATATCAATCAATTTTATGTAGTTTTGGTGTTGCAAGGAAGAAAACAAACCCTAGCATATTCTGTTCAGAAGTCAACACATAGAAATGACGCATGCTGATGTTGAAGCTTCCGGGATGTGTTTTATGATTTTCATGGATGCGATTAGGTATGTATTGAAGTAATATACTGCTACTGCCTAACCTCATCTAACCTAATCTAACCTAGCTCTCCTGTCCGACTACCTCATGTGTATTGGACTGTCATTATACATTCATCCTGCCTGTATCCAGACCCGAAACCCTAATAAATCATATATCATCCTCTTTCTCTTTCCCCTGAGTTCGCCATTCTCTGTCAGACTACCTCTGCACGCTTCACAGCACAAGCGACCCTGTAATCGTATGCAAGACAATTCTGCTATATGAGTTTGATCTTCACATCTATAAGGTATGTGTCAGTGTGCGCACTTGTTTTGGTGTTAGGGTCTGGCCTCCGTAGCTTGTGTTTAAACATCTAACTTGGCTCATCGTACAACACCGTGGCCCATCGTACAACACCGTGGCCCATCGTACAACACCGTGGCCCCAGAAATTGTTGTGAGTGGTTGGTGCTGTTACACAATGTGACGTTCTAAGAATCTTTAGATGAGATTTTCATATTTGCAAGCTATAAATGACTGCTGGAAGGTGATACTGATTAGCTTGAGGTCGACTGTGAAGATGAAGGTAGAGGGCTTGATGAAGGCTTTAAGAAGGTTGATTTATGGGTTAGCGAACTGCTGTCCTGGAGAATGGATTCCAGGGCAGATGGATTCATGTAGTAATTAGGGAGATTAAGACATTCTTGAAAGTAGTTAGAGATAATCGGTGGGTTAGGTTAATTCAACTTTTCCAACCATCGATTCGAGTTACACCATGCTTGGATATAGGTAATGTTTATTCACACTTCAAGTTCTTGGCTCTGACAGACGCATGGGTCTGGCTGCCTATTCTTGCTCTATTGTAAATCTTATGTCTAATGGGGCTTTACAAAGGGATACCAAGAACTCTAGGAATGTCTTGTCCATTAGTTCCTTCAATTGGAGATCTCAGCAATGACACGCGATGATCTCATTTAGCATTCTCAACATGATTGGTGCTTGTTGTATTTTCATCTAAAATAATGTCATTCGCTTACTTGTATTGGTGGATCTGACGAAGCAAAACAGAAGTAAAAAGGTATTTTCTGCAAGCGAAGCAAATAAACACACAACCACTCCTCCGCTCTTTCTTCTATAAGAACTGCTTTTTCTTCAACCCAAAGCGGTGTGCCAAAATCAACTCATTTACGACTATCAGGGCATCGCAGTGCTAGTCTGACACAAGCACTGAGCAATGGTGTCAACTCGTATAATGATCATTGGTGCGCGGCCTGATAGTAACGATTATTTTAACGCAGCGTTGTCCAGGTTATAGAGATATTTCATAATACCTAGAGCTTCTCGCGTTGGCTGGCATTGTGAAGGGAGACTTTGCTTGATACCATGGGCCCGGAACTCTTCTCAAGTTCCCTTTGCGCTAACATTATACATAACCTTGTTCACCTTGGAAACGCTAATAAGACAAACGGCCTCAGGAGGTCAGTATAGATTATTAGAATCAGACGTTGCAAGGCACCGTCGACACAGAAAACAAAAATAGAAAATGCATATTAAATAATTGATTGTGATTTGTGAACTATAAGCTTACATATGTAATTCTGACACATTTTTATTTTCAGCCTTCCATAGTTCGACTTGAAAAGATATGATCTTTGCATACTCACAGATGTTGCAACAAAAGTTCTCAAAGCGAGCTACTGTCCAGGAGCTTAGCTCTTGAATGCGCTGATCTTCCTCGGCTTTTCCAAAGCAAAGCTGCATATTTTGCGATATATGTTCGCTCTGCCCATCATGGTTGTCCGCAATCCCTAACACGTCATTTGGGGCAGGATGAAGTTCTGCACCTCTTCCAGATGCTCAAAAGCAGCTGCAGGCAGAAAAAAGGAAGGGAAAAAAAGGCAAAAAAGATGTCACAAGACCCAGATAGAGACGTCATTGCTCTTCCCGCGTGCTTACGCGCCGGCGAGGGTCCAAGTACAGACAGGGCTCCCTCGTCAGCTCGCTGCTCTCCTTCCTCGCGCCCAGGATCATTCTCGCATCTTCGCGTAGGCTGCCGACCTCGACGCTAACCTCTCTTAGCGCTTAGTTTGCGCCGCCGCGCTGCGCTGCATGTCTTTCAACGCGCGTGTAGCTTATGGGCTTTCTGCTGCGTGGACTGCAGCGCCACTGTGGACTTCGCGGTATCGGCGCGAGCAGGCGCGCTTTCTTCTGCTGCTCGAACTGTGGTTCTCATCGCCACATCCCTTCCGCCCGCCTCACCTCGCGCTGTGGGCCCCGGCGCCGCGACGAAGTAAGCAGAGGCCGCCCGCCTCTGCCTCCTCTGCCTCCTCTGCGGCCTCGCGTTCGTTGGCTCGCGCTCGGCTTCGAGGCGTGAGCGGAACTATTATCTGTATGCATAACCTACCTCTCGGCAGGGCGGGAGGGAGCCTCAGACGGCGCACATCCATCGTTCATTCTTTCGCGCACGATCGTCTCTCGTTGCAGCCCGAACCGGCGCCGCCGTTCTTGCGGGAGGCTTCGCCCGCAAAGCAGCCGCGCTTTGCGATTCCCCCTTCTCCTTTCGCGTGTGCTTCGCGGTGCCCTCTGCACTGACCTGGGACCACAGCGGCGCTAACTGTTCATCACTCAATCGATAACTCACTCAACCGTTCAATCGATTGAGTGATTGCTCTCTCAATGCCTCAATCGTCCTCTCGAATCAATCAATCAATCGCCTCAACTATCAGATACGGCGCTTCGCTCACGCCGCGGCGTGCTCCGCTGCATCAGTCTCTCTGTCTCTCTGTCTCTCTGTCTCTGTCTGTGTCGGTGCAGCGGCGATCGCGCGTGTCCTGGAGTTATGGGGGTCGCCACGCGCGCCACGGAGAGGGCGGAGGGGTTATCGTACACATTGAACGAATAACTAACCTCGATCCATCAGCATTGACTGCAGATTCGTCGTCGTTCTGGGTGCCAGCAAGTGAAGGTAGTACTTCTTACTATGCACTAACTAGTTCCTGCTTAAAACCAACAACAACAATATTATTATTAAAAAAAATAATAAAAAAATAAAAAAAAAGAGAGAAAGGAAAGAAGAAACACGAATCAAGAACAACTTAAATCGCCTCTGCGGCTCTTGCCGCCTACCGCGTAGCAGCGGACTGGTAGAAGGCTGTGGGCGAAGTAAATAGCAGAAACAGGGTCGGTTGGGTTTTTTTGGTTTGGATATATGTATATATGTAGCAATGGGAAAATAGATAGCGACAGGTTTGGCGAAAGGGGGTCTCTCATCTCGCGCCCTAAGGACTACCTAGGCAACTTGTAGTAGGGGGCACGAAATTACTTTGAGTGAACGGAGACATGACTCCTCGTCGAGGACCATTTCCCCCCCTCAGTGCTCCACTGCGACTGAGAGCCGCCCTCTCAGCCCCTCTGGGGGGAAATTGATTCTGCGCTCACCCTCACAGGATGAGAAGCTCGAGCGCAGAGACCCCCCCTGTACTCGGGCATCTCGTGCCAGTGGAGACATTCCGAATCACCCCTCTGCAGCACACTGCAGAAAATCACCCCCGCTTTCACTTCTTGTTATTTATTACCATGTAAACATTTTTATTTCTGTATTTTTGTTTTCGTTTTTTTGCCAAAAGAGAAGAATGCCTTTTCCGTTGATCTTGAAGTGAACCTTTTCTCTCGCTTTCTCCTCGCTCTTCGCATCCTTTGTGTATGGGATCCTTTGGGTGAGCGCGTGAGTGTCTGTGAATAAGGTACCTCTGCCTCGCTACTGATTACAGTAGGGGCCTCCTGAAGATTGAAATTTCCAATCAATCAACGTGCGGCCGAAGTTTGGTTTCTTTCTCTTTGCTGGATTTTCCCTTCTCACCATATTGCTTCTTAATTTCCCCATTTCTGTTCATTCCTTTAACAGAAAGAAAACATGAAAAGTAAAAGTTAAATCATAACAAATTATTGAAGATGATCTAGCTTCGCTGGAATCGAAAACTCTGCTCAACAAACCCATTAGCAGGCTCTATATTCGCTTCGCCGCTTATTGCGCGCTCTGCGGCTTTGCTCCAGGTCTCGCGAGCCTTCGGCCTGCCCCAGCTTCAGCACTTCTCTCGGCACTGGACACGGCTTCAGAGGTGCCGCGGCGTGGGCTTGTGGGTCATCATTCATACATTCATTCCTTCGTTCGTTCGCTCTTTCAACCTCAAGCACGCCTTCTGAAAGAAGGGCCTTCTGTTTCGAGACTCCGGGGCCCTTCCCTCTGACCGAAGCCTGCTGTTTCGAGGGTCCTAGCTTCCGCAGCGCCGCGTCTGCCCTTCAGACCAGAGGCGCTCCCCTCCTAATCAAGCTCCGCACGACAGAGGCAGAGAGAGAGAGAGGGGGCTCAATCGACTTTTCAAGCTTAATCAGGGCGCCGCAGAGATATAACTCGCAAAACGCACCCCACACAGGCGAACAGCGGGGCCCTGCTTTCTCGCCTCCAGACAGCTGTAGCTAGAAGCCCCGTTGAACAAACCGGTCGCGGCCATTCTCCGCCTTCGCGCAGAGTAAGCTTCCACGTGCCCAAGCCTCTGGTTGGCTCAACACGAGGCCCGAAAGTCGCTCTGGGAGCCCACCAGGGCCTGGTGAGACGACATCCGTAGCGCTAAGTTCATCGCTGAGAGACACACCGCGGCGACGTTAGAGCGTGGAACTACAGACAAAGAGCGAGACGGGGAGAAAGAGAGAAACTGAAAGAATCAGCGCAAGCAACAAATTGAGTTGATTTCTGATTGAGCGTTAGGTCCGTGAGGAGCAAGGCAGTCACCCATTTGGGGGCTGAGGTGATGATGGGCCAGATTGGCGCAGGAGATGCGCGGCTAATGCAGCTAGCGAGCATCCTGCAGAACAACGCGCAGCAGCAACAACAACAGCAACAGCAACAGCAACAGCAACAGCCTCAGCAGCAGCAGCAACAACAGCAATGCTCGCAGCAGACATCGTTTGCGCCAGACAGGTAAGTGATCTTGACGTTGAGTTGAATCGAAAGTGATGGCTTGAATTTCCCGCCACTTATATCCAGCTTCAAGTAGGATAAGAGAAAGTTTGAAGCATTTCAAAAGGTACCGGAGAAGAAGGGTGGCTTGGTGTATATTGCAGTTGAGACTGACGAGAGGTTTATTCCATTGAACTTGCATGTGGTCGAATGGTCATCTTTTCTGTGCATTTGCTTGCAAAACTGTGCTTTGCTTTACTAATATATGCTATTGGACTTTGTCCAAGGACTTGTTTGTTTTTCTTTTCGTTGTGATGAATTAATGTTTGGTTTGAATCATTTCCTGTGTCCTTTCACGGCTTGCTCGTGTTGGCTCTTGTGTCCATTGTTTTAATGCTCAGGAATTCTAGAAATGTAAACACTGGTGGAAATGGGAGCGCGTTGCTTCAACTGCCTGGGCAGAACATGAATGCACTAACCAATTTTCTAAGCAACTACAACTCTGCTCAAGCGGGCCAAGCTCCAGTTCCGGTTGCCAGTATTCCTGTGGATCGCAGCTCAAGTACGGGTACTGCCAGCGGAAGTGGAAACGCCCCTACTGCCGGAGGCAATAGCTCTAATAATATCAACAGCAGCAAGGGCGCCGCCAACACCGCCAACAGCAACAGTAGCAAGGTCAGCAATGACAACAATGTAAGTTCTGAAAATAAGACTTTTTTAAAATGAAAGCGTCGGTAGCCAATTACATCGCCACAGCGTGAGCAACAAATTTAAGATTTTCAATCTAACAATGATGAGGTCTATGGACATTTCCTATTTATGCATATACACTCTGCCGGATCAAAATACAGCAACAGCAACAGCAAAACAACTCTTTCCCATTTGGATTGCAAAATATGATACTTCAACAGGCAAGTAACAGTAACAACAACAACCAGCAACAACAAATAGGAAGCAACGTTTATTCTGTTGCACCGCTCCCTTTTATGCAAATGCAAAACCTCATGGGAGGTGGCAACTCCAATTTAGCTCCATTTTTTCAACAAAACCGCCTACAGTCAGACCAGCAGCAGAATCAACCTCAGCAGCAACAGATGATCTCAATGCTGAACCAACAACCATTTTTGATGCAACAGAAATCATCAAACGGAATTCCTCAGAGTCAGTTTCGAGGAGTTAGCTGGGACCGTAGCGTGAACACCTGGCGCTGCAAAGTGAACTCCGTACATGTAGGCTACTTTGATAGCGAACTTGAAGCTGCTCGAGCGTATGACGAAGCTACGCTTTCACTGCACCAGCCGGGTTGTGGCATGCAACTTCGTCTGAACTTTCCCCTTAGTGACTATAAGGACAAACCCCCTGGCACCTTTAAGTATACAACTAAACGAGATGGAAAGTCGCGAGGTACATCTCAATACCGCGGTGTTTTATGGGATAAGGCTAGTCGCTCCTGGCGAGCCAAAATTAAGCACAAAGGACATACTAAATACCTCGGTCTCTTCCGTGATGAAGCTGCTGCGGCACGTGCTTATGATAAAGCCGCCTACGATCTGCGTGGATCGGCCGCTAAGCTAAATTTCCCTCATATCAAGTCTGAGGAAGACGACGAGGACGATGATGAAGGAGAAAAAGACGAGGACAAAAATTCCAAGACACGAACCGCTGGCCGACTTACAAGGAGCTCTTTGAGGCAGATGTCTAAAGGGGGCACCTCCAAAAAGGGGGACGAAGAGGCATCCCGGTCGTCACAAGGTCATGCTAATTCCTTAAATCGGGGACAAAAACGCTCATCTGAACCTTTTGATGAGGTAGCGCAAAAATATGCTCGGATTACGCAGCGTCAGGCCCAGAGACGTGAAGTATATCATAAAAACCGCAGCAAATTACAGGTGTTCCACCAGTCACTATCGGGTGAACCATCTGAGAAAGAGCAAAAGGATAACCCTGACTCTAAGGAAGGCTTGATTCACTTGGATGCCCTTAAGATCATGATTGTGAATGCAATGGAAGCATCTGTCTCAAGCAAGGCAGCTAAAGAAAAGAATAACCACAAAGGAAGCTCGCGTGGCCGCTTGTCTTCTCAGGGCAGCAGCAGCAGCAGCAGCAGCAGCAGCGGTAACAGTGGAGGCAATGGTGGTTCTGAAGATGATGGAGAGATGGAGCTTTCTATCCTGAAAAAGATCGCAGCTGCAAAGCAGGGACATATTTCTGTGCGCTTCTCAGACTTTTTGCAGGCCGTGCAAGGCCAAGTCGAACGTGAAATCCTTTCATTTTTGACCGAAAACAAAATCACTTTCAAGGGGCAGCAAAAGCCTCCACAAAACTCTCCCTCCCCGCCATATTCTCCCTCTCCAGAAAGCGATTAAGTTTTGAGGGGTTAGCATTTGAAATACAAAACTTCTATCTCACCTGTTCGTTGGTTTTTGCGGATATGCAATGGGCACATATCATTCTGCGGGCAGAACCATCATTTTCTTGTTTTCTATATAGATTGGCTTTCTTTATCCTTTTACTGTCGTTTCTCGCTTCTTATCTAATCACTGAAGCTTCAGTTCTCATGTTATTCAATTCGCACGAATATGCACCATGTAGCAGGAAGTTTTAAATTTTGGTCCGTCACTATGCCAAAAGCAGCATGCCATTCTTGCCTGGCAAAGAAGGCACGCCGAATATTACACGTACGCTCAACGCGATACACGTTTAGCTTTGCGGATACATAGATGCATCAGTTGGTCAAGATTTAATGATTATTAAATAATAAGCAGACAATCAAGTATATTCTCTTTTCTTAGCTTTCCAATTATATTATGATCATGAAGTTGGTGCATGTTGAAACAGAAGAGGCCAATCTTGAGAGATTTACTTTAGAAAAAACCACTTCGTTTGTCCAGCATACTCATGGGAGTGCAACAAAGACTATATCCATGCAGCCGGGCACTCTAAGCTCGTATCTGGGGTACACAACCGACCTACCCGGAAGTAATCTTTGATCTCTCACTTGAATTTGGCTTAAAGATATGACCCCTTACATTAAGTGGAAAAAATAAAGTGTGTACGAGAAATTGTTTCAAAGGGAGTTTTTTACTTTCTATCAAATCATTGTACTCTCGGGAGATACTTGAAGCAGCAGTTGTGGATGCTATTAATGAAAATTGTGTGAACACAATTTTGGTCAGTGCAGACTCCGTGTTGTACTTTGAAAATGCAATTACAGCAGCAGGCATATCTCAAACCTACTGAAGTTGTTGCCTTTATTGAATTTGTTGTTGCTGTCAGTATTAATGTCGTAATTGGAGTCGCAACTGTTGTCGTGTAGAAGGAATCGGACTGTGAAGTTCGAAAAACATATAAAGGGATTGGTCTGCATTTCTGCAAACAGCTCAACACTCCTCTTAAGAGCGGCGTGTGCGCTTAGCCTTGCGCGCTGAAGAATCTCCAATAGCCTTGACTCGCGAGCTGAGGTCTGCAATATCGGACGACTGGTTGTTTTTGGAATCGTCTGCGGCACGCTTTGCACGCGATCTGTCGCGCTCCTCAGGAGCCTTGAAGGCCTGAGCACGTTTTGCCTCGCGCTCGCTGAGTTTGGCTTTGCTTTGTTTGATCTTATCATCGCGTTTGTTCTTCTGCCGTTGCGCTTCGTTGAGAAAGTACTCACCACTCTCCAACTGGAGATCGATTTTGCTAGGCTGCTGCGGCGGCGGAAAGGGTGTGTATTCCTTCTTGCGCTTGTTTTTGGCAATCTGCTTCTCGTTGATAGGTTTCTTGGTCTTGACGTTGCGCTTCTTGAACTGTGGCAGAAAGCGAGACCAGTCCTCGTCCTTGAGCTCCGGATCCTTGGCCAGCTCGCGCTTGATCATAAGGGTTTTGACGTTGTAGATAGGGTGCTGGACATTGGTCATGCATTCCTCAACGATCTTGCGCACCTGTTTGAGGCCCTTAAAAGGGCCCATGGCGGCCACAGTGCGACCCTGCACCAAGACATAGCAGTTAGTCAGCAGCTCAATGGCTTTGAGGGTGTGTCCGTTAACTCCGAGGAGACGCTGACGACGCTTAACAAAGCGCTCTTTGTTGTGAACAAGGTTGCCGATCTTGATAATGTCACACTCCACGCCGTCCTGAAGAATTCGGGATGCCTGCTCCACAGGGATGGACCGTGCGAGCAATTTGATCATATCGCGAGCCTTAATGATCACATAGGGGTCGGCAGTTTTTCTGGTTGTGCGGACCGTCATGGATCCTTCGATCAGGTTGAGTTCGCAGCTGACACCCTCCTTTTTCAAGATCTTTGTTACTGACGGCCAAATCTCACGAAGGTACTTCTCGCGGTATGAAGGGAAGAGTGTGGCAAAGGAGGACTCCTCCATCATCGGTCCCGTCATAAACTCCGGTTTCCACTCGTCGATCTTCCAGTGATCAATATCCTCAGAATCCCAGGGTTTGTCGCGTCTGTATTTCTGCTTCTTGCCCTTGACGCCATTCTCGGCGCTTGTGTCCACCACGGTCTCAGGATCCGCCATCTTGTCCTCGTCCAGAAACTAGTAGAAAGAATCCAATCCGCCCAAGCCAAGCAAGCTAAGCTAGTTGACAACTCAGCGAACTCCCGAGCACGAGCGAAGGCCCAAACTCGTTACCTTCTCCACCTCAGCAGAGTCCGTCTCTGCCAATCAGAAGTATGCTGTTCGCAGTCTCCAACCCAAGACCAGAATGGCCTCAAGCACTACCTAGGCTCCCTTCACTCACTGGCCAGTCCTGCCCCCTTGTTTGGCTGGTTGCACGCCTCTCGAGCACCACCCATGCTACTCACATAATAGAACACGCAGGAACCAGGGACTAAGAGCAGGAGTCTCGAAAGTTCTATAGGGGTGGGATAGAATATTACGGATGAAAGAGGAAATCATGGAAGAATGAAAAGGGTTGTGCAAAGAAGTAAGGCTCGCTGGCGGGCGAGTGGGTTGTAATGGAGAAGAAGAATGCAGTGCAGTGCAGTGAGAAAAGGGCAAGGAGAAAATGGTGTTGATGAACAGGAGGAAATGGCTTTGCTGAGGCTGTGCATCAACAAAGTATGAACGAAAGTTTCCGATTTGCTAATGGACCATCTTAGAGACACAGCGGAATGAGGCTTCTTTCTGAAGTTGGCAAACGTGACATTATTGCGAGTAGACGGTTGCCCTTCCAAGCATGCAATGTTAAAGGCAACCGTTCTTGTTGTCGAGCTATGGTGAAAATCTTGAAAGGCATGTAGTAGTTTTATAGGTTTTCGATTCTGTATTCATTGAAAGGCGTTTATTCAAATAGCATAGATTTGGGTATTTGTAAGTTCTCTAATACTATATCTGTCAAGTCTACGTTCCAGTTGGTCAAACTTTACAGTAGGCTCCCATGAGGATGTCCTGACTTCAGTTCTTCACCTATGACAGATTAAATCATCTCAAGCTTCCTGAGTTTGCTCCTAAGTATTTGGGACGATAACAATTACATTCAAAGTATTTCTGTCTTGTTTGTTTTCCAATGGTGTATCATATGTCTAGGCCATCTAAAATCTGCGATAAGGAAAAGGAAGATACTAATGGCACCTGTTCTTTTGGCCGGGCTGTTTGTATTCTCGTACCGTGTCATTTGTTAGATGTCGAACCTTTCGTATTACATGAAAACTTAAAACACGATCAAATATACTATTCAAGAGTCGAAGAATCACTTTAAAAGAGTGAACCTTTTTGCTCCAGTGACTGACACCAAGAAAAACGAGACGGTTTTTAAAATATCAAAATAACATATATAATTTTTAAAAGTACAGGTGCAGCAGTCAGATTTGAATAAAAGGAAAGGAAAGGAAAGAAAAAGAGATAGCACTTGGTTTATTCTTCTTTGTTTATATCTTTTTAAATTAAAAAAATTCTCCACATTTGAGTCAATGTTGTAAAGATCTAAGCTCAGCATTCTTCAGCAGTTGCCGCATTCATTATCTTTTTGACTTAGGAAGAACTTAGCTGCTGATTTTGGTGACGCGACGATGTTTCACGATATTGCTGGAAGATGGAGACTGCACTTGTTTATAAACAACTTCCTGGGAAGACGCCGAAGCTGGTTTACTATCAAAAGCTGGAACAGTAGAACAGTGCTTAAAAGTCGCTCTCGTCTTCAGTTTTACGAATGTTGGACCTTAAACTTTCTAAAGGGAATTTAGAACCACTACGCAGCGAACGAAGGCTATGGACATACACACATGCATCCATGGCTCGAAAGCAGAGCATCATTTGCGCGTGATTTGCAAACGATGGTAACAAAGAGAGCAGTCGGTGCCGCGTCATTGTACTGATGGGCTTCAGGTTCTTTGCCAATTGAGGTGATTCCTGAACTATGTTGTGTTGGACGTCCTCTCGTGAAGGTGAGGAGAACTCATCAGCAGGAGTCAATTTTTATTACTCCCTTCATGCAGAGACGAATGGTAGTTTCGCTTATTAGCTCTTCTTCTCCCTCGAACGACAGCCTGCATCAAACAAGCAACCTAGCTGCGATTTATCGTGGCTACGCGGGGCTTCTTTTGCTGGACGCAGCATGTTAGTACCACTTATTTGTCGTTCTTCGGTTATTCCATTCTGTCCGCTGATTCCTTAGTATGTTTCTATAATCAAAGTTCGAAGGTCTCTCCTTCTGTCTACAAAGAAGCGATGGGATTTCTGCCCAAAGATGGCGTATAAACTTCCATTTTACAGGAAAGATGGAACTTTGCGCGTATGCCGCCAAGAAAGAAAAAGAAAGAAAGAAAGAAAATTTGTTCTTCTTTTCTTCCGCAAAGAAACAAGGGAGCCTAATGAAGAGGCCATGAAATCAGTGCTCCAGGTCTACAAAACTTCATTCGGGCAGGCCAGCATATGCCATTCCCTGTCTCTAAAGCTATCCGGTATGCCCTTCTACGGAGCTGTAGATCACCACCGCATTGTCTGCGCCCCCTCCAAATTTTGGAGGTCGATTCCAAGATTAAGATTAGTTCTCTGCAGAGCCCTTTTGCATGCTTCTTCTTGAAAACAAAAGATTAAAAGCACTTTGATACTTTCTCAAGTCAATAACACTAATCAATCAATCAATCAATCAATCAATCAATCAATCAATCAATCTCAATCCTGCCAAATCCCAATCCTCAACGTTCGCGGTCGCTGCGATGGATGACGAGGCGGCTTATGTCCGCTGCGCTTCTGCAGCGTCGACGGGGCGCCTTAGGAACAAAGACCTTTTGTGAGAGACAGACAGACAGACAGACTGATAAAATAAACACATCATAAACACATAATCTCTCTCTGTGTCTCTCTACCAACAAGCAGAGTCTCTGTAGTCACTTTTGGGGTATGCGTCGCTGCTTTTGGGAGTGAAGAAGCTGTACGTATCTGCATGTAGGTACCTATCTATCTATCTATCCATCCATCTGTGTATTTGTTTCTATCTGTTTACTCTCGTGCGCGTATTTTGGAGTGATGATAGAGCGAAAGAAATAAATAATTGATGAATGAGTGAATTTATGAGTGCAAGAATGAGTGAAGAATTGACGAATGATTGATGAATGAATGGGTGAAGGAGCTTACTTCTGTGTGGATATAGCGCCGTAGTCACAGCTCCATGCTGGCGTTTGCAGCTCGATTTCGTACATCTGCTGCACTCGTGGCACCACCGCGTGATTTGCATTTTCCGCTCAAGACGGATGGACGGACCTCGAGCGCCATCAATTCACGATTTCACGCGGATGATGGATTGATTGATTGCTCGCAGTCTGTGATGTGATGTGATGTGATGCGATGCGATGCGATGCGATGCGATGCGATGCGATGCGATGCGATGCGATGCGCATGGAATGATGGAAAGTGCTGGTGATCGATCGTATCATTGGTACTGTTTTCAAGGTGTGCTTGGGCTGTGGCGGCGGACGGTGGTGCTAGAAACCAACCCAGCACTGAAGAAGCAGTGCTTTCGTTCTCTGTTTGATTTTTGGTCGTTGAGGAGGAGACTGACTGTTCTCTTAGAAAAGCCTTTTCACGGCTGTTTTCCAGTCCAGAACCAGCTTTCTTCTCTTTCTTTCTTTCTTTCTTTTCTTTCTTTCTTTCTTTCTTCTTGCTAGCTGTTTTCAAAATTCATTTTAATTTTATTTTGTAATGTAGATAATCTTTTTAAAGTCAACCTAACCGGCCTCTAGTGTTTTATTTTCGCATGGCAGCACTTTAGAATGTTGTTATTCCCAGACAGGACGTCGCATTCTGCTGGTTTCGAAGCGTTTCTTTTTGCGCCAGTGCCATAGAAACACTGAAGCCCAGCGTTCGTCCTTGAAGTTCATGCAAAAATAACGCCCATATGCCATCCTGAGTTATGTGGAGGGGGGTGAACTTAGAGAGGGCATCAATAATTAAAGAACGTAATTTTACGATAGCACTAAAATGTTGGGAGTAAAGAAAAATATAGTTACTTCTCTTATAAATATAGTATTTTTCTGAACATATATACATATATATATAAACTTTTAAAATATATATTTATGATTTAAAGTTTTTTTTGTTTGTTTTTTGAAATTAAGAGAAGAAGAAAAGTTGAGGATGATGATAGAATCACAGAACACAGTGCAAAGAAAGCATGCCAGCTCTTGCGGATCTCTGGGCCGCCACCGATACATGAAACTTAGCTTAAGTTGACCACACATAAATACGACTGCAGAGTAGGCGTATCTTTATGCAAGACATGCAAGACATGCCAAGCCAAGTGGCCAGACACGTTGCACATCTTGAAGTGTATGACCTATCTTTCATGCTAGTTACTGCATAGATAGATATCGGCCTGGTGGATGAAATGCCATGCTGAGGACACTTCGCGGCACAATATTGCGTTATGATATCGTGGGGTAGCGAATATAGTTTTAGCCTGACAACTCCTCTGTTATATGATGGCGATATGAGTTGCCCTCACCTCCATGAATGAATCTTCTCTAGACAGCGAGAGGTCTCGCATCAGCCTGATCAATAAACAAACTGCGAACTGCGCGATGCGTACGTTTAAAGTAATTCACAGCACCACCGGCAGCGCAGCAGTTGTAGGTTGTTAATCAGCTCTCCGCGCAGGATCTCTCAGAGGTTGGGATCCTTTGGTCGCCACAAAGTAAGCAAACACTCACCATAAACCCACGTGGGCCTCCTTCGCCCCGCCGTGGCGTAGATGGTGGCTTACGTCTGCAGGATCAACTTAACTTGGTGACATACATCACTGCTGATTAGATCAAATCAAATCACTGCTCTCTTCAAGTCGCGCATGATCAGCCCAAAACACTTTCTTAAGTGGGTGGTAGGAGGTGCTAGCGCTCCTTTGCTCACGACTGGCTTGCGTCAGATCCATTTCCCAGAGGTCTTGCTGTAACTTGGTTCTTGAGCACTCTTCAGTTCCCAGTTTCTACGTTGACCGACCATCGATTGCGTGAGCTTTTGCTGACGGTACAGACCGAAAGTTAAGATCGAGGGACTGACTCAATGTCGGCAAGTTGCGCTCTGAAGAACTAACTTCTTGCGAAATGGTTCAGAAAAAGTCAGGTACGCCCGCTTGCTCGCTCGCGGATGTTTGGAAGCGACGCGTACGTACGTCTCCGCTATAGAATTGGCCCATATCTTGCTACGGACATCTACAGATGATTTCAGGATTGGTATAGTTCTTCTTCAAATTGCTGTGTTTTAGCGTAGCGCAGGGAATTGACTAATTCAATCGCTCGTAAACCTTTCATTATTATATTTCAGCCTGAGCAGACACGGTATCAAGGTTTCTAACTTTGTTACGCGCTATCAAGTCTCTCTTTTCTCGCTTCTGCGCGCTCGTTCATTCCCAGATCACAGTCAGTCAAAGTCGTTCTCCCTGTTCCTTTCACTCTTTCATGAAGGTTGACTTTTGATTTTAAAATAAGAGTTTTTTTCTTCTTTTTTCTCTTGAATAAAGTTTTATATTCGGAAAATAATAATTTTTAAAACATCATTTAAAAGTTTTTTAAATTTGTAAAGCTGATGGAGACCGTGAAGCTCGATCGAAAAGCTTGGAGTTGGAGCCTTGAGTTGCGAGGAGCGGTTTTGCAAAGTTCAACTTATTTGCAATTCAAAGAAAGTTTCATCCCCATCAAGCTTTATCGAAGTTATGTTTGTATCTGCTTATAGTTTCCGAGCACAACTGGCAACGTAGCCAAGCACCCTAAATATTATCAGCACTTGTAAAGATCATAATTGGAGAACCCCGAGTTCCTCTCACAAAGCAAAATGCGAGAAGCAATTTTCATTGCATTCCCTCAAGAAATAAGCTAAATCCAAATGTGCCTCAGCTTCGTGAATACCGAGACGCCAACCTTGTTCCATTGTGGCAGGTATCGATAAGTTGCCCATTGCAGCTGCTGGTTAGTGAGTATTCATCGACACTCGCAAAGGTATCGATCGCGTAATACCCGTACAACCTGGCATGCTTCAATTGACCACATTTAAATTTCCGATTCGAGTGACCAGATTACGAATTCTGCATCTGATTTTCCCTGCAAACTGAATTTTCCGACGAGCATAATTCTCGTTCAAATCATTCCAAGTGCATTACATACTCTAATCTGGCTATCGCTCTGGAGCTTCGCATGTCATCAGGATGAATTATCAAGGCACATACTCAGACCTACGAGGATATGGTTTTGGCGTCATCGAGAAATATCCGCACAGATTGCAACTCCTCTTCTCATTGGACTCAGATGTGGCCTTTTCATAAGGTGTCAATCTGCACGTGTCCAGTGTCGACCGCTGTGATGCGAATGATTGTAAATAAGATGATGATGATTATGATTATGCTCTTCGCTGGAGCTGCTGACCTTATCGCGAGCAGCAGCGCCATAAAAGAAGATGGCCTCCATACCAAATATACTCAGCTAGCTATCTCGAACCGTGCCCAAACCTTGAAACAAAGTTGTTCACATCAACGATTCTTTCACAGAACAATTTCCCTAAGGTCTTGAATTTATCTTTGGCAATTCTCTTCAACGCTGTAGAAAGCCAATCCTCCCTCTTCAACTCGTCCGTTTGGCCATCCAAGAGTATTGTGGCGTGTCAGGTGACGGCCTCAGAGGCTTCCGATTCCGGTCCCCAGGTGCGCTAACCAAGGGTCCATGGCGCAAGCAAATTGGAGGACGCTCGCAATGATGGGCTCGCAATCGTGGAATCCTGTCGCTTCATCTTTTGTGCTTGGTCGCCCAGGATCTCATTTCATTGCATCGTAAAATAATAGATTATTTCGTTAAAACCTTTTCTTCAAAGTAAAAATAGATCTGTATCCCATGTAAAACAAACCTGATAATGGATAGTTAGTTGGTGCGTAGCGTGTTGTTACCTGTTAATGATTTAAAATAAAAAATAAAAAAATCAATTAACGCGCACATCTTGGACTAGTTTTCTTTTCACCTGTTTTCTTTTTTAAATTTTCTTTTAAGCTGCCGGCACGCTTCTTTCTAATACGTGAACTGTGGGGGCAGCAGTGATGCGTCGCGTATGAAAGGAAAGACAAAGGAAATACAAAGGAAAGAAAGGAAATCAAAAGAAACATTCATTCACCTTCTTGGGTAGGTAAGCAGAGAAAAGAAAGCCTCCGCAACGCAAACAACTGAGTGAGCCCATTAGAAAAGCTGGCGCTGTTTAATGGCTGCTTTCGCACAGAAAGTCGATGATGCGTAAGCTTGGCATCACTATCACTCTCACAGCAACTGCAGTCTTGGCCTGAACCACACAGACATCTTCAGTGGTAGGAGCATCACCGCCGTTGACGCGTGCACGGCTCCAGAGCTGAGTTAAAAAGCAGCACGCGAGAAAGATTTTTATGGAAAACCATGAAAAACACCCTTAAAATGCTGGAATTCTTCTTTTTCTTTTTTTTCTTTTTTGGTTTGTAATTTCCCAAGACGGCCAAACACAAACAGCAGTGAAGCCTTCGCAAAGTACCGCAATACGCAGCACATTATCTGTTCACGCACGCATGTTCACCTACACAAATGTAAATATCTTCATTCATTCATTCATTCATTCATTCATTCATTGATTCATTGATTCATTTGTTCAATCACTGCGCTCCTTTGCAGAGTTTGATTGATCAATCGACCCATCTAAATCTGGCAATAAATTTAATTATCTATTTAATTAAAATCAGTCGCCTCGCTTCAAGTTGCTGTTTTCTGCTCTGCTGCGCTTCGCTCTCGCCTTTGCGCGGGGTCCCTGCGTCTGCAGAGGCCGCCGAAGGGCCCTCTCGGGGCCTTGGTACAGGCCGGCCACCGCCACGCCCGCCCAGGAGGCGGCTTCGGCGGGGGTGGCGGCCTCGACGAGTGGTGGAGAGAGCTCGAGCGGAGGAAAGAAATCGCCAGGGCGGCATTGAGAAAGCGCATTACATTCTCCAGAGCCGCATTTCTTGCCGCACTCTCCCCCTCTACACCCCTGTCGCGCCAAGCCTCTCACAAAGGCCCGGGTGGAGAGGGGCAGAGTGCCCCCCCTGGTGGAGTCTTCCCCTCTAAGACAGAGCGTGTTCTTCCCGTTCCGTTCCGCATCGTGTCGTTTCGTTTCGTTTCGTTCCGCGGCAAGGGAGAACGGAGAAGGCAGAGATGAAGAAGCGCAAACCGGCTGAAAAGTCTGATGCATTGCAGCTGAAGATGGTGATGAAGATGGTGACGATGGACTGTGTTTACGTGTGTACGCGTGGCTGTGCGATTTATGGGTGGAGGATGCCCTCTCTGCGGAGAAGAGGCAGGCTTGAAGAGCGTAAGTGAGCAGTATCTTCAGCCTCAGACCATACTTGCCAATTGCTTTAGGCTGGGAGGTCTGGCTTGACTCTAATACCGACGATCTCCCAAAAGAGAACGCCTCGAGGTTTTCTATTTGTGCCGAACCGCCCTCATCTCCCCTTACCTTCTGTGCCTATCTGCCAGTTTGTATCAAAAGTTGAATGCATAAGTCGTTCTGTTCTAATCTCCAGTTCCTCTCTCGCTGGCTGTGTTTTCTTCCCTTCTTTCAGCTATAACTGTTCTATCGTCAAAGCGGTTTTATAAATTCACCTCGTTGCTAGTAGCAGCTAGGTACCTACTACCAGGCTACCCAAGTGTGATTGAATTCCACCTCTATCTTTATAACATTATTTTAAAATAAAAACATTTATAAAATGAAAATGTTGAAAGAAAAAAAGAAAATGGGTCGCAAGGTAAGTTTTGAAAAATCAATATAGAAATATATTGAACGAAGGATGGGTCTCAAACAACCCTTCGCTCTGTCTCTAAATGAATCTCTCGAGGCCGCCGAAGCCGTTCCCAGAGCACGGTCTCTCAGGCCTCAGAGGCGCTGAGGCCGATCGTCAGCTCTGTGGGAGCGTGGAAAGCACACGGCGAAAACGATCAGCCAACCAGCCAATCAACAACCTAGCGATCGATCGATCGATTGATCGATCCGCAATCAAACTGTGAATGAAATTGGCTTGGAAAGAAAGAAAAAACTTGAAAGGAAGTACCAGGCTAGTGGGTATTAGGTGCCTGCTAGGCATTTTGAAAAAGGAAAGAAGCGAGAAAAGAACGGGCGCGTCACATGCGAAAAGGGCGCCGAAGAGGGCGCTCGTCACCGCCTTGTTCCTTTCTCTGGTTCCTCCTTATTACTTACTACTGTCGGCGGAGACGTCAATAGATAGAATGACAGACATGAGAAAGAAAAAGAAATAGAAGAAGAAGAAATAGAAGAAGAAGAAGAAGAAGAAGAAGTCGTCTCAATGGCCAATTGGATCAGCAAAGGAGGGCTCAACACAATCGTGGGTTATGTGCACCATAGCACGTCACGTTTTTAAGGCGGCACTGGGCCTTCGGAAACTGATTCTTCTCTGCTTCGTGTTCATTTGGTTGTTGAATGATGGCGATCAATCAATAAGATAAGTCGTCCTTCGAAAAGAACTTCGGAATGAAATGAGAAATTGAAAAGAAAATGAATGTGCTGATGTTCGTTCTTATTGGGTGGTTTCGTTCAAGTTTTTCAAATTCTTTCTTTCTCTTTTTAGAGGGAGAGATTTGGAGACGAGAAGATGGTGAATAGAGCCTCGAGCTTTGCAGAGAGCGCGAAAACGCGATAAAGGCTGAAGGTCACATTCGCAGCACCGGCTTGAGGTCGAAGATGATCTTGGGCTTTTTGCCGATGGATCGAGATACGCCTAACATATGATCTTCATTCGGAGCTGCTAAGAACAGAGAGAAAGAGAGAGAAAAAGAGAGAAAGAAGCTGAGGGCGGCCAATCTGACTAATCGCTACCGGTTCTATCTAATTGCCTAGGTAGTACATAGTACTGGCACATTCTTGCAAATAAACAAACAAACAAACAAACAAACACATGAAAAAAGAGGCCGTCGAATTAATTTTTTCACATTATTTCACTTCGTTCTTTCTCTTTCTCAAGTAAGTAGTATGGATCCATGATTTATGATTACATCGAATGGTCGTTCCTATTTTGCACTAGTTTTATAAAATGAAATAAAGAGGGACGCATTGAATCCCTCTCCTCCAGCCGCAGTGTTTTTTTTTGTTTTTTGTTTTTTTTTTTTTTTTTTGCGAAGTATATTTGGTTGTTTTGAGTTATTATTTGTTGTGTGAGTGCTCTGTGCTCCTGTATTTGATATCGTGATAAAATATTATTATTACTTGGGAGATTTTTATTTAAAAAATAAAAAAATAAAAAAAGGAAAAAAAGGAAAAAAAGGAAAGAACTTGAAGCTTCATAAAAATAAAGTTGAAAAGAGTAAGAAAGAAAAGCAAAGTAACTAGATTTGATTAAAATAAAAGGAGGATTATGCTAAGGGAGGCTTAGGTTTCTCGTTAGCTGGTTAGGAACTCATTCCTCAGAAATGAAATTTGAATATTTCGAATTCGAAAGAAAACTTCTTCTCCTTCAGGCCTTGCTTGCAAACCCCCAACGCGGAGCACGAAGCCGCTCCTTCTGCACAGCGCTCGCCGCAGCAAGTCCTCCCTGCGCCAAGGCAGGGGATCCGGCAGGCAAGAAGGGCCACTGGAAGCCCTCGGAGCCTATAGCGTGCTCGCTTCTGCTGACTTGTTGACAACCGGTCAACTCACGAATTTGCAACAGAGTCCGCTTTCTCCTCGTTGTCCTCAGTACATAACCCTCTAAAAATGCAGGCTTTGAAACGCTGGGCAAGACCCGCAGGCGCCGCTTTGGCGACCTGCGGTGCTGCTGCTGCAGTTGCCGCTGTAGCTTTCGAGGATGAAGATGCTAGCCCAGGCGAGCGTGTGGTTAAGTGCCAGGCTTTCCCGCATACGCGTAAGATGCGCGAATCCGATCCGAACAAAACTCTGCCGATTGCCTGCCGCGATGGCACCATGGTCTTTCCTTGGGCAGCACCCTCCCGCGAGCAGCAGCTTCAGGAGCTTGAGACCGAGAAGTTTGACGTCCTCGTGATCGGTGGAGGCTGCGTCGGAGCTGGTGTTGCTCTTGATGCTGCCACGCGTGGTCTTCGTGTAGCAGTTGTTGAGCGCGAGGATTTTAGCGCTGGTACTTCGAGCAGGTCTACAAAACTCATTCATGGAGGTGTGCGTTACCTTGAGAACGCCTTCAAACACCTCGACTGGGGCCAATACCTACTTGTCAAGGAGGCCCTGGAAGAGCGAAGCCATATGCTCAAAGCAGCACCCTTCATTGCCAAGCCGCTACCCATCATGGTGCCTGTTGAAGAGTGGTGGAAGGTTCCCTACTTTTTCATTGGTACAAAGGTCTATGACCTTATCGCTGGCAAGAACTCTGGTGTGCCTAGCTCAATGCTACTCTCCAAGGAGCAGGCACTTTACAGCTTTCCCATGCTTGACCCCGAAAAGATTGCTGGTGCCATCGTCTACTACGATGGACAGATGGACGATGCTCGCTACGGACTGCTCATCCTGCTCACCGCTATTCAGGCAGGTGCCACTGCTCTCAACTACACCAACGCCGACAAGCTGCTCAAGGACGAGAATGGAAAGCTCGTAGGTGCACAAGTCCGCGACTTGCAGACCGGAAAAGTGATCAACGTCAAGGCCACCTCCGTCATCAATGCTACTGGACCCTTCTCAGATGCCGTGCGCCATATGGCTAACGATCCTAACGGCGAGAACAAGGGACCCACCGAAAGCTTCAAGGATATCATCGTACCCGCTGGTGGCATCCACGTGACTCTCTCAGACGACTTCAGTCCTTCTCACATGGGCCTCATCGTCCCCGAGACCTCTGATGGTCGCGTGCTCTTCTTCCTTCCGTGGAGCGGTGGCACTCTTGTTGGCACTACAGACTCTTCAACTCCGCTCACCATGCGCCCCAAACCAAGCGCTGAGGAAGTTGACTTTGTTCTCAAGGAGTGCGGAAAGTACCTTAAGCGCCAGGTGCACCCGGAAGATGTTCGTGCTGCATGGTCTGGCATTCGCCCGCTTGTACGCGACGTCAATGCCAAGGATACCAAGGCGATCTCCCGTGAGCACGTTGTTGAGGTCCATGAAAGTGGTCTCATTACTATCGGTGGTGGCAAGTGGACCACACAGCGCCGCATGGCCCAGGACACTGTTGACCGTATCGTCAAGGAGTTCCCTCGGGTTGCTGCTCGCGCTGGCCCCTGCGTCACTCGCAACCTCAAGCTTGTTGGTGCTGACCGTGCTGGTATCATCTGCGACCAGAAATACGACATTGTCACCGTCACCCTCCGTGAAGATTACGGATTTGACCGCGATATTGCTGAGCACCTCGTTACCTCTTACGGTACCCGCGCTCTCCAGATCGCTGAGATTATCAAGCATGGATACCCTACTCGTGGCAAGGGCCTTCATCCGAAGCGTCTGGTCGCCAAGCACCCGGTCCTCGAGGCCGAGGTTGCCTTCGCTGTCAAGCACGAGTACGCGCTCTCTGCCACCGACGTTCTTGCCCGCAGGACTCGCCTTGCCTTCGTCGACCACGACGCAGCTGTCGAGGCTCTCCCCACGGTGATCAACCTCATGGGTACCATGCTTGGCTGGTCTCGCGCCAAGCGTGCTGAGGAGCACAAGTCTGCCATGGAGTTCCTTGAGACCATGCAAATGCCCAAGGAGTAAATTCCCTCTGTAATCCACCATTCGGTTGATTAACTGACTGGCTACCTTTCTCCTTGGCTTGCTCTTGGGCTCAACCCAACTGCCCAGGGTAAACGATGGCAGAACTGTAAGCAAGTGAGATCAAGGTCTCAAATTTGCCCTACCAAGGCATTGCCCTTCTGGCACTCTCAATCACACATTTGGAACAGAATAAGCTAGCTGATTTGAGGGGATCTCCCTCAGTGTTCATAATCTGCTATTCTTTTCTTCTTATAGAGATTCAAGATATGCTAGAAGAACTCCTAACTCTGGGTTCTTTCGTATCTCAAGGTATACTCTACCTCTTCATTTATCGCGCTTTTTTTGTTATTGTTCTTTATGGTCGTGGAAGACCTGCACCGTCTCTTTTTAAAGGCAAGCTCAACTACTGACCACCTCTTTATTTGTCTGACCAGTCCTGTGATGGCATATGCACTGTTTGATGATACAGGGTCCGGCAGTCGTGGCACGAATCCAAGCACAGAACCAATTCAAAGCCAAAAAAAAACAAAACAAAAAACACTTTTCTTATTTCTTTGCAAGGCACCACCATTCTTCATGTCATCTTTGACCAACAAAATACAAACGCTCATCACCACAACAAACACTCAATCATCAACATGACAACAACAACAGCAACATCTTCTTTAGCTTAGACCCACCCCTCTAACTTATCGGAATTTTATATCTATGTGGTTTGTGCAAGTACATCACCGCT